>JAGFBZ010002207.1:1595000-2205000 GCA_018398805.1 Hirundichthys speculiger | reverse complement strand
TGTGCAGCGAAGCTCTGCTTGTTAGAGTCTTCATTTCATCGCCAAAATCAGGATGTTATTAAATGGAATTCGTTTATAGAGAAAAACATCTGTGACTAGAAAACACATCATAAACTCACGATTGATATATGATTCAACAACAACTTACAGGCAGGATGACGATGCTGAGATAGATTAATTTAAACTCCGACATTCCTGTTCTATACACGATACACTTCTGAGACTTCAGGTGCGCGAAAGTGAAACCTAAACTCTTTAACACGTATCATTACAGAAATACGCTCCGGGGTGGCTAAAGCATTTGAATAATCAGTAGGCTATGAAAACGTGATAATATTATTTAAAAATATTTAACATATTCACTCTAAACTTTTTTCCCTCAGAAAGAAGAATGCCAAGACGGGAAACTAGTCGAGATTAGTCGCAAAAGAGCTTGAAGATTCAGCAAAAACCTGCCAAATATGACACCTACTTCAAAAGGTTATCATGGAATATTAATTGTTAGATTCTTCTTATTTTAGCCTAAGTTTATGTGGTACATTTAGGAAATAACATTTGGTAGGAATTAATACCCTTTTCAGACATGTTAAACCAAATGTGTTTTACATATTGGTATGTATGTGTATGTATATAGATCCGTGTGTATACATTGGATATAAATTTTGTTTATTTTTTGGGGGAAATATGTCCAATTAATATTTAGATTTAATTATAAGAGGTTCTATATGTTTTCTAAATTATGGTTATACACATGTGTCAGTGTATATTGATTTATGAATTATTATATATTTTATAAATATATTTATTTTCAGATACATAGATTCATGATAGTGTTAAAATTGTCTATGCTTTAAAAGATTGTTTTGACATGTCTGGAATTAATCAATAAAATGAAATGAAATATATTAACTAATTGTGCCACTTTGATTCATCATAAAAGTGTTTTAAATTTTTCAGCCAGTGCAAAAAAGACAGAGGGAGCATAGAGAGGTGGAGGCCAACTGTTTTTCCTTATGGGCCTAGGAAGACCCCAGGTTCTCCATCCCCATCATCAGATGACGATTTAAATTAAATTTATGGCTGTGTAATAACCTGATAAAAATCAATAACATTGCCTATTTTGTTGTCTGTTTTCCCTTTGATAAAAGTCCCAAAGTTGTGGTAGCCTATTAAAAATATCCAAGGTTCTGAATTCAAAAATGTGTTCTGCCCGTTTATTAGCATATATTGTGTTTTTTTTATTATGGCCGTGTTGCCCTGACATTTGGCCTTTGTGCCCTCAAAAAAAATGCCCCTTTGAAGGCCAAGTGGCCTTGTCCCTCAGATCACGAAATTCCAGGCATGATTGCAACTGTTCAATTTTGCACATCAGATGGATATTTTCTTTAAGAAAAAGTCTGAGCCAATGTTATTTTTATTTTTTTTTTTCAAAATATCTACATTTCAGAATATTGTATTTATATTTTTGGGCAAAATTCTAGCTTTGTATAGGCTAATGTTCCTATTTTTAAAAAGCAAAAAGTGTGTAATAAACAACTGGCACATTTATATTTTGCATTTTGTTTTCTTACTGTACCAAAAATGAACCGAACCGTGACCTCAAAACCGAGGTACGAGAGTTTTGTCTACCGTTACACCCCTAATATAAATAAATATATATATATATTAGGGGTCGCACGGTACAGAAAACCCACGGTACGGTACGTACCTCGGTTGAGACCCTACGGTTCGGTACGTTTTCGGTACAGCGCAGGAAAAAAAACAAAGGCTTTCGTCAAAGGCAACTTTTTTTTGTTATTGTTACAGTGAACATGAGCTACAGGCTTCATAGGTCACAACACAATGTTGTTTTAAGCATTTGCATTTAGAAAAAAAAATCAACTTTGTACAGCTGCAGTACTTATTAATTTTAGGCTAACATTTTAACATAAAACAGAATTTTGCTTAAAAAAGAAAACAAAACAAAAAAACACTCAGACAAAAAAAAAAAGTACAGCTGTGTACTGCACCTTCACTAAATTTTCAGATTCTTTTTCAAGAAAACAAGTTTGTCAACACTCTCAGTGCTGAGTGTTGATCTGGTGGCTGTTACTATGTCACCTGCCGTTGAAAAGACCCTTTCACTGGGTACTGAAGTGGCAGGTATGGCCAGGTAACTTTTTGCCAATACAGTCCTGCCTCGTCTATAGTGGAATATGGGCGCATGGCGGATGCAATGTAAATTCCGATCGCTTCGGTAATTTTTTTTGCTCTGCACGCATTTGTGTCAAGGGGCTGTTGTAAAAACAGTTGGGAGACGTAATTGCAATGCACACTTTTCTTTTCTTTCGCCTCGTCCCGGTGATGGGCATGTCTGGGTGGTGTCGCCGGACATGTGATAGCATGTTTGAAGTGTTCCCACTCACGTAATGGACAGTTTGCCGAACAACGTCGGCAGACTGTCTTCGTTTTGTCTACCACTCTATCGCCATCACTGTTGTAAGTCACGGGGAAGCCAAAGTTTTCCCACACCACACGAAGGCGGGTCTTCTAACTCTTCGCCACTTGCCATCGTTGTTGGTGGGGCTTAGCCGATTCCTGAGCCTACTGCTTGCGGTCAGAGCTTACAGGGGGCAGTGCTTAAATGTGTCCTGAAGGAAACTTCAACGAAATAATAGTTCCGCGTTCAGAAATCAATATTAAACATCTGTACCGTGTGTACTCTCCGTGAAACTGCGCGCACCGAACCGTGACCCCCGTACCGTGACGGTACGGGACGAATACATATACCGTGCGACCCCTAATATATATATATATATATATATATATATATATATATATATATATATATATATATATATATATATATATATATATATTATATATATATATATATATATATGATATATATCTCTCTCTATATATATCTGTCTCTGTATCTGTGTGTATGTGTGTATGTATATATATATGTGTGTGTGTATATGTATGTGTGTGTGTGTGTTTTTTTCCCCCTCAAATATTTGAATGTGTGCAGTTTATCTAGATGTCTGAAGGAATTTTAAAGGTGTGTCAGTTCTCTGTTCATTAAAATGCTGAGCATTCACACTTAAGTCAGAACTTTTAAAAAAAAAGGAGAGAGAGAGAGAGAGAGAAGTGGTTTCAGAGACTTCAAAAACATCTTCTGTATTTGACCATACCACTGTGAAAGACATTAGCATAACTAAAGGCTGCCTTGCTGCTCAATGTTTCTGGAGTCTGTTTCTGAGTTGCAATGTGAATAATTTTAAGAAATTGAAGTGTGCTGTGGGTTAGCAGGGCTGTCCCTCAGCTGGTCTCACATTAACTCTCTCATGCCTCGCAAGATTCAGTTTGTGGTTTAATGAGCTTTTCAATGCACATACGACATTGGTATTGATGATTTGACCTGAAACTTAGAGTCATACTCAGATAAAAGATTAAATGAAACTTACCAAGTAGGTACAGCTTCTCATACTTAATTGAAATC
This sequence comes from Hirundichthys speculiger, assembly GCA_018398805.1. NCBI lineage: Eukaryota > Metazoa > Chordata > Actinopteri > Beloniformes > Exocoetidae > Hirundichthys > Hirundichthys speculiger. The sequence goes on along the minus strand of JAGFBZ010002207.1, from coordinate 2,201,516 downwards.
AGGTTACCATTCGTTGGTTCTGAAGTTGAAAGTATTTACTGAGACCTGTAACTCCAGTAAACTTTCTGATCTGTGTATCATTTTTTCTTTGGGTTTGCTGTTTCAAAACTCAATTGAAGCAAACAACAAACAGTGTTTTCTCCTTTTTTTTTAATTTATTTATTTATTTTTTTTTAACTTTTTGTATCCATTCAAAAACCCAATTTGAAAAGTGAAATAAAAATACATTTAAAAAATGATATAGATCTGCTTGTCTATCTGCTTATCTGCCAAGTCCGAAACAAAAAAAATGTATTAAACTAAATGTTAACACTGCCTAGACGAGAAATGTAACACCTGTAGTTACAAAAAACAGGCCAGTTTTGTGTTGGATGTGAATAATTATTTCAAAAAACAAATACAAGTGTGCAGTGAATATGAGTCTTGCTTGAGTCAGGGGCTTAATCTAACAGCATCAGGCTCAGCAAGTCCAAGAGTGTTTCCAAACTGTAGATCAGTTAAAAAAAAATACAATCAGAGATTATCTCCAAACATTCTGTGTGGTAACTTCTAAAATGTTAAGATTTTTAAGAGGGCTCTGGTGTGTTTCTCAAAGTGACAGCACTGGTGGATTCCGGGAACCATGAGTTGAATGACGGTGTTCAGCTGTGTTTCAGCCCAGTGATTCTGATCAGCTCTGTAACCAGAGCCCTGATTGAATACAAAATGACTTGGTTCACAAAACCTTCTGAATGTGTATGTGTCATTATTGTGATTTGTTATGTTATTAATAGTACAGTTGTGTCCATCACTACCAGCCAGCAGTATATGTTTCATTTATACCATCTGCTTCAAAACATTTACTGTAATTTGTGTTTAACATGCACATCTCTAGCATCACTACACAAGTTTGTCCTTTTACTGTCTCCAACACTTCTGGTGCCAGCCAAACATTCCAACACCTACAACTTCCCATGAGATCACCTGGAGTGCTACATTAAGATTAAAACAACCTTTATCAATAATGTCATTACTTTCATATGACAAAATGGTTATGTGGGGTTGTTCTTTGACTCAGCAGTTTTAGATCCCTTGTCTTGCAACTCAGGCATTTTCTTAAATTGGTAATCATGTCTCAAGTGGTACAAACTGTTGTATATTTGATGTGTGATCTACTGTACCAATATTATGTATTGTTTTTATTGGGGGAAACAAGTTTCGTCACTGGGGATTAATAAAGTTGTTTGTCTAAATTATGTTATTAACTCATTCATGAAATCTTATTTATTAGAATATTCTTGTATGAACAACATGTTTTCAGTGTTGAACAGAACACTTTTTTAATATGAATCCTAATTAAAGATAACATCTATTAAGTGTACTGGGATGTTGACAGTTTTACGTGGAAGGTGATTTATGGGCTCCTATAGACTGCATGATGTTGTATAAGATCATAATATCTCACACTCTACAGACTGTACAAGGATGGACCCCATAAGCGTAGTTTGACTTTTGCGTCAGGGGGGGCAAAAATTGTTAAGCACTTTCAACAAACGGGCGCACTCTCACGCGAACCGGCGCGCATGCACGTGAACCGGCGCGCATGCACACATGTGCGGAAACTCGCGCTCACATGATGGCACACAAGATACACTCACCACGAAACCATGAAGTCCAAGATTAGATGATGTTCAAAACCAGTCGTTGCAACAGGATACTGACTAAGTAAGCAAGACTGTCTGATACTGAGAGGGAAACCTCCACGTAGCTGACGTAAACAGTTAACGTCACTACGCCACATGACTGCTTAAAACGAAATGTATTAAGAAACAAAATATAACATGATTCATTTAACTGTCACAATATACTGCAGTTTATTTTGGACTTTAAAAAAAACATTACGGTCAAAAACATTTATTTATTTTTGCCAGTTCGTTGACAATGCAATTACATATTTCAGCCACCAGGGGGAGCAATGCTCCCCCTGCCCCCCCGAAAACTCCGCCCATGATGGACCCTCTTGAATCATAGACTACTACTGATGTGAAGATGCAGACAAACGTAGGACTGTGTAATCAATATGTGCTGACAGAAAGCAACACACTTTGTTGTTCTAAACCGCTCTGTTGTAGCATTTACGCGTGCCAAAAAGCTTTAAAAAATTTAAAAAAATGTGGAATGGCACTAGGTTGCAAGTAATCAGTGTATCATTTCAAGTTACATTTAAAGTGTCTAGTAAGTAGAGTCGTAGGAATTCTGACATTGTCATAAATATATATCAGGTAACACTGTGACAGCCGTTATCAAACTGCTCATATTTTAGGATGTAGGACAGCTGATTTTGACCAAAGACCAAAGATGTCCCCACGATTCTTTGACCAAGCTGATCTTCTGTCTGCGACTGCCCAAAATTGTTCATGTCAACTAAGGCAAAGGCCAAAATGAGTTGGAAGAATGCTCAGCACATTGGCTCTGTCTGAATAACTTCTCAATTGTTACTTCTTTTATTATTTTTCCCTTCTCCCTCAATGTCCAGCTCACTAAATTCAACAAAAGTAGAGTTCATAGGAGAAAAATGTATTTGCAAGAAAAAACAAAACAAAAACTAACAAAAATTGCACCAGATCACCCAAGAGCAAAACCAAATATCGGCTAAAACATCTGGCTCAGCACAAGCAGATCACAATTTTTAATAAGAAAAAAAAAAAAACAACAACTCATGACTGGAAGTAGACAAAGAAAAAACATTGTTTCTGACTAGGTTCAGTTAGGTGAAGCTGAGAATTTAACACTATTGAAATGGCAGCAGATGGTAGTGAGCAGATCTGGGGTTTTTAAAGCAGCAGCTTTAATTGTTAATAGTAAATAGATATTCCCACTCAGCTTGGTGCTGCACCTGATACTCCACAGAATACAGGCAGGAAAACCCACGAGACAGGCAGGGATGGGCAGAAACAAAGGAAGCACAAGGGAACGAAGAACACGAGGGAGTACGACCTCATGACACCTTTGTGTGATTCAGCTGAGCACTATTGCTACAAGCATCCTGTGACATACCATTATCTGAAGTTTTTATTTTTTTGACCAGATGACTTTTATACAGCGATCTTAGCGGTCCTGCAGAAGCCTCAACTGAAGTTGGGGGAAAAAAAGAGAAGGTGAACGGTAACAGAAGTTGGCATGGCTTTCAGACATCTTTGGCGTTGTAATCAATAGACAACATGATCCATTTTGCACAGTAGTTGGAAAATGTTATCAAGCACAAATGTCATGTAGCTTTCAAAGAGGCAAGAAACCAAAGCGGTTGGAAAATGACGCCAACTTCTGTTTTCGTCCACCACCTTTTTTTTTTTTCCCTGTAGTGGCTTTTGCCATCGTGTTGTGGCTTTTGCGGTTGTGTGAGATGTGTTGGCCACCATACTTTTCATTTCAGAAAAGTGTTGAATGTAAAATAGCAAAGAGTGAAGATCCCAACGTGCAGTACATCAGGGCTATTCAATTAATTTGAAATTGGGGCCGCTTCACGAGTCTGAGACAAAATAAGGGGCCTGGAGAATATGTGATCACGATAACAAATAAACAACATACTGAAATAGTCAATAGATATTGTATTTTATAAATGCAGAACATGTGAACAAAAATCCACACTTTAACTTCTTATGTTTTAACTCTTGTCCAAATATTTATGATTGCACCCATTTAAGTGAGAGGTAACAGAACAATATAACCAAAAAGTGCATAGTGTGGTACAGAAAATAATTACACAACAGTGCAGTGCAACTTACAATATCAAGAGTAACATTAATGTAAAGTGAATAACATCTTACTTGCTTTACTAACATGCCTTGCATGAAGTTTGGTAACATTTGCCAACTAGTGAGAGAAATGGCATTTATTTGACTTAGCAAGAGCGGGGAAGTCAGGTGTATATGTTGTCAGAGCAATGCGCAAGCAGTGTTGCAGATGCTGGTTAGTGAGGGATATGCGATTGTGTGTTTTAATGGCATTCATGTGTGAGAATGATGACTCACAGGTGTGTGTTGAGCCAAACATTGTCAGAAGAAAAAGTGCAAGACCCCTTGGTCATTTCTGAAGTAACAGCAGAAACCTTTAATGGGGAGTTCAACTTGGCAGTGGTTACAAATAACCTTGTTTTTGTCGAATCCTCCGTCTGGGAGAACTTTAAAATGAAAATGTCCATGTGAAACTTCTGTAACTTTACTGCTCTCCATCTCTGTTTCAGCTTTCCTGCATGTTTTTCTGTCAATTCTCTTCCGGTTCCGCAGCAGCCAGAAACAGACTTTTCTAAACAAAAGCATGTGAGCAACATGCCTTAATAAATTAATTAGTTAATGCCATAATAACGCGTTATTTTGCCCTATGTATGTATGTATGTATGTATGTATGTATGTGACATCTTCCAGATAATGTGGCCCAGTTTTCAGTTAAAAAAAAAAAAAAAAAAAACCATGTAGGAACCAATATTTACTACTTGGTGAACCAACAAACCACAGACCACTGCTTGGAAGGTGTGAGGGGGCATTTGGTCTGTAATCTGTCATCTTTAAAACAGTGGGTAGGCTGTATATTATGTAGCTGAGATGTGACTATTTTTGAGTCTATTTTTGCTTAATTTGTCAGAGGTTGATATTTAATTGCTCACAAATTCCACTTTTATTTTCACCCCCTCCCCTCCCCCCTTTTCAGTATGGATGGTGGTGAGCTATTTAGTCGAATCCAGGACAGAGGAGACCAAGCCTTCACAGAGAAAGGTAGGGTGGTGAAATACACACACAATAACACCTGTGAAATATAAAAATTACTTTCAGGGGCTGCACCACCATGCATTCTCCATTTGTGATATTGACATTTGATGCTCCTCATACAGTGTTGAAGTACTTGACTAATATGTCTGTCACAGTCCATCACTTGTTTGTTAAAATCCTTGTACTTCTTTAGAGGCATCTGATATCATGAAGAGCATAGGAGAGGCCATTCAGTTCCTACATTCAATCAACATTGCACACAGAGATGTCAAGGTTTGTGTCACAACTTTGTATTATCATGCTAGTTGACATGCAGTTTCTTTGCTCTTTAAGAAATTGAGGCATCTAAAAGTTTTTTTTGAAGATCTTTTATATTTGATGTTAATATAACTTATTGAATATTTTGGTAGCCAGAGAATTTACTATATTCCTCAAAGAGACCCAACGCCCTGCTCAAACTCACAGACTTCGGCTTTGCCAAGGAGACCACCTCCCACAACTCTTTAGATACACCCTGCTACACACCCTACTATGTTGGTAAGGATCACCTTCTGAACTGAAATATTCTGTGCATGTGCTTTTTCTCAATTAGTGAAAAATGATACGATACCCCATCTCCCCTTAATTTCTTTTTCTGTGTGCAGCTCCAGAGGTTCTGGGCCCAGAGAAATATGACAAATCATGTGACATGTGGTCGCTGGGAGTCATTATGTATATCCTGTAAGTTAGTTCTCTTGTAATCTCTTTTATTCCTTGACCTTGTAGATTCTTTTAGCTTTTTATTTGTTGCAATAACTAATGTTACCAATTTAAATGCCCAACAGGTTGTGTGGATACCCTCCGTTTTATTCTAACCATGGTTTGGCCATCTCACCTGGGATGAAGAGGAGGATCAGGCTGGGCCAGTATGAATTTCCCAACCCTGAATGGTGTGAGGTATCAGAAGAAGGTAAAATTGGAACTCAGCTTAAAGTAATGATCAGTGACTAAATTCTCATGTAAAACTGAAAATCCTGCAGGGCCCCAAAATGGCTAAAACCTTAATTGAGAAGAAATTATCTTGAGAAACCTGAAAACGGCTACATGCTGTTGAGGTATAAATATTAAATAATATTAAATATTAAATATTTTTGTGAGCGGAATGGAGTCAATCTTTTAAAGCAAGGTGTGCCATTCTTTTAGGAAGATTCCCAAAAACAATTGCTCTTGCCAGAGATGTTTTAACAAATACTTAGAAACTGACCTCTGTACTTAAATCAGACATTGCAGTCTTTTGCCACTTTAACAAATGTGTATGTATTCACATGACTTCAAAATCTTTTTTTAAGAGTTTGAAAACTGATTGTTGCTTTATATTTTAATAATGCATTGGGGAACCAGAAGTAATGAGCCTAAAGTTGTTTAGTAGGCAAGTCTTGTTTTGTTGAAAGGTGTTGGTTAAGGCTCCTTGTGAAAATGATCCCTTTCGACATCAGAAATAGTAATTCCTAACAGTGCTCTCGATGAAGTCTCTAACTTCAATATGACAGTAATCAAGAGGCAAAAATTGTTTCACTGAATACTTTATACTGTCTTTCAGTTAAAAGTTAATGATAGGTTTTTTTGACTCTTTAATTTTTAAAAAGAACAAAAGCTGTGTGATGATTATATCACGTGTGCAAAATACAGCCAAAGGTTTGGATGTGGCCCCAGACCATGTCAACTTGACCCTCTTTAAATTCAGCTAATATAAGACATGCATTTATTTTAAAAAATGCACTATGGTAAAGATTCTTTTACATCCAGACTGGTCTAATAACTTTATCTACAGCGACGGGCCAGTAATACAGTGGTTTTGATGGCAGAACAGAATTAGGGATGAATGCCTCAAAGGAAAAAAAAATCACATAATATTCACACTTTATTCAGTATTGCATCTATTGACTTGAAACATGTTTAATAAGTCAAGTGAGTATTGGTGCCTTCAAAGACAACACCAAGACATTTTTCAAGCAAGAATTCTAACTTTTGCACAGACTTGTCCTTGATAGAATAGAAGAATAAAAGCTATAAAGAGTAAGTTTTCCAATTTAATATACAAGCAGAAACTTGTAAATTAAACAGATAAGCTGTTTTATTTAACATATAAGTTATCATAAACCTTTGATTATGTTTTTTTTCTTTAAAGAAACTGACGTTAGAACGGTTTGTAAATTGATCCCATGTTTTAGTTAAATCATCCAACGTGAGGACTTTTGTCTACTTAAGCTTGGGAGAATACAGTCCAATAAGGAAAACAAGTTGCCGCCGACTGATCGATAATGCATCCAGTTTCTCTCTGACATGGATCAGTAAATGTGGGAAACAAAAGACCAACTTATTTAAAATTTCTTGCCAGTAATGCTGCAAAGAAATTCATAACAGGATAATCCCTCTAGCTGTCTGTTCCTGAACATTGCAGATTCCAACCTCAATTTTCCTACGTTTTGATAATTAAATTCACATAACGTAACCCAAGATAGGATATCAATAACTATGCCTTTTTGTGCACAGCTGCTCAAAAAAAAGTATTTTAGTTAAACATACCTGTGTATATACTTTGTTTGCAGCTAAACAGCTGATCATGACCCTCTTAAAGACTGAGCCAACCCAGAGGATGACCATCATGGAGTTCATGAATCATCCATGGATCAATGTATGTGCATAGTCAACAAACTTCACCTTACCCTTTTTCCTTTTTACTACCATGTATAACTACAGTAAAATATGTTCTGTATGTTCCCATAAAGCAATCAATGGAGGTTCCCCAGACCCCACTTCACACCAGCCGGGTTCTAAAAGAGGAGAAGGATTTATGGGAGGATGTCAAGGTGAGAAACATGCTTCTTTTTCTCTTTCATGCTATATCCATATTAAGGTGTTCAGGTTTTACATAATTCAAATTTGTGCTCTGAATGCCTGTATCTACCCAGAGCGTATTGGACTTCTTGGAAATGAGGCAAGGAGGTGCTCCTAAATTCTGATGGAGGACTTACAAAAAAACAACAACACATCGATAATGACTGTTACCTGGAAGGGTGTGATGGGAAGGAACAGCCTCTGATCTGAATCAGTGAGGCTGTTTCTGGACACCTGTTAGTTACAGTTTGTCCTAAACAAACATCACATTTGAACATAGTCCATAAATACATTTGACACAAGAACAGGGGCTGGAGGGTGGTCTCTAATTAAATATTGGAAAATTGGACTCCTCAGCCTTCCTGGTAAGGTCTATGCTGGAGGCTGGAAAATAGATTCTGGTTGATTGTCAAACCTAAAACTGAAGAGGAACAATGTGGATTCAGTCTTGACTGTGAAACACAGGGCCAGCTCTTTTCTCTTGCTCAAGTCCTGGAGGGAGCAGCAGGGCTCGCCCAAATGGGCCATAGGTGCTTTGTGGACGAGAAGTTATTTGACTGGGCCCCTCAGGGTGTTCTGCTGGGGGTGCTCCAGAGGTATGGGGTACTGAGTATGTTTCTACATGTTTCTTCCATGTAGTCCTTCAAAAAAAAAAAAAAAAAAAAAAACAGGGAGTGTTTGATCAGTGTTACCAGTGTTAAGTCAGAATTGTTCCCGTTTTGTAGCCTCGTGATTCCAAGGATGAAAATCAGTACCTCTAAATGTGGAGTCATTTTTCCCAGTTGAAAAGGGTGGAAAGCCTTCTTCAGGTTGGGCGTTAAGTTCTTCCACTTTAGACAGTACCTAAGTATCTTAAGGTCTTGTTCACTAGTGGAGATCGACAGGTGAATTGGTGCAGCATCAGCAGTAATGCAAACTAGATGCCTCACTTGAAGCGCTGTTCTGCTCATCGTGTGCTTGCTGGGGTGAACTAAAATGAGAACGTGTACAATAGACCTCTTGGAGGGGTAACTGGGGCAACTTGGACCTAAACAAAGTGCCTGGGTAAACATTTTATACATGATGGCAAGAGAAATGACCTGGAACTTCCAGGGTGGTACTTGCAACACTAAACAACTATGCTTGTTTGATGTTTTATTAATGTTTCTAATGTTTTCTTCATTTCTTCAACCATTAGTCACAGTCTCTTAGTGCAAAATCTTACTGGACGAATAGTTCATAGTGTTTATAAAAGCATCATTAGAATGTTGTAATTAAATGCAGGCTTTAATTACACAGGTGCAGTGCCTGCTGCGATGGTCAAGCAAGCTCTCAAAGGAATGAGGAGAGAAAGTTAAAATTGTGACACGAAAGCAGTGACTCTCGGCAATGAAATGTTAATCTGTGATTATTTGACAGTGGACATGTAACGAATAAAAGAAAAAAAAATAAAAAGACAACTTTAAAATGTACAACACAAAATTTGAGTTGCACTGAGATGTATTCCTAGTTTGACATCTTGTAGGCTGAGGTTTGACTAGTATGACATCACCGACACTCTAGTTGGGAATGAAGCTTAACTCTTTATGTCCACTTTCATACATTTTCATTTGAAAATCGTTTTTTACAGTCATGCCTGGCATCTGCACTATTACAGGGGATTTGACCCTCAAACTGATTTTCTTTTTTTTGAACTGATGTGCTTCCGGGTGACTACATATCCTAACCTGATCCTCAGAGCCTATATCATGTGATCACCACTAGAAGATGGCACACTTAACAATGGTATAAACAACAACATGGATACACAACGATAAGAGCAGGAGACGGTTTCCCTTGGTGTCACCTTCTATGCAGACCAATTCTGCCTTCAATTTTACTGCAACTACCTACATGTGTAGGTGGAAAGCCATTATAAGAGCAACTTGCAAAGGTTATTTCCATCAGCTTTCAGTTCATTTTCACTTGTGCATTTACCCAAAGAACATACACAGCCGTATAGATACGTAGTTTTGGTGGTGCCATATGGGAGGAGATTTTTTTCTGACAGTATTGAAAAACCCATTTTTTGCTTTAAAATGTTAAAAAAAAAAAAAAAAGGGGGGGGGGGGGGGGGCAATGTGGATGTAGCTGTAGAACTCCATCTGGATCCAGGGCTGAAATAATCTTTTAGCTGCTTGGAAAAACTCTGGGCCATTAAGTTCTTGATGCTGCTGGTCAAAAGCCTATATGTCTTTATGGCCATATAGGCTTTAGGGGACATCCCTTGTGTTCATGTGTGGGAAAATTATTTAATTTTCTCTGTGTTGTTATTGTTTTCCAGACTTTGTTCATCGTGTCTGTTTTCCAAACACGATGAACTAGTAGCATATTTTAATAACAGAACAACTTGGTAGTCAAAAACTTTTCAAGGTCATGTCAGTAAATATGAGGTTCAGTTTTAATTTCTGTTTTTAACTTGAAAACAAGATGGGAAAATACACTGACAATAGATTTGTTTATTTTATGTGTGTCGACTTGTTTATGTACATATGCCTCCATCTCCATTAACAAGCCAGTTTGGGTTATTGTCCTATAAATCCCTCTTCTTAACTTCCCTATTCACACTACAGATCTAGAAAAATGACGTTTTTATCTGGAGTAATTAGTGTAGTGTGGATAAATGTCATTTATGTATTCTTCTAAAGCTGATTTTTTGATTTCTTTTTTCTTGTCAACAAATATCTCAAACAAATGTCAGATGTTGCTGTAGACCTTGAAACTGGAAAAAAAAACTACTGAAAATTTCACTATATCAGTGGTCCTAATTTTTTTTATGTATCCATAGTAACCAGACTAAGACCAGTAAAGCAAGATGTCTTATGACTTTAATTTCTTAATTTCTCAGGAGGAAATGACCAGTGCCTTGGCCACAATGAGAGTCGACTATGAGCAAATCAAAATCAAGACGATTGCGGACTCAACCAATCCACTGCTAACGAAAAGGAGGAAGAAGGCCAATAACGCCATGCCAGACCAACAATCTGCAGCCCACTGAAAGATGCACGCCTGCATGCACATACAAACACAGATTGTGGAAAGGAAGCAATAATTTGTCGACACGAGTCGCATTGCATGGATTTTCTCAGTGTTTTATTTTTCTTGGCGAGTTCTAATGTTTTGTAAGAGTGTTTGTTTTTGTTACTCTACAGTTTTAACAACCTCCTCATTCTGCTCTGGCAGAGTGGTGAGTTGGTCTGTGTTTTTACACCAGATAAGAGATTGTGAATGAGTGAAAAGGGGAAGTGAAGGAATCTAGATCTTTGTCCACTTTTTCAAATATCGGTTGTGTACTGAGCGGGGCTTTAATGTTGGAGTAAAACGCAAAGCCTTAGCATTAGCAGTAGTTATCTTTTACACCACGATCCTGCTCTAATTCTTGCCCCAAACCAGTGAATGTTTTGTCAAATGGCTAAATCCCAAAAATATAAAACAAGGGAACGTTTTTTTTTTCTTTGTACACATGCAAAGTAAGCAGACATATTTTGAACTGACAAGTGGAATGTAAGGACTCTGTCCGTGACTGTTGGAATTTGTTGGAAATGGATGCTAATTTCTGAGATTTGGACTGTGAGTGTCTGTAAGGGTTCAGTTTGTCTTTATGAATGTTGATCTGAGGCCTATGCACTCGTACAAGAGCTATGTGCCACTCTGATGGAGCAGCTCACTTGTGGTCCCTCTCTCCTACCTTAATCCGTGTTTGTATTTCAGGTGAGTAGTTTTAGAGCAGAGAAGAAGCTACGTTTTTAAACTGAAATGGAATCTTCTTTCTCTTGCATGTAGCTCATTGGAGAGTAGGCAAATATTACTGTATTTTTTTAAAAAGATTTTATGAACATTTTAGCATTGGCCCTACTTTACTTCTCCTTATCATTTGGTTTAAGCTTTTACTTATGTTGTGCTTCAGAATTTAGATAATTTCCAGAATATACTACAGGTAAATGCTATGCAGATGTGTTTGTCAGCTTGGAAAAGAGTTAAAGCTTTCATGTTGCGATTTGTGTTTGCAACTGTGTCGGTGAGAAGTCAAACAGTAATGGGCATCGTGTGGGTTTTTGTAATCGGTAGCATCCCATGCAGTCCAGACTGGCTGTTTCCAGCTGCTGTTTGAAGCCACTTTTGGTTGTGCCAGGCCAGCTATCAGCAGACTCAGTTTTGGTCCAACTGCACATTGTCACAATTTTCCAACAATTCTGAACACTTCCTTGTTACCTGGTAGAAAATGATTAGACAATATTTGTTTCCCTTGACAATAGGATTCAGTCTGATGTGCCACCAGCAAGCCGTCATTACGCTCAGAGGGGGAGTCTTTTCATCTTCGCTGTTTTGTTAATGTCACAGTTTTCCTAGCTCATTTGAGGTAATTGGAAATTATCCTTTTTTTTTTTTTTTTTTTTTTTAAGTTGGTCCATTTTATAACACTTCACAATGTCTTATCACATTGCTGTTTCTATCACCTACCAGTCTCACAGTAAAAACGTTAACTGAATGTTTTTAACACCCCTTCCTCCAACACATTTTTGTAGTGAAATCAGTTCTGTCTCACTGTACTTTTGTCTTTGTCTTCAATTCACTTAACGTACTTTTTGTCTGTTTCAGCTTTTGATTTAAAAAAAAAAAACACACAAAACCAAACTTGCTCTTTTATCTTTCTTTGAAATACAAAATCACTTTCAACAGTCTAAGAACTTTCTGAAACCCATGTTTTGTGTCCAAATTGTGGGTTTCATAATTGCAGTATACCCTTATTATTCGCGGGGATTACGTTCCTTCCTCCCCATGGGAATCCCCAAAATCTGTGAATTATTGATGCAATTTTAAAAGGCCTATGTAAAATATGCTTTCCCAAACACTTTCTAAAGACATTCTTACTCATTGATACAGTAATAATTAAAGAAATTACGTACTGTATCATCTCTCTCTTCTAATTTTTTATTTTATATAACCGGCATTATTTTGAAATCATTTACCAATTTGGGTGCATGTGAGTGTTTTTCTGCTAAAAAATGGCCTAAGAAATTCACAAAATTGCTAGGGGTTCCACAAATTCAAATACATTATGAAAAAAAACATAGTGAGCAAGATTCCGTGAGTACGGTGAACCACGAATGGGCAAGGATGTTCTGTTTTTCTATTCAAAAGATTTGGTAATTTATAAATTGTAACTCTATAATAGCTACTGCTACACAGAATTTTGGTTTTCAAGAGAGATTTCTTTATCAAAATTAAAAACACTGCTAATTTAATAAATTTTTATATAATGATTTGATTAAAACCAAGACGATACTTAAAAAAGTATTTTCCCCAAATTTGACCCCTGCTTCTACATTAAGAAAACTTTCAGAACTCAGTCATGGCGTCAGTTGTGACTCAGGTTGTTGCCGGCTTGGGATTTGTGGCTTTCACAGCGGTATTGAGACTCAACTCGTGACAGACGTGTCTCATCCTGGCTGACATGAGGGACTCCTGGAATATACACATTTACGTAGTACAATGGCGCAGTGGCACTGAGTCAACACACACATTTGCCAACCCTGGGCTGTTTATCACTGATTTACCGCCAGTGCACATGCTTGTTTCTCTTCAGGTGCGGAGCTACCAGAGGCCCTAAGCTTCCAGCTCTGACTGTGACGAAACCCACAGTCATCTCTGTCAGACATGTTTACCAGGTAAGAGAAGATAGGGGGCAAATCAGGGGAGTCCCAGCAGAAGGCCTGTGGAGATTCAACCCCCTCACCAGACATACAATAAACCGCAGGATCCCTGTCACATCTGCTAATACACCATCGTTTCTGTCAGGTAGAGGGAGACGGACAAAATTCATGCAAACTAAGAGGTAAAACTCAGGAAATTTTGGAGTTGCACCTTTTGGAAGTCTTCAACTGTTAACATAATTATAGGATTTTTACGTAGTTGCTTTTGAACTGAAGTTGTACAAGGTGTGCTGAGTCAGAAAAAAGTCAAATTTTTCCACTCAAACTGTCAGCAGGCTGATCAGATGTAGTTACTGGCTTAAAGGTGTGAGGAAATGTGGAGGATGGAAGACTTCTCAGCTGAGGTGGTGACACAATTCAGGCTTCTTTGAAGTGGCATGCCATCCTCCTGTGCGCACAACAACACATACTCTCACACATGATAGGGCAGATCGACCCAGACAAGCAATGGAGACATGCAAAGTATTACCTCAGCTCTGTAAACTTTGACATGGTTTACAGGTCTGGTTAAATGGAAAGCCTGTTTTATCTTTTGAATGTTCAATACGAGATTCTGTCATGTGCTGGAAATCCACCTCTTACTGTTAGGCACACGTACATGTATACGTTGTGGCTAGTGCGGTCGCTTTTGTTTGTTGTTTTTTTTTTTTTCTTCATTCACATCTTCGGCTGATTATTCTAAAAGCATGCCTCTTTTAATGGAAAACTTTTTTCACGACTATTCTTGGAAGATCATGGGTTGGGGGATATCGGCATATAGTTCAAGTTACAGTTTGTAAAAGTGGTGCTTCCATTCACAAATTAACTCTAGAAAAACTTTTGTTTAATTAATTTACATAAAAAAAAAAACTCAGGAACAAATATTTAAGACAATTGCTCTTCCCTCTTCAAGCAGCTTCTATGTACACTTGTTCTTGTTGCTGCAGGTAGTTCCTTCCAGCTCTGATTGTATTTCTAGGATTGTTGTGCTCCAGTGACTTTGGCAACCATCAGGTGGCTGCTTGACGGATAAGAATCTGAACATATAGTGCTTTTCACTGTACAATACAAGTGACAACACAATATGTCGTGTCCAGATGGACATATGCTGCTAGACACTGATGGTGACGATTCTCACTTAAAAAAAAAAAAAAAAAAATCTCTATAGCATCTTTAGAACTGAACTTCATAGTCAAAAGTCAAGTGGCAGCTTAAGATACATGAGTACAAGAGAATACATGAGTATCAGTAAGTACCCGGAATTTGACTTATTGCACAACGATTTAGAGAAGGAAATGCATCTTTGGTCTCATCTTAATCAGGGCTTATGTTTTTACTGTAAAAGATACAGGAAAAACATGAAGAGAATCTGCATATAACACCAAATACGAAGTGGACTTTCACTTTTAGCCTTCTCTGAAGTTGGGCTGATTATATAAAAGAGAGAAGGAGAGGGGGAGGGGGGTGGGGTGCATCTTCCTGTGACACATTTCATTTTTCACCTTGGACTCTGTCACTTTGGACCGTAATACTGACAGCAAACACTGTAATATCTCAACTGTGTTTTGTGGTCGCATCTTGAAATTGACTCACTATGTAATGGAAGTGCACCCACAAAAAATCCTCACAAAAAACATTATTAAAAATAATGAACCATAATTGATGCCACTGGATGATTCAAGATTTTATCTTCTTTTTCGTGCCCTGTGTGTAAATATGGTATTCAGAGAAAATCTAAATCCTTTTGTGGTCAAAACTGAAAAGAGAACAAATGTTGGGTTCATGTCGGAGTCACCACATCTTCCACAAGGTTCCACAAGGCACATATACAGTCACATGAAAAAATACACAGTATTGAAATTCTTAAGTCTTATATATCAATAGATAAAAAAAAAAAGCAAACAAACAAGAAGCTACACATCTATCCCTTCATGGCTGACGTGACACGAGTAAAGGGGCCAGAAGATCCCAGAGAATTTGAAAGGCACTGATTTCGGCCTGAAGGGAAGGACAAGACAGGAAAGAATGTCGGCATGCTGTTCCCATCATTGGTTAAAAGGAAGAGAGCTTCACTGATGGCAATGCAAGTAGTGATCCAGTCAACGTCTACTGGTATAACTGGGGGAATCCACTGGCATGTAACGAACAGAGAGGCGCAGATCTGCAAAGCCTGGATGAGTGTGTTCTGCAACCTACATGTCATGTTTTGTGGTATTCATGTACTCATGAAGTTGTCATGTTAAATGTTTAACTCATGACATGAGAGAAGGTCTAACGTATGACTAGTTTGAATAGGATACCAGAAGAATAAGCGCTGCTTATATTTTAAGTTTTACATCTGATCAAACTTAAGAGTTCTGGAACAATGTTCTTTGGCCAGAAGAAACCAAGTGAAGATGCCTTCATGCATAGTGCTACATTTGGTTCAAAAACAAACCAAAAAGCATATCATTGCAAACAACTAATAAGTTTTTTTTGAGCACCTTGCAGTTACTGATTTGACCATGAACTCCTCGGTAAATCCAAAATGGACTCATGCACCACAATGATGCGAAGTAGATCCAGTCAGTCTACAACATAATGGTTGACAGAATATCCAGGGGTTGTAATGGCCAACCTCTCAACCTGACTGAAATGCTGTGAGTGAGACTGTAAGAGAAATGAACATCAACAAATGCCTGCAAAGGTCAATGAACATCGTAAAGAACTGATCCACAAATTCCACCACAACAATGAGACTGATGACGTACAGAAGAGGAGTGCGTCAAGTTATTGTTGTTAGAAGTGTTTCTATGAGCTGTTGAATCATCAGGACATCAGTGTACATTCTTTCCACACACTTTGAGTTTTAATTTAGTTTTGTGTTTAAAAAGAAAAAAGAAAACAGTGTAATGTGTCATCTTCGGTTTTACCTGAATTTATAATTACCTCACCATTTAGACCCGATAAGGACCGGATCTTTTTCTTTCTTTGGTGTGTTCTCCATTGAAAATGTCATTTTTTCCCATTTTTTTTTAATGACTAAATGTTTTACTTGTTTTAAATATTCTTAGATTCTCACTTCAGAAATTTCTGCAGTCCAGCTTTGATGATATTCACTACTTTTTAAATCAAAAAGGCACGATTTTCCCAAAGTTAAATCAGCCCTAACAGGAAGTGTTGGAATGTTATGCTCAAAATCATTCATTTAAAAATGGGATTAAATTGTGGCTGTGTTAATAGAATAGAATAGAGAATAGAAAACACATCTAAGGTTTGAAAAAAAAATGTTGCCGTTCCACTCATCGTGACTGGATCTGCACAACATTCATAAACACTGGCTTTAGTGAATTGGTGAAATTTAGTCTTTTTTAATTTGTCATTACTGGATGCTGTTAATGTACACCACTGTACTGAGGCACAAGTATTTTCTACTGCTGAAATGTCATATGCAGCAACATGTATTGCAGCATAAATAGCTGTTGAGAACAAAAAACAAACCAGCAGTTAGAAGAAGAGGATGTTATAAAAGGGTGCAATGGTTTTATTTCCCAAAATTAGTAGAAATGCACTCATTAGTCCTTAGCACACTAATTAGATACTGACTCATTACACTTACGAGTTTCTGTATGTTTCAGCTGTAGAAACACTTACCAAAAGAGACAGCAGCTGCCACAGGACCCCAAGGAGAAACTTTTCTTCACATCTATGATGTAAAACAGTAGCACTTATGAAAAAGTCTTTATCTGCATTGAAACCATTGCAGTCTGAACAGAAGTACACACTCATTCCACAACAGACCGATATGATCTTATTCAGTTCACGCACAACTGATTCAAACTGCTAGTACTTCTTTGAGGGAGACTGACATCTTAATGCTTATTTGAAACTTTATAAAGAAGTGAGCAAGAACTAATGAACACAGTCCATCCATATGTAAACTACTGTTTATACAGGTCAAAATAAAAACCATGTTCTGTTGAACCGATGTTATGAATGATATAATGTCATCAGTATCGTCATTCCTGGAACGATACTCTTTAAATTAGCGCACGCTGAAAAAGCAAGTGACTAATAAATTGTCTCGAGTAGTTTCAGTGCAAAAGCCTTGAGTCAAGTCAGGAATCAGTCACGTCAGGATCATGCAGCTGGGTACAGCAAAATGTTTCTGCAAAATGCAGAACATGTTTATCTGCATTTCTTGTTTATGTGCTTATTTTTACTGTGCAGCTATTATTTTTGAGCTCAAGCTGATTAATTCAGCTCCCTGTCCAAACTCTCAATCACCCCCTTTTGTTGCCGCACTGAAAAAGATGATCTGAGTGCACAAAAACTAGCAACTTCTCATGTTTTGGCAAGGGTTGCTTTATTTTACGCGGTGTGATAGTTCTGTCCTATATGTGTGACTAAGTGATATTACTTTTGCATGCATGTGCTTTTGTGCAAGTGTGCATATGCCATGAGGGTGAGGCTGGCTAGTTACAGTTACGGTAAGTTAAGAGACAGCAGGGCTTCTGCTGGTAAGTGATGTATATGGGTCACGTTTGAGGTTAGTGCATCAGCTTATTGAATTTACACAATGGTTCCCCACATATGAATGCTGCAGTAGTACAGGATGTGAATTAGGGTACATTCAGTACCTTACATGATAAGTTACATCAGCTTGTTGAATCAAAATCAGGAGAGATGCTTTTTCTACTTTAGAATTTTATTTGTAAAAATAACAGTAGTCTTCATAAATACAAAAATAGATTACAACATATAATAAATTATAAATAAAACAGTTTCATAATTTAAAAGGAAATTTACACCTGCTCTTGTGTATGACACAACATACTACTACTTGTCCTTGGGACAAAAAAAGAAAAGAAAAAGAGTAGAGCAGCAACAACAACAGCCCCTGGAAGCTCACAATGGCACTTGTGGTCATGTCCTACAGCAGATCTTCAAATAGAGTTCAGTGTCTGCGCCGTTTGGATGCCAGATATGTTTCAATGTAGTTAAAGAGCAAATCCAGCTCGCCCATGGCCTTGAACAGACCTTTACTCTCCATCTGTAAGCACAAAGTTCAGCCATGTCAAATGAACTGTCACAGCGTGAGGATGCACAAACTCCATTTTTTTATTACAGTTAATAGAGCATTGTCAGCCTATTTCCTCTTAATGTGTAATCTTGACCCTCACCTGAGTGTAAGTAGAGTTTAAGACGTTGATGTCGAATTGTTTCTTGCAGGAGAAGTAGTGTCTCTGTAAAAAAAAAAAAGAACATAAGAGAGAGGATGTTACCACAGACGTTATCTTTGTCGGATCTTGTTCAAATTTCATCCACCCAGATGCTTCCTCTGCTGAATCCAAAAGCTTATGAGCACTGATGAGAATTTGACTGTGCTCCACTGTGAAAGGTGACAGCCACAGCATGCAGTAAGGAGGGAGCAAAACTGTGGCAATAAACTTAGAGAGAAGTTCCCTCATTCGCAAGAACTGGATGATGAAGAGTGATGCATGCTGCTGCAGCAATAATGCAATGACATGACGTCCTACTGTATGAGCCATCGCTGACCTCTTCCCCTGTCTGTGACCGTCAAGGAAAAACAGTCGAAAAGTACTTGGAATGTTTCAACAAATTTATATGAAGTCTGAAGCAAGAAGATGGCTTTGATTATGTCACAAGGAAAAGTAATTGCTCTACATGCAGCTTGTGATCATAATCTACTTTCCAAAATATAAAAAAATCTCATATATATATATATATATATAGATATAGATATAGATATAGATATAGATATAGATATATATATATATATATATATGCAGCATAGGTTGCGCTGTGAACACTCTTGAGCGGGGTATGTGTTTGTCTGTAGGAGAAACACGTGCAGCTTCTACTCACACACTGTGTGACGTCATTCTTGAGCTGGTCGAAGATGTGCAGTATGGACTCCACGTAAGGCCTTAAGTTCTTGGTTTCCTCGGTCACTGTGGCCATGGCTGTGGGCAGAACCGTGTCCAGGTAAAAGCCCAGTATGTTGTTCATAGCGTGGCAGGCGAACGGGCTCTGAGGGGGGTGAGAGTCTGGTTACCCAACTCTGTCAGCGCTTTCATTTTTATGAGTCTGTCAGCACGTCCTCGAGAGAGCTCCGTTTTGCTTCCCATTTAAAAAAAAAAAAAAAAAAAAAAGAGAGAGAGAGTTTGCAGATAAACATACCCTGAACGTGTCCTCCACGCTCTGGTCCAGGAGCGCTGCGTCCAAGTCGTCATTGGCTTCCTGCAGAAGAAGGAGCATGTTAGTGGGAGCGTCTGCAAAGAGTCAAAGATCACAGGCGAAAGGATGCACTTTCGGTTGCAGAGCAACTGCTTTTACTCACATAGAAATCTCTGATCTGTGAGTAGTCCAGCCGGAGCTTCTTGAGCCTCACGGGGAATTCCTCCACGAAACGGCAGCACTGGTTGTTGCAGGTGGGACTGCTCCCAGCTGAGCTGAGGAGAGACAGGAGAACCAGGACGGAGAGGAGGAGGGACCGAGGAGTCATGCTGATGGACGGGCTGCTGAAGTCTTCTGGCTGGAGGACAGAGTAGAGTGGGGCCCCTCAGGTGCTGGCTCGCTGGACGTGGATGGATGGGGGGGTCTCTGAGTGGAGGAATACTCCTTGTAGGATCTTCTTGCAAAGCTCAGAATGGCACACTTTGGGGCTCATGTCCTCTCTTAATTTATAGTCAAAATTGGGAGGAGACTTACAGGAAGGGAAATGGTTAAACATGCTTCATACATACAAGGGGATTTTTTTTTTTTCGTAGAATCATGTATTTCACGAGTTACTCCTTTGATGATGCTTGCACTTCTAGAGGTATGTGGCAGATGACAGAAGCCCTATGGGAATCTGATACAAACTTATTTTCTATAATCAGAATTTTAATTAAAGTTTACTTTTTAATATCTAACATTGTATTTTCCCAGTACATATAGATCAAAATTCTTCTTCTTCTTATTATTATTATCATTATTACCGGTAGAAGTAATATTAATAGATGTAGCAATATCAAAGGTGGCAGAAAATGCACTAAAATGCATCACTAGCACTGATGTAAATCTAACACCTGAGTTAATTATAGTATTTAAAATGCCATATATTCAGAAAATGAAATACATGATTGCATGGATTCTTCCTAATAACAAAGGAAATATTTCTGCTCAAATGGAAACGATATTAAGCTGTGGTTGAGTTTGATGACGCTGTGGATTCCCTCTGTACGTGAGACATGCGTAACAGAAACTGACAGCGGGTGATGAGGTGGTGACAGGACACAGGGTAACATCTCCTTCTTCACTGAACAGATACTTGAGGTTTGCATGCACGGTATAGAAGAGTTCATTTCTGAAAGGAGAAAGCCCGAAGAGAAGCAGCTTGGTACTCTTAGAGGCAGCACGGGGGGGGGTGATTTCCCTGCAGTACTCTTTGTGCTGTGTGGAATATCCATTTATCCAGAGGTCACGCTTCTGTCTGTCTGGCTCTACATGAGGCAACCCTGGCATTTTAGGGTTTCCCAGTTACATTCTTGAGGAAAACTTCAAGATGATTTGTGGTTCAAATACATGTTAACTTACAGCATGAAGCCTGTGGCGTTCTGAAGATATCACAGTTTGTTTAATTTTTTTTTTTAATCATTACAAAGTTAGATAAACAGGATGGTTTGATAAAGAGAGTACAGCCACAGAGAAGAGAAATGTGGAAAGATATTGCTTCAGCTCAAGAATGGCATATCAGTTTTTCTATTTGTCCTTTAATATGAATATGGAAGCTTTAAAGTATCAAGGGAAAAAATGATTGAATAAAAATGCAACATACATTTTTTTTGATAAGCATTTCCTGCTTTTTGCTTACAATTACAAGTGTAATCCATCCATCCATCCATTATCTATGCCCATTTAATCCACATATATACAAACAACCATGCACTCTCACAATCACTCCTACGGGCAATTTAGAACCGCCAATGAACCTGACATGCATGTCTTTGGACTGTGGGAGGAAGCTGGAGTACCCGGAAAAAACCCACACAAGCACTGGGACAACATGCAAACTCCACACAGAAAGGCCCCTGCTGAGGGTGTGAGGCAACGGTGCTAACCACCAAGCCACCGTGCTGCCCCTACAAGTGTCATATTTTAGGGGGAAAAAAAACAAGATTTGTGGATTTGTTCCTTAAACACAGAATCATTGTTCTTTAGCTTTTTGTCTTTAACTGAGGTCATTGTGATTCTTTAACGATATTATGATTCCATGTTCCAGTAAAACAAATAACAACACAGAAAAGGTGGAGTGGTGTATTGTATTTCCAAGTACCCTTCAGAAACTAATATATACTATGCATTAGTAATCAATACAGCAAAGTCTTTTAACATTTTTATGTGCCAAAGTGTTGCTTATCCCCCATTTTGACCAGAGAAGGTCCTGGTCACAAACCAACAGCAGCGATCAATGGTGAATATAAGATGAAGCCAGTTCACCGAGGACGCAAGACAGTAGTGAAGGAATAAACAAGCAAGCAACTGAAGAGCAACGTCAACTTAACCTCCCGGCCTAGAGATGGACCCACTGAGGTAAATACTGCAAGATCTCCTTTGCTTTGCTGTAAGTGCAACAATTATGCAACTTTCATTTAGTAAAAAAAAACTTTAACATACTATTAAATCAATCATGAGGAAGAAGCAAGTGAATTAGTGCAGAATCCAGTTCTTTCCATCCATCCATCCATTGCCATGACCCACTTCTTCCTGTTCAGGGTCACGGGAGTGTGCTGGAGCCTCTCAGGTGAAGGAGGGACCAAAGGTGAACTGGTCACCAGTTTATCACAGGGTGAAAAATCAGAATATAAAGAACAACATCAGCATAAGGTGTTTGGAATGACAAACAGACGGTAAATGCCATCTTCTATTCTGATGGTTTCATGTAAACATTTTTTTTTCCTTTCTGTTAATCGTGCAGTTGTAAAACTGAGATCATTTTAGTCAATAAAGACTGTAATTACTCTTATAAAAGAACACAGTGTTCTCTACTTGAGTCGTTTGGTGCATGGTAAATACTTAAACGCATCAAAGCCAATACATAAAATCATAGAGTCAACAGGAACCAGTTTATGGGAAACCCCTATCACTTCACAGCCGACTGTTTGCATGTACATGGGTGCATGCACGATTGCAGCTGCATTTCACTACTTTTGCTCATTTTGCTGGGTCTACAGTTGTGGTTTATTGTGTCTTTGGAGCTTTGGAGTGTCTTTGAGCTTTCTAGTGTGTTGTATTGTATCAATGATGTTTCTGGCTTTCCCACCACTGTCTTATTTCTAGAAGAAATCATCTTAGACTGTATGTGAGGTGTTTACTCAGCTGATCCCTGAATCCGGTCATCAGATTATTTTGTAAGTCATGTTGATGAGTTCAAAACAAAACTGAGTGTCGAAGGATTACTGAAACATCTGTCATGAAACATGAACTTGTCACAAGTTGTTTCTTTTTTTGAAAAGTAGTTTAAAATTGACCTCATGACTGATATTTCTCAAATGCTGTTTGTATCACCTTTTGTTTTGATGGAAAAAAAAAGGAAATGAAATACAATACACCGAGTGACAAGTGTGAGGAAATAGTACCGCAATTCAGAGTCCTGTTCACATCTTCTTATTGAAAAGAAACCAAAGGTGAATCTGTCAGATCTTATCTTACAAACAAAAGAACATACAAAGCGATATCATAAACACATACAAGACGCCCTTTGTTGGTGGTTGTTTGTTGTCTCTGCTTTTAACCCATTACCTCTACGACGGTTTCTGATGGCGTCACATACCGCTGTGCAGAATCTGCTGTCAGCAGTTTTCTGAACATCATGTCAAAGCAGACTGCTGATATTGCGTCCAGTTGATTCCACACCTATGCTGGAATATGACTCACAATGGAACAATATTACATCCAGGTGACACAAGTCGAAGAAACGTTTAACGACCTCAGTGCGAGCAAGTGGTTTGGCTTCACATATTTCAGTTTTCACTTGTAGTGTTTTTAAATCTACAAACCCGATGGGTCTGTAATCAGAATCAGAATCAGAATCAGAATTGAGTAATAAACTGTAACGGTGCCTCAACATTTCTTGTGCACAGCGGCTACACTTGCATATACCACTTTAGAAGAAGCTGAACTGTTTTTACTAACAAAGGTACCACATTTGTCTTTCACTTTCACAATTATCGTTCGTTTGAGAGCATACGCGCGTGCTTCTTTGCGTGGGTTCAGTCATTTTTGTGCGTGTTTCTGTTATTGTTTATGTTGAGTCTCTGACATGCAAGCATATATGCAGTGGCCGTAAAAAGTCTACACAGCCTTACAAAACTGCAGTTTTTTTTAATTTTTTTTATATACATATAAAAATAACAACAACTTAAATGGTCTGATCTTTAATGTGATCTTCTAACAAAACAAAAATCCAGGGTGGGGAGACGGAGGAATCCCACCCTGGGATTACTAATCCACCATCAATTAAAGTGAGTCTGATTAAAACCAGTTTAAGGTTCAAAGTCAAGGATTAGAAAGAATTACCAAAGAAACTGTGAAACTTAATTTTTGAAAAGTACTAATCAGGAGAAGGATATAAAAGAATATCAAAGGTACTGAATGTACCATGGGACAAAATCACCTCAATAAGTGAAATATCAGTTGGGAAGGGTGTCAGATGCAGCCAGGCCTTGGTGGGTTTACTTTTATTTCAAATACTCCCAACAAAAATTGTTTTTTTTTTTTCCCCTCTGGATTTATGTTCGTTTGAAGATTGCATTAAAGATGAACAAACCTGATCTTTACGCTGTTTTTATTACTGTCCTTACATTTCAAAAACCTGCAGTTTCATAAGGGCGTGTATGCTTTTTGTGTCCACTGCAGTAACAGTAAACTGAGTATCTGTTTACTAGTTTTTTTTATAGTTTTCCGGAGTCACAGCCTAAAGAGAGACAAACAATGAGGAATTAGGTTTTGTTGGGTAATTACAAGTGGGCGACACCGATACTGCCTGATCACTCAACCAGACACACATTAATGGGTGTGGTAGTATGCTATGTGACAGCAGACATGTTTTTGAGAAATTTTGTAGAAATGAAAATTCTTGGAGTTTCAGCTACATCAGCAATCATATGGACTTCTGACTAAGTCATGTCTTCTTGTTTCACTTGAAAACAGCTCAGGCCAGCCTGAGCTGTTTTCTTATTGGCAATATTGCCTACTCCAATTTCTATATTTCTGTCATTTTATTAGTGTGGCTGTGATGAAAAAGGGCCAATTTGAAAAGTACAATGCAAATGTGACCTCAAACACCTCCTAAAACCTTCTCAGAAACATTTCCTTTCCTGCAGTTCTCAGCAAGCAACATGAGTTGAATTTACTGTGATGGCCTCAAACTATAGTGCCCCAGTACACATGTCGAGCCAGCATCTATCAAGTACAGATGAAACTCTGAAATTTCCTCTGCGCATAACATTCCCTTCATCAGGACTTTATCAGTGGTACAACTTCACAGTAAAGTAACCTTTCTTCTTCTGTACATGATTAATACACATCCGCTTTCCGCATTACTAAATCGTCCTTTCCGTTTTTAGCATTGAGCGCGCTTGGGTTCGTATGCGTAAGCACTTACATAAAAAGCTCTTCATTAACGTTCTTACCGGTGTTAACCACATTTAAATAAGCATTACTTTTTGTGACAGCTCATAATTTCCCAGTGTTTTCAACCTTATCAAATGCTGAATCAGTGAATGTTAAAAAGAAAAGAAAAAAAAGACAACGTTTCTGTATGCAAATTGAAAGATTAAATGTGCGTAATATTTATTGCCTGTCATTTAGCAGTCTCTGAGATGGGCTGGTGACCCGTCCAGGGTGTGGGTGTAGCACGCCTCTCACCCGATGACAGCTCAGATGGGATCCGGCCCCGTATACGTACAGATACAGTGGAATCCAAAATTCTTAGACCCCTACTGGTAATGATACTTCATATCTGATCCTCTGCTCCCTTAAGAGTTGGCAAAGCAGAAGGGCAGAGACTTTTCTTCTGTAGGTCCGTCAACAAGCAATGGAGCGATAACAAGTGCTATTTTTGCATAAAGATCTGTCATCTGTGTGGCGATGTGTCACATTTACGAAACTACATCAGATTGTGTTATTACACAAAGGTCATGGTGTCAACACGCTGATTTTTAATATGTCACTACTATAACTGGTCTTGATTTTTTTTTTTTCTGTTTCCTTCTTTGTGATTTGGGAAATGTTTAAAAGTCTTTTTTTAACCCCTTATAAATAAATAGTAACATGCTGGTAGATGATTTAAAATTCAATATATTTGGAATACAATTATCCTGCTGTAATTTATTGTAATTCATTACAGAGTAATATGCAATCAGTTATAATCCCAGCATGTGCACTGTGCTGTAACAGGGAAATTCTTTAAAGTTTACGCATAATGAAGTTGGATGAATAATATAATTTTTTTATGACTATATGGTAAGCAATACTATTTGGTAAGTAATGTTCTGCTGTAAAATTAAGAAACAGCAGTGTTTTTAGCAAAAGCCACAGCTGCTTTACATGAATAAACACCAAATACTTACGATAAGCTGATCAAATCCACGGGGATCTTACGAAACCTTGGCCATTTTGAAGTCCACATATTGTACTACTAATATGCTCTGGTTTTACCAAAGTGCAAGACACAATGTGAACTATGTACATAATCGCAACATTTGCATTATGCCAAAAATACCCACATGGTGTACTACTTCTGAAAAAATTCCCACTATGCAGCTGACTGGTCAACCTCACATAATGTATCCCATAATGTATTGTGCAGTGACAGCAGTGAGCAGTCACAAAAATGGAGAGAATAGCACACAGTGATGAGTTATTATTTTACCTCTGATTTCCAAATCTGAATGCTGTAGCTTTCTATAAATTGCATCACACAGAAGGCCGGCTCCGTCCTGGGATGCCCCCTCGACCCGGTGGAAGTGGTGGGAGAGAGGAGAATGATGGCTAAGCTGTCTTCTCTGATGGACAGTGTCTCCCATCCTCTGAAGGATAACCTGACTGCACTGGAGAGCTCCTTCAGCAACAGACTCCTTCACCCCAGGTGTGTGAAGGAGCGATATCGCAGGTCCTTCCTCCCTGCTGCTGTGAGACTGTACAATCAGGATCGCTCTCAGCAACCGCCCCCCCCCCCCCCCCCCCCCCCCCCCCAATGGACAATGTGACTCATTTTCTATTGTGTGCAATATACATATATATTCATTGACATGTGCAATATACATATACATACTCATTGACGTGCAATAACTTATCTCAGGTGTAGTAATCACTACCAACATATCCTTGTAAATAAAGTCAGAGTTATTATTTATTATTTATTATATATTCTCTATTGTAGTTATTGTTTGTTTTTATCATTGTTTTATCCTATTCTATTGTTGTCCTTTTCTCTTTTTTATTGCTATTTTCACTTGCTGCTGTAACAATGTAAATTTCCCCATTGTGGGACAAATAAAGGAATATCTTATCTTATCTTAGTACATATTATTATTATTATTATTGTTGTTGTTATTGTTGTTGTTATTATGTAAATAATACATTTTGGCACAGTTTAGTCCTATGATTTTCAAGTGGTTGATCCAGATGATCTCTTGCTCCAGGGGTTCTCACAGATTTGCTTAGCCATGCGGACAACTTTTGGAGTACGAAATATTGTCAGATTTGAATTTTCTTTATATAAATCAACCTGCCAAAACATGCTGACTGCCTCTTTTGTTGTATGAATGGAACTTCCACTTCATTCAGTTTAGTCAGTTGCACACTCATTCAACTTACTGTCACAAGCACAATAAGTTCACTATCCTCCATTCATTTCAACTTCCTTTTTTTCTTTTTTTTTTAACCCAGAAGTGAACATAAGTGAAAAAAAGAACATGCTAACAACCTAACTATTTAAGTACACTAATGTAAAGATTATATCAGAGAAATACAAGCATCATCTTCTATTTTTATCCTCTCTGCTTTTATGACACTGAGATTTACTCTTGTTTGCTCTGTTGCTTGACCACTTTCTTGTTGCTTTCTAAAGCCTCTTAGACACCTCTGATAAGGTGTCCACTGTAGCTCTGTGAGCTGGGTTCATCATTGCTCAAGTGTGACACAGTAAAGCTGTAAAGCAAAACACAGTTATTGCCAAGAGACAATGAGGATGGGAGTCCAAAATTACTTTGGACAGTTTTTGCCAATACAGTGATCCCTTATTTTTCATGGTTAATGGGGACCGGCACACCCCCGCAAAAATCAGAATCTTCGAACTGGACACGGAGCCCTCCGACCCTCAATAATGTGTTTAAAATATGTTTAAAAACTGCAAAAAAGTAGCGAGGCACTGCAGTGAAACAAGACAAAGGCTCAACTGTGGTCTTTCTGTTACCTTCACAGCCTCTGGTCTCTGAACCGTTAGTAAAAAAAACACTGGTATTGTGCTATTTTTGGCTCAGAATTAGCGGCTAACACGCTAACAACAACAAAACAAAAAGTCTGGTTTTCTCTGCATGGAACGGGCACTTTATTCTGGCACTGCAGGAACGTTGTAACATCACACAGATTGTATTGTTCGGCTCCTCTCAGTTAACAGAGAATGTAAATCTATACACGCTGGGCTGTTGTTTATGCTCACTCCATTTTTCATCTAACCTCATTTTCTTCTGCCGTCCCACAACACACACACACCATTACCCATAAGGCCACTCCATTACCCATAAGGCTACCTTCTTAAAGGAGCCACAACGTTTCTTCACTGTGAGAGAACGCGCACAACATCATGTGATGTTTCCGCGATTTTTAATTTTTTTTTTTTATTATTATTATTATATTATACATTTCTGAAAAATCAGCAAATAACTAAAACTGGAACTTAAAGCACGAATTGGCAAGGGATCACTGTAGTGGAGACAAGAGACAGTGTGAGCTAGATGGCATTTGCTCTAAGTAATCAAATATTCCCTCAAATGAAATTGAAACTTCACCACACTGATCTTAATCTGTTAACAAGTCAGTTAAACAGTTGTCTTTAACGAAGGTGGCCCTTAACTTTTTCAGCAGTATGGTTTCCGAGATCAAGACAAAAATGCTGCAGCAGATGCAAGAAACGGCCGATGTTTCCAGCAGCAGCTCTCGCACACTCCCATTAACACCTATAAACTGTTGACATTGCTTTGTGAAGTCTGTGGCTTACCTGCACGGAAAACAAAAAAAGGAAGGCTTAGAAAGCACATATTCAAAGCTTTTCACTTATAACTCCATCTCCTCTTGTCAGTCAAGGGGGAAAAAAAGCAGAAGAATCTATTTTTGACAGTTTCCACCCCAGCAGATGAATCTCTTAAGAGGATCTGTCTGAACACCAGTATGTACACGTGTTCACTGTGATGTGCAGCAGTACTAAAAGCAGTTTCTAGGTGGACAAAGGTGGAGTTTTTTTACTGTCCATGAAACTTTACTGTCTCCTTCACTGCGACAGGTTTCATTTAGATGTTCTTGATCTCATGTGCTTTCTGTTTAATTCATTTGTGGTAACTTTTTTGACCACTGGTTGGTTTTCCACCCGACTCAGTTGAGTTTCATCAAATGCTAATAATGTGATATTACTTGCCTTCGCATTTTCCTTCATGTTCCTTTTTCATGTTCAGCCATCTTTGTCGGTTTCTGTTCCTTTTGTTATTTGTCTGCCTCCTTTCTAGTTACCAGTTCCATTCCTGTCCTGTCTTCTGCTTAGACTTGACATTTATGGACTACCTTCCTGTCTACTCTGTTTAATTTGTTAAAATATATTTGTTGCAACTACAAATATGCTGTAACTACATATGTGTCCCCCAACAGGAGATGACCTAGCAGGTCAATCAGCCAAGAAAATATATTCATGTGTTTATAATTAGCTGTTTGATCAGAAACGTTATTTCTTGTTGCCTTTCAATGTACTTTACAATCATTATCAAATTGTAATTGTATGCAATGAAACTAAAGGAAAACTTTACATTAAAGGCAGTTTAGCTACAGTATAATTATCCATACTCCATACTGTGTAGTATGGATTATACTTCATATTACACAGAACTCAATATCCATTCTTTCTATACCCTTTTTCAGTACGCACCCGTCAGGCTGCATACGTTGTCACTGTAAATGACAACTGGTTTTCAGTTGACTTACCTGGATAAATAAAGGTTAATTAAAATAGAAATAAATAATGCAAACATGTCTAAGGTGTGCATCAGTACATGGTTTTTGTTTCTAGAAGTCTCCATTTATAGACCAGAACATGCAGCCAATCCTGTACCATTTTTCTGCTATCTCTGACGGGAATTTACGATGTATTCTGAACAGGGGCGGCGCTAGGGGGTAGCTTGCAGTTGCTATAGTAACCCCAAAATATGGCCTAGCAACCTCAAAGCAACCCCAAGAATGGAGACTATTAAAAATGAAAAAAATCTTAATTGTGTTAAATAAAATAAAAATTGTGACAACTTAATTTAAAATGAATTTCATGTGTTTTTGTTTTAAATTAAAGACGATTAAAAACGATGAGAGAGAGACTCGTCTCGCGAGAGCTGGCCTGCAGGGGTCACGCGAAGTCAGCTTGTGAAAAAAACCGGGCCGTTAGAAAAATTACATCAAAATGGAGCACTATCGGTTGAAGCGTAAGTCTGCCAGATCTCTTCTGATGTGTACTTATGTGAATATTAACTGGTTAAAATGTGATGAACAGGTTATTGTCAAATGATTTGTAGTCTAGGCTGTTAATGTGCATTTCTCACTGCTGTGAAAAGCGGCATGACTATATGGTAAAATTATAATAACGAACTTCAAATTGATTTTTTTTTATCTGTTTCATGGCATCCGCGCTAGTTTCAGATAGCGCCGATTAGAATGAGTAGGCCGGTAATGACATACATATCCATATTTATGCTATTTAATTGGTATTGCAATTAAATTGTCCAGCAACTCCATACAATTGTTTAGCAACCCCTAAGCAACTGCAATGAAAATGTTCTGGCGCCGCCACTGGTTCTGAATGTGATTTTGCATTTCTCTATTAAAGAATGCATGCAAAAGATGGTGTTTTGAAGGCAGTATATGTTTCTCAAAAATCCAAATGTACACCCAGCACAGAAGTGTAAATGACCTTTATCAAGGGGAGTGATACAAACTCATATGATCAGAGACCTTAGTTTTTGGACTTGCTAATAATAAAAGCCTGGATTGTGTTTTTCATCTTTGGTCGGGAGCACATAGCGTCCATGTCTTTAACATTTCTGACATTTCTGAATGCAGGTCTGGATTGCAGTGATTCAGCAAATGTTTCCAAAATAATCCCTTGGCCATATGGTTCTTTCAGTTATTGATGAATGATGGTTCTTCATACAGTTCCATCTGAGGTGTCTGGCATCATGGAAGTCCAGCTTAGACTTGTGCCCTTATCCTGTATGCATCAAAATCCCTCAAAATTCTTTGAATCGTTTAATGATATTAAACATTGTAGAAGGAAAAATATGCAAATCTCTTCCAATATTTATTTGAAGAACATTTTTTTCAAACATTTCACTGGCTTAGTCATGCATCTGCCTGTCCTTGTCCCTCAAGGACTCGTCTTTCATGGATACTGATATAATGAATCGTCATCAAAAAACACCTGTTGAAATCATATCATATTATCAATAAATTACCTTCATACCAACTTCCTGCTGGAATGGGTTGCAGGTCTGAGATGCAAATATTGATGTATTGCAACAAATGAACAGAGGAGTGTCTTTGAAGCTTAAACTAATCCTCTCCATCAAGATGCAATTTCTCTGCAACAAGTCCTTTTCTGTTTCAAGCACAATCTTTTACACCAGCAAGGGAAACTGATAACATGACAACTTTCAAAGACAGAAAGTGCAGCAATTTGACTTGGCTAGATATCTTGAGGTTAAGTTTCATTTCTCTATCATTTTACGCTGAGAACAAAGCAAAAATGACTATTGTCACACTGAAAACAGCTATGTAAGCAATTGGACTCAGAAAGCATGTGAAGTAAGTGGGTGTGCAGTTGTAGATGCTTTTCTGTTGTGCATCTGCTGTTTTATTTGATAACACTGCCTTGTGTTATATGACGGAGCAGTCCCCTGGAGGCCTCGTATCAACAGCTTCATGCCCAATGTATCAGATATTGCTGAATTTATACTTAGTTCAATAAGCATGATCAGCCATGCTGCTGCAGTGAATGCTAAAGATGGACTGATAAACCTTAAATGATACTACTGATAGCCAGATTTTCACTGAAGTGCTCGTACACCTTCAAAAATCCATCTGAAAGCTCATTGTGCTTTTGACACAACTTGGATCAGTCATACAGCGTCGAACCCAAATGAACAAGTAAGTCTTTAAGAGTCTTGTTAAGATTACCAAACATGATAATGACTGGATTCTGTCTGTTGCAATATATTACTCACTATCTTCAGTAAAATGTTGATTGTTATCAGTCCCAACGAGCTGAACGGATGTTTCAGTGAACCATCTGTTAGAACTTGAGGAAATAGCCCAAAATGCATGACGAGAACATCATCTCACATCAAAAACTCCAGTTTCTTGAGGTCCACTGACGTCTGATCAAACCCATTCCTGGCATCACCCATCAGGTGCTCTACTGCCCCCTGCAGGACAAATCTGATCACTGACTCAGAGTAACATGCATCTATCCGGCTGTCTTTCAAGTATTTGCTGCATTTTCAAGGAAAATAAGATGGTATTGCAGTGCTAAATGTCACTTTTTTTTTAAAGGAAACTCTCACAGTTGTGTGGGATTAAAAAAAAAAGAAGTTGCTGGATTATGAAAGTGTTTGAATTAAAAAGGAATGAAACAATAATAAACCACTGTTTAGTTTGGATGCTCATCCTCGATGCACTGCAGCAGCTTTTTTTTTTTCCTTTCTGGTTTTCCCTTCAGGGGTCGCCACAGCAAATCATCCACCTGCATCTAACCCTGTCCTCTGCATACTTGTACAGCTTATGATAACTGAAAATATTTAAATAGAAAAGGGGAATCTTACATGATCAAATATATTTAGGGGTGCACGATAACTATCGGGCCGATAACTAGCATTTATTTCTTATCCCTGTTTTTTATTTATTTTTTACTTCCTCACTGTCACCTCATAGAGATTGGCTCCAAAGTGAAGGTTCAATGCAATCTGTTGGGTTCCTTGGCTAGGATGTTTTCTATTGGCATTGTAGAAACTTTGAATTGGACATGTGAATGTGGAACTGAATTGACTGATTGGAACTGAATGAATTGGAATTGAATTATATGAATTACATGAAGAATTAAAAATTAGAATAAAATTAGACTAAACTGGACATCAAGTTATCAAGACTGAGTTATAAAGTACCTGAGAATAAAACCGGAAATGTATTTTCTGACATAAAACACATGTCCAACTTCTTTCCTGTTTAAAACACAGCAACCCAGAAAATACACTGATAAGGAACATTTTATTTCAGAGTGAATCACAGGTTGGAAGTGTTGTCATTCAAGTTTTTTTTTTTTTTTTTTTTTAGATGAAATTTTATAATTATGCTTCAAGTAAAAGTAGCCTGCTGCCCAGTTTATCTTATTTGTCATGACACTTGGATATGAATTAGGGCTGTCAAAGTTAACGCGTTAACGCGTGATTAACGCAAAATAATTTTAACGCAACTAATTTTTTTAACGCGGATTAACGCGAGCCTTAGCCTGGCCATTGATGTACAATAGTAGAGAGGAGAGTAGGTTTATTGAGCCTCGGGCCCCGCCGTAGTTGTAGTCCTGTAGTCCTCCGTAGTCCTGTTAAAACAGGAAGCCATGTACTGACGTCGATGGCCATGCCGCAGACAGACAGACGTAAACATACCTCCGTTAGCAGTAATTGGGATAAAAATGGATACAAAAGACACTATTTTGGATGGTAAGTTTAGCTTCAAAACCTTGCCTGATGGCTAACTCCACAAGATAAATGTTATTTGTGTTTGCTGTCGATGTGAATTTAGTTACCACCGGAGTCAGACTACTGAAATATCACTTGTTGGCTAATGAGAGCGCTGATGCAGAGAGCCCCCCAGTTTGAAGCAAACCACGAGAATATTTTGTATGAAGAACATAAGAGAAAATATTGAATATATATATATATATATATATATATATATAATATATAATGGATTTTGGATTGTAGCAATAAATAAACATGCATTTGTTTTGCATAAGGCGAGCATTTGTGTACTCTCATATTAGGCAAGGCAACTTTATTTGTAGAACATAATTCGTACACAAGGCAATTCAAAGTGCTTTACAGATGCATAAAATCACAAGAAGGCAAATAGAATCATTTCATACAAGCATAAAAATAATCAATAATAAATAAAATTAATTAATAAAAAAATAATTAATTAAATTAAAAATGAAGAGTGCAGATAAAATCCTTCCAGTCATCATCTTCACATCTAAGCAGAACTGTTTTCAGTCTGGATCTGAACATTGTCAGAGTTCAGGTCTGTCTAACATCTTCTAGAAGACTGTTCCAGATTTTAGGAGCATAAAACTGAAATGCAGCTTCACCTGGTTTAGTCCTGACTCTGGACACCAGCAGGAGACCACTACCTGAGGTTCTCAGAGTCCAGGTTGGTTCATATGGCTCTAACATGGCAGAGATGGACTTTGGGGCCATGAAGAGACTTGAACACAAGTAGAGCTGTTTTAAAGTCTATTCTCTGAGTGACAGGAAGCCAGAGACCTCAGAACTGGACTAATATGGTCGTATTTCCTGGTTCTAGTCAGGACTTGTATTAATAAGAGTAATACAACTTGAAAAAGATCTGTATAAGGTAGATTTAAAACAGATAAAAATATGCGATTAATTTGCGATTCATCATGATTAACTATTGACAGTCATGCGATTAATCTGATTAATTATTTTGAGAAATTGACAGCCCTAATATGAATGAATTCCCACTAACCATCCATGAATCATGACATGAATTTTCAGCTTCTTCGTGTTTGGTGGTTTATAGCATCATGTAGTTTGCATTATCTGGCATCATCCTCTGTTACCAGAAACAGGACTCATGTGGACCACAGTGAACTGTGAACATCACGTCGATTCATATTTTAAAGCAAGAACACATAAGACGTACTCTTTACAGCATATTTATGTGGACATCAAGGACTGTCCTGTCATGGATCACTGGGTGGTGATGAAAGGCTAAAACTGTTGTTTTTATTCTTATTACTGTTCAGGCATTTTTTAAACACATTTTAATTAAGACATAGTTTGAGTTTTGAAAAAGCCATTATTTATTGACATGTTTAATCAAAATACAACTTATACTAGAAATTCAAATGTAACCAGGCAGCATCTTTC
The DNA here is from genome assembly GCA_018398805.1 of Hirundichthys speculiger. Classification (NCBI taxonomy): domain Eukaryota; kingdom Metazoa; phylum Chordata; class Actinopteri; order Beloniformes; family Exocoetidae; genus Hirundichthys; species Hirundichthys speculiger. The sequence goes on along the minus strand of JAGFBZ010002207.1, from coordinate 2,166,722 downwards.
TATTTCTAATAAATGCATACACTTCTACAACATACAACAAATTGCATTAATTGCATAAATTGTGATTAAATTCCATAAATAAAAAAATAGTGCATATGCTAAGAGATATAAAAAATATACAGCCTTAAGTTAATTTATGTATAAAAACAGAGAAATGCAAAATGGCACAAAATGAAAAAAAAAAAAAAGTTGGGGCAACAGTCCAACAACTCTATGTTTGTGCATCCGGTCTCAGCCCCTCCAGCCAATCCAGCACAGTGTTCAGTTCTCCCACTGCCTTATTTGCTGCCTGCTGAATCTGGAGCTGAAGGAGAAAAAGCACCAAGAAAGAAGTGAACACATTGGTTTAATGTTGAGATGAACGTATGGACAGACTATATGATTACCTTGGTACTCATATGGAGCATCTTTCAAATTGTTTAAGTTTTCCACTTCTATTTTTTTCTTTTTTGTTGTTTTTGCACACGATTTATGAAAAAATATGAATACTGTTTCATGTGGAGGAAGTGGTCTCTTTCTGATTGTCACTAAATGTAAATATAATTCCTAGTATTTCAAATAAAGTAAAGGACAATTTGACAAACTTGAAGATTTTGCCTTTTTGCCCATCACTTCTAAAACTAAATTAGCCAAGACAGAAACCCTTTGCAGTCCAATGTATGAATGTGGCGATGATTGTAGCAATGTGAGTGATCTCTTTGTAGTCTACCTTGATAAACTCTGTGTGCAAGACATCAATTCTTCTGTGGGTGTCTTCTTCACAGTGGCAGTGCTGCACAGAGCAAAATCATCATGACAGTTGATGGCTTCTTCAGACACAATCACACTTTATCAAGATGCAATACTGTCCGCTTACATGGACTGGATTGCATACTTACACATTTGTGCAAATCTCTTCTGATGCTGACAAAAGCATTTGCCAGAGCGCTTGAGCAGCGCTGCTGCTGTGGATGAGAGGAGGCATAGTTGCTGAACACCCTCTCAACATAGAAGCGCAGCAGGAGATGCAGGAAACAGCATGTTTGACCCTCCTGGTGGAAACGCACAAGGGTTAAATGATCATAATAAGTTCTAGAATAAGGCAGACAAATTTAAAACAAAAAATGACTCAGAGAGAAAAAAAGGGAACAAAATCAAGTCAGTGCCGCACAAAACCTCACCTGAACATCTTTGATGAGAGCTTTATCTAGAAGTTTCACACCAATGTCAGTGTCTTCAGATATCTGTTATGAAAAAACACAGGAGGCGGATGTGTTAGAATCACCTTCTGTCAACTTCTTTCCACTTTTAATATTAGGTCATATCCTTTCAAGTTTCATGACATGAAGTAAAGTGCTGGCTTTCCAGTGTCTCCGTGCTGTTTAGATGGGTTGCTTCAATTTGCTAAGCGTGCATCTGTGAGTGTGTTAAACTCACAGCATTTGAGCGTATGTCCGAGTAATATGTGCGCAGTTCATGAATGTGAACGTTGGTAGAGCAGCTGTCCACATGCAGAGCCCGGCTCTCCACAGGTCCACTCAGACAGCTGAGGACGAAGAGGAGCAGGCAGAGAGAGCAGCCAAGCAGCATCTTCATCACTGTGGTTAGCTGGTGGCAAAGATATCAGAGTCATTTTGCTTGTTCTAATCTCTTCAAGGAAACAAATTTCTAATCGGGGGTACGTCAAGTCAAGGATAGATGCTAAACACATCAAATACACAGACTATACTAGAAGAAAAACAACAGCATAAGCCAAACACATTCTCTGATTCGATCTCTTGTTTTTAATTCTAAACCACTGTTTTGTGAAGCTCAGTTAATGAATGAGCCGGAGCACTTGTGTTCAGACTCACCTGTGTGGTTGCCAAGCAGAAGAGTCCAGGAGAATATGTGTCTCTGCACCTCCATGCTGTCTCCTCTTATAGCAGAGTGAAGGGGATTTCACCAGGTATTGATCACAGCGCACAGACACATACAAATACCTGAACCGGCTTTCCGTGCACAAATTACAGGAAGAGGAAGTGTGATGCAATTAAAGGAACTGTCAAGTGACGTCTCAGGACTTATTAGAGGAAAAGGAAAGGAATGATTGAAGTTTCCGGCTTTCTGTTGCATTTTTTTTTCAGATTTTTTTAAGGTGATAGTAAAGGTTGAGTGAAAGATTTGTTTTCAAACATCAAAAAGTTTCTGATATAGATTTTAATTGATCACCTCGTCTCCTCTCATATGTTTTATAAATATATGTTTATATTTCAGGAACGTGACTTCCTTGAGTACAATGAGAAACTCATTAGCTTGCGTTTCTTTTTTTGTTCCTTGAAGGGCACTTCCACTCACTTTACTCCTGTCAGACTAGTTCTTATTGGAAACACCAACCAAACCTGCTCGTCTACTGAAAAGTTTTGAGCAGGGAAGTCCAACGGAAAAAGGAATTGTCTGTCGTCACAGAATACACAAAGTCACTCAGTCGCAGTATTTATAGCATTATAGGTGCAGTTCAAAGGTTTTCACAATGACAGTCACTTATACCCTCTTTCAGTTCTGAAGATGTGTGCATCAGAAAATGATAAAGTAGAAAATGAAATAATTTTTTCTCTGATTAAATAAAAAGATTTTTGGGTTACATTTAATTCAGAAAGTTTAGCAAATACAACCTCATGTGAAGAACAACGAATACCAATGTCACAATGTATTTAACAAATACTAAACAAAAAAATTAGTTAACCTCATCATTCAAGAGGTTGTAAAATGATAATCTTCAGACGTTATATGCTGTTAATGTCAAAGTGAAAATGAGCTCATATTTTCCATGAAATAGTAAAATGTTTCAACATCTGATTTGTTTTTTATTTTTTTATTGGGAATAAAATAGGGGTTTATGAGATTTGCAAACCATTGCATTCTGTTTTTAATTACATTTTACATGGGGTACCAGCTTTTTTGGAACTGGGGTTGTAAATCAAACAAATCAACATAAATAAATAAATCCAAGCAAACTGATGTCTTGTTAAACACTTGGCTCCACTGTGTCTATCAAAGAGCCACTGAAAATAATGTCCTGATGTATGAGGTCAGACCGTCATGTCTCATAACACCACTTTGTCCCATTAGAGGAGATACAAATCACTGTACTCTTCAGTCTGCCTTCGTACATTTAAATGAAGGAGAGGGTGTTGCGCTGGCTGAGGGGGTCTTCTACTCACATGTCAATCATGAGGAAAGTCCTGCCCTGGATAGACAACTTAAACTAAGCTTGCAGACTAATTAAAAGTAAATTGGTGAGAAGTCACCTGTTGGAACTTGATCATTATATGTGAACAACTCAAAGATGCACCAAAGACACTTTCTGATATGCCACTGAGCCATCCCTGACTACCTTTGTTTTTGTCTGCATTTACATTTATGGTTAGTGCCATTATTTTGCAAAACCATCTAATGTATAGATGCATTTTAACCTTGTAGCAGACTTTTTCTGCTAATGTGAAGGGAGAACATGTCCTTCATCCCTGACTACCTGATGGATATATCTCGATATCTCGAGCCATTGCATGAACGTCCATTTAAACTTCACTCAATAAGAGAGCAATGAAAAGGCTTCATATCACTAGGAGAAAGGGAATCCACAAAGAAAGTTGGATACGCTGTAAATTTTCAATGAAACACAATGTGCCATACCACAATTTGCGTAACAGCTATTTTTTTTCCATTGCAAATAATTTTTAACACCCCCTGCTCTCTGTGGCACAACCAATCTGCTGCCAGCATGTGCTAATCCATTCCTTCACCCTTAATCACGGTCTTTTCTTTTTCTATGATCTAACAAATAGCACAGACAAACAACTAGCTAATCATCAGTTGGCACTGCTGTTTCTTCCCTCAATCCATTTTAACATGAACAACTTGTGTTTTGCGGGAGTTTACATCTCATTTCTTGCATGTTTTTTGTTGACAAAAGTGGTTTGAAGACCACTTGAATGACCAAGTTGGCTGTTAGATCGTGTAGTGCAGGTGGTCTTCAACTCCAGATCCTCGAGAGCCCCCAGCCTGAAGTCTGAACAGTGGGCTTTAAAGGGATTAAGAATGGTGCAAGATTTATATAGACCAAATTCAGACATTCTTATGCCCTTTGAGGAAATGATGGGTCAATACAATATTGATAGAAAACATCTTTTTAAATTTCCCCATCTTAGAAATTTTATTAGAACTAATCTGAGTTGGAAAAAGTTATTTCTAAAAATAGTCTGAGGAAAGGTGCAATATCAGAATTGTATAATCTGCATGTCCTACTCAACAGAAAACTTTCATTCTAAGTTGGAAGCATGGAACGATGATTTACCAACAAATATTTCAGTAGAGGACTGGGAATCAGTGTGTACAGATGCACACAAACAACTGGTTCAATACTCGAGTTAGGATCCTCCAATATAAATGGCTCATGAGAATTGAAGTGACACCAGAAAAATTGAATGGGTTATAGTCCAAACATACCCGATATATGTACAAAGTGTAATAATTCTATAGGAACATTGTTCCATTGTATGTGGGAGTGTCCTGAGGTGGAACTTTTTTGGAATGAGGTTAAGAGGGCAGTAGAGACAATAATCTCAAAAATGTTCTGAAGACTCCTGAACTTTTTATATTAGGCATCTATTCTGAAAAACAGAAGTATACCAAAAGTAAACAAATAATGATAAACATGTGCTTTTTACAGGCAAAAAGATCAATTGCAATTTTTTGGAAAAAAAGTAATAGACCCAAGTTAGTACACTGGATTAAACAAATACTCGTAGTATTTCCCTCTGGAGAGGATCACATGCTTTAGAAAGGGAAAGTTGCCAATGTTTGAGAAGGTGTGGGGACCATTTAAAAAATTTGTGGAAAAAACTCGACTTAGCAAAGGACCCTGAAGATGTTTGATTGTTATAGTTTGTTGCTGTAAACCTCTGTGTGCACTGATATGCATATTTTTCTTTTCTTTTTATATGCTTGGTTATGTGCCAAATTGCAATTCAAAGGTTGCTGGGATGGTTACTTGTTTGTAATTATGTGTGTATGTATGTATGTATGTATGTATGTCAGTGTGTGTGTGTGTGTGTGTGTGTGTGTGTGTGTGTGTATGTATGTGTGTATCTGTGTAAATATGTGCATGTATATATACTTGTTTATGTATATATATATATATATATATATATAATTATTTTCTTTTGTTTATATAAAAAAATTGCCTCTCTTTAATGATTTTTTTTTTTAAACTGTTCATGAGCTGGCTTTGCTAGAAACAATTGCTACAACCCTATCATGGCTCAGGAATGCTCATGTCGTTGCAAACCACCAGGAGGCATCATAAAGCTTTCACCACAAATTCTTTAAAGCTTGAGGTCCAAAGCTTTTGTTTCTTGTCAGCATCTGATGAAAATGTAATCCCGTGATCTCAAATGTCTGTATTCCTTTTATACACATCTGTTGCTCTAACAGAGGTTCCCAGGGAGAAGTGCTATTAAAAAAAAAAAAAAAAGGAAAATTACCAAAAAAAAAAAAAAAGAAGGTCCTCTCATATCGAACCGGAATTACCAGTTTGGAATAACCAGTGCTTCCCAACCTTGTTTGACCTAAACAATGTGGTTACCTTGTTGTCAACCTTTGTCCCAGTTCAATTGTAAAAGCTATTATTTCTGGGCAGCTTGTTTCAGTAAATAGTTTGCAGACAAGTATCTTTTGTTTACTAACTGAAAAGATAGAGACAAAAGACAATACAAGACATTTTTGGAGCAAAGGTTTATATTTCTTGATTGTGATCAAATTTTATAGTGCATTTGTGACCCAACTCAGAGACTATCCAATGATGAGCTAATTATTTACTGTTCATGATGTCAGTTATTATTTCAGTCTTATTTTAGATGATTACCTACGGCTATGTACTGAAACAGTTTATCATGTTAGAATTATGCAGTGTTTTCCTTCATTTTAATTCATTTATCCAGCAAAAAAAAAAAAATGTTGGTGCAAAAACTTTCAGGCAGAATATAATTAAACATAGTCAGCCAAGTTAGTTGGCATCTTTACAGACTTTAGTATATAAGTGACACAAATTTCATCATTCTGAAGCAGCAAGTGTAGCATCCCAGATGCTTTTCAAAGCGGTGCATTGATTTCATTCACTGTTAGATGGCAGATGGCAAGGTGCCATTATTCTGTCACGTTTTAAGCTTTTACTGGGTAGCCAAGCAGACAGGCACATGGATGTGATGGAGCATTGTCCTGTTAAAGATCATGACTCTTTTTATTGACTTGTACCACCACCACAGACTGAGCTGATTATCTTCCAGACACTGGGATCTGCTTTAAGTGTCTGCCTTCAGAATTCCCATTTCAAATTTCTATTAAATATCATCAATCAAATGATCAAAGACAACATTTTATTATCCATTGTTTTTACAAAGTGTCTTTATACAGAGGAATAATATACATAAGACTATGAAGAGAAAGAATAATATGACACTTTTTTTACATGGAGTCCCTGAAAATCACAGGCACATTGGGAACAGTTTCAACTACATGGTAGTTATGTTTTATTTGGTTATTTAGATATCTTAAGGTCTTACATTATTGGTGGCTCTTCTGTTATGTTTGTATCTGCTGACAAACACAACTACCCTCTCTATCTGTAGCATGTCTGTCAATGTACCTGCATTTTCAGTCTCTGACATTCTTTTTATTTTTTTATATTTCTGAATACGTAATGTCTTTAGAAACAGAAAAAAAAGAAAAATGAAATTAAAAAAAACATCTTTTATAAACTGCAGCTCACAAGTTTTTTTTTAAGCTAAATCTTGGTATATCCATGTATTTTTTTGCATTTTTGGTTCATTGTTGAGATTCTAGAACAACACTTTTTAAAGTTACAAAAAGGCTGAACTTTCAAAGCTTTACAGTTACATGGAGTCCCTTTTTTCAGTAATGCAGTTCCACAGCGTATGTGGGCTGGAAACATTGTGCTTCACTCAGCATGAGTATTCTTGAATTCCTATTGTGCACAGCATTTGTTGTGTGTGTGTGTGTGGTGTGGGGGGGGGGGGGGTGGGGTGGGTGGGGTGTGTGTGTGTGTGTGTGTGTCTGCATGTGTTTGTGCATGTGTGTGTTCTTATGTAAAAGTTTCCTATATGACGATAGAGTGAAGGTGCCTGAAGCACATGATGACATCCAGAGGGATGGGAGGACTCAAGTGGTTTCCGTCTAAACGCAGGTACCTGAAGCAACAAAGCACGTGCTTAACATTCTGACATAATGGTTATAGCTTTTGAAAACTCATTGACACATAACGAGCTTAACTATTCCTGTCCTTCAAAGCATGGCTGTTTATGTGGTTAAGTGCCAACATGTGACCTACCTCAGTCTTGGAGCCAGATTGTTGTCATTCACATCGGACTGGAGACTGAATGGGCAAATCTGGGTTCCATTGATGCCTGCCAGCAAAGCAATGTCATGACTGATAGTTTTCAAGCAGTAACAAAAATAGATTAAAACAAATATTCAATGTGAATGCAGGTTATACAATATACTTATATCTTCAGCCTCGACTGACATCAGTTATGAGAGCAATATATCACTTTTCATTTTAGAATGATATCTCACTCTTTTTGAGGGATATGTCACACTTTGGAGTGATACATCACCTTTGAGAGTGATACATTTGGCATGATATGTCAGTCTTCAATTTAGAGTGATATCTCACTCTTTGGAGTGACATGTCACTTTGGAGCAATACATCACTCATGATTTTAGAGAGATATATCAACCTTTGAGCATGGCACATTACTTTTTGGAGTAATATCTTTGGTATAGTATGCCAATTCTTAGCAGTCTTAGTACTTTTCAGTCTGGGATCCCATATTCAAAAAATAACATCTCTGTACAGACCCCCCCCCCTTTTATTATTATGTTAAAAAAATATTTACTCTCAATGCTATTGTGGTTGAGATGCAGGTGCTCCAGGTGACTGCTGAAAAGAGGAACCATGGTTAGCTGATTGTGGGACAGTTGCAGGTCCAGCAGGGTGGATACATTGAACACAGCCTTGGGCACTCCTTTATCACTCAGCTCATTGTAGTTTAGCCTGACAAATGCCAGATGAGTGAAGCCCTCAAAGTAGTCCCTGGACAAGACAATTAAAGAGCATAAGAGAAATTGTAAAATTTCACATCCACTTGCTGTTTTACTGTAATGTTTGTATTGTGTATATGCTCATTTTCATCAACTGTGTGCACTGTGTACTTGCCTTGGTATGTCATCAATTCGATTCTTATCCAGGAAAAGCTGTATAAGGTTGCTTGGTACACCAGGAGGCATCTTCCTCAGAGTGTTATGAGCCAAGTTGAGCTGCATGAGGCTCTTCAGGTCCTTAAATGTATTCTTTCCTAGGTCACCGTCACTCAGCTGACAGAGAAGACATCACACACTCACATATGCTTCTGCAATGTCAGACACTGATGTTCTTACTTATGCATAAATAACAAATAGCACGGAGTTGTAAAAGCAGTGGTGAGATTCACCTGGTTGTGGTACAAGTCAAGCAAAGTCAGGTTCCCCAACTTGTTAAAGGCACCAGCAGGAATTTTAGAAATGCGATTTCGACTGAGAGAAAGTTGTTCCAGACCTGAAGGGAGGCCTGATGGGATTTCATTTAGCTGGTTTCTCTGTGCATAGAGATATAGCAGTGATGGAATCTTCTCAAAAACCTGCAGATGAGACAGATAAAGACTTACAATTTCAAACTGGTTTTGCAATATTTTTGAGTCGTGAATAACAGTAGAGGACGCTCTCTGACCTGTTTGTCTATTCTGTGAATGCGGTTGTTGGCCAGGTTGACCCAGCGGACCTCAGTAGCATTACGGAACGGCTCTGCTGTTACCTCTGAGATGTAGTTATTTTGTAGGTACAAGTAATGACTTCTGGATGGGATGACTGGGATCACACGGATGTTCCGGTTCTCACAATTGAGAGAATTTGGATAGTTTGGGGTGCATAAACACTCTCGAGGGCAGTCAGGGAACACAGAGGGTGGACCCAGGATGACTGGGGGGAAGTCTGTGGGCTCTTGGGGCTCTGGCTGTGTTATTCCAGGCTTGGGGAAAGAAGGCTTCCTGGTGGTGGGTGGGCGCCTGGTGGGCTTCCTTGGCCGAGATCTCTGGGTGAATACTGGTCCCACTAAGAGGAGCAGAGCCAATGCAGAGAAGAGTCCCACACCAGCCTTCATTGTTCTGCAGTAGTACATGGAGGGAGAACAGTTGAAATTAAAATCTTCTTTGCAAAATGTACAGTTACCATATGTGTGAAAAAAAAGAAAAGAAAAAGAAAGAGAGAAATAAGACTCATGTTTAAAATCTAAACATGAGATTCTAATCTTTCTCTGTGTTGAGCCCAAGAGTATACAAGCCCTTCTGGTTTTTGTCCAAAATGTGTGGGGAGGAGGTAGTCAGGGTTGGACTGACAAACATTGTTTCAAAAACAAGCCAAAAAGAATATTAAGTTGAGTCCATTTTATAAAAACTCATAAGATTTGTGGAACGATGGGTCACAGAAGTAGATTGGATTAAAGCCCAGGTATGGGTATTTTGTCTGACAAATCATAGAGCATCTGAAGAAAGCCGTTGTCTGGTGTTTGATTTGATCCACATTTGGTGAGGGAATAAAAACTTTGCAGTGGTTTCTCAGGCAAAACAGCCAAGACATGAGGTATGCTCAATCAGAACAGATGGTTGGAATTTTTCTTTTCTTGTCTTTTCCCTGAATGCTTAGCGTGGTTTTTCTTTTACTCAGACGTCAGCCACCTGCATATCTCCAACTGTGATAGTGGCTGAATGACAGTCCAGCCATTTTCTTTTTTTTTTTATTTGAATATGTTTTTGAAAAGGTTCTAAATTCCCTTTTGGATATTAATCTGCTTTTATCTCTTGAAGGTCTTATACTAGGACACCACCAGAGTAGTTGTTGAGAGCCAACCACAGTTTTTCCCACTTTTAGATTTTGCTCTCCTCTCAGCTTACTGGTTAAATGTGTCAATTTATTATCTTTTGTAGAGCTTTTCACTCTGTTTAAGAAGTCTAATCCACATTGCTTCTTTCCTTCTTTGGTTCATTTGTTTAGTTTTGTATTTGATATGCTTTGTATATTTTAAATGACTTGTTTCATCCCTCCTGGTATAACATGCATTTATAGGCTGTCTTTTGATGTGCCTCATTTCCACTTTGCTTGTATATTATTTATGTTTATCAAAATGCTAAACTGTCTGCTGTGAGAATTCCTGCTGCTTGTTTCACATCAAACATGAGCCGAATATTGACATTTACAACAACAGTGTTGTGTTAGGCTCACAATAATTTGCTGAGAGGATACAAAGATTGCGCAATTGATAATGTCACAGAAAGCATGATATATGAGCTGCTTTCATTTCCCTACCATGGATGCTTCTTATGCAAGTTGTTGCAAGCAAGCCACTGTTTGGCTTAAAGCTTTTTTCTCCCTCTGTGGGAGTTTTTTTTTTTTTTTTACCTGCTATTATCCTCTTTTAGGATTCAATGTTATTTTTGCCTAGAGACAATTGACATTGTAACAGACGCTATAAAAATAAAATTGAATTGAATTGAATTGTTGTGGGTCTTATTTTCACCCCAGTTTCATATTTTTAGAAGTGACTTAATCAGTGCCATGTCTGTCATTGATCATGCTCTTTCCGGTGTTAGAGCCTTTAGTACTGATCTGCTTGACGTTTGGCTGCACACCAAAGGTCAGTGAAATGTCTGAACAGAACCATACCTGCTATTTCTACCACAACAGTGAATGGTTATAAAGGTTTTTTTTGACTTAATGAGTACTAAAGTGTGTTTTATAGATCCTGCCATACTTATATTGTCCCTTTTCCCTAAAGGGGAATAAATCTTCTCTCACTGTCCCCTTTCCTTTAGGGAAAAGGGACAATAAGAGAAGGTGTATTATTGTATATTTCTTGTGTCTTTAGGCACAAAAAGGGACCGCTTTGCTCATCATTACTTCAATAACCCTGCAGCATATTGATCTTACTTTCTACCCACTCTTTTGATCACCAAACTTTTTGATTGAATCAGTTTCCTCTGTGCAAGTCCACGTGCTAAAGAAGTTTCTCCATTTGCTTCTTTTCCTGTGTGTGCTGAACATCATGCTCTGCTCAGAAGCTGACATCCAGCCTCCCTATCCTCTACCTCACTCTCTTCTTAGGACTGCATCTTTTCAACAGCTACAGTATATCACTTTTCTCTGCCCTGGCGAGCTTCACTCTCCAGTTCTCTTCAGGCTCTCCAGCCATCTCTATGCAAAAAATACTAAAAAGTCTCTTCTGTCTTTTTTGTTTTGCTGTTCCACAGATTTTTTTCCCCACTGAGTTAGTGTTGTTACTGAACATGGTAAATCTACTATGACAAAGTCATGATTATGAAATTCTGCAATATTAAAGTGACAGGAAATGATTTACTATGCTATTAATGCAAGACAAAGAGTGACATGGCACTGTTTGTTTCTGGTAATTAGATTACATTTGACAGGAGGAGCAACATATAATAATACAGGAAATGAGTGCTTATAAGAAAAAAAGAGAAGGATAAAGGCTCTTTGTCAGCACTGGTCCAGAGAGGACAGCTGTGGTAGAGAAAACTTCAAGTCTGGAAGAGACCCAATGGAAACAAAACCAAATTCCAGTGAATAAAATCTGGAAGAAAAGGACTGAATATTGGTTTTAAGTCTGTAAGGTGGCATGCTTTTTTTTCTTTTCAAGAAATATATTTCTGTGTGATGCCAATGTTCAGATTGTCTCGTTGCTAACATTAGAAAATCTCTACTCTGATGGGATATTATAGACACATTTGAAACACACCCAAGTTTCACTCCAGAACAGAGAGGTTGGGACTTAAGGTGTGTACTGTCACTGGCGCTAATGGTTTTTAAAAATATATCCAACAGATATAAGAGACACTCCTCCTAAAACCAGATGTGAGGAGTGGCATTCATTTTCCCATCAGGGTTATCAGGGTCGTCAGCCACTTTTGAGTGTCTGACTCATAGTTATTTTTACCAAAAGAGGAAATCAAAAAAGAACCAACCAACAATCCAACAGACAAACACACAAAACCCCTTCTTTAGTTCTATATCAGTCAATTATTTTTTTAGTAAAAGTATGCAGACTTCGTCACTCCCTTCATCATACACCAAGTCTTATTTTGACATTTAGCACAGAAAGCGATCAACAAATGGTATTTTATCACAAATCTCGCTCGTGTGACTTCTTTCGAATAACATTTGATTTTATGTTTACTAGCTACACAGTATTTGATGCAAAAATTTAATTTCTAGCAAACTTTAAAGACAATTCCATCATTCATATCTTCAATACCAGGGGTCACAACAACAGAGGGTCACTACCTAAACTTTACTTCTGCACTACAACGTTTGCTTGTTGAGTGTGATATAACCTCAACAGTGAGCTGGCTGGCTTCTTGGTTTAATTTGCAGGTATGTACTTTATGTAACCAGTTGCACAGAAATAAAACTCTGCTCCTGAATTTCATTCAGCATTTACATCATTTCATAGCACTAGTGAAAGTTACCAATGATCTCATCATTGCCTCAGACAATGGGCTTCTGTCTATTCCTGTCCTGTTATATTTCACAGCTGAATTTGATGCGGCTGATCACAGTTCTCTACTACAGTGGTTTGAACGTGTTATTGTGGAACGACTTTAGCCTGGTTTGTCTGATAGATTCCAGCTTGCATGCGTGAATGGTCAATCATCCTCACACACTTTTCACTTTATATATGTTTCTCTGAGGTGGACTAATAATAGCAGGCAGCACAGTACCCATTTCATTGCAGATGATACTCAGCTCTACTTATTTCATTGAGGTCTAATGAAACCAGTCAGTTAGTATGCAGTATTTCACTGATTTGTACTGTAACATGTGTAAAGTTGAATCTAATCTAGTCAAATTTAGTTAGACTACAAGCACAACCTAAAAGCTGATTCCAAACTCAGACAAGGAAAACACTGTTTTCCTTCAGCTCTAAGGCTCCTTTCTCATGAAACCAGAGTGTGGATTCAAAAGGCAGAATTGTATTCAATTAAAAAGAAATGTTATGCTATAAATATTTACCACACAGCTCTCAGGACAATCCTTCACCCTAAATGCATCGATAGTTACCAACACTATGCTCTGTGCCAGATAACCACTGCCTAGTTTGATAAACATCATATATAAATCACAGGACAGGAATGAGGCTCAGATCCAGAATCTATGCCTGAAAAAACAGATCTGAGCTTTCCTCTGTCAGTGTTCCCCATGGCTGCGCTTCCTTTTCCCCCTCAGAGCCTCACGGCTCTTTGTTTAAAACTAGAACCAGCTCTCCTTCAGATCATATCACTGGTATGAACAGACATCTGGCATACAATTAAAGAACTAAGTAACAGAGATGACTGATTCACTGGTGTGTTGTTTGTGACCTCAGCAAGTAAATCTGACACATGATTAAGGAGACTAGACTTATGGCAGTAGGTCAAAACACCCTGGTCGGTCCACAACACCATGACACACCAACCAGGCATACACTGACTGGGATCAAAAATCCAAATGAAGGGATAAGTGTTTCCAAACTTGAGCTGCTTCTTTGGACCATTCTTTTAACAATCAAATTGGCACAATCTTGCTAAAGAGCATGTGATTTGACTAAAAGGATTTTCTAAGTAGTGGCATAGTTTTCCTTACAAGTCCTGCTTACAAAGTCAGGAATGCATTTTGATCTTTGCTTCTGTTGTGTTTCCACATTAGGATCAGCCAAGTCTAAAATGATCATGTGGAATACTGTTTATCAAAGACACATTTTTATATATTTTTTTTATTTGGAAAAAAACAACAACACCAAAATCTATATAATTCTATGACTGGGAAAAATCTATATTAAATTATATCTCGTAAATAGTAATCAAGGTAGCAACAGGGAATGTCCCATCAAAGTTTACCTGTGGTATTGGAGTACATCTGGTACAGCCATTGTTAAGATCCGATTGTTTTCAGTCAAGGTTTCTGCTTCTCTTCCATTTAATATACATATTTTTGAAAGATTTTTGAAAGTATCACAGCTAGGACATCATTGGATGCCTATTTAAAAGCTTGCTCCTTTTCTCTTTCACCCATGCTTTTGTGTTGTTTTGAATCTTAATTGTGCTGAAGATTCAATACCTGTGCCTAAAACCTACGTGTGAAATTGCATTTTCGAACATATTTTCCTCCAAAATGCATTGGTAATCTTTTCATCTGTCACTCATGTGTCCACTGGTTCCAGAAGCAACAAAGCAGTCCCATAACACGGCAGAACATCCATCATGCCTTACTGCAGATAGGATGATCTTTAACCTCTTGAAAAACTACAAACTGCTGAAACAAGCTTTTCAAGATCCTTTGTGGATGGCATGTAATTCTTGATTTTTTTTTAATTATTTTTGAAATCATAACATTGCAGTTACACTAAGATGCGTCTCTTTTCTTTTTCATTGTTTCTAAGAAAATTGGAATCAGTAAATCTATTCCCAATAAGCTCATCAGTTCATTCAGGTTGTGTCACAAAGAATATTAACTACAGATATGCTTCTATTTTCTACGTAATTTATGTAACAGTTGTATTTACTATATTGTGTAACTCTACTGTCTCAGATGACATCTAAATACTGTACAGTTGCAGACGTATGGCATCCATGCGTTAAAAAAATCAATTTTTCTTTTTTTTTGTAATTTTAATAACAACCTTTGTGGTAACGGTATTTAATGACTTTTTTCCAGTCCTTTGTTTTGCTTTGGCAGAACAGTGACTACCATTCCTTTAGCCAACATCATGACCAATGTTTTGCCAAACTAAAAAAAGCTTTGAATGAGAGTCCCAGCATGCACTGCAGTATTCAATCATCTGACTCAGATACATGCGTGATCAAATGGCACCATTCCAAACATTTCTAAATGCTGTGGTGATACTTTGTCTGCTGGATCCATTGAAATTATATACATAAAAAAAGCATAATAAGTGAGTTAGAGGAAGCAATAGCAAAAATGAACTGGCAGTGTTGTTAAGGAACCTTATAGCAAAGATTATAACAAACATTAAATAGAGGATTATGACATCAGTTGAAATGAAAGATTCTACGATCTGATTCATGGTTATCATACTTACTGGATACCCATTTCATACTCTGACTGGGTGTTGTAATTCCTGCTTCTTTATGTTGGTCATCAGCCAGCTCAGTAAAGATAAATTTTTATTGCCTTTTACTGTCCCACACTGCAAAGTTGTTTTTTTTTTTTGTTTGTTTGTTTTTTAACCCTTTTACAGTTCAGTCGTTTATCACAACACGCATTCATATAAAAAAAAGTATGAAAAAAAAAAACCTTTCCAGAATGGTCTGTTCAGTTTTGTAATGGCTTTGGTGAACATCCACATAGGAACGCCCACATACGAAAAACTGAGTCAAACAGTGATGCTTGCAAACCTTAAAGATTCACACGACTGCACCAGCCACTGGCAGCAATACTAAATTTAGCAAAAACACAGTTAAAGGTCCTTATATATTCACTCTAATATAGGGGGAACCTTTTACTCTCTGACTGATGGAAAAAGCTCAAATCAAGCTGTGTGTGAGGCAGAGGAAAGTAGTTGCAGTGTGTGGCAGGTCCCCAGAGGACACAGTACCACTCCGTATGGCAAACCATTGCAGCACAGCTCAGCTGTGCCAGGATTCCAGTTAGTCCACCAGCACTTCCCAGTCGTTTCTATCTTTTTCTTTGTAAGATACACAAACCCACTCCTGCCTGCTTTCCCAACGTATTGATCAGGCTCCATCAAAAATAGCCCCACAGGAAACAACAAATAAACGTGCTTACCTGCCTCTGGTACCTGCCCTCTTTTGTCAAGTCACAAGTTTGTGTCTTTCCTTCTCTCTGCCTCTCACACTCTTTTCCTACCCCTCCCTCTTCTCTCTCTCTTTCTCTCTTGCTCTCTCTGTATCTATCTGTCCATAAGCCTTCCCTCCCTCTTTCTCCTTTGGGTTTGTTCCCTGGCTTTTTTCCCTCCTAAGGTCACAGTGGTTCTTTTCTCTCCCTCTTCTCGGCTTTGTTCCAGAAAGATTTAATCTTAATTCCTTCTGGAGGACTGTAGACTCTTTCATGTGTCTGAACTGTGTCACAGTTATTTTATATTTTGTTTTGCCACACCAAAGGATGAGGGTGTCATTCTCAGAAAAGACAGAAGAAACACAATGGTGGATTTGTTGCATATTTATGTTTATGCACAAACATGCACCCAAAGACTGTGAGCGCTGGCACCTCTGTTTGGGAAAAGCCAGCTGTAATTGCTTCTCTTCTCTGTCTCCCACCTACTTCACCATTGTTTAGATGACTGCACACAGATCCAGTCATGTGCTTTTCATTAGCAGCATCTTTCCACTGACTCCATGGCATCTCTTTCTGTGTCCAGCAAATGTCCAGAAGGATTTCTTCCCACATCCAGCCTAAGTAAACTTAATTATTCTGATTGCAGAGGTCCATCTGAGGTGGGGGGTCTTGTGGTGGGGCTTTCAGGATGTTGGGCTGAGTGGCCCTGTGATTAACAAAATGTCAAGTTTAAATGTATGTGTATGTGTGTACTTATGTGTCACTAGGGGATTGGAGGTGGACATTTGCAGGACTGCATTCCTGCAGCGTGAGCTGCAGCAGAAAAATAATGAAGTGAACATATGTGGGGATCAGTGTCTAACACACATGTTATCTCCTCCTACTGCCTCCTTCATTTTCATGACATCTCCCCACTGCACTCCTGTCCCCTGCCCACTTAGTCATCAGGTTTGGGATGTTGACGTCAAAGACGAACATGAAGACCAGACTGGTCACAACTATAAAAAGAAAAAGAAATAATAAGGAAATCAGACGCAAAAAAAAAAAAAAAAAAAACACATACATGTAGCCAATGCGTCACTTTTTTGGGTGGGTGCTCTTTTTTTCTCTCATTTTTTCTGCTACCATTTAAAAGAGAGCAGGAAAGCAATTTAATGACTCAGTTCCTTTGAGCAACCTCATCTTCGTGAAAAAGTGGTAGTTTTGTGCTGCCTTAAATGATGACATCATTGGAAAAGGTGGCTTCTCTCACATTTTGTGTGTGTGTGTGTTCATGTTCTTTATATAATACCAGCAGAAATTAGGCTTAAAATAATTCATTTTTAACCAACTTGTGGCAGACCCCATCTGAATGACATAGTCCACCAGAAGTTGTTGGTACTTGCTATGTGACTGGGTATGCGACAGGCCTGGTCGGTGGCCGCAGTGTTTTATTTCCTATTTTATATGACAGAGCTGCAGCAGGTTAGAAGCACAAAAAACAAACTGCAGCAAACTCCACAGACTGTATTTTCAGAGCATTGCAGATGAAAAACTCCATCTCTCATCGCAATGAATGAGTTTATATTATAATCTGGGTGTAGGATTTTTTTTTTCTTCTTTTTTTTGCTGAAGGTTCATCAGAAGGTGGAAAAACAGGAAGAAGAGGACAGGTAATAGGCTACTGTAGTTTGAGAATTAATGTAACTAAACTCAGGTAACTTTTGTAAGTTGGAAATTTTCCATGAGAATATATGGAAATCAATGGGAATATCCAAGAAATTTGAATCACGCAGATTTTCTTTTCATAGGCGCTGGCTGCCAGACAGTCCTTCCTTTCTCCCCTGGCATTTTTCTGAGGCAGTGAAGAATGGAAGTTCATCTGTGTGGTCCCGTGCTGGTGATTTGTTATCCTCCAAGCCATGAGCATCTACCCACCACACAACTGGCTGCCAGTGTAGTGATTCAAACACCTCATAAGGTCCTGGCCACTATGTGATACACTGGTTTTGTGGCTGCTATGCATTGTGCAGTCATGTCTTTATATGCCACATTTGATATGTGGCATATACTGTCACAAGAATAATACACAATGTGTATCCTACACTTTTAGTTCTGCAAAAGCCTTCTCTTGTACGTCTGTGCAGGAATTGTTGCTATTTTTGTTTATTCTGGTTAGTTTTGTCACTTGACACCATTGTTTCAACTCTATGTTTGAGAGTTTGCTTTTTGTTTTAATTAATTTAAGCTGCATCCAATACGCCCTTTTTAGGATTTTTCTGGGGCTTATTGACAAAAATGAAAACTCTTGGTTTGAATAAATGTACTTTTATTTTCCAGTCACATGCTGTTTATGTTGCGTCACCTCTCCCTAGTGATCTGGGGTGTATCATGAGGTCTGGCTCTTCCGGGAACTGAACCCACATGTAACATAGAAAAGTTAAATGAGGCTTAATAACTAAATAAATAATGTTCCAGCATACTTTTGGTGGGGAAAAAAAAATCCTATTGAGATTTGATGCAAATTCAGTTGCATTTCCACCACATGCGTTCTTCTGTCACATGCACAGGTCATTTCTAGCATCCTGCTCACCACACCGGGACTGCTGATACCACACCGCTGCAGCCCATGCATGTTTAGTTTTCATGCATATTTGCTGAAAAAAAAAATTGTATATTCATTTTGTATATTACAAATTACTACAATGTTCCGATTAATTCACATGATTTCCTTTATATCATGTTAACCAAATTCCTCATCCTCATTTTCCATTGAAAGTTTTTAAATGTTTTTTGAGCTTTACCAGAACCTTGTAGCCCTATGAAGACTTTGTAGAAGGAGTAGAAATGCCAGGAATTGTAAATCTAGCATTTCATCTTCAGTTCTTCTGCTTTTACCACTTGAGTAGGTGAAATGAAAAGTACAGTTCATTTGGGAGAGAACTTTCACTGGCTTTGGAGTTGAAACATAATTCAACACGTCTGTCTAGTCTCAACACTGAAACCTTTATTTATTTTAGACACACACATAAATAAAGCAGAACAAAACAAACAAGCAATGAAACCCAAGGGATAGCAGATGTAAATGGCCATTACCATCTCGAATCCATCCATTTATGACCTATGAAGCTCTCCATAGATCTCCACAGGTCAGAGACATAATCCTGCTTCCAAAAAGAATTGAAAAAATATAGACAGTATGCAATGATATGCAAATAATTTCAGTCTCATACTGACATACTACAAAGACAGTAATAAAGAAGAGGTTTTATTCGTATCTTTAACATGAGCTCTTGGAAGTGATGAAAGACAACTTGGGTTGAAAGTGTAAAACAGAAGTAAGACCTTTTATCACTTGTATGTGGAATATGTTTTAGTGAAAGTTATAGATGTCATGAGTCCCAGTTATATGGAGCCCCGTTTGGGCCATAATTCAATGAATAAATGAGTCTATTATTATGAAATACAGGTGTTTATTATTATGAAATACTTATCCCTTATTTTGAAATATTTCCCATTATTATAAAATATATGTGTATTATTGTGAAATATTTCCCATTATTATGAAAAAAATGTAATTATCATGAAATATATTTTCATTATTATTTAATCTTAGTTTAATGCATAATAGTTTATTTCAGAATGTCTTTTTTATCTAAGAATGAGTTTTTACATAATTGCTTCCTTTTTCATAAGAATGAGCTTTTACATAATAGCTTCGTTTTTCATAAGAATGAGCTTTTACATGATAATGACATTTTGCCACTGGGCAGGACCTGTGGTTGACCTGCACGCTCATTAGCTGATCCTTCTCCATGCAGTTGGTGGGGGACTCGCATCGAGCCTGTTGGCTACCTCTCGGAGTTGACCTCAAGTTGACATCGACTAAGAAACGTAGCGCGAAATGTAGGGAAAACTTGATTTTGACGGCATGGCGACAGGAGAAAGATCCTTTTCTGACTTACTCCGAGAGGTAGCCAACAGGCTCGATGCGAGTCCCCCACCAACTGCATGGAGAAGGATCAGCCAATGAGCGTGCAGGTCAACGCACTGGTCCCGCCCAGTGGCAAAATGTCATTATTATGTAAAAGCTCATTCTTATGAAAAACGAAGCCATTATGTAAAAGCTCATTCTTAGATAAAAAAGACATTCTGAAATAAACTATTATGCATTAAACTAAGATTAAATAATAGTAAAAATATATTTCATAATAATGACATTTTTTTCATAACAATGGGAAATATTTCATAATAATAAACATGTATTTCATAATAATGGGAAACATTTCATAATAATGGGTATGTATTTCATAATAATAAACACCTGTATTTCATAATAATAGACTCATTTATTCATTGAATTATGACCCAAACGGGGCTCCATACAGTCATGATTTAATAATTCCATTGACATTGTTTTCTTTAACAAGGACTTGATCTTTAACTTCCTATGTAAACAGATTTCTATTACTGTCTTCTTTCACGTTTGTAATAATCTTAAAACAATGAACATTGCGACTTTAGAGCGATGCAGAAAAAACTAGTCCATGCATTTCTTACTTATTACTGTCACAAGAATTCTCTAAATAGTCACAAGAAGATCCAAAAGGCTCCAGTGAGAGTCCTGATGAGAGCGAGAGAAAGAGAGAGGAGGACGGATCATATTACTTCATGGTTTTAATTTATCTTCATTGGCTCTCTGTTTACTCTAGAACAGAATTTGATTTTACTCCTCATACATAGTTTTTCAAAGATTTCATAGATCCATATTTTGACTGCAGACTTACTTGTGGTTCACAGTATCCAAAAGCTTTCAGTTATCAGGCCACTCTCTTCAGGAACCAGCATGCAGTTTGGGTTTGGGGCACAGATACACTGTCACTACTTTTAAAATTAGACCTAAAACTTTACGTGGTGGCAGAGCTTATGAGGAGCTGACTTGGGCGATCCTGAGCCTTTTTTGTTATGCTGATTGTTGTGGTGCATTGTAATCATGGGATGTAACACAAAGCAGACTGGTCAGTTCATAAGGGACATTTTCCTGGGAGTAGCACCCCATCCAGGTGGAGAGGAGAGGATCAGTTACAGCAGATGGTGCAACTGATACTGCTATTGCCATACATGAATAAGCTTAAGCATTTATGAGTATATACATTTATATTTGTTTAACATTCTTCATGTTACTGTTACTAATAAAACATTTGGAGATGAGTTTATTACCACTACCACACCATAATGACTAAGAACACTTGACTAAGTGACTTCATTGTTAGTATGGAGGCTTGCTCCTTATTATGGTTTCATTTCATTTCATTTTATTGATTCATTCCAGACATGTCAAAACAATCTTTTAAAGTATAGACAATTTTAACACTATCATGAATCTATGTATCTGAAAATAAATATAATATATTTATGAAATATATAATAATGCATAAATCAATATACACTGACACATGTGCATAACCATAATTTAGAAACATTTAGAACCTCTTGTAAATAAATCTAAATATTAAATGGACATATTCCCCCCTATAGATGAATATGTATGTATTTGTTTACAGTATATGTAGGTGTATATGTCTATCTTAAAAAATAAGCCAATGCATTCAGGTACATTCAGAAGTCTACCCGCAAGTCTAACTCATAGATAGACATTTATGTTTTACATCCCTCCTCCAATCCTCCCCTCATCAATACAATCAATTCATAATGTTTATCATGAATCAGGATTAAAGATATTAATAAAGATGTTAGAATTTACTGCCGGAGAGGACTGAAGGACACATTCACCCTTCACATTAGCACAAAAGGTCTGCTACAAGATTAAATTGCATATACACCAAGAGATGGTTTTGATAGATGATAGCACTAACCATGAATGTAAATGCAGACAAAAAAAAAAAAAAAAAGATTGTGCTGCAGCTCTCATCTCATGTTCTGTGTACTATATTTTGGCAAATGTATGCACTAGTAGGTTTTGAAACCATCCCCAGACTGCATTAGGACCTCCCATGATGCACTTTCCTCACTGGTTTCTTTACTTTCCATTTATGTATATTCCATCATTGCAGGCACCCTATTCTTGCTCTAGTATTTATGAGATTGTTCCTGTTTCTGTCCTGTCCCCTCACCTCCAACCCTTTGAAGCAGGTGGCTGCTTTCCTGACTCTCTTTCTGTTTGGAAGCGTCTTCCTGGGATTTGGGATCCCATCAAAGTGAAGAGTCAATAGAATCTATATATGTCCTTAGCCTTAACTTTAACTGCGCTTGCATTTAACTTCCTTACTTTATGTGCGTGTGCGCGCGTGTGTGTGTATAAATTAGTGCTCTACAAAATAAGATGATCTGAATGGATCTCGAACGGATCATGATTACCAAATACCTTTTCTGGTGTGAGGTGCCGTGCAGATTGTCTCATAACTGGTGCATTGTCCATTAATTTAGACAGCATTTCTATTGTAGCTAACCACTGAAGATAAAACTGTGGGATTTGTTTTTACATGTGGAAAGTGAATCACATGGTCTTAGGAATGCAACTGTTTGGCGTGCAGCAGATAGTCAGAGTCTGAGCAGAGACAGTCGGATGTAAGGGCCCTTTTTATTCAGGGTTGTATTCAACCTGTTGTTTTTAGAGGAAAGAGACATACTTATAGGCTGAAACCTGCTTTAATTGCAGGAAATCTTTAAGCAGCGGTTCTTCTCAGGGCTATTACATACCAAAGCAGCTGTTTTCCAAGCAGATGGTGAGAGCGAGGCAGGCTCGGGCTCAAGCCCAAAATGACTCGTGTGTATAATAATCTGAAAACTATCCAAGAACGGTTTGTTCTGTCATTTAGAGAGTGATTTGGGTGATTGAGCTGTTTGGCTTATAGGAATTCAGCCAGCCAAGTTCCCACAACCATAGCAATGCTAAACTTTTACAGACACTTTTCTCTTATGTTTCACTGCAACAACAAAACGATGTCATGCTGTATATACTATGTGCACACACAGTCCGGCAGGCTGCCTATCTGTGGGCAGTTTTGGTTTTCACTTCCCTACTGCTAAATGTTTATACACTGAATCTCTGAGTCATATGTCTTTACACACCCTGCCTGCATTGTTGTAAGTGAGCAGCGACGTTTCTTAATGAGTAATTTATTACTTATGCAATTTTGTTTCTGAACAACTGTTAACATTTTCCAGGATAGGCATCCAAAGCTTGGATTCTGGCTCCTCTTGCAGCTCTGTTCAGAACTCATTTTATCTGTCAGAGTTGAAATGGACGCATTTATAGTTCTGTTTCAAAGCTTTTGCTGCAAACACTTCCCAAAACCTACCTTAGTTTGAGATTCACTTTGTGTCAATGCGGCAACTGTTTAATGGAAAACAAAGATAGATGGAAGACCTTTTGTTTAAAGTTGAGATGATTTATCTTTTACAAAACAGTCATAAAGTGAGACTTCACATCTATTTATCATATATTTTTTGTGAAGCACCATTTTGTCAGAGAAATTACTTATAGCACACGCTAAACAGCATCAGTGACTGTGGGTCCCAGAGAGAAACTGACCTCATTTTATGATTGTGTCAACTGACAAATATTTCTCAAGTGGGTCAAGATAGTCACAGGAAAGAAACCACCTGCACAATAAACACTTCCAAAATGAAACTCTTCCATTATGCATTAAGTCAAACATTATCCTGCTCAGACATCTTCAGTTCATTTACACCAGTCTAATAAGCTTCAGTTACATGTGCTGCAATGACTCCGTGGAGTGAGTTACTTAATCTTTGTTCTCTAAGAGATATTATTCTGAAATGATGAGGGAAAAAAAAATCTGATGTTGATGCCTACTGCTAATAATATTGTACTTTATGTGCAGAGGATTGATTTAAATTCTTGTTAAAGGAAAAAGGTTTAAGTCACAAGTAGTCAAGGCTACCATAGTTGGATAATTTATACATTTATGAAATGGTTAATTTGTGGGATTAAAAAGAAAATTAAATATTTATAAATTATGGATTTTTTACTGAAGAAGGAGACCTAAATGTTATCTTAACAATTTCTAATTAGGTAATTGATCTTTTTCTAACTGACTAATGAATTAAAAAAAAAAAAAAATCAAGGCTATTTTCAATGTGCCTGGTGAGGATGTTGTTCTAACGTTTCCCCACTTTTTTATTTTTGAAATACACAGATGCACCACTCTGGATTACAGTTAGGGCTTCATTTTAAAAGGATGAGTATGAGTTCTGCTGCTGTGTGAGGGCCCCCCTGTGACAGCGCTGCAACCGCGGGCCTGTGTGTTTACACTGATTCCATTTGAAGTATGAAAATGTGGTTTCTCACATTTTCACGTTTCTCTATATTTTAGACTGTTGCTGCCATAACAGCGATTAAATACTTCCAGCTGACTCACGTTGAAGCAGGAGCCCTATGAAAACTGGCCCTGAAAGTTTCTCTTTTGTTCTCGCTATGGCTGCATTATACACATTATCTCTACACAGAGAAATATCCAGAGCTTCTACCTCATCTTCAGGGGAAGCAAATATTGTCTGGAAAGCTGTCTTGACTGGAAAGGTTTGCACAGATGGATTCTTTTAGATAAAGAAAAGTACATTTATCATGTCCACATGTAGGGTAAGTCATGAGGTATCAGTGGTGGATAATCATTGTGTATTTGCACATGTTCATAATGTGTTAGGTACGCTGCATGTGCTCCACATATGAGGGGGTTGATAGTTTTTGTTAAAAAAGAAATGTCTGATATGGATTCCATAAGAGGCCAAGCTTTCTTCTCTCCTTCAGCACTTATTGCTGACATGTGTTCCTTTCAGCCTGCGTGGACCCTGAGCTTCCCATCTGACACAACTACCTCCAGTACCTGCTCCGCCTCAGAGCACTTTTAATATTTTTGTAAGGGAGCTCATTCAAGTATTATTTGTATAAATCAAATGTGAAAACCAAAAACTGCCAGTTTCTGTCTAATTGCATTATCAGCTGCCTGAGAATCCAACACACTCCTCAGGAACTGTAGGAAAATTTCACAACTGTGCTTTTCAGTTTATTTTAAACTCTGGAGAGTCAGTTCATTGTAGCTACACTTATGTCTGAGTTTACACTTACAGTAAAAGGAAAGTAAAAGCCAAACTTTGCACTTGTGTTTCATTATTCATGTATGCCCGTTGAAGGCTTTCAGAAGGTCAAGTGTCCCCTGTCATAATATTGAGGCTAATAACTCTATTGTATACTATAACCACCCCCCCCCCCTTTTTTTTTAAGTGTTGAATAAAGAGTTGTAATATATGTGCTGTGTGTTGATGGTTCAACAGAAAAAATTAAATCTTATTGCAAACCTGACAGGAAAGTGTGTGTGTTTATCTCCAAGGCTTTCTAACGAGAGTCCTGGAGGTTCATAATCTTGCTTGTATACAGGTCTGAAAATGTAATTTACAGCTTCCTCAGTGACCCAGCCAAAACCACAAATGTCATGAAGGTCTGTACTGGATTTATAGCTTATTTCCCTGTCTAGCAACAAATCGTCCTTCATATAGCTGCATAGCTACATGATATTAGTTCACAGGGAGGTCCTTTAGTTTTGTTTGTGGCTTAGCCACACTCAGCAACCAAGTCTGACCTTTATCAAAGAATTGCAGCTGCCATCTGAATATTGAACAGGAAGCTCTACAGTAATTGATGGAAATATGTTTGGATGTTTTTAAACTATTTTTTTTTCCTGAGTCCTTAAGATCATTCTTTCTCCAGCAGGCTCTCTGCACTGTTTGATTTTTTTTCTATTCTTCCTCCAGGTTTCATCCTTTCATGTGCCTCATCTCCTCTCTTCTCTTCACTGGTTCTAGTACCTTCAACAACTCCTTTGTTCACTCCCCCAAAAATGTCTAGCATGCTAAATATGGGATAGAAGCCTGCAGCATGTCAGTAAGCCTCACAAATCATGTCTTGGAAGTGCTCACGTATCGTAAGTGATGGCTGTCGATCGAATATCATTTTTCCTGGAAATCTGTTCCTGAGCTCTGAAATTTCTCTACAACATGAAAATAGATCTTACAATCTTGGACTGTGAACCTAGCTTTGGTGTCCTGAAAGTGAGCAAGCTGAATCGCTGAATAATCCCACAGATCTCCAGATGCCTCAAGACGAATGGTTCAGACACATCTTTCAAGGAATATTTGCTTACTTTTATTGCAAGTGTTAACTAGGACCTTGTAGTCTTCCCATCCCTACACCAGCCAAGAATCAGCCAAAGCAACTTTAAACATGGGACCTTGGTCCTGGTTGCCTCTTGGGACAACTGAATAACTGAATATTTTCATCTCACAAATTCACTGAACCACAATCTCCAATAATATCTTATTGAGATATTTTCCCACCAGCCCAGATTGACCTAGTTTAGCTGGGTTGTGTCTCACAAACTGATGACAATATGCAGTCTGATAACAAAAGGCGTTCTTGACCTCATTTCCAGTGTTGTATCTGGGGGCCACATCCTATGAAGACTTATCCATCTAACTAACTTAATGCTCTGTGCAGTGATCATTGTTTGCATATAGATAAATTATAAAAAGGCACTGTTTTCAGGTAATAGCTGGTTTTCAAATTTTGTCTGCCCCACACCTTTTAGGGTCAGGGTTAGACAGCATGACTCTATTTGTCTGCGGTCAAAGTACTGAAATGAGACTGGACAAACAAGCCAAACACAATAACCAGAAAGCTTCCAGTACCAAATATTTTAGTCCTTGGCGCGACACAAATATCGTTAGTCAGTGACAGTCTGCTCCCATATCCTCAATATCTACATGTGCTGTAGGTTTTGACCTGTTAAATTTGGAAAAATCAGATTATATTTTCCATTGAAGCTTATTTGTTTATTATTATTAACATTTTGTTGAATCTTTGCCTTTTTCTTTTGAAATAGTGGGGGAATTCACCTCCTCTGAAAGGGTCTTACCTGTTTGCACAAGCCACACAGTTCATAAAGGAAATGCTTTCCTGGTCTGGAAATTGCACTGAGCCAATATCATTGGAATAAAGTGGAATGTTGACTGAGAGCCAGACTTCATCACCCTGCATCAATGCTGTCTTTTCTGAATGGGACCAAATGCCTACAGAAGGTTTCATAAGGCTTTGCATAATACCTTGGTCAGTTACATTTAACTGGCAGCTGAACAGTCCATGGCACCTCTTCTTTCCTTCCTCTGCTGCAGGAAAAAACAGCTTCTCAGCTGGTTGACAGGAGAAGGAACTGTTTGTCTCAGCCTTCCTTCTTCAAGAATTTAACCACTTTTCATGCTTGCCAGTACAGTCATGTGAAAAACAAAGTATGCCCTATTAGTTTTTAGATTAAAATTTCAAAAATGAAAAAAAAAAAAAAAAGAAGAAAAACCTCATGTTCAACCAGGGGCGCCGCTAGGGATTTTGGGCCCCATGAAAAGAATCTTTACCGGGCCCCCCAACACAGCGGCCAAATTTGTTGATGCTATTTTTGATCATCATTAGGGGCCTCTCTGGGCCCCCCTCAATCATGGGCCCCTATAATCCGTATCCTTTACCCCCCCTTTTCGGCGCCCCAGTGTTCAACCTCAGATGAACATCTACACATTACACCAAAACAAAAACTAAGGCAAATATGTGAAAACCTATGCATATCCCATAATTAAATAACTTGAAAAAATAAGGTGCCAATTGATGAAGAACCTTATTGCCATCTTCCATATCCTGTGCACAGAAAACAGAGGAACTATGTGTCATTTCTAAAGATGTTAAATATAAAAACTCCAATATGAAAAAAAAAACTTATACTAAATTACAGGTAAATAAAAAATAAGTTAAAAGCACTCATGTCAGACGATTAGTTGTCTATCTGTTATATAACAGAATAACAAATAAATACATCAATCATATAGGTTGTGGAATCAATTCAAGGTCTTCGTTGATTTAAACTAGTCTTTCTATAAGATTTACGTTAGGTCAACTTTTTGTGCTTTCAACTGACAAAATAAATATGTGGAACATGTTGACAAAAAAATAAATGAATTAAAATCAAGGATTGATTTTTTTTCTTTTTTAGTAGAGTTATTTATAAAATTAATATTACCTAACACTGCAAGTGTTTGGTGGTTGGACCAGTTCAAACCTAAAAACATAGTTACTTAGAGATGGAAAAGTGTGTTTGTGGGTAGACAGATGCGGTGTGTGATGGGTCCTGTGCTCCGCAGCTCCTTATATTGCATTATGACACCGTTGGGAGCTTCACAGCAGACTGTTTTGACTGGTATTTTCCAAAGCCGAGTTTAGTTCAGATGACAGGAATGGCCAGAGTTTTAATGTTTCCACCAGCCTACAGTTTTATTCTGCTTTTACTGTAAATGTCTGTAAAGACAATCCACAATGAAATATGGTTGTTATGAAATTTTCGCTTACAATTTTAATGAAAAATAATCAATAGTATCTAAGGTTGAAAGCCAAGAATACAACAAACAATAACATAATATGATAAAATAATTGATAAACCCTGATCCTGATTTTGTTTTTAACACGAATGCTACACTTCTCGGACCTCCTGACCTGATTAAATTAGTGTCTGTCCATCTCAGTGCCTTGTTAATAATCCAAAAATGATATTTAAATGTCGGTTCAGCTTGACTGAATCTACGACATGGTCACACAAAAGAATCCGATATTACAGACAATTTAATTTGAAACTCTGAACTTAAATTGGTCAGTGGCAGGTTATGGACAGAACATAAGTTACTAACGTGATCTGGCCTGGTTAAAAGAGAGCCACCTTTGTGCCGCTGCATATTCTGGCTTCAGACTTGACACCTCACTAACTCACCCTCATCTTGGTTCATGGTACATCCACCATGTCTTAAAATAGGATAAATATTAGTTTATATGGCCAACAACAAACTCTCAGTCTCTTCAGCAAGATGAGCTTTTTTCTTAAGTATGTCTCCTTCCACCATGAGTTCATCAGGACCCAGTAAACAGCTGGCAGGCAGCCACTGGAACAGCCTTACCCAAACTTGTGTGGTTCATGCTTGTCCCATCCTCTGGTAAAAGTAGATCCAGACATCCTGCAACACGAGGCTGCTCAGACCATCTGTCACACTCACCACATTTCTAACACATGACACTTTTTTAAATTTTTTTTTATATCAGTTGAGCTCTTTGTGTGTAGCATCATCAATTTTAGGAGGCATCATTTTATCTTTATCTCCCTGAGGGCTCTGAAAACAATCTGAATGCTGACAGTCACTAGTTATCTTCTAATATAAAGTATTAAATCTAGTAGAAGTGGTCTCAGGTAGACAGTACTTCAACCAAATGCCTCATTGTTGTTGATAACCAACTAAATATATAAAAAAACAACGTTTTTTTTTTAACTCTAATCTTCAGGATTAAACATTTACTTTCTACGTCCCAGAAAGAGCCATCTAAAAATATTCTGAACATATTTCAGGTTTCCTAAGTGACTCAGATGTGAGACACTTCTTTCCCCCAAACTGATTTTTTTTTTCTCCTTGCACTATTCACAGTAAAACAAATAGATTGCCCATACTCCTGCATTTGCATTTTATTGTTACGAGGAAACCACATGTGACTTAAATGATTTCCATCTTGTAAAGATGGGGAAATGCTGCAGTTGTTGTGAGAAAGTCAAAACAAGATCTCAGTCACGACTCTACCTCACTACACGGATGGCTCCTTCATTCCGCATGTGTTGCGCTGCAGATTTCAGATGGTTTTATTTGTATGCCACGCTGGCGGACACTGGGATTTTAAGCACACTGGGCCACCTGAGGCTCTGTCAGGTGTGATTACATGCTGAGATGGATGTGTGTAATCATGAGATTGCAAAATCACAGACATGTCATGTCCTCTGCCTGCACCCCTGCTCTTTTCAAGAGCTTCCCTCTCTTCTAGTCTGTGTCTTCTTTACGTGTTTAATAGATAGTGGAACTTAATATTTAGGGTTTGGCTCTGTGTTTTTCTGTCTTGTGCTTGATCACAGGTGGACAAGGTTTAACTTTAACAGGTACCTATTTGCCTCCTGCTTCCAGTCTCCTCTGCTATATAAGGTGGTTTTCTTCTCCATCTGTCTGCCATGTTGCCTTCAACCTGAGGTTTTATAGTTGATTTCAGTTTTCCCCTTCTTCTTTCTACCTCCAGCTTGTCCAGTCTGGCTTTGTGTGCCCTGTTCCTCTCCTGGAAACTGCTCTGAATCATCTCTGTGTGACTCTGTTTGGCCCGGTTCCTAGCTTCACCCCATAATTCCTGAAAACTCAGCCTGACAACTCTTGGCTCATATCTTTGCTCAGATTTGGCCCACACCCTCAACCATTGTGATAAGTTGTTTATGCATTTTATTTTTACAAGATTTAGGTCTGTATGTCGAAGCATTTTCAGTTTCAGTATCAAGAATCCATCATCTATTTTAAGATGAGAAAAACAAGGAGAAGAGAAAACATATTTACAAAATAGTGATAGGAATCTATTTCAGCTGTCCCCCAAAAATTGTGACACGTCTTCAAGAATAAAGAAAAAAGAAATTCAGTTGCCTCAATTCAAAACTTTGAGAGTTGTAAAAGGCAGCAATTTATGATGCATTTGTGAGACTTAGTTATTATCATTATCTCTTCGGGTCAAAAGGTTTTTATTTCCCCTTGGGCTCCATGTGTGGGCCTTGTGTGGCTGTTCAACACCGTCCAGCTAACTGAGTCAGAGTCTCTCATGGCAAGGCTACTGAATTCAACCATTCAGACATATTTTCTGTTTAGATTAACCATAGAGCATGATTCACTGAAGTTAACAATCAGAGTTTGCCACTGTTCCCATTCAGTAATAAGACACAGATGTACAGCCCAGATCCGACAGAACTTGGTAAAAATGGGACTCCGATAATATGAGAAAAGACTTGGTTCTATCCAAAGCAAAAACTAACTTGAAATGCTTGTTTCTATTTCTACAAACTGAAGAAATAATTCATTAGTCATTCTATGTTGTTCCAACCTTTAATGTCAAGTTGTTTTATTTCACAGAGGATTTGCTGGATAGCGAAGAAAAAATGTCTTTAAGTCCAGTCATGCTTTTTTTTTTTTTTTGTAGCACCAGATGGGGTTGGAGGGGTTCCTACAGTACTTGGAGTCAAATGTAAATACTTTGAAGCACTCGCAGGCAGTAAACCCAGTCAGGGGGAAGCTGGTGGTAGGCCATTTTATTACCATCCAGCCGCAAGACCTTCATCCTGGAGTATGACAGAGGTCCCACCTCTCTGCAGAAACTGGTCACGTTGAACTCTGTGGTAAACAGTCAGAAAGCAGACAGGATCGGTTAAACAGATATTTATCCTGGGAGACATATCATTCACCAGGGCAACGGCTTGTGTCTTCTGAAGAGATTGATGATTCTCAGCCAGGATTTCACATCATGTGACATGTTTTTATCACATGCAAGTTATGAAGGCGAAACACCTCTTTCACTTTTTGAAATGCATTTGTTCACAACAGCTTTGAACCACACTGCAACTGCTTCTCTTCTACTTGTCCGTCCTGCATTTACAATATCTTACAGGTGCTGTGGTTGAAAACAGTGGCAGAGGAAACCGCAGCACTCTTTTCTACTTTCTCCCATGAGGTTCAGTCGTAGACCTTCTCTCAGCCCACACTGTTGGCTTTGGCAGGCAGGAACAGAAGTAGCTCTTGAGTAACTAGCTAGACGATGAGGTGTATTGGGAATGTTTTGTGTTTTGCTGTCTGTCTCATTAGAACACAGTCCTTCTGTCTACTGCATGACAGGTAACCACCCCCCTGACCCCCCCCATAACAGCACTTTTTTACTTTGCCAGAACCCATGAACAAAGCTGTTCCTAAGTTCACTTCTGCCTTCGTGATCATGTGGGTCACAGTTTGGCTTCTGGGAACACGGCTGCTGCTGCGGCGTGACATAAGTAAAAGTGATGGGAATCAGACAGACAGAGGAAAAGGGAGACTGAAGAGGGGAACAGCATGTACTTCTGGCTCATCTGGCATGCTTACCTCTGAATCCGTCACAGATGTTCTAACACCACCCTCTACTTCTCTGCTTACCTACTTTTCCCACCTCCAATATTCTCTCCATTTTCTACCCTGAGCTCATGTGTTTTCACTCCATGTCTCCTTCTGAGGTCCTTGCCTCGCTTGTTTCTTCCTCATGCCACCCAACCCCAGCCCCTCCCACGTCCCTTGCACAGAAATGAGAGCTGACCATAAACTCAAGCTCAACTCAAGGTTTTTGTTGTCTTTTTTTTTGTTCTACATATCTTCCTCAGTGCTTGGTATATTCGTGCAGTCTATGGTTCAACCATATGACTGACTGATATCTAAACGTAAAACATAAGGTTCAACACAGATGTGAATTTAGTGAAGCCTTTCAATGAACAATGTCAAAGTTGCCATCTTTGCAAATGAGTGTGTTGATGCTCTTGTATTCTGGTGAAAGTGCACATCACCTTGAATGTCATTTGCTTCCAGGTAGAGGTACTGGAGTGTGGTGGGGACTGTGGGAATGATGGTCAGTTTGTTGTACGACAGGTCCAGCTCCACCAGGCTGGAGTGGTTAAAGACCTGTGGTTGGATGCCATGGCTCTTCAGGCCACAGCGACTAAGACGCAGGTATTTAAGGTTGAGAAAGTTTGCAAAACTGTCCTCAACCAGGCCAGTGAGAGAGTTGTTTGACAGATAGAGCTGCTCTACTGAGGTGGGTAAGTGCCTGGGAGCCACTGAAAACAGATTCCCACTGAGATCCAGCAGGTTCAAACTGACCAGACCTATAGGAAGAGAGGAAGACATGGTAAACATTTATATAAAATATTTGCTTCGTATGGGAGATGATATTTTTTTCAACTCGTTGCAAGAGGTGCAGATATGCTCAATGGGTCTCATGTTAGATACGCCAGCAATCACTGATAAGTCATTACACAACAGCTTGAAGTTTGGAAGCCAATGTGAGTTCATTATTGAAATATTAGTTCTGTTAATAAAACATGCTGAGTTGACTTGAGTTCCAAATTAAATCACTGTTACATGTTTTTGTCGGGAATACCAGAGATTTGGTACAAAATCTACCTTTTTAACCATTTCTATACATCTCTGTTCAGCAGTTGGCTTTAGGGTCTGGAGTCAGACACTTGACTCAGACTCGATCATCCTCTGCTGGCAAGTGTATCTCTTTTGAAATCAGTGTTGCAACTTTGTGCAGCATTCTTCCTCGGTACAACAAATGTAGCATGATGTGACCAAAAAAATAAGTCTAACCTCGTAAATTTGACAGTAAATAATTTCACCTATTATTTATTTCAATATTTAGGATTTTCCCTTTGCTTAGATCAATCATTCACTAGAAGAAAGTAACAAACTGTAAAAAAAAAAAAATGTTTGCTTCATATGGACCATTCTACTTGTGCTCCCTGCTTTTCTATTCCAGATGTTTGAAATAAATTGTGCGTGCAAAGAAAGGAAATGACTCCTTATACAACCTTTGAAGTCTCCCTCTGTGATAGTTTGCAGTTTGTTTCCTTGCAGTAGTAACACCTTCAGGTTCTGCAGGTTCTGGAAAGCTCCTGGGCTGATGCTCCTGATGTTGTTGTGGGCCAGTCGCAGCTGTCTGAGTCCCGCTGGCAGAGGGCTGGGCACTGAACTCAGGTTGTTACGGTTTGCAAAAAAATAGCGCAGATCGGTCTGGTTCTGCAGAGAGGCCAGCTGAAGTTTGTCACTCTGCAACTGGTTGTTGTCCAGGATGAGCCAGTGCAGACCAGTGATGTTGGCCAGGGCAGAGGAAGACAGAGACGAGATGTTGTTACCCTGGAAACAACAATAAATAATACATCATTAGATTTGATTATTTTACATTTCCGTTCAAAATGCAATAAATATGCAACATAATGCAATGGAAAACAAACTAGGCTCTCTATGCCCATCTGTGTTTTCCCTACCTGTAAAAATAAATACTGAGTTCTTTCAGGTAGATGGTCAGGGATGTGCTCCAGTCCTCTCTGGTCACAGTAGACCGATGTGGGCCACTGAATGGGACAGTCGCACTGTTCAGGACAGGCCTGGGGGTTGTTGGCTCGGAACCAGGCGGGGTCCATCCGCCCCTGCAGACTCAACACGCTCGGCTCACCCAGCAGGCGGTTGATCCACAGGGGAATGCCTCCATAGTCCATGTCAGGGTCTAAAGTGGCCTCAGCAGTTTCAAGACCACACAGCAGCACCAACAAGCCACAGAACAGGGGAGCCATGGCCACAGCTGGAGGAATACATAATCCCATAAATTAAACAATGAAGGGGACAAAATGACTTTTTCTGTGATTGAGAGCATCCATTTGGGTGTCAGACATGGATATCAGCTCAAAACTCTGACTTAACACAGACTTCACTTTCTTTGAGGCAGCAAAGGAAGTCAGTTCTTATTCAGTGAGCTGGTCGTCTTTGTATGAGATGTGACACTCTCACATCTAAATAGAGTTATCCTTTTTATATCTTTATCTCCACCCAGCTTCACATCATGATGCACTTTCTGTACCTCAGAAGTAGGTAGTGCAAAGCTGTGTCATCAATTACTGCCCCCCAGAAGAGAGGGGTGGGGTGGAGTGGCTCACTTAATGCCCCAAACTGGCAGCTATGACCAGAATCAGTAAAGATATGGTTGAAAAGGTTGCTTTTCCTACTCTACCACGAACCATGTAAGTAGCATTAGCCCTATTTTAAAAGGGCATAAAGGGCACCGGTCAGCTATGACATTATGTTCATCACATTAGTCTCTGTGGAGTTTGGAAATGAACAGCTCAGACTCTTTGGTGTGTTCGTTGAGTACCTGCTGAAAAATATGTTGAGGGGCCCACTGGTGACTCACTCGGGGAGATGGGTGTTGTTGGAAACATTTTTAGGTAGCTGGCATGTATCACAATAACATTCGTCTGAATGCTCATGAGGACATTGAGGGGACCATTGTAACAGTATGAGCAGCGTTATGTTACCTGTGAGTTGTCATAATGTTATGGCCAACTCATGCATCTTTCCTGTCAGACAAATTAGAAATGATGCCAGAAGCCTGTGATAGCTGCATCCTTATCTCTGTATATCTCCATTGTTCTCGGGGGACCTTGGTGGACTTCTGTGAGCTGTAACATAGGGGCCTTGACTTTGGCAGCTGCTCTGCATGATATTAATATAATCTCGAATATGGATTCTGAATTGGTAATTTTCTTGGCTGGAATAGTTCAATCATGTCAAGAGCACCATTACAAAAGATGTAGGATGCCAACCTGTTGGAGCTTTATCAGTATAACCTCTGCAGGCTTTAATATAGACTTTTTAGCCGTGTTAGTGGCACAGCTTTAAAAACAGGATTTCCATCAACTTTGATTGGATTGCAATAAAATGTTTCAAAATGTGTTTATATTTTCCCAAAGACATCATGGTACTGCTACTGTGTAAAAAATATTCTGCAAGTAACTTCAGTTGCCAAGAACGAAGGAGGAAGTTGTAAATATATTTCACATCTGGCTGGGGTACTGAACTTGTTAGGTTTGGGTTTTTGTATTTTCAGCCCTTTCTTTTTTGTTCTCTTGGTTTGGTCGGCTTGTTTTTCTGTTCCCTGTATTCTTTTCTGTTGCTGTTAACTTTACCTCCTGCTTTACTTTGAAAGTCTGTTTTTTCGCTTGTTGAGTTCTGTTTTACTTCCTTCTGTTCATCTCCCTGATTGTTTGCACCTGCATCTCGTTTGTTCCTTGGTTTGTTTAAGTCTTGTCTTCCCCCCCTCTTCCTCGCTGGATCATCTGTTTTCATTCTGTTTAACTTCCTGTTGGTCCTGGCTCCTGTGTGTGTTCCTGCCCTGCTGTCGCTCTGCTTGTGTGGCTTCGCCACAGTTAAGGTTGTTTCTGTTTTGGACGAATAAAGGACTTTTTGCTGGACAATCTTACTTCCTTCTCTCCTGACATTTGGGCCCTAACACTCAAACCCTAACAGATCTAGTGAGACCTATGTTTGGTGCTCACATTAAAACTGTTGATTGTGTTGTGCTTTTGTGCCTTTAAAGTCACCTCAGTGATTCTCTGGATGGACATGGATTTGCACTGTAACTTTGTGGGTTGGTGGAGTCATACAGCTGTAAGGATATATATTTGGCTGAAATAAATCAGCTTATTGAGTGCTTCAAACCAATTAAATGTATTACACCAATGTAATGAACATGATGAACATTATGAAACCTGTTCAAGGACCATCTCTGTGTGCAGCTCTGTCTCTGAGTATTTATAGCCTCTGGCATGGCTATAAATGTTTGGTCCTGTTAAATGTGATTCTCACAGTTCCCACAGCTTTACATTCCCAACTAAACAGTTGAATATAAAAATGAAAAACTGTTATCCATGTGACAGTTTCAAATTACAAAAGAAATCTGTGGGAAAATAAAACATGCATGTATGCTGCTGTTGTGAAGTGCAGCACATAGGGGCAGAGAGTTTCCTCTCCATTCATACTTATCAATAGCAGAGGATATAATACATTTTATTTCCTCCCTGCATGCACGGTTACTTTAAAAATCCAGGGAAAAAAAACACGCACACACATACGCACACATAGTTATTTTATCACGCAGCAATTAACAAGCAGTGCTTGAAACATCAGTTCATTTAACTTGTTCAACATGTTTGCTGTGATGTGTCTTGTTTTGAAACGGTTCACGTGCTGTGAAGCTCAGGACACTGCCAAAAGATTACTTTAATGAAACGTGCTCACGCTGTCGTGATTTCCAGTTCTGGAAATGGCATGCAAGAAGAGGAAATGTAGGCAGACAAGAAACAAACAGCAAACTGGCACCTACCTGTTTGATCAGCAGCTACAGAACGGAGGCAGGTAGTTTTAAATCCCCAATGAAGCCCTCGGGACTTGTAAGGAGGTGTATCTGAGTGTGCGTTTGAGTTTGTACGTGTATGTATGTGTGTGTGTGTGGGGGTTTTCAAGCTACAACTGATATTTGCCCACTGTCTGATACATTCCTCCTCTTCAAACGCTGCCCACATCCCAGACACCAGTCCTCCTCCATAATCTTCACTTACTTACATTTTCCTTTCCCCCCTCTCTCAGTCCTTGGTAACACACACACCAAACGCACAACACTTGCTTGCAGTATGGACATGCACAAAAAGACTGATGGCAGAAGAAAATAAAGGAAGTCTTCATTAGCGCCTGTATTTTACTTGCTGTGGTTCAGAGAGTGAAAATGAGAAACCTTAGATCAGTAGTAAAGTCTTTGTGTCCCTGTGTGTGTGTGTGTGTGTGTGTGTGTGTGTGTATGTGTGACTGGGGTCTGCAGTATGTGTTCTGCTTGGAGGTATTAAAGCCAAAAAGTACCTGGGGAGCCAAAGAGACCATTCTTTGTGTGTATTTGAGTGCTTTAATGTGTGTGTTGGTTTGTGTGTTGGTGTGTGTTTCTGTGTGTTACAAGAAGGAACTTCTTGCAAGCATCTGTGTAAAAGAGAGTAAAACGCTTCCAGATTTTTTTTGCCCCAAATATTAGGGGTGTGTTTCGAGACAGGAAGAAAGTTGGAGAGCAAAAACAGAGCGCCCTCTAGGAAAACAATAGAGAATCATGCACATAAGAGACTTTCAAAGATTTAAGACATTTTCTTTTCATTATTTTTACAACTTATCTGCAAAAACACCACTCCTCAGACTTTTCTTCTGTCTGTCCTGTGTGAGCTAGAGCATCATTTTAAACATAAATCTTTCATGTAATCTGCAGCTGTGGAAGTAAGAAACAGACTGCTATGACAGATTATAAGTGACGTTTCCAAAATAAGACGATAGACAGAAGCAAATCTTCACATCCTCATACTGGCAGTTAACTGCCTTTTCTAATAAGCAGTCATAAGGAAATGGTAGTGCAAAATATTGTAGATGCATGGGAATGTCATGTTTAATTTTTACAGAAACAAATCATTCAGATGGAAAACCTGACTCATTTAATAGCTGTCACAACAATTAAAAAATAAAAATAAAAAATAGAAACTGTATTGTGGATGTCGTCTATCAAATATTCTGTCAGTTCACCCAATAGTTGTTTGAGTGTGATATGCAGTTTGTGACATCACACAGATGTGTGACATTGTCCATTGTTTTCTGGAGGCCTTAAATTAGCTTTAGCTGTCTTTGATTTTTAGGTTGTT
This sequence comes from Hirundichthys speculiger, assembly GCA_018398805.1. Lineage (NCBI taxonomy): Eukaryota > Metazoa > Chordata > Actinopteri > Beloniformes > Exocoetidae > Hirundichthys > Hirundichthys speculiger. The sequence continues at coordinate 2,128,593 of JAGFBZ010002207.1, read as the reverse complement.
GTAACAGGGACACGTCTTTATATTAAGCCAAAAAAAACACATGGATTTATGCTCTGAAAATTGATGGGTCATCAGCCGTTTGTTCACTTCTGGACTGAGCCTCAAGTTGACGTTCAAGATCTTTACTGTCCAACACTTCTGGCCTCATTTCACAGAGTTAGTTAACGTCACCTGGAAGAATCTCTGAAAGCCAAAGGAAAGGGTCATAGGATGAGGATAGAGAAGCTTTACTATGGTATTTTTTTATTTTTATTTTCAATGCTAGTATTCATTGACTTCAAATGTGTAAATATACAACTGAGAGGCCAATGAGGCTAAGTAAACAGAGAGAGGGCAAAAGAGAGAAACTTTTTTTTTTCAGGTTTGGAAGAAAGTGTGAAATATTTGAAAGCTTCAGAGACCAAATGAGACATGAACTGAGATTGTCAGCTCCTGAGTGACTGAACTTTAGCCACACATTTACTAAGATAAGTTGTTTTTGGCAGGGTGTCAAAACATCTTATTTCTGCAAACTGAACAGGCTGAAAGCTGACAGGAGCACCAAACATATGCTAAATAAGAATTCTTTTCAAATATATTCCTACTCTTATTTCTATCTACAAGACTGTCTGTCAACATATTAAAGAAAAAGTCCTGTCAGCCTGTTGATCTTTGTACTGTGACATGATGATCTACTTGCAGTTTAAACCAGTCTAAAGTGGCCCTTTGAAAAACTTCTTCTTCTTCCTATTTTTTTTTTTTTTTAAGCGTTCGTAGGTTAGACCGGATGCCTTTACAGCTGATATGAGCAAGATGTGAGGTACAACCTAACTACGCTGACAGTTCATCACACTTAGAAATGATCATCTTCGTGATAAAGGCTCTGTCGACTAGTTAGATGACAGATCTGCAAGGCTTCGGAGAAATGGGTTGATAAAGAATTTCTTATTTTAAAGAATACCAAAAAAAAAAGTAAGGAGAGAGAAAAAAAAAAGTAAAGGCTCAATTCAACACATTTGAGCCTCAAGTGATGAGGAAGAATATCTAAATACTTATGACATCATTTTGTGTACAATAAATGATAAATTGTTCGATCTCTTTGTTGGAGCAGACGTCGGTGACAGCGTGGCTTTGTTTAGGATCTTATGAGTTTTACAAAATGTTAACACACATCCGTGCAATAATTATTTAGAAATTAATCAAATACTCCCTTAATGGTAAAAATGTAATAGATGTGAGTACTTTTACTTTAAGGACTTATTGTAGTCAGTTAGTCATTATTGCTTAGTCATCACTGTTTTGTATAATGACAGGCTCATCAAATCTGATGATATAATCTTTAAAGGAAGGATGAGCGGCAGCCATGTACTGTTTACAGTTATCTTAGTATGAACAAGAAGCTCCTCAGCCATGACAACCCTACAGCCACACATCTTATCTTTGACATGTTATCACATTTTATCAATGAGCTTGATTTTCTTTGAAATAGATTTCTTGTATCATGTTTGCCAATGAGTCATCGACTTTGAGAAGAAATATCTACCGAGCAGAAGTTCTACATTTCCAGTCAGGTTCAAACCAGTTTGGTGAGCAGATTTTCAAAAAGCTTGTCAGATATCTGAGCAGATTACCAGAATTGTCATGCTAAATGTGTGATCTGAGAAGCTTTAAAGTGCAGTCTTGATCTTAGAAATTGAAATTGACTTCAAGGTGCATCAGTTTGCTTTAAAGGAGCTTTCAGACATGCCACGATGCCCTCCTGGTTAAAGTTTCACTTTGTTTAAAACCTGTCAAACACTTTTGGCTCAGTTTGGCCACAAAATTAACTTTTTACAAAGTCATAGCAATAAACTGGGATACATTCCTTTCGTTTTAGCTCAGCTTTGATAGCCACCAAATCCTGGAAAAACGTTCAGCCACTAAATGGTCTGTACAAACTTTAGCTACTGTTTGCTGGTGATGAATTAAAAGGAGTTAGTGTCCGGTGGGTTTTTAGAGCATTTGTGGTGAAAGCTGTGGTGAATCTGATGAGATCAGTGAAGGTGAAACAAAGAGTAGCTGGGGATGTAAAAGCAAAACAAGTGGTTTGAGAGCTGGCCAAGCACAGCTGTTTGTAACCACAGGTAATTTTACCGGCTGAACATTTCTGCCTGCTGCACCTCTGACGGTGCCCTTGGGCTGGCTGCAGGGTCTTCAGCCAGGAGCCATGCCTCATAGATAGAATAGATGACAGGAAAGCAATAGTTTGAACAAATACAGGCTCTCTCTGAATGGACAGTGTTAAAAGAAAAAAATCACAACAGACTCTGATCATCCTTTTTTTTTTTTTCTTATATGAATACGAGCTGCTGCCATCAGGAAAATGGTTCGGAGTACCTGAAGCTTTCATGTGTCCCATGAAACTCCTCATCTAAATCAGACACATCACAAAAGCACTTTACGTTTTTTTTCAGTCAGCATCATTTGCACTTAGATTTTTTTTTTTCTCAATTATTACTACCACTGCCTTTCACCCAAAGAGAGCTGGGATAGGCTCCAGCAGATCCTCGTGACCCTGTATAGGACGAGACGGGTATGGATAATGGATGGACGGATATTACTACCACTGTGGTGACATGTGATTAACTGGGTTGTCTTGTCTTTGTCTCTGGTGGAATACCGTGTATCACCAACTGTGTGGCTCTTTGCCCAAGACAAACTATCCCATTGGGAACTCTAAAGTATACTTATTGTTGTTATTTATTATTATTATTTATTTGCTCCATCAATCCTGGAACATCTCAAGGTAGTGGAGCAGCTGCAGAGACGTCTCTCTGCCACCCCCTACAGCCACTACTATGACCCTTCTTGTCCTTGTTCTTCTCTTGTCCCTTTTTTGAAACCATATAGCCAGAAGGCCTCTTGTTCAGCCTCCTCTGCCAACTCTTTGAGTGCCTTCCTCAGCCTGGCACCCAAAACCCTAAAAACCTCAGGAGTGGCTGTGTGGATATTCCATCATGGCTGGGAGCACTCAGCAGCCAGGTCTGCATGTTCTGCCTTCTTCTTCTTCTTGAAGGCAGCCTCCATCTCTTCCTCCCATGGAACCGTCAGCTTCACCAGGCTAACTGTCCTTGTCATAGCAGACCAGAGAATGAGATGGGACTGAAGGTTGTTTCTTGTGGTCCATTTATCTCCACGAGAAAGGAAAGGCCGCTGCTGACAAACTGCTCTGTTGTTGCTGGGCTTGGCCCATGTGATGGTTCTGCCTTTAACTACATCTGACTTCGTCTGTTTGCCCTGGTGCTGACTCACCGCTGTGGCCTTGTAGGATTCCTCTCTCCATCTTCATTTCAGAGATCCCAAGGCCTTTCCTTTCCTTTTTAAATCCTTTGGACCCATCTTTGGTGCCAGTCTCTATCCGTAGCAGTCCCGCCTTGCTGTATATGTCTAATAATCTCCTTGTGTTGTGGGCCACTAATAAAGGGAGATCTTCGCTCAGACTTAGACTGTGAGCTGAGATTTGACATTCAGCCAGATGCTTGTCTGAGAAGTTGGCTGTATATAGCTTTCTCTAGTCTGTGATCATCACAATATGACCAGACAGTTTGAGTGGAGAAGTTTCAGTTCAATGCAATTTGCAAAAAACAGACTAATGTTTCACAAGAACGCTGTGCTGCTCCAAAAAGAGAAATAAGGTGCACATCTATGACTTTTCTTCAAAATCTTTGAGACTGAAAGTTTTTAGATACAGTCCTAAAGTTGGTTTTTTTGGGGGTTGTTTTGTTTGTTTCTTTGTTTTATGTGTGAGAGAGAGACAGATAAATTGAATTTCTTTTTAGTATTTGGTTCAGCAACAGCTTGTTTAAAAAAGCTGGAGACAGAACCATTTGAAAAAGACAGACTTGTAATTTCCAAAATACAGAGGTCCATTGACTCAGTGGAAGTAAATTTGTCAAGATGGTTTCATATTACAAAGAGATCATGGATATCTTGTAAATAGACCAGTGAAAAGAGGACATGTTTGAAGCAGATGGATCATTGATGCTTTAGAAGATCATGGTAAGAAATTTGCTTTGAAATCTCGGCTCTTATCCCCTCCTCCTAAAAAAAAAGGAGAAAAGAAAAGAAAAAGGTTCAAGGTTTTATTCTTGTCATGAAAAGGAAATGCACTCTGCTGGGTTTTATAAACAGTGGAGCATCAGGGGGACAAGGAGACACAGTGCTATCAAACATGAGTTTTGAGATGATCTTCTTTGAGAATATGAATTGAACATAGTAAGAACTTTATTTAAAGAGGAAGAAAAAAATCCCACCTTTGAAATGAAGAGTCACTTATGCTAAAAACCAGTCTGCTGCTGGATTACTGAACTATTGCAGTTCAAATCAATATCAACAATAACTATAAGCTTACCAGAAATTAAATAAAAGTAAAACTTAATTAGAAATAAGCTAGCTAAACAGGGAGATTTAAATACAGTAAAATTCTTTTAGTAAGTCAACCATCATCATTCAGAGATCACAAGTAGGAAAACGGAGTTCATCAGCATGCAGGAGTACTGCCAACATCTAACCCTCTCCTTCCTTCTTATGAGGAGGATAGTAGGAGTATCCATTTCTGTATAGTTTACTGTACTGTATGTAATATACTTTAGTAGTTCACACTTTAAACAAACAAGCTATAAGGTTGTATGTGACCGAGGTCTTGTTGACATTTGTTAAGGGTCAACCTTATTTATTCAATGTAAAGTGTCTATTTATTCCGACTGCGTTGGAAATATTTCCAAGCTACAACAGTTGGACGGTGAGTGTGCAGCTAGAACACAATATCAACATGCAGATTCTTCACTATCTTCGCACCCCGCATACAGTAATTACAGCAGTGGGAGGAAGAAATGATTTTAAAAGATTGTTTTGTTCTCTATCTGCAATCACATCTATGTGTCACCAGGCAAGGCTGAACTCTACACACACACACACAAACACACACACAAACACACAGACTCATTCTGCAGAGACTTGCAGCACCTTTATAGCAGGGTTGTTTATGTTTATTTATGCTTTAGAGATGCAGATGTTGTGAAACAGTCTCTAAATAAAATCTTATCTTATCCTATCGTATCTTTTAATTACTGCAGCTCAGACACTGCTCTTGCTTAAACACTGAATTTGTCGTGGCTAAATAAATTAGAGCATGTCATACATTAAAGGTCAGTTTAGATTTGGAAAGAAAAAAAAATGCAGAAACAGTGTGATATAAAGAGTGAGTGATTTTCTTTTATAATTTGTTTCCTGGCGCACCTGCTAAAATAGATGTGGGTTGCAATTTGAATTGTTAGCCAGTGCTTGTTGTCCAGTATTACATATATATACATATTGTTTTTCATTAAAAATGCTCATTTAACATGTTAGTAAATGGAAAATCTACAGCAGGTCCTGAATCATTTTCTGTGGACTTTTCTTTTTAAATGATTTCTGTCACCATCCTCCGTTTAACTCTGCTCTTCAGCATTTTTCTTCTATAAACACGAGAGGGCACTATTACTTCATAAATCAATGAAATCAATGCTCGCAAGGTGACTGCTCAGCACAATACATAAAATACCAATGAACGGATGTGTACTTAAAATATAGTGTTGATAAATATGACGTATAATAACCATTTACCCCTCATTACCATAAAATGATGTTCTTAGGTTTACAGTGTTATGCACAGACCCTGAAATGATGTTAAACTGGAGACACTGTGGTAGTGATCATTTTAGACACTCTTTCCTGCAAGTTTGACATTTGTCTTTTCAATGTACGTCATAAGATTCAGTTCATAAATGCGGCACAGAATTTAAGAATGTCACTGAAACTCATAATTATTATATACACACTTAAAAAGTTGCTTCTTTTGTCAATATGAGTGAAAGGGGAGGGCTTTGATGTGGTCTAATCTCCAACATCTGTGGGTGATTTGCGTCTGTACGTGCAGGCATATCTACATCTGTTTTTCATTGCATGGTTCTGCTGCCCCTGTGCCCTCGAGGTTTAAATTACTTTAAGGAGGCACCATGTTTAAGCACTTCAAAGACTATCATTGCTTAAACTTCTTTTAACTCTGTTACAATAATTGTGTGCATTTTCTCCCTCAATTTACATTTCATACAATGATTAACAAAGTACAGGGTAGATTCAAATGTGTCTAGTGAACAGTGTGTGTGTGTGCGTGTGTGCGTGTGTGTGTCAGGGAATCTTTAAAAGGACTCCTTGAAGTGTTGTTGGCTGCAGGACCTCTGTGTCTGTCTGTATTTGTATACATTATAGTAGATACGAAAGTCAGGTTCCCACAAGTTAAGTTAAGTAGCTGAATTTAGTTACGGTCAGGAAGCATGTGAAGGTGAAGGTTAAGGTTAAGGTTTCGGGTTAGTGCCAAGGAAACGAGACAGTTAAAGATGGACAAACTATTTAATTAAAGGAAAACTGCACAGCTCATGAGCGCCATGCATCTCAAGCTGGTGATGAGTTACAATGATGGACGTCTCCTGGACGATGTTTTCAGCATACTTTTTCTTTAACAACACAAGCATTGCATCTTTTATTGGCAGTTTGGGCCATTTAAATATGCATGGCACCTCCAAAGAGAGAACATGTGAGTGCTATGTATGCATGCTGTATGCATGACAAGAGCTGAACTGACTTCAAGCGACACGTTGATTTTCTCACTAAACCAATGCTTGCTATAACAACATATTTAAAAATATTCAAATTCAAATATTTTAGAACATTCCTATGAGGAGCTGGGTTAGGTAAGCATTTGATCCCTTCCCAGTGCTGCACATGACCCAGATTGGAGACATGTGGAAGGATGTGGGGGTGGGTGGACACGTTTGCGACAACTTGGGCCTCTTACTTTGAAGTCCTAGAATCGATTATCTTTCGCTCTGAATTTTAACTGCAGCAACCTGTTTTTCCTGCTTCTTTACATTTTTTCTATGTAATGTTTTTGTTAGTACCTTATCTTTCTGTCCCACTTACAAAAAAACAACCTTATCGACTTGAAAATCTCATAAAAACAGATTTTATATCTCATACTGGAAGAGTAATTGACCTTTGAAGTTTGTGGAGCTGTCGGTCGTCAGCGATGACTAAAGGGTCAGAATTCACCACGGTCCATTCCACAGGCACTAAGCAGCAAAGCAGCTCATCTGATCTTTTCAGAGCTTTCGCAGAGAAACAAGCCCATTATCACATGAAAATCATCTTTGTGATTATGACGACTGTGGTGTTTTGACTGAGCAGAACATTGACAGATCTGTCAATCTTCATCTGGTATCTACAGATGTCTGCAGACAAAAAGAAAATACTCTCCACAATTTTCCAGTTCAGTTTTAATATGAACATTTAGTTGATCCCTTTTCCCTTTTTTTAGATGCATGCAGCCTTCTGCCTTCCTACAATGGCAATTTACATGTACTTGTGTCCCTCCAAAAGAAATATATTAATGTCACTCTCAAATATGTTCATGAAATGCAATGCTACAATTAGAAGACCAACTCTTTTTCTTTCTAAATCACAACTTATTAATCACATTCAATAAGCAATGATCCACATTGGCCTCTCACTGGATGCAGACTAACTCTGACTTTTTCTGGTGGAGTTAATCTGCACCCAGTGAATCCAACAAGAAGTACCAGTTTTGAATTCTGGATACTTGATGTCTGGAATTAAATGTCAGAGAAGCTCAGTTTCTCTTCTACCTCATCTCAACCCTGGCTCAACATTTCCACGTGTCCAAAGAATTGCAGTTCCACACACATGAGGCCCAGAGACTTCATCATGTACATATCTGTTTATTTAGTCAACACTAAAACATTTGAGAGCAAACAACAGAACTTAAAAGATAAAACACTGGTCCGGATGGAGCTTCAGTCAGAGAGAAGATTCAGAGGAAGGAAGAGGCCCACATGAAGACCAGACAGAGGACTTAAGAGGACTGTCACACGTGTTTTTATTTAAGTCTTTACAAGATGTAAGATTTTTGAAGAGAAATGAAGAGAGCTGGATCCGGCTCACCTCATAACTTTGAAAAACACAGATTTACAGTTGAAGTCCATTTTTATAAATCACATACTGATAGAATTGTTCTCACAGGTGATTAAATGTGGATTCTAAAGAACAAAATACAAATGCTGGTAGGGACAGGGTACTTACTATGTTATAATATTCACAATGTTATTATTATTACTGTTATTATTATTATGACATAAATATTATGTTTCTCAGTAAATCTTAAGAATTTCCTACATATCTTCTCTTTTTCCAGACCTTTATCTGTATAATGGCTTTAGTTTTTTCAGGTATACTTAGTTTGTGAAAAATCCTTTGGCTTGTCTTTCTTATCATATAAAACCATTTGATTCAACTAATATACTGTATTAAAACAAAATAGCAATCTTTGCATTTGTGTTACACTGGACAAAGCTGCTCTGACCCAAACAGTCAGCATTGCGATGTTTGGTCTGAAATCTTTCCCCAGGTGTCCTAACAGCAATTAATTAACGTGTGTAATACTCCACCTTTATGCCGAAAAGAGAGACAAAGGGAAAAAAAAACAGCTACCAACTTTAGAAAAGTGGGGTTCAACTGAAACGGGGTTGAGTGAGAGCTTGAGTGTGTTGCTCACAGATGGGATTGATCTCTCACACCCACTTCATCTCACAGCGCTCATATGTGGGGTGTTGGGGGTCATTCCTGAACGAACACAATGGGGTGCAGCGACTGGAAGAGGGGGTTAAAAGCAACCAACAGCAGAAGAACAGACAGAGGGGAGGGGTGAGGGCTGGCATAACAGGAAGGAGAGCAGAGAAGGGAGGAAAGTTTTATAAAACAGTTGCTTGTCCGAGTCCCCTCCAGTCTGGGCTGCACACACACACTCACACACACACACACAGAGGGGGACCAGGAGGACCAGTCTGTCTGATCAGGTAGGAGTGCATGTGCATGTATTCAGGTGTGTGCATGAAGTGTGTGTTACTGCTTTTCAGTGAGACCTGAAATGAATGGAAGCATTGATGGTGGTAATATTATTGGACAACTGCTTCAAACTATTTTACACTTAATCAAGTAAATACATAACACGCTGGCACAGACACGCATGCAGACATTATGCTTTTATTGCATGAACTGCTACAGAGAATATCACTATTATTTTTTCAAAAACATACAAATATATATGTGAGGAGAAGGAAAAATCAAACTGCAGCTAAGCTTCAGAGGTTTTTTTTCATGTCAGTGCAGCTCTGCGTTAAAACCATGAGGTTGACTGCATCCTCTGCTCATTAAAAAAACTTTCACAAAATCAGAGCACCATTTTCATAACTGGCCTTCAGTTCAGCCTTCTCCGTGCTTTCCTTCTAGGTTCCCCGTGGATGACTTAAAAGAATGTGCCTCTCTGCAGTAGCCTGTTACATTTACAAAACAAAGTCTTTGACTGTTTACTTTAGCGCAGCAGGATAGCGGTAAAACTCAGGAGAAAAATGTTTAAACAGTATTAGTTTGTTCTCCAAAGTTCTGTTTCAGCTAATTCCATGTTTGCCAGCATACTGTGAGGAACTTGCTTTCAGCACATGCCTAGAGTATAGCTTTGATCATTACATTAATCTGAGCTGTTGGGACTGCATTTGTTTTTGACTTTTAATACCACTGTGTCCTCTCACTAGACATCAGTGAAGAATTGTGGGACTGCAACAATGCGTCTGGAGATCGTGGTCCTCTTGTCTGCTCTGCTTCCAGTCTGTCTCTCACATCAATGGGACCCTTTAGGCTGGCTGTTTCACAGGCACAGCGAGGGACAATATTTTAGCTCCCTGCAGGCAGACAGCACCAGAGGGGCCTGTCCTGATGAGTGTGACTGCCCCCCCTCTTACCCTGTTGCCATGTACTGTGATGGGCGGGGCCTGAAGGCGATACCATCTATCCCCTCCCATATCAAGTATCTGTACCTCCAAAACAACAACATTACAGCTGTGCCTGACTCAGCTTTAGACAATGCAACTGAGTTGGTGTGGCTCCTGATGCATCACAACCAGATAACCTCAGATGCCATTGGCAAGAAGGTAACATGTGGCCAAAGGCACATACAAGTCATAAATGAGTGCTCAAATGATATAATGCTTGAGTCAAATGGTGGACGGATGGTTGTCATATGTATAAAAATGCTATTTTGTTTTAGTTTAGTTTTTATTGCTGCATGAAAACAAATAGTTTTCAATGCAGTTAGAAAAGTTTGTAAAGTCTAACTGTTGGAGCATGTATGTCTCATGTGCAAGCAACATTTCTCCAAGGAGGAAAAAGACACAGAAAACTGAAAAAGTAGAATGAAACGACTGGTAATTTTTTTATTTCATAGAGCAAACCTTTCCATCCCCTGCTCATAAAGATCATTTTGCTGCATCCTGAATCATATTTGGCATATTTGCATAAAGAGGTAGGGTCAAAATAAACAGAAGAGACAGTTACACTGACTTAGATGGAAGTAGATGCACACATCAATGCTTATGACATTTCCTACAAGTTTATCCTACAAACATAAACACGTGCCTTTTTAAGTATGCTGAGGAACAATCTGAGTATATTTAAACACTTTAATCTGTAAAAGTGCTCCACAACCATCATTTTAACTGCAGAAAGACTCAGGTGCAGCAAATTAAACAGCTAAATCATCATTTCTCAGTGGCGCTGCTAACAACATCCCGAATGCAAACTGCTAAAGGAAGTGTTTCATTACATTGTCTCTTTCTGGCAGGAGTTTAGCTCACAAACACAGAAATCCCATCCAAAAAAAAATTACCGGCATAAGATAGCTTTCATACCTCTCGATTGTACACTTCCCACGTGTTAATGCGTTCTCTGCGTAATGTCTCAGGTGTTTTTGAAGTTGACGGGACTGGAGCGTTTATATCTACAGCACAACAACTTGACCAGCATCCCTCCAAACCTTCCTCACTCCCTGCGAGACCTGCGAATCGATCATAACAAGATTGAAAAGGTAATATTTGGCTCAGTTTCATGTTCTCATGCACAGCCTCTCTTCAGCAAGGATTGAAAATGATTTCCACTGTTGTCTAGGTTACGCCTCCTGACCTGGAGGGAATGGATAACCTCACTATCCTGTATCTTCATGACAATGTTGATCTCAGACATGGGTGCATCCCTGAAGGCACTGAAATCGCTGACATTGCTTGATATTAGTGGCAACAGGCTTACAAAGGTAGTTTTGTGTCTGTGTTTGTAAATGGAACGTGAAATGAAAGCAGAATCATGAGTGATTTTTCTTTTTCTTTTTGTTTTTAATATTCCAGGTCCCAGATGGTCTCCCTGAATATCTGCACCAGCTTTATCTGGAGTCCAACTCCATTGACTCTTTACCTGAGGGTTTCCTCGGTGGTTTGGCTCAGCTGCAGTATGTCAGAATGGCCCACAACCTGCTCTCAGATAAGGGCATCCCCCCCAACACTTTCAATGTGACTGGGCTGGTGGAGCTGGACCTGAGCTTCAACAAACTGGAACGAATCCCATCCGTCAGCACCACGCTACAGCATCTTTATCTACAAGCCAATCAGATCAAAGGTAAGATGCTTCCATGTGTATACACACACCCATTTTTCTATTCTTTTTAAAGAAAATTACTTTTGGAAAATTATTTAAAGCATGAACATGCTATTTTCCTGTCAAATTTAGAACAGCATTGGTTATTTAATATCAGCAATATCACTTTTTATACGTCATTGTTCTAATTGGTTTTAAGCTTAAGATCTCTTGCAGAAGTAGTTTTATTTTCCACATTGATGGTGCAGAAATCATTTATTGTGAAGCTGCTGTATGGTTTGTATGCAGAAACAAATAAGTCGTCTTGTCCTTCTGTACTGTGGCTGTAGAGTTTACTCTGGGCAGTTTCTGCAGCATCATAGATGTGACAAATTTCTCCAAACTGCGAACGCTCCGACTTGAAGGTAACGAGATCGCTCACGAGGACATCCCTACAGAGTCAGCCCTCTGCCTGCGCCAGGCCTCCAGCATCGAGATCTAACCGTGTATTTGACACAGTTTGTGGCTTTGCAAACACAACTCATTTGACAACACACACAGCTGGAGCCACGGATATGTGATACTGACGACAAGTGGCAGCAGTTCGTATTATAACATGATCCACAGTGAGTTTTGGTCATATGTGAAACTTTACCTTTTCTACAGTCTTAAACATTCATCTCAGCTCATCTTATCTCATTTAAAACAGATAAATCAAACTATATCCGCAAAACCGTCTATAAGCTTAACTAGTGCACCACACATGACATTTCTGTGACTCTGATCCTTGTTATACTTTAATGTGAATATCAATAACCTATATAATCAGCATTTTATTTTTTAAAGATTCTAATGATCTTTTTCTTAGCCTGATCAAGTGATGACAAACATGTTGTATTAAGTATAATGTGATATTTAGAAAGAAAGTCATTAGTTGTCATAGAACATAGACTTACAGTTGGATACATGATATAGTCTTTGAGATGAAAATACTGCCATTTCTTGCATTTGATAGTTATCTTTTTTCCTGCATTTTCTTGAGAGAAAAAAAACTATGATTTATGTGTGAAAAAAAAACAGTAATGTACTGCACTAAATCTGATATACAGACTTCTATGTGTGTTAGAGGTTCATGAGATACTGTCTCAGCCTGTATACATCACATTGATTTACATGTCATGCAGATTATCAAGTTGACGACTGTTTTTTTGTTTATGAGACACTTAAATAAAGGATGGGACTTTGTTATTATTAATTAAGAGTCATTTGCTCTTTGTGCTTACATGTGTGTGACAGTGGTGTGACTTGTTGCTTTTTTATATTGTAGGAAAGTTTACTCAGGACAGAGTCAATAATGATAATAGTATATATTATTGCACCCTCACTAATTCAAATCAAATCAAATCAAACTTTATTTATATAGCACTTTTTATACATTAAAAATGCAACAAGTAAGGAAATACCACCTCTGGGAAGCCATCCACACTGAGAGGCGCCACAGCCCGCGGCTACAGGGAGCAACATCCCAGAGACCAACTCAACCTGGATGGACCAGGGTAGACTCTACACATTAAGCAGACCCCCCCGGTCCTCCAGGCCCGAGGAGGAGGGCCTGTGGAGGGCCCCCATGAGGAAACACTGCAGTTAAAACTAAAAGATTAAAAGACAGTAAAAAAAAAAAAAATAATGCCATGATAAAATAATAATAAAATGTAATCTGTAACTATCTAAAATCAAGCTGTTTATGATAAAAGTTTTGTTTAAGAGAGAGCACATGTTCAGCACGGCCAAATTAACTTCCCTGCCAAATGTGCGCTCGTCGCAGCCTCCACGGGTCCGCAGCCCGGAGCGACCTTGCAGAGTTGCTCCGTGGACCCGCAGTTCATGATATTTGTGTAGCACCGATGTACAACAAAAGTAATCTCAAGGTCTTTTATTTGGAAAGTTACCAAGTTCAACCCAGTCTGATTGGGTGTAGTTCATTCACAATCCCATTCTTTTCAACTGAGTCCTAATCAGAAATTCATGTAAAACAAGGCCTTGCACTGGAGATTGCACTGAATCTTCACTTCCTGTCTGTCTGACAGGCAGCTGTCTATCTTAACAGTCATCACTCTCAGAGATCAGTTAGGCAGTGTCTAATTGACAAACTGGAAGGCTGTGTGATTCACTCACCCCTCTATTTGACCTACAAAATATCAACACAAATTGAAGTGACATGAAAATTAGCTTTAAAAGAAATGTGTTTGTTTTTGGGTGCTCCCGTCGCCCCGATTAAGATATGCTAAAGGGATCACTGCAGATGCTTTGTCCTGGTCCCACAGGTCAGTCACTATGTTTCAGAGCTGCTAGCCAACAGGGAAGCAGCTGAGGTTGCTCAGAGGAGGAATGTGAGGAATGAGTTTACTACAGTCCTTTGTCCAATAATACATGTTTGAGCATCCAGGATCAAGATCAAAGGATCTTCCTCATCATTTTCCTGTGTTCAGTGCTTTCCATCTATAGCAGCATTAAAGATAACCAGCAACGTTAAGTGAAGCCGCCTACGATCAGCGCAGGTCTGTATCCAACCATGCCAGCAATGTCACATTTGGGCTTCTTCAAAGATGGCTGCACCAGAGGCCTGAAAATGTGAAATACAACATCATTTTCCAGCCAAAACAACTTGAGGTTTAAATGTACAAACATATCTCACCATACATCAAAATCAACTGAAACACACTGACATGATTCAGTGTTTCACGTCCGCTTTAACGAGAAGAAGAAAAAAAAAAACACTCCTGTGAACCTGCAATCACAAAGTGCACAAAGAAGCCTGCTCCTCTGGGAGAGGAAACAACGAACAGGGGAAAAACACATAACTGGAGTGGTATTTTTCAAAAGGAAAAAAAACAGAGCATAGCTCATAGGATGTCAGCTCAAAGAAATAAAGACAATCAATCAAAAGAAAAAAGTCCCTTCAGTGTTGCAGCATCAAATAGGAAATGCCATTTTTAAAGTCAGTCGCATTGTGGCAGGTGTTGGTTAAAGACAAGATTGCTTCATATACAGACTCCTTAACTTTCTTTCTGAATTGTCTGTTTTGCCATCATTGGTCACAAGAGACAAAGAAAATGTGTTTTGCTGCTTATAATACACAGTCACGTACTGCATGTCTACTCTGCTGTGGTCAGAGTTGTTTTGAAATGTGTGAGTTTTTGCAGTTCATACCACATGAATGGTGATGCACTGTTATATCAGGGCCACAACCTGGGTGTGTCCTGGTTGTGGACAAACGTTCAGAGGAGTCAGGTTATTTTTGTACTATTTGTCATAATATTTTTGTAATCTGTGGCAGCATCAATAGACCATGTGCTTACACTGGCAAACTCACATTGAAACATCACTCACCAAATTAACCCAAAATAATGTAATGAAAAGACTCAGGCTTATACAGAGTTTCGAGACACCTCTCTGAGGAACTTTGAAGAAATTATTATACCATACACTCACTACTTTAAGTTGATGTGGATTTTGGATGCTTTTTTAAAATTCCATCTTTATTCAAAAAGTGATGGCACAAACTTGTTATGTGTTGTTCAATGACACTGGCTATTGCCTCCAGTGTCAGTGTCATCTGCTGACAGCAGTGAGGTTCATGGCTTCAATCTATGTCTATATGGGTTTTATGCGGGAACTCTGGGCTCCTCTCAATGACTCAAAACATACATGTTATGTTTAATAGTGATGTTAAATTGTTCATATGTCTGAATGTTGGTGTGTTAGCGTGGTTACATACTTCTTTACTTTTCTTTTATTATTGACAGGTGTTGAATTAGAAGCAAAGCTGCTTCGTGCACAGACTCAGCCTTCTTTTCCTCTGAATTGTTTGTTTTCATAGTAATTTGATTCCTTATGTCGTCTCCACTTGAGACCAAGTTGTGGTGAGATGCATTAACGTGCATTTTTGCAGTTCTTACTGCATTAATGGTGATGTGATGTCACATCAGGGCCACACCCCGGGTGTGTCATGTGACTGGCAGAGGGAGGTGGTATTTTTGTGATTTTTGTGGTATTTGTCATGATGTTTTGTAAGCTGCGGAAACACTTGCAGAGTTCCATAAAATAAAGATGCAGATCATGTGCTTTCAGTGGTCAACTCATAGTAAAACATCACTGACCAAATAAATCCAAAAGAAGATTAAGGAAAGACAACCACACACAGTCATATACAGAGACAAAGATATTGCTGAGGAGCTGAGTGTCTGAGTAAATTATAAAACCATACATTTACTGCATTAAACTTAGATTGATATACTTTTAACATAAACCTTTAACATCATTCAAAAAGGTGGTCATTCCCCCCAAACCAGTAGCAGTGAGGTTCCCAGTCATGCTTAAGTGCTCATTATAAAGCAGGTTTGCAGTTCAGTTTTTACAATTCTTTTCATGAATAAATTACAATAATTTTAAAGGGGTTAAAAAAAATACTTTGGCAAGTCAAAAACATGTAAATAAATTCAAAACCATCTCATCAGGAAATATTGCCACCAGCACTGACACAAATGAATCTGGTATTCATTTTCATTTCAGCCACTAAGCCTGCAATTTACACTTTTGAAAAAAAAGAAAATAAATAAATTGGTCAGAAATGTTTGCCAACATTTATAAAACTGTTTTTGTAGTGGCCAGAGTCTCCAGGACCACATCTCACCGAGATGAGGAGGGCATGAAGCTGAAATGAGGGCAATGGTCCCTTGGTTCCTCTGCTGTGGTGTTGTTCCTTTCAGCCTCCATTTGGATCCTGACCACACACATCTGCAGACATCCTGTAACTCATTAACCAGGCAGCATTTGTTTGCTTGACCAATAAAAACTGGTGGAGAAAGAGAGGCCTTTTCAAGACGGTATCACTGTCTGAAATGTGAGTTTTATCACTGGCCCAAAAATATACTCATACAAACTTAGGAGCAGAATGACATTAATCTCTCCTGTTTTGCTGTGAATAGCATCCTTCACAGCCTCTGTGGATGTGCAAACAGCAAACAAAAATATAAGGAAGAAGAAAGTTGTCAACTATACAGAACAACATCACCATATATAAACAAACCAATTCAAACTCCCACTTCAGAAATGCAAGCTATATTTGAAAAACATTAGTTTTTATACTTGTATAAATTTATTTCAATGATCCATCATAGCAGCAATTGCTGTTTATTCGTTTTCTTTTATCACTCTGCGTCAGCACTCATGTCATGTAACGGGGTCATGGTCGCATCATCAGTTTGTGATAAGTACAGCCAGTGGCCAGCAGTACAATGTGACCACATCCACGCAAAATTACACATAATGGCAGCTTGCATGAAAGCTGTCATTATGTGTAATTTTGATGTCATTGACCACAATCTGGTCTGTCCATCATGCATCAGCAGCATTAACATTAGGGAGCAGTGGAGGAGACACGCTTAGACACACACAAACTACTGTCCTGGTGTCATTGCTCCTCTGACTGTTGATTTATCAGACATTATTACTCTATAAGAGGCTGAGGAGGAGTCAGCTGTATCTCTTTGAAATCATGATGATCAAACAACATTAATTAGCTCATATTGAGTTGCTCACCATTATAATTAAAAGGTGTCATGTTCCTGTTTCAAAGGAATGACTGTAGTCATGGTCAAACACCTCAGGGGGAGGGTCAAGACAGGTGATAGGCTAAGAAACGTGCCTCACTTTACTTTGAAAAGGAGACCTTAAGACAAACGTGCAGGAGAGATTCAAATTTCTTCTTGAGACTTTAACAAGCAAGTAAAAAGACATGAGGAAATACAGCTGGAACAGCTTAATGGATTTAATTTTCAGAAATACTGCAGTCAAACAGGTAGGATTATAAATCTGCTTCAGTAAACTTCCACACAATCAGTGTCTGGCCTGCATTTCTAATCAAAACTCTAATGTAAATTCATGTCAGAGCATTAGATACAGTTTTACTTAATGATATGTTTAATTGAAGAGATGTTTCCTTTGTTATTATCGTTTTTTTAAATATAAGGAATTTAGTAAATGTGTCCTTTATGATGTTTATAATTTATGTCTTCTTACAAAAGCATGATAATACTGGCACATTCATAAGTTTAGTTGAGTCACTGGCACATTGTTTTCCTTAGAGACAGAAGTTGTTCTCTGTTCCTCGGTGCTGAAAACACCACATCACCACCACGAGTGGAAATAATCAAAATATTTCCCTCTCTATTGCTGTCAACTGCCGTTTCTCATTAACAGCTGTTTTTCGGTCTGGGTACACTGCTTAATTACAGACAGCCTTCCTAACTTTTATAACAACCATTTTGCAACATTTCTGAATGTTTAATGAGCAGGACCCACATGTGGATGATGGGGATGAGAATACTGAGCGTGGGAATTGGGCCAGCAAGAGGGACTACATCCTTTCTATGATTGGCTATGCTGTTGGACTGGGAAATATCTGGAGATTTCCATATTTGGCGTACAAGAATGGAGGGGGTACATCAGTGTTTGTTACTTATTGCTCTTTTTTTTTTTTCTTGATAACACAGTTTGGCAACAATGTCTTATCTTATTTTGTGCCACCAACTTCTTTTTTATAAGCAGGTGCCTTTCTTATCCCTTATTTTGGGATGTTGATGGTTGCTGGAATTCCTCTTTTTTTCCTGGAAAGTGCCTTTGGTCAGTTCTGCAGCCAAGGGCCGATCAACGTGTGGAGAGCGGTGCCTATATTCCAGGGTGAGACCACCATACAAGTGCAACGAAGAAATATTTGGGTGGATTTGAACTCCAACATGTGCATGACAGATGGATGTGGCTAACAGTTAATGATCAACTGCTTCACCACAAATTAACCTAAACTGCTATTTAGTGAAGGTAGTTAATGATCAACTTCATTAGCAAAAATTAACCTTACCTCCCAAAGACACGGCTGACTTCCGACAAAACTTTCAATTTTCTAAAAATAGAAAATACACATCCAACATACTCGAAAAAACAACATGAGTTTTTATCAGCAGCGTTCAGCCTGATGTTCGAAAGCATATGTCGTGTGGCTTCGTGGACAGTCAGACTAAATTTTAAAACAGAGACTAAATATGATATGTTATTGTAAAACAAAGTATTTGACTTTTCCATCTTTAGCTCATAAAATGTAGTGTCAGTAGCTTATACTTGTATTGTATAAAGTTCATGCTGACCAGTCAAATGCAGCTTTCTTTCGAAAAAATTAAAGAAAGTTTTTTTTGAGGGAACAGATAACACTTCACATCAAAGTATCTGGACAATTTTGAAAAGAGGTTTCTCATAACTGTTTTTAAGTATAGAGAGAAAAGTAACTTATTATACGCCTCCCCTTCTTTCCAGGTGTCGGTGTTGCCACAGTCATGGTGACTGTAACAATATCCATTTACTACAACGTCATCATCGCCTACAGCCTGTACTACATGTTTGCCTCCATGCAGTTTCCTCTGCCGTGGTCCAGCTGCTTCAGCTGGGCTGACAGGTAACTGCAGCAACACATCTATAGGTGCTTATTTTCTTCTATTCTTGTGATGATCACTTCTCTTTTGTGGTGCAAGCTGACATTTGTGTCAGGATGGCTGACAGGACTGTAATGTAAGTTTGCCACAACAAGGACAATAATTATATGAAGCCAAGTCGTCATGACTCACCTTTCAATTATTCTGAACGAAATTTAAGAAACCCATTCCAGATCAAATCTCTGATAGTTGTGTACTAGAAAATTATTCTATGGAGTGATATTTTCGTTCAGTTGCTTACTGAGCCTCTCTCCTTTCCTAGTGTATTGCAATGAAAGTGGTGCTTTGACAGTAAACTGGACTCAGGAAAACAACACTTGTCCATCCAACACAACCACAGTTTCAGTGCAGAGCCCGAGCGAGCAGTACTGGGAGTAAGGATTGCACGTTTCAAACCAACAAACACAAATGCACCTATTTATCACACTGCTCTACATGCATGGATGGGATTTGTATCTCTTTGTGTTTTCAGTCGTGTCGCTCTGCAAAGATCCAGTGGTCTAGATGAAACAGGACCAGTAGTTTGGCACCTGGCTCTCTGTCTGCTGCTCAGCTCCATGCTTGTTGGTGCAGCACTCATCAAAGGTATCAAGTCATCAGGCAAAGTAAGTATACATCCATTTAATGTATTCTTTTTTTTTTTTTATTATATCTATATATATATTTTTATGTTTGTCCAACATCATGAACAACATGTATATCAGGTTTACTGTATATATGAAAGGGCAAAATTTTGTTTGACAGCATCAGCAGCTTGGTGTTAACATTAGTTTTTCTGGGCTCAATAATATACATTTTTGTTAGAAGACTACTTTACAACCTGCATAATTAAAATTGACTGCACATACTCTGAACACAAGACAAGATAATCAAATCAGCCAGTTGCACTGGCTGCACTGTTGACAGTGTTAACTTGGATCGTGCCAAGTGTATCAATAAATGTATTATCAAATACGCCGAAATATCCATCACGGAAAACAAATGGTTAGACATTTCCAAGTGAGAAATTGCATGCCCCATACTGAGAAGCCCAGTGTTTATCCAAAGAAAAGTATGTGTGCATACACATCTTTAGATGCTTATATTAATTTTTTTTTTTAAATCCTACAAATCTTTGATAACATTGCTACACATGCACCACTGAGAAGTCTTCCACCTATCATCTGTCGACGCATAGAAGATCCATGTCAACATGGATTTCCAGCTGTCTAATACATGTGCAAACAGACAAGACAGTGTAGAGTTATTATTAAACTAGTTTACACTGTGAATTCTATCATCACACACAACAAACCCTTTCTGTCTAACTCTGCTTTTGTCTGTAAAGGTTGTGTATTTCACAGCCACGTTCCCTTATGTGGTTATTTTGATCCTGCTGATCAGAGGTGTAACACTGGAGGGGGCTAAAGATGGGATACAGTTCTACATTGGGTCCCAGTCCAATCTGACAAAGCTGACTGAAGCACAAGTAGGCATCCAAATATCTACTTTTAAGTTCAGCACTTAAAAGCATTTTGAATAAAAAAGAAAACTGTCTTTTGATCTAAAGCATCATTGTGTGTTGTAGGTGTGGAAAGATGCTGCAACTCAGACCTTCTACTCTTTGTCTATTGGTTGGGGTGGACTGATGACTCTTGCTTCCTATAACAACTTTCATAACAATGTGTTCAAGGACACAATTGTTGTAACTCTTACTAATGCAGGTAGGAGCCGAGCAGGCTAAATTGTTTACAGAAAATAAGAAAAAAAAGTGAATATTAATCAAAGCCATTTTCATGTCTTCCCAGGGACCAGCGTGTTTGCAGGCTTTGCTATATTTTCAATATTGGGTCATATGGCTCACATCTACAAAATACCAGTTACAGAAGTGGTAAAGGAAGGTCAGACATCCAAACCACTTTGACACGAATTAACAAAAGTGTACAAATGGGTTATGGTCTGATGATTTTCTTTCTCTACATCTTTGAGCAGGATTTGGCCTGGCCTTCATTGCTTATCCAGATGCGCTTTCCAAGCTTCCCATTTCCCCACTGTGGTCCATTTTATTCTTCGTCATGCTTTTGACTGTTGGTCTGGACTCTCAGTTTACAGGAATAGGTTGAATGTTCACCCTTCCATTGACTGCTGTATTTGCTGAACACAGAGCTGATCTTTGTAGGCTGAAATCTGTTGTCTTGTCATTAGAGGTATTAACCACCTGCCTGCATGATGCGTTCCCTAAAGTCTTCAAATCCAAACGTGCCTTACTGACGTTAACAACGTGTTCCATCCTCTACCTCCTGGGCTTGCCATGCGTTACAAGTGTAAGTCTGACTCAGAGCAACTATGTATCACCATGGTTTCATGTTCGAACAGTTAACTAGCTCACTCTGCTATATATATATATATATATATATATATATATATATATATATATATATATATATATATATATATATATATATATATATATATATGTGTGCATTTGTGTATGTGTGTGTGTTCATAATAGGTGGGAATATACTGGGTGACTCTGATGGACCAGTTTGTTGCTTCCTGGGTGCTGATTCTTTTGGTTCTCTTGGAGATAATTGGTATCTCCTACATATACGGTAAACATGAGAATTCGAGGCATATGAATGCAATTATGATGTAACAGAGGGCTGCAGCTTGTTTTGCACTCTTCTTCAACCTCACAGGAGGGAACCGCTTTATCAAAGATGTTGAGATGATGCTTGGAAAGAGATCTTCAGTTTTCTGGCTGTGGTGGAGGGCCTGTTGGTTCTTCATCAGCCCTTGCATCATACTGGTGAGAAAAGCACATTCTTTTGTTTACCCCTTTTTAACGCTGTACCTGGCTTACAGAGAATATGTCCGACTATACTGTATCTGTACAGCACACATTTGACATCTGATTTTTCTGCTTGTGCATGTTGATCAGTGGTCATGGCTCAGTTTCTCTACCAGGATTAAAGTCACTAAACTTGTATTTCATGTAACTGTTGTTCAGGTCATCTTGGGATGGTCTGTGGTAACCTTCGTTCCCCCCACTTATGGAAAAGTGCAGTACCCAGCCTGGGGTTTGGCTCTGGGCTGGTGCATGGTTGCATTCGTCCTTATTTGGATTCCTGTTGTTGCCGTGTACAGGATGATAAAAGCAAAAGGAAACCCCTGGAAGGTATCAATGCCTGTGATGGGCTGGTCCTCTGTATGACTTCTTTGCATTCTACCATCCAGAAGATTCTCAATAAGATTCCTTGAAAAGAGTTGTCCTCAAATTCTTCCTATTTACGTTCTACAGCGTCTGAAGTCACTGTGCTCTCCATCTGAGGAGTGGCACCCCTACCTGGATGTCCACAGAGGAGACCGCTACTCAGAAGATCAGTGCCGCCGTGGAAAGAACCATGAAAATGGTCTGGATTTTGATGTCAATGTAATCTCCAGTTCGTGGCTGTAATGTGTTTGTAAGCATGTTCACCCACTGATTGTTGTTTTTTTTTTTTTCTTGTCACCCGCAGCAAGACTTTGAAACAATGTAGTGAGAAGTTTCTTTCATGTTGCGTTTTGCAGGAGGGGGAGTAATTGCCACCCAGTAAACTGAAAAAAAAAGACTGGGGTTAAATTTAGTAATGAACCAGGTGGTTAAAAGAGACTTATTATCATTATTATTATTATTATTATTATTATTATTATTATTATTATTATTATTATTATTATTATTATTATTATTATTATTAATCCAAAAAACAAAGCTTCTTAATTACATGCCTGCTACATGTTTGATAAAATTACCCAAAGAATACAGATAAATAAATACTGTAGATAAATAAAGCCCCCTTTTAAATTATGTTTGTACATACTTTTCTCATTAATAATATTTCAACTCTACTCCTCTTCCTCTTCTGTGGGGTGTGTGTGTCTTTTAAAATTGATTTGTTTAACCCACTTCTGACAAACAGACTGAACAGAAGTTGGAGGTGGAGATAAAGAGGACAAATCTGGCTCATTCTACTCCGATCTGAGTCTGTGATGTCGCAGTACATCACAGTAATATATATTTCTAGAGTTAGTCAGACCCACATAAAATGACAGACTTTTGTTATGTTGGTGTTTTAGAGTTATTTGTCCCTTCAAACACACAGACATGTGCACTCAAACACAGAAAATCTTGTCTTCTCATAATATACTGTATCCCCGTTAACTCACCAATCAGTGAGTGAAAGCAATATTCAGCTCATTTGAAATGTACCCTTTTCCTCCAAATATTGATGAGTGTGAGGCCAGTAAACATCACGCATCCTCTCTTTCATGGATCACCAGCTTCGTTGTAATGTCCTCCTGAGGCCGGAAACATATACAGGACTTTTTTACGGTTATGTTTTCACAGAAATAAAAGAAAGAGAATATTTGAGCACGGATAAATAGGACAACAAACAGAATTGTCGAAAAGCTGAGCATGTTTTATTTGTTCTTCTCTTTCTTTCACCTGTTTATGTAAGGTAGTGCTGTTCTTAGTTAAAATGATAAATTCCCATAAACTAAAAACCATCGATAGATTTTTAATCCACAGTCCAGAAGACAAGCACTGGATGCCACAAACATCCCTGTTTGAAAAACTACTGACACACTTCTATATCCACAGCTCCTGACTCTTTAAGGGAGACATCCAGTTTTAAATTAAAGCCTCATTTTGAGCAACAAAGCCAGAACTACCTATACATTAATGCCTTTTCATTTTAAAATATAAACCTTTTGTTATGGTTACCCCTGGCATCCGTACTACTACACATTAAGTCTGACCCTCAATAATAGAAAAGTTTTGATCCTCTGCAGACCCAGCCTACATTTGATATCCTCTAGCTACCAGGAGAGCCACTAAAAGATACGTTCATGGCAAAAAGGTCATTTTCAGATGGGTTTTCAGTCTGTTTCCACGCGTGGATGCTCACTGAGCATGCATGACCATTTAGGGTGGTAATATACGGATGGAGATCTTTTTCAATTCTGAACTGAAATGTTAATTCGGATGATTTGTTATGATGGAAAGTTTTAAATGAAATTAAACTAATGTGGCCTCAGTGCTGCACAAAAGAATGTTTGCATATTTAGCTCAGCAGCTCTCCCTGTAGGGATGGAGGATAAATATCACTTTTATGACACTGTCTAGGATTTAATATTGTTTGGTCTCATTTTCTCTCCTGTCATTATTTTCTTCGAGTATTTTGGTTGCCTCTGCCATGGTGTCCACTGCAGCTCTGTGAGCTAGCTTCATCGTCGCTGGTGTGTGACATCACAGCTGTCACAAGCGATGACCAGGACAGCATCCAGAGTTACTTTGGCTGGCTTTAGTGGTGATGGGAAGGCAGTAACGAAATATTCTTTTAAAAGAAATTGAAACTGAAACTGAAACTCTTTTGTGCTGCTTTGGACTTGACAAGAGATTTTTTTCAAGGAGCTAAAAGATTATTTCAGCTCTGAAGTAATTTCCACTGAGGTACAGGGTCGATTCTGCAAATTAAGTCAGTTAAACTGTGAAAATTCTCTCCTGCCTGAGCTGTTGGTGCGTCTGCGCTGGTCGCACACCTCCCTGAGAAGCACCCAAACCAGGAAATGCTCTCCAGCTTTATTCCATCTAAATCTGTTAATGCTGCACATTTATCACCGGTTGCAATTTATTTATTTATTTGTGCATTAGTGTGTAACCATTGCAAAACAATCAATATTCACTGATTCTTGGTCACAGTCAGAACTGTCTCTCTACAGTTTGCAAAGTGCCTAAGTGCTCTAATCTTAATGTCTGTGTTTTAAAGAAATTGAAAAAAATAGATGGAGGGTGTTGAGTCCACTCTTCTCAAAATAATGTCATTACACTCAACGTCTTTCATTTGAGTGTAATTTTTGTTTGTTTGTTTTTATTTCAGAATTTTGAAAAGGTTAAACAAAGAGGAATCATACAAAGTCAAGTGATTATTGCACAATCGCATTTATAAATGTAGATTATAAATGTAGTAGAAACAGGTACAATGATCCCTTATTTTACGCGGTTTATGGGGACCAGTCCCCCCCCCACCACCACCACCACCACCACCACCACCACCTTTGTTTTGTCCTTAACCCTTTTTGTCTATTTACTGAACCTGTATGGGCTTCATTGGACTGAGTTTCTAATGCAATCCTGTAGTCATCTCCAAACAGGAATAAATCATATTGTACCTTGAAGGTTTATATTTTATTGATGTACAGGTGTAGTGTTTTCACCAACGATCACAGCACTACATTCTTGTTACCTTCAAATTTTTTACATTCCAATTGATTGACTATATTCTTGTTTCATATCAGGTCTTTAAGGTTTTTAAATGACAATTAGAAATGTATCAACCACAGATATCAACTCTGATGATTAATGTTGATCTCTGGATATGCCCTTATTTTTGTTTTTGTTGTTTCACTCGGCTGCATTGAGGTCTCCACCTCAATGTATCTCCGAGTTTAAATAAAGGTAATAATGCGATGTGTTGTATATACACTTTTACATATATGTTTGAGTGTGTGATTGTGCATGTGTTGCTGTGACTAGTTATGGTAATGAGCTATTGACTTTTTGCTGTAATTTAAGAAGTGATCTCTTTCCATCACCTTTCATTGTTTTGACACATCATCACAGGTTTATTATAATTGCTGTGCTGCAAGCTGTCAGCGCTGATGTAACTGTCTGGTGTCAGTGACCAAACTGGGATTGTTGCTCAGACTCTACTTGAAACCCTGTTAAAATCAGACATGCTTCAAGTGTATTATGAGCTCTTGTAGTTGTACTCAGACACAAGAAAATGTATAATCATGCACCACAAGAACTTCC
Organism: Hirundichthys speculiger; assembly: GCA_018398805.1. Taxonomy (NCBI): domain Eukaryota; kingdom Metazoa; phylum Chordata; class Actinopteri; order Beloniformes; family Exocoetidae; genus Hirundichthys; species Hirundichthys speculiger. The sequence goes on along the minus strand of JAGFBZ010002207.1, from coordinate 2,102,685 downwards.
CTGAAGGTTCAAAATTGTAGGCTTTTAGTGTCGTGGTCAAGGATACTTGCAGACTGGAGAAGCCAGAGAAACCACAACCCTGTCATTAGTGGCTGACTTATTCCTGGTGCTAAGCCACAGTGGTCCCCCAGATAAAGCAAATCAAGCATTCACGCTGGGAATGAAAGCAAGTACTTTTGTTTTACAGTACCACATGGGAGAACCCTTTTGCCAGCTCTGAGTTAATGGATCCCTGGTTAATGGATGGATGGATGGAAATGTGAAGAGCATCAATTGTCTATGGATGATAATAGAGTTCTGTCTGGCACATCAGTATTAAATATCCCATAGATGTTAAGTTGGGTTTAGATGACTGCAAAGGCCATAAATGATATTCACCAACTCCTTGTGGCCTGTAGATGAGCTGTCTTCCTAAATGGTAAAGGTGATCACTTTGAACAACTGCTGATCTGTGGTGACCTTTTTTTAGAGCATAAGTTAAACCAAACTATGACAGATCCACCTGATGGATCAGTACTTGGAGCCTCTGCAGTCCCTTGGTCCTGCCACACATGCATTTACCCACTTAAAAAAAAAAAAAAAAAAAAAAAAAAATAATATATATATATATATATATATATATATATATATATATATATATATATATATATATATATATATATATATATATATATATATATATATATAATAAATCATTAATCATTTATTACCAAAATGTAAAAAATGATCTCTTCCAATAAAATGAAAAACATTTCTTGAAATGTTCACCTACTCATTCAATGTTTTAAATCATTATTACAGCAAGAACTATTGCAAGAACTATTACAGCCGAATCACTTCCTGCAGATAATGTCTTCATTAAGTAATTGGAGAGTGATGAACAAAATTTAATTCCCATCCTTCCTGATCCTTAAACTCACTTATGTATTTGCAAGGCAGAGATGGACACTATTATACTTTAAATAGGCCAATCAACTTTGAGGATGTGATTGAGGGCTGTATAAATGTTGAGGGTGTATTGGAACATAATATGTTGCTCAAGTTACAAGTAGTTTTGCAGACATTGGCTGCCATCATTTTCCACACAACACACACACACCCGCACACACACACACACACACACACACATATATATATATATATATATATATATATATATATATATATATATATATATATATATATATATATATATGTAGTTTTGCTTTGTCTTTTTGTTTGTTTGTTTTTTGTTTTTGGTTATTTCTTATATGCACCACCACATCTGACCACCAGAGAGAGTCAGCAGGCTGTGCTGAGTCCAGATCCATGTTGTACGAAATGCTCATCAATTATATTCTTGGATCCTTTCATTTGCACCTTCACTGATGTTATATGCTCTTTAGAACGGTTAGCGTCTAAGTATGCATCAAGAAAAACATGTCTAAATCTCTAAAAATCTGATTATTCTCTGTTTTGCTGTGCAGATAAATTACATTGAACTTCACGAACCTCTTAGCTAACACTTTCCTTTCTTTCTCCCTCACCATGGCAACTGTGCACAGGGAGCCAGCAGATGAACACAAACCTGTTGCCCTCTATGTACACTACTTGTACATGTGTGAATACGTAGACAACTAAACATGAAAATTATGATTAATTGTGTTTTCTTTATACTTCCTGTTCCATTGAAGAGACAAATAAATCCCCTGAAATTCCAGCAGAACAGTAGCAGTAGATAAAAAGGAAATGAATCTATCATTTACGGTCTCCTCCATGAGGAGAGCAGGCATGACTAATACGTGATGTCAGCAGTCTCACTGCTCACGGACTGTAAGATTTCTTATGATCCTTAAAACATCATCTGGAATGTGAACACTGTGAAAAACAGTGCAAGCTCAGTATTCAGTTATATTAGCCATCTTGGTTGCTCCTCTCCGTGTCCACCCTCACCAGCCCCCCCGCCCAGATCATTCAGGCTTCTCAGCAGCCCGTTGCTATTAGATACTGCTGGGTTTGTCACCATGGCAGCCAATACTTGCTCATTTTCTCTGTGCCATGTTTCCATCCTTACACACTCACATGCACACGTTTAGCTGTGATATGGTGGGAGGGTCGTCCTTGAGTTCTTGACTGTTACCAGGTCCAGCTGGGGGAAAACCCACCTGTGAACAGAATTTAAATACAGAGCCAGGGAGGAGATGCCCCGCTTCACATTTCAACATTTTCACCGGAATTTTGGGAGATGTGTGTGTGCGAGCATTTGCTCATATATTATTTTCATTCCCAGACTTGATAGAGTGATGTGTTTGTTTCTGTTCAGATGTACTTGTAATAAAGATTTAGTTAACTATTAATGTACAGTGATTACTGTGACAATTAGAGGCAACGATTATAACTTAATGATTAATGTTCAGCATGAGACACTAATAAATACCTTTCTTCGCACACACAGATTTACTCTCAAGAACATAATTTGTTGTTCTAACCTAAAAAAAAAAGATTAAAACAACAGACATGCCTGGGATATTTGTATCTTATGCACAAAGCTCATGTCAGCTTATGGAGGATGAAATAAACACACAGAGTGGGAGAAAGGTGAGACAGTAAGGGGGGATGAGAATGAGAGAATATGGAGATGGGGGGGATAGTCAGAGCTTATTCCCTTTCTACAATAAAAGCAGCAAACCCCCCAGTGTTGCTATGGCGACCTCCTCTCTCTCCCCTCCGTTCAGCAAGCTACCACTTATCCTTGCTGTTTTTTAGTCAGCAGGCCATGTGGGTGTGTGTGTGTTGCTTTGTGTTGCCTTTTGAATGAATCAACCAAATGAAAAGGAGAGCCAGTCGAGAGTGAAGTTTGTGATTTTCCTCCATTTAAGCCATCTGACATTATTTTCTGTTTTCTCTCTTTTCCAGTTTTGTTCATTAATCAGTTAATTTTTTTTACTTAGTTTGCTTCTTGATGATTGCAATATGTCGTGCAGCTGTTTGAGTATTTCCCTTTCCTTTAGTTCACCTCCATCAGGTAAATTTTCAGTTATTACACTTAGGGCCCTATCTTACACCTCCAATACCCACTACCCACTACCCGCAAAATGCAGATTTAGGAGCCTCTGCCAACCGCTAATGCAATCTTCCGCTCCCAAAAGCTGCTACTCATTATCTGGGGCGCCGAAAAGGGGGGGTAAAGGATACGGATTATAGGGGCCCATGATTGAGGGGGGCCCAGAGAGGCCCCTAATGATGATCAAAAATAGCATCAACAAATTTCGCCACTGTGTTGGGGGGCCCGGTAAAGATTCTTTTCATGGGGCCCAAAATCCCTAGCGGCGCCCCTGCTCATTATGCCGACTCCCTTACTCACATTGTAGGCGCGGCAATGGGCGTGTCTCTTGCGGTACCTGTATCTCGCAGATTTTGGATATTGGGTAGTGGGTGGTCTGACCACCCACTACCCTCTATCCAAAATCTGCGATAGGGCCCTATCTTGCGCCAAACCTCCTAAAGCTGCTATTAAGGGATAGCAGGTAGCAGGAGGGGTGTTCCCCCACAAAGAACGCAATCTTCCACCTCCCGAAACCTGTGATATTACCTGCACCAACCACTATATTATGCACACATTATACATGGTTAGGGCATTCCACCTGTTGAACCAATCAGTGCATCAGTAGCCATTGCCTTTAAGAGCAGGTTGCGGTACCTGCAAACTGCTATGGAGCGTCTTTTCACCCAGAAAGGAGCAGCTCTCATGGGCAGCTCGTCTGGGACTCTGCTGTAGAGCGTCCTCCTCGTCTTTCCTCCTCCTCCTCTGTTCTGATATATACATAACTAGCTCTAACTAATGTGGAGCAAATAATTTAATCATTTCTTTTGTACTCCAAGAAGTTTCAACAAACTGCTTAGAAAAAATAGAGCCAGTGGCTTCCAGGAAAGCATTTCTTAAGGACCAAGGACCAAGGACAGCGACCTCAGTCTCATCTGAGGTGAGAGCCCATCTCTGAAGCAGTCAGGACCAAGGACAGCGACCTCAGTCTCATCTGAGGCAAGAGCCTATTTCTGAAGCAGTCAGGACCAAGGACAGTGACCTCAGTCTCATCTGAGGTGAGAGCCCATCTCTGAAGCAGTCAGGACCAAGGACAGCGACCTCAGTCTCATCTGAGGCAAGAGCCTATCTCTGAAGCAGTCAGGACCAAGGACAGTGACCTCAGTCTCATCTGAAGCCTGATTTAAACATGAACATCAGGTCATCTGCGTCACCTTCGCAGATGACGCAGAGATGCCCCCCCCCACCCTATGCAGAGACTATGCAGACACTCTGGTGCGCCTACCAAAAACTGTAGGTCGACACAGACAGTGTCGCAGAGAGGAGAGAAAGGAGGACCTCTGATTGGTCAATTCCACATCTGCATAGAAAAGACAGCGTCATTGAAGAAATGAGGAAGTACCCACATCTGTACGCCAAAATGTACCTATTGGGATTTATTGATCACAGGATTTCTGCTGTTTGGAGTTGGCGGATACCTGCTGTATCGGGAAATTTACACGGCAGCTGCCATCCTGGACACCGTCAACCTGCCTGCCGTGTGTGTTGAAGTGAGCCGCGCTGTGAACACTCAGACTGCTACTATGGGTGAGCTGAATCGGAAACTGGATGTTCTAGTGACGATTTTGGAACGCTCTGGCAAAATGGATTCAAATGTGGAGAAGTTGCGAGCGTGGCTCAGGGAGAATTGACCTGTAATTCAGACATTTGGAGTTATTCCCGCCGAGATGAACCAGCAAGAACTTTGAAGGCAGACAGAATAATGTCAGTCTGACCCAAACATTCTTCTCTTATCTGAATCTGGCTCCCCTGAAACGAAGCTCGCCTCCAAGGCCGGCCTTCGACCTAATCTCTCCTGAATATTATGACTTTTTGACGCTCCTTACCCGACCCCTCCCCTTTCCAAACAACACTTGTGGCTCCAGACTGAACTGGGACGGGGGCCACTGGCTCACGCACACACATACACATGCACACACACATACTTCCCGCCCCCTGCCCAACTGCCTCCGCTGGCTCCTGGATGTTTTTCCCCCCCACGCTTGACGGACTGATGCATTGCGCCTTGGCAGCGAAGCACACGGACTGTTGGGCTGGACACCCCCCCGTGCCCTACCTTCCACCCAACTATTATGTCTTAGTTTTAAGTTTGTCTATGCATGCATGCTTGTGCTGAGGTTTCTTTTGTGAATCCCACAACATGTGCCTCTGATCAAGGACATGTTGTGTGAGACACTTTTTTTTTTTATCCTCTCCCCCCCATCCCCTATGTGATCATTTTTCTTCTGCTAAAAGTGCCCTGGCCAGAGGGTGGTGTACTTGGGCATCTATAGGCACTTGTGGTGCTTGTGGTGTGCTTGAGTGTACTGCCCTCTGACAGCGGTAGAAGCGCCCATGGCAGCTGACCTAAGCACCGTTGACTCCTGTCCATATGTTGTTGTTGTTTCTGTATGTTTCTCTTGGACGGTGTACTGGGAAGACAAATTTCACTGTGTTGGGACACTGGCTCAGTGACGATAATAAATTTGATTCTGATTCTGATTCTGATTTTCGTTCTCCACACTACAAAGACAGCACATATTCTAGTAATTCATGGAGGGAGATAGTGATGAATGTGGGTCTAGATACTGCCGAGATGGTGAGGAAGTGGAAAAACGCAAGAGATACATTTAGTAAGTTTAGCTAGTCCGTGATTGTCCCTCTTGCGTTGTGGCTTGGAATAACATAGCGGAGACCTCACGAGTATAAATCAAGAGTGACGGCGGCATCTCTGCGACAAGCTGACGGCGACAAATTGTGGCGAGAGCATACACGACCCTTAAGGTGAGAGCCTACTTCTGAAGCAGTCAGGACCATGGACAGTGACCTCAGTCTCATCTGAGGTGAGAGCCTATCTCTGAAGCAGTCAGGACCAAGGACAGCGACCTCAGTCTCATCTGAGGCAAGAGCCCATCTCTGAAGCAGTCAGGACCAAGGACAGCGACCCCAGTCTCATCTGAGGCGAGAGCCTATCTCTGAGGCAGTCAGGGCCAAGGACAGTGACCTCAGTCTCATCCAGGGCAAGAGCCTAACTCAGGACCAAGGACAGTGACCTCAGTCTCATCTGAAGCCTGATTTATACATGAACGTCAGGTCAGTCTGAACATTCACGTTCAGCACCGGACAGCTCCCACAGCCCAGAGTAATGGTGGGAGCTGTTCAGTGCTGAACATTCACATTCAGCACTGGACAGCTCCTACAGCCCGGAGTAATGGTGGGAGCTGTCCGGTGCTGAACATTCACGTTCGAGCCCACAGCCCGGTGTAGCGGTGGGAGCTGTCTCGTGATATTCCAGTCCAAGGATGGCAATTTGCTCTGGTATTCATCCACCCAGGAGCCTATCATTTCTATGTGTGTGTGTGTGTGTGTGTGTGTGTGTGTGTGTGTGGGGGGGGGGGGGGGGGGGGGGGGGGGTTGCCTTTTCCTCTAGTGTGTCTTCCTCTGGAGCCTCTTCCTCGCCATCTGTTGAATGGTCGGTCTCACAATGGTCTGGATCAAAATCAGGATCAATGTTGTCTTCTATTTCTGAGACATTGTCCTCTATTTCTGGTTGAACTTCAATCCCCTGTTCATCAGGTTGAAATAAAAGGTCCAGAGCTTCTCTGACAAGAAATCATCTGATCGGGCGCCTAGTCAACGTGTTCATAGTAAAGGAGAGGATCAGAGGGATAGGCGCACAGTACAAGAAACTCCACAACAGAGTTCTGTGATCCCCTCGTTTCCTCCACAGCAAACATCAGAATGAGATGATGCCACAGCTGTACAGACATCATCTGCCCTTAAGAGAATAATAACGTATGCAAGTAATACAGTGATGCATAATCGAGAAGTAGAGCCGGTTGTGCAGCCCACATGTGACTGAGTGGACGTGCAATGTCGCGATTTGGACGCGCTCTTTTACGCGCCGACATGCCAGTTGCGCTTTCCACAAACTCGGTATCTTTCAGTACCTGTATCTCGCAGATTTTGGATATTGGGTAGTGGGTGGTCACTACCCATTATCCAAAATCTGCGAGATACCGCAAGATACCGAATTTGTGGAAAGGGCAAGAGACACACCCATTGCCGCGCCCACAATGTGAGTAAGGGAGTCGGCATAATGGGTGGCAGCTTTAGGGAGCGGAAGATTGCATTAGCGGTTGGCAGAGGCTCCTAAATCTGCAATTTGCAGGTAGTGGGTATTGGGTAGCAGGAAGTGTAAGATAGGGCCCTAAGATTTAAATCTGAGCACGTCTTCAATTCTGCCATTTTCTGCAAACTTGAACTCAGAAAAAGAAAAAATGATGAGGACTGACACAGAGTTATATGATTTGCTTCTTTTTTTAAATCATCAGTACAATAATATGAAAATGGACTCATTTCATAAAATGTAAAACAGGATCCCCTCAAAACTGTGTCTGGATGTGGTTGCAGTGTGAAGTATAAAATGCCTTCAAAATAAAAACCTTCATGTCTTTTCCTGGACAGAAAATGTTCTCAAAGAACAGCTATAACATTACATCATGGAGGGGAAAAAACAGCAACACTGCAGCTGCACTGATCCTTAAAGTTCTGCACATTGTCTTGGAACAATACAACCAAAGTACACAAGCATGTGTCCCTGCTGTTTTCTTTGTTTTCACACTGTGAAGGACTTCTGAGCATATCAGTTAGTCAACATGAACACTGGTACATTCTTCATCTCTGACCAGAGGCTCTGTTTCTATACATTTCTCCTTACTCTTCACACTACATTTAATAATCTCTCTGAGAGCTCAAATATAACACACAAGGGAGCTACTAGCAGTATCTGAGTCACTGAAGAGTTTGAATGGCATTTCATATTAGATTAATTTTTAAATTACAATCAGAGCAACAAAATGTTTATTGAATATTTGTCCTTTATTAACTTTTTAAATGTGCATACACATGGAAGGCAATGAAACATTAAATACCAATGCTTATGTTGTGTTTTCTTGTGCTGCACAGATATATTGTGGCTTTTTGCTGATTTATAAGTCTTATTTTCTGCTCCGGGCTGACATTACATTAAACATTTAACAAATGGCTTAGCTCATGAAGTGTCATTTTCATATATGCACAGAAATTTTGAGAGACTTATTGCAGTAGGATTGAGTCATTATATCCCGCATTCATGCGAGAGTGTGTGTGTGTGTGTTTTTTTCAAAAGGAACAGCTTGATTTTTACCACCTGATCGTTCTCCACCAGCCCCGTTGCCTCTACTTCCATGAGAAAAACTCTCCTGAAAGGCAGAAAGGTGCATTTGTATTCATTTTTCAGTTTCATGCGGTCATTCGAGCCACTGTTAATAAAAAATACGTGTTCTGCTCAGCTATGATTTAGGGAAAAATATGAACCACATTTCAGTCATAATGTTTGAGCTTCTCCTCTCATCATCCTTTCAGTCCATTAACATGATTTAGGCTTTCAAGTCACATTTACTCTCAGCACATCAGTGCTGTAACTGCAGCCTCAATGTGAAATAAATAAGTTAAAAAGCCTGCATTTCGGTCTCCTTCACTTTCTCTGATTTTACAGCACTTATATATACAGGTGTCTGATCAGTGGTGACAAGGGCTGCCTATTTTGAATAATGGACTGGGCAATTATAGTTTTGCTCCCCGCTTTCCCTCCTCTTTGAAAAGACTTCATACAGTACAGTCCCTTTAAACATGTAATCTAAGTAGCCTTAATCAGTTGTCAACTGATTATTAAGTAAATCAAGTAAGGATTGTTAAGGAATCACTGAGTGTTTGAAGGTAAAAAAAAAAAAAGTGGTCAGTTAACTTAACTTAAATTTTGCCAGAGCTTCAATCTAATTTTACCTCTCCAGTTGGAGAGTACACCTCAGCAGTTAATATTCAAGGCATCTCTGTGCTCATCAGTATTCTTTCTTTTGCTAGATTCAGGAAAGCAGCACAGCAGAGCCACAGAGAGAGCTGAGAGAGCCAAGAGAGATACCGGTAATGGAAAAATGACAGAAAGGGAAGGATAAATGAAATTGTAGAGTCAACGTAAAGGTGCTGTCATTTGATGTCAAAATTGGGTTGGGTTATACTGTGCCAGTTAAACATCCTCAAAATATAAAAATAAAATTCAATCAAATCATTCCTTCATCTTTATTTTCCTCCTTTTATTTGTTCCTGAAATGAGCATTGTCGTGCTTGTGAGTTATGCTGCCTGCACACATTAAAATGAGAAGAAATGTACATGGCTAGAATTATTCTTTGTCTCACACATAGTGATTTTGCAGTAAGATCCAGCCCTTTAGGTACTGCAGAGTAAAACCCACTTTCTGAATGGAGCATAAAAATATCAAGTGTTAGCTGAAAGAGCTAATTAGAAAACGACCACTGGTTACTTGTATGTAACAGGCTTTGTGTGACCTCATGAGTACTGAGAACACTAACCCTTAGCTTGCTGCAACATTATTTCAGCTACACAGATGGATTTTCCTTGTTTGGACTTCAAGATGGTCTGATCAGTCTCAAGCCTAGTACACTTCATAATGGTTCCTAACATATAATTTCAACTAAAAAACTAAACATTCTGACACAAGTCCAGTCTTCATCTAGCTATTATCTGCTGTTCTTGCTACCTTCTAGGTTTCACCACCATTAATCTAACTTAACTGATTCTTACATTAGCCCGCAGGTCACGTGGTGCAAAACTGCAGTAAATCTGTTTTAGATTATTATTATTATGGACCATGCACTCTGCATTTATGGTGCATATTATGATCTCTGCTGAGCTGCTGAACCCTGCAGAAGAGTAAAACATATACCTCTATTCTTCTCCTCTATATGTGCAATAGACAGACAGAAATAGTAATGACAACATACATCAATATGTGTAAAGACAACATAAGTCAAAACCTTATTGAAACTTTGGTTTATCTAAACTTTCGAGTTCTCACACAGTAGAAACTTTAGGTTTAAAGTGTCCGTTCAGTTTGTGTTTAAGACTTGTAATGACTCCAAGTGGCAAGTTTTACATTTATATGACAGGTCTGAAAAAGGATTCATAAATTCAGATTTAGTAGTGAATCAATAATGTAACTCTTCGTGCCTCTTATTATTTTAAAACCAATTCTGCACATATGACCCAGCAATATAGGCAGCTTTTTCAACAATAAAAAAATAACATGCTTTTTACAAACACTGGAGGTTTTCTATTGGCTCGTGAAATTGAAAGAGAGTAAGAGGGAACGAGTGAGGCAGGCAATAGAAAGAGAGGAGGAGAGATGAGAAGCACTGCTGCAGAACACACCTCATCTCCTTTTTAGCTGGAGGGATAGAAGGAGAAAGAGATTCAGTCTGTGCCAATTTTCTCCACTGCTCCAGAGAGAGAGAGAGAGAGAGAGAGTGAGCAAGGAGGGCCAGGGAAGTGATATTTCAGGAATCTTAAGAGGTAAATAAACGAGACCGAGAAGAAGACAGAAAGAGGAACCCCAGTATGTGAAGAGTTGCAAAGAGAAGACTTAAAGCAAATGGAGAAAAAAGAAAAGACGAGAGAGAGAGAGATGGAATTGATCCTATAGTTACGGTAAGATATTAGCAATATTTTGCTGGAATTATCTTAGCTTACAGGACATTGCAGCACTCAGAGACATGCAGACACTCATGCACACATGCAGCTGTAGATGCGTGCGCAATCAAATAAAGATGATTGTAGCAGTTACGTGTTTGAAATGGAGAAGCTTGGGAGGGGGGGCTTCTGTTGGAGGAAAACAAATGTTTGTGTCAAAGTGTTTCTGTGGGCATGCTGGAACAGATTCAGCTGCAGAGCAATGCGTCTGTTTTTTTTTTCTATCTGCATCCACCACCTTTATCTCTATCATGCCATCCCTCTTTCCTGCTCTCAAATCCTCTATAATCTGCCCTGCTGCAAAGTCTCTCTATGTCATAGCTGCACAGACAACACATGCTCAATATGCAAAGGATAACTGAAGACAAGTGTGGGCATCCTCTTCAGAAATGAGGCTCTCTTTCAACGAGTGTTATCCTGCCTCTGTCTCTCACGTTCCCCCCTCATTGCAAAGTCAAAAGAGCCAAAAGAGAGAGATTCCTGACATACTGTGATTGGTCCAAAATTCTCATTATTGTAATTAATACTTGAGAGATTACCAAGCACTAGAAGCTATAAGAAATTATCCCACAGCTGAACTTCAAAACCTGAGTGACAAAAGCTGGAGCACAAGAAGTGTCTTTGAAGATTATGCTTTTAGTTTATTAAGTCGGAATACAGATGCTCTGGGATTTTTGTATTCTTTCTTTGTATTCTTGTCTTCATTTATGTATTTATTTATTTATTTTCATTTGTTTTCAAGAAAAAGTCTGGTAAGAACTTTAGTAAATGTCCATGCAGATAACACAGGTCTGATTCTGTGAGACAGGTCAGCTGTGAAATACAGAGTCATATTAAAACAGGTTAAAAAGAACCAGGCTCACAAAAAAAAGGGAGCTTTTCCTGTGGAATTATTAAAAAGTCCACATCAATAAACAAAAACATCAGCATAAGGGTTTTTAGCCAGTATTTAAACTACTGGCAGTAATGGTGGAATCTGCATTAAAAATATATAAGACACTGGTTCATGGGCTTTTGTAGCAATGTCTACTTGTGACCAAAACTGTTAAAATAAATACATTTTTGCTCTGGGTCTCTGTAAAGCGCCTAGAGACAATTGACATTGTAAACAGACGCTATACAAATAAAATTGAATTGAACTGAATTTTTGTATTTATTTTGGCAAGTTGTCCAGTTATGTGGGCTCAGTCTTTAGTCGGCTTTATTGAACCATGACCTTCAGCTTGCACTGGAGCAATGTGCAGTCACATGTGGATGCATCACAACTTGGATGACAATTTGCCTCCAATGTTAGGGATGAGTTGTTGCCTCAGGTAGAGGAGTCTAGGTATCTCTGGGTGTTGCGGTATTGGTAGTGATGTGGACACGATACCAGTCAGTCTGTCAGTGAGGAAAGAGTTAGGCCACAGAGCAAAGCTGTAGATTTACTGGATGATCTAGTCATTCTGCACCAACCAACAATCAGAAGCTTAAAGAAAAAGGTTATAGATACAGGCATCTAAGGAAATCTGGGCATGACCTTGGAGAAAGGTTGAGAGGCTCAATCATGCATGTTAAGCATCTTTTCAGGGTGGAGATGTTAGAGAAACGATGTTGCTGTGATAGTTTCTGAGCATGGTGGTGTTGCCTGAAAAGAGCTGGAGATGGATGGATGGATGGATGGATGGATGGATGGATGGATGGATGGATGGACTGGTTTGTTGTCCCTTGGATCTAAAAAATAAAATCCTATTTCTAGGATCTAATTTCCTCGTTCCTCGTTTGAATTTGAAGTTTCGAAGCTGAATTAACCACAACTAGGAAGAGACATTGTTACATTGTAAGAAATGTGTGGAATAAGTATCACCAAAAATATGATAGTTCTGCTCGAGCACATTTCACATTGCTCACTGTGAGCTGCATATCCTCACATTGCCGTGGTGGTGTAGTCTCATAAATCCTGACAAAATGGGCAAATTATTTGGATAAAGTTTATGTTAAGATAGCAAATCTTCATTTAAATCAGTAGATCCTGCTACAATTGACTGTTTTGCCCAGTCACGATTATCCACAAAGGATATTTAGATGAATACGACCTGCCAGTAACAATTTAAATTTAGGTCATTCTTTCCCAATCAACTATCCTGCAACTGCTTAAGATATCAATCAAAGCTTCATTTGAGCTTTCTCTTTTGTTACTCATCCAGATGTTTGGAGTGCTCTTGTGGCCCCTAAAACTAAAAATATTCTCTATTTCTTGAAACTGAAAAAGATTGCAGAGTGCTATCAAAACAGCCACTTGTCAACCAGTTCCATTTTGTACACCTTTTATGAACAGTTCAGTTCACAAGGCTGGCACATATCAGCACACTGGTCTGCTTTTCTGAAATGTCCAAGAACACTATGAGCTTCAGAGAGCAAAGGATAAACGTGGTGGCACATCAAAATTAAATAATGAATTCATCATTGAGCAGGTTGCAAGTGAAAAGATTAGGAAGTGGAGATGAAAGTGAATGGATGATGGAGCAGTACGAGGAGCCCCGGGAGGTGAGAGCTGCTCCTGAGTTTTAACTACCAGAAATCACACGCTGAAGTCATTTACATCCAGCAGATACAACAAAGCTCCGGCTAAATAGTTTCTGTTGCTACATTTTGCTCAAACCTTTGTCACCGTGAATGTGATGAGCATATTTTATTTGTCTGTCTGTCCCAGAAATAATATCCAATATAACACTTTAATCAGATAAAGCCAGCAGTAGCTATGGAGACAGCTTGGAGATTTATTTCCATGGCAACTTTGTCACACAGCTTTTCAGTACGTGCAAGTGGATATGTGTGTCTGGACATGTTTCGGATTTTTTCCCCCACCAATGGCATTGCCTAATAAAATAAAATAGAATAAAATCTACTCAGGTTAACTGGAAATGCAACAGAAATATATTTAAGGTTTATCCAAAATATTTTTCCATAGATATTCCCCTGTAAGACATGCTACAGGGGTACATTGTCACACATTTGATATCAGAAGGATTTCTCCTGTAAAATAAGTAGAATTTTTTTCTTCTTTTTTTAAAACTGCTTAACTTACATTTTTTTAATGTTACATAAAAGAACTAAATCAGTAATGCATGTGGCCAGTCACAGCATCCCACTCTGAATGCCTATCCTGCAGTTTTAATAAACTGGATCCACATCAGCACCAAAAACTCATGAGATCTTCTTTTGTCCACAACTCACCTCACCACTTCATTAAGTTTGGCTGATAGCATTTTGCACAATCCTGCCTGACAGAAAGACAATCTGCCATGAAAACATACCTCACTTTTCAAGCCTCCCATTACGCATAGCAATTACAAATTAGTTTGTTTTGATGCTCAGCATGATAGAGACTTTGCAAGAGGATTACGTTATATTTTAGGCTTTGCACCATGCAACAAAAGATCAAACACCCAGACATGGTTAAACAAGAAAAAAGATGCCTATTGTAGTAATGTCAGGTTTCAATAGCATGCTGTCCTATGTTTTTGTAATGTACTCTCTCATGCTCAAATTACAAAGGTGTATTAAGAACAAGGGTGACATTTGTGAGGTCAGCACATACTGTACATTAGTTTCTACTGCAGGGTGAATGCATTATCAGTCAGTTACTGGGTTAGCTTGACTGCTGCCAAAACTCTATGATCCATTAATGTGATAGTTTTCTACTATGAATACTAAGGCTCCTCAGATATGAAAGGTAGGCAATTCCTGATGCAACTTGTGTGTGTGTGTGTGTGGGAAGGGATATTGTTCTAGTAGCAGCTATTCACATCATTGTCCTTTTAAAATCCTTAAATACTGAAAACTAATAATATAAAATGATCTTCTATATCATCAGGTTTTTTTTAATGGTACATAATAGAAAACATTTGTGGGAAGCTATGCTTTAACCAGCACTGAATGTGAAGTAATGACATGATTCTACATGAATTCAGTGCTGACGCACATATCTGGCTGAAAATAGCTCTAAAGATTACAAAAAACTAAAATTTTTTATTTCTCTCCTTCTTCGGTATACTCTTACATCATTTGCATTTTTATCACAAACGTCCAAATGTGTGCCATTGTACTGCCCTTATCTAAACAAACTCTTTCAGTGAAGGCAGAATCACAGTTCAGAGAACAAACATTACCCTCTGAATGTTTCTGTGCCTTTTCTCTATGTTTTCATCCATTTTCTCTTCTTCTGTTCTCCCTTATTCTTGCTGGTATATCATCTCTATTTCTCTAAGTCTGCATAATAGAGCCTTGAAAACTCCTGTGACCTTGCCATAACAGGAGCTAAACACCCAGATGTTAGTGTGAAAGGTGTTGGACACTGATGAGACATAATGTGTTTACATGCAAACAAATGTTTGCACGTAAGTGACACAATTAGTTTTAATAGACTTTTTATAAGATAGCTAACTTTCTCTCAGTTCCTTTCTGAATCTTTACTTTTCTCTTCTTGTGTTTCTGACAACAGTGAACCGTGACGCTCCAGTGATTCCTCCACATGTGCTCAGAATGTGAGACCAATGTGACAGTAAAGGACATCATCAAACCACAGCCACTGTGCAGGCCCTGTTCTACTGCAAATAAACGGACACCCCAAAATGCTCTTGGTATTGAAAGGGCTTCATGAATAAAAATTATAGGTTTTAGTTTCGGTTTGTTGTTTTTGTTTTTCTTATTTCTGTTTGAACTCCTCTTTGTGATGTTATGCTGTGAACGATGACACTAAACTGCATGTTGTACAGTTTCAATTTGCTCACACATCTTTGGTCCAAATGATTCATCTGTTATCTCAGTAACAAACTCTTCCTCACCTTGTCTGAATCAGCTCCTGTGACCCATGAGGATTATGAGGCCGGCTTTAGCACTTCTGCAGTCACATTGTCTCTTGTGTGTGTTCACTAGTGTGTATGTCCCCATTGTTGTGGGCTCGCTACCTCCCGCACTGCCATGGCATGTCTCCTGCCCAGTGAGGTGTGTGTGTCAGATTAAGCCATGGTTCTCCCCTGATTCTGTCTATAATGAGGCTCCGACTGTGGACTGCAATGACCTGCTGTTGACCAAGCTCCCCTTACCTATTCCCATGAACACACACACCCTCCGCCTGCAGAGTAACCTCCTGTCAGTCCTGGATACAGCTGTACTGCACAGACTCCCAAATCTCACTGACTTGGACCTTTCCCAGAACCGCTTCAGTCACATCAGGACATTAACTCAGAGTCCTCCCCTGCCTTCTCTGCTGTCTCTACACCTGGAAGAAAATCATATCAGTCACCTTCATGAAGCTTCTTTCTTGCCACTGCCAGCTTTGCAAGAAGCTCTTTCTAAGTCACAACAGTTTACGCTCAATAGCACCTGGAGCCTTCACCGGTTTGGACTCCCTTCTCCGTCTTCATCTCAACAACAACAGACTCACCAGTGTTGACCCTCAGTGGTTCAGGGTTTTGCCTCGCTTAGAAGTTCTTATGCTTGGGGGCAACCCTGTGGTGGCCTTGCCTGAGAGGGGCTTTGTGGCTCTAAAATCTCTCCGTAGCCTCGTCCTTGGTGGTATGGGACTGAGAGATTTAGCAGAAAAAGCACTGGAAGGACTTGACAGCCTAGAGAGCCTTTCCTTCTATGATAACCTCCTGACAAAGGTTCCAACTAAAGCTCTACTGAGAGTACCAGGACTTAAAGTTCCTTGACCTCAACAAGAACCATATCAAACTGATTGATACAGGAGACTTTCGAGATATGATCCATCTGAAGGAGTTAGGTCTGAACAACATGGCGGAGCTGGTGTCCATTGAAAAGGCTGCACTGGAGAACCTTCCAGAGCTCACCAAGCTCGAGATAACCAACAACCCCCGTCTGTCCTACATTCATCCTCAGGCTTTTATCCATCTTGGCAGGCTGGAGAGTCTCATGCTCAACTCCAACTCTTTGAGTGCTCTGCACCACCACGTTATGCTCTCCCTGCCAAGTCTCCAAGAGGTCAGCTTGCACTCCAACCCACTGCGATGTGACTGCCTGTTTCGGTGGGCCACCAAAAACACCTCACATCCTCACGTTGAGGGGGACAAGCAAACAGACATACAAACAACCCGGGTGGTGCGTTTTATCCAACCACAAGCAACCGTGTGCTCTGAACCTCCAGAACTGAGAGCACGCATGGTGAGAGAGGTGTCCTCAGGTGAGCTGTCTGCCTCCTGCCTGCCCACTATTCCTGCCACCTCCCTTCCATCCTATGTAGCTGTTCAAGAAGGGGGCAAAGTGCTTTTGCACTGCCGAGCTCTTGCAGATCCACAGCCTGAACTGTACTGGGTGACTCCTTCTGGCCTGAGACTTGGATCTTCACCAAGCCATGAATCAAAAAGCTCAAGTCCTGCCCTCTGCAAGAACCTAGCAACTTCAGAGAAGTTGAAACACACTTCTCCCTCCAGTGCTGAGCACCAGCAGGCTCAAGGAACCACATGCCAACCCTTCAAACACTACCAGCTACTGCCTGAGGGAACTCTGGAGATCAGCAAAGTCACCTCCAGAGAGGCAGGATTGTATACGTGCGTGGCTGAGAATGTGCTAGGAGCGGATACACGCAGTGTTACTGTTGGAGTGCACAATAGAGGAAAAAACAGAAGAAAAGGGATGGCAACTAAACCGGATAGACTTCAAGCAATCAGAGCAGATGCCAGGTTGGAGTTGAGAGAGGTCGGAGAACACTATGCTATCGTGTCTTGGCAGAGAAGACACAGCATCCCTTCAACCCGCCTATCCTGGCAGGCCATAAACACTGACGCCCACACGCCAACATACACCACACGCATCCTGTCCGGCTCACAGAGCTTCAACCTGACTCACCTGCAGGCAGAGACATTTTACCGAGTGTGTCTGCATTTGGGGATTAGTGAGGGTGTCAAGCATGTAAACCAGAGATCGGGGGAAAGCAGAAAGCCTCAGTGTGTGTCACTGAGGACAAACGATCTCCCACAGTCTCAGCCTGTCCTGGAGCTCAACCCAGAGCTGACCTCCACAGCAGTCACACTACTTCTTCTTGCACTTATACTGCTGCTGGCTGGCCAGGGTTGGAACAGTGAGCCCAGTGGGGCAGGAGGAAAGAACCACAATGCCCTCCATCAGAACACCAAGGCTCCAAAGACTATGATCATCAATCAAAAGATGAAAGAAAATGACAAACATCCGCCAAATGAGTGTGAAAAACTGCTTCTACATCAGATCTGCTAAGATAATTGTGCACATTCCAGTGAAGGCAAGGGACACCGACACATATATGCATACATGTGACATGACAGATATATTCTTTGCTACTCACAACAAGATAAGAGAAATCACAGATGACAGTGTAGAAAGAGATTTGTATTTATTTTATATACAGTATAAAGTATATATTGACATTGTTTCTGTGTTAAGATGTGATGTAAAGAATGCATACTCACTAACCAGGGAAATAAATCTGGACAATCATACTCTTGTTGCACAATGAATGAACAGAAACAGCTTAGCCTGAGCTGCCTGAAACTAAAGACAACGTGATGCAACCCAGGAAAAGATCATTTGCAAAGGAGAGCAGCTCAGACCTCCGGGGATTTGTCCTGTTTATTGTCTACATGTTTCTACAGACTTTCTCCAAACTGATGAAAATCTGCCTTATGACTGATGTTCAATGAACTTCTTGCTTGTTTGGACTATGTAAGTCAAAGTGATTGATGTAAACAACCCTTTTGCTTAGCTATCAGCCTTTCTCTCCTTGGATGGGTTGTCCATCAGGCAGTACATATGCCGCAGAATCATTGAGATTCACAGCATAACATCCCATATTCTGTTTTAAAAATAAAAGTGATCTATAAGTGACTATATTGACCTGTGTGTAATACGCTAACATCACCTATCGTTTACAGTTTCACTGTTTGCTCTGAATTTCTTATCAAAAACTGAGGTTAGATGTGTTCAAATGTGTTTTGTTTTTTTTTTTTTTTTTGACAGGAGCAGAGAGTGGTTTATGTATAAAGTAGCATGGCATTTACATTATCATGTAACCATTAGTCTGTAGCCAAAACATCTTTCTGATCAGTACGGATTCATTGTTTCACGACCAGTAAGTAAAATAATAGCTTCAGGATGTGTCATGTTTACACATTAGACACCAGACACAGTGTGTCCCCTGCTGGACGACACTTGTAAGTGACCAGAAGCTTCACCTGTGTTAAAGGATGGAGGATGCAAGACTCACAGGTCCACATGGTCAATGTAACCATTGAAACAAAGCAAATGACGGAATCTCTCTGACTGATTCCAATGAAAGAAATGGAGGATGCTTATGTGTAGAAATTAATTATTAAGGTGGACAATGGGATTACATTAATTTGTGTCAGCAGTGTGGATTGTTCAAATTCAGTAGTTATGTTCCAAATATAGTATTTTCAGAACAAAAAACCCTCAGCTTTTGTTGCCAAGGTGTAACAGTTCTTTTAAGGTTTGCCAGTGATTTTAACCTCTGATTTGTGTAACTCAGACTGACGGATGTTCAGCAGAATTTCAACGTGTCCCAATAGAAATGTCATTTCAGCCAACTGAGGTAGTAAATCAGCAAAAAGCAATTTCAATTAACACAATGAATCCAATATTTTGTATCAGAAAATAGAAGAAAAATGTGAGTCTAAAAAAAAATGTGACGTTATTAGTGAACATGACAGATTAGCAGTGTACTCTCATATTGTCAGACAGATGCTAAAGCTAGTGGAAAGGAGGGGGACTGGCTTTATTTGTGAACCAGAGATGGTGTAATCCTACACATGTAACTGTCAGGGAGCAGATGTGTTATCCAGATGCTGGGATGTTGGAAAGTGGATTGCGACCAAAGCTAGATGACAAACAGTGGCACAGTCAACAGTATTTAGAGGTTTCTATTTATTCAAACAAAACAATACAATTCTTCAATAAGGCAACACAACATTGTATACACATACAATGATCTATATGTGCTCTATATTTAAATAACATCTTTCTGTAATTTTTTTAGTAGTAGGACCAAGTGTAAATAAATAGTAAAGCAAGCCAAGTAAGAATAACAGTTGCAAAAACAAGTTATAGCCTACTGTTAAGTAATTTTAGCTGCAGTTGATGTCTGAACTCAGTTTACTGGTTCTGTAACTTACTTTAATAATGATTGACAGAGTGGCCCTGAGAGCTCCAAGCATTGTGCAAATAAATACAAGAAAATAATAAAAGCACTTTCAACAATGAAAAAACATACAGTAAACCCACAAGCCTGCAGCCTTTCTGCAGTTTGTTTTCTGAACTTGTAGCATGTTGGTTCGCTTTGCCCATGTTGTTAGACTGGTGAAGATTTGATTTCTGGCTTTCATGTGTATTCTTACGTTGCACCAACAGGAACTCCCAGGGTCATTAAACAATACATTTTGTTCTTTAATCCCCTAAAACCGCAGCATCAGTTAAAAACCAAACAGAAAAAAAAAATAGCTGAAGTAGCAGATCTCATACATATTTTTTCCACAAACAAGTTTACCAGTAATGGCAGCTTTTAGCATTACATTACAAGCTGACATCTTATTTAGTTGCTGGAGAGGATGTATTTCCTAAATATAATGTAGGTGATACTAAAAGAATCATGTTTTAGTGTAAAATGAGTATGCTGAATGTACTGTACAGAGTGATGTATATTAGAAACACTAAATTCAATACCCATTCTTTTCACAACCGCCAAATGTTTACAATCATTTGCAAAAATAAAATTCTATAGATCATTAACAAATGGTAGCAAAACTGGTTAACAAGCTAACATGACAATATTCAAAACCAACGGCTATGCGGAAATCAGAAAATTACACCAAACAATAGTACAGTAATGTTACAGTATATAAAGCACATAATCCTGTATGTTCGTATGATGACATGGACAGAATTAGAGTTCACTGCTTTTGGCCGGGTCCCAAACTCTGTATTTAAGAGGATCACAGAGCAGCTCTTCAGTCCCATTTGCCCGTGAGTATGTTAAGAGTACATCCTTTAATCTGAAAGCAAAAGTTTGTATAAATAAAATCACTATGTAACCCTATAGTGTGTTTTTTCCAAATGCAGTCACCCTTTAATGTTGACTTAGTATGGCACTTACTATAACAGCAATATTAAAACAAGTGATTTACACACAACTTTACATTATAATGTAGTTATAGCTGACTTAAGTGCATTTGAGTGTTCATTTAGGTCTCAGTTGATGACAGTAAGTTTCTGAAATAACAGCAAATATTTAATAGTACAGTATTACGTTTTTACCATCAGTTTTAATTGAATATGTTCAGAACTTTAGCTATAAAGAGATTCAATTATACTGCACATATAAACAATATACAAATTGTAAACACATAATAAATGCTTTATAACATATTGTAAAACAAAGCTATAACCAAACAAAGTTATACTGTGTGTCTAACATTAAGTAACTGTTTATACAGCACCTCTGAAGGCATCAAACGCTGAAATTGTTCTTATATCCACAACACTTACAAAAGACAGTGGTGTAGTATGTTTCATAGAAAATTTTTGCCAATGGAGCCAAACATTTCTGAGTGTATGGGTGATAAGGCAATGTAGTGACTATGATTTAGATCATTTATGACCATGCTGCTCATCAGAGCAAAAGGCTCATGAAAGTTGAGATTACTTAAAATCTCTAAACATAAAATTACACAAAAGCCTAGCATCTTCTCATTCATACACAGGGGTACGCTGTTACTGATACCTAGAGTAGACAAGCGCATCACTGTAAAATATTGTTTCATTGATCATACAGCATGTTCACACTGTACAATAATCAATGAAATGTTTTTAATTTTGAGGGGGAGGAAAGTGAATGAGAGAATGTGAGGCAGCATCAGCCATAACTTTTGGAGTCTTTCTGCATTCTGGCATCCGCTCACCGCCAGCTCTGATCCAGTGAAGCTACCGAAAGTTTGGTCAGGTCTTGGGTTTGTTCATCTGTGCCAGTTTGCACTGAGAACTGGTGCAATTAACCTAATTTGTAATGACAGTGGATCTTGTGCAATGATGAGAGTTTTGGAAATACACATGCTTGAGAAAAATAAATCTATCAGTGAATTTGTAGCTCTGTACTGTACTATAAAGGACATCACTATAAAGCTATTAACATGTGTTTCCTGTCTGGCAGCTCTTCATCATTACAAACGCAGGTCTCCTGGGTTTTAAAATAAAAACAAAAGCTTTGGCCCTACAATGGGCTGGTAACATGTCAATTGTGTAGTTAATACACTCGATGGTGTGCACCCCTCCCTAGAAGCAGTGATCCCTCATATGGAAACGTAATGAATGACTGAATGAATTCATCAAAGTAGCCTTTACGATTATATGTAAATCCAGTTGAAAAAAACAAAAAAACAAAAATGAGCAAGCTCATACTTGACAAGCGCATAACATGCACTGCAATCACGCACACATACAGTTTTCAGCTGTAGTTGTAGGTGAAGTTATATGAGCTAGGCTCTTTTGGCACAGGAGGCGGTGCTTCTGGGATTGTGATGTTCTCAAGGTCAAGGAGGCGGAGCTTCATCTCCATGCTGATAAGAGTATCTAGGTCGCTGCGTGTCAGGTCACTGCCCATTTCTCTGCCCAGGAGCGCGCACAGCCCGTCAGTCCAGATGCAATACTGCACATATGCACACGGGAACATTCATAAGTGTTGACTATTTCAGGTCAAAATTCCAGGTTTCTGTAGTTCAGCAAAAGGAATAAAAACCAGCGACATAATATATATATTTATGCAACTATTCTTCCATATATATTTGTGCAACTATTCTTCCTCTTCACCAGTAAGACTAAACTTTTTTGTTAAAACAGCATAAATATATCTGGGCAGCAGTTCATTCTAAGGCACTTTTCCTGTTGGTGACATGTGCTGTATGTTGCCTTACAATTACTTAGTTAAACTGTGGATACATTCAAAGAGATGTGATATTGATAATAAACATGCAGTATTAATTTCACCTTTAAAAAAATGTCTGTAACAGACCTCCCTCACTATTCCCAACAAACTTTCATTTCCACATGTCACTTTTTACATCAAGTCATGCATCCTGCTTCCTCTGTCCAGAAGCCCCTCGCTCAGATTCCAAGAAGTGAAAGTGCATTGTTAAACAGAAACAGTTGAAAAAGTTCTTCCGCGCATGTGTGAAAATAGTTTGTGCCACCAAAATTCTGCAACCGACCAAATGTGGAAAAATGTTCACAATCGCCCCCTTCTGTTCTAGAGTTATAGTGTCTAAGAATGTCCAAAGAATTGTTAATGCAGTACATAAAAAAAAAAAAAACCTTTGACCTCATATTTTTCACTTCATCATTTAATTCCAACAGATAAGTTTAACGGAGGATGGACTTCCTAAGACAGCTGAAGAAGTTCAAGGACAATGGTGGTGCACATTTTCACTGCCATCATTGAGTCCTTCCTAACATGTTGCATCACAGTCTGATGCCAAAAATAAGGGTAGACTTCAACTTATCATCTGCTCTATAGAGAAAATGACTGGCTGCAATCTGTCATCCTTCTAGGAGCTGCACGCCTCCAGGACTCTAAGATGAGCAGTCACAGTCGTATTATCAATCATCTACCTCTTGTATCATACTAATTATATTTATATATTACTCTGCACAATGTACAACACCTTTCATAATGTTAATATTCTTTGAATACTCAAAATAAAAATCCTTCGAGGGGAAAACCTACTTGACAGTAAACCAAATTCTTATTCTGACAGATGTGTTTTTTTTCCCCATAATTAGCAAAAATTGTTGAGTGTTAGGTTTAACATTGGGGTTAGGTTGACATGGTTCGTCAGGTCAGTGACAGAATTATGTCAACCCCTATATATATTTATATATAGACAGAAAGATAGGCATAGATAGACAGACAGATAGATAGATAGATGTGTGTATATGTATATGCATATGCATAGTTTATATATGATTTGTAGCAGGCTGAATACCTATTGTGTCATTGTATAGATAGCAGTTTACCTCATACTTGTTGGGTGCAACAAAATTGAGGGTTTCATCAGGATCATAGAGAACAGAGAAAGCCAGCTCCAGCACTTCCTAAAGAAAGCAAAGAAGATCAATAACACCGAGCCTACAATGAGAGGCAGCACGGTTTGAAAGATCAGGCTTATGTTTGTGATGACATTGCTCATTAAAAATGTTTAAATAAAATAAATGTTACGACCTTGTTTTGTTTTAGAGCACTTTTCTCTTTCATATGAGGGCAGTCTTTCCCTGTCAACACTGACTTGATATCTGAGACAGGGACTAGGGAGAAAACAGAACACATAAGAAAATATACAGTTGCCTGTTGCCTGTCTGACTGATGCAGTATGATACGCCAGTGACACAGTCACTATGTATGTTAACAATGATTAGCTGGGAAGTTCAGTTACTTGAAGAAAAAAAAAAGCTTTCAATATGTCTTACTTTTATCACTGAGAAGCTCAAAAGGCACTTCACCCTGAGGTGACTCATCCAAATCTCCATAGTGGAGCACTTTGTGATTCAGAGACAGTCTGCAGAACCAAAACTTCTCTGTGAAACAAGAACACAGTACTCAGTTGATAATTACCAACAACAATTCTTCTTCTGCAGAAAGACGGATAATTGTATTGCTACCGTATATACCTTGCCTTCTGCGGTTCCCCAGTTTTCGGAAACAGCTTCCTTCACACAGCCTGTTGAGTCGTTGTTGCTTGATGAGCTCTAAGATCTCAGGCTGAATTCTCTCCCGCAGCTCACTGCAGCAAAAGCAGAATGAGTACAACAACATAGTGTTTACTATTGTAAGGACAAGGCAGAGTTTGTATTGAGTCCAGCTGGTGAAAAATACTCTGTGTCAACAAAACTATTATGAAAGACATAATATAAAAGACAAAAATGTATAAATAAATAAATAAGTAATGGAATGTAAACAAACTAACATGATTGGTGGAGACTGGAAATCATCTTGACTCATTCTTTCTGACTGTCGCAGACGCAGGATCTCTGAATAGTTGAGGCCTCGCAGTTTGTTCTTCAGCTGGTCTGTAGATGATGGCTTCATTGCCAGAGCTCTTGTGATCTGCTCACGCACCACCTGCATCACCTGGTGAGGGTTTACGCAACATTTTAAGGTACTGTGCAAATGTCTAAGGCACTTCTAGTTTCAATTAGTTATTAATTATATCAAACAATTCTTACAAACATCAACTTCCTTTTAAGACTCTTAACTTATAAATCTATGCGATTCCCAAGATACTGTGCTGTGACAAGCACTTTGTGATAAATCTTTTGGATTTTTTTTCTTTTTCCACAAAATTGCCTCCATCAAGTCTCCTCCCTCTTATTCTCTATTGGGTCCTACATTTCCTCCTATTTAACCTTTTATCTTCAAGAATTTTTAACAGGTGTTGCTCTCCTCTTTGACTGAAACAAGGTTTTAATTTCCCTTCGGGATGAATTAAGTTTTTTTTTTTTTTATTGGTTGTCAACTGCCTCATTAACAGCATCCTCATCTCTTTAAGGTTTTTGATAGCAAAGGGCCATGTGTTGTTGATCAATCCTTCTTTAAAGACAGGAACAGTGCTTCCAAGAGTTTTTAATTACCTGCTTTGATTATAGTTATAAATTTAATAAACAGATTAGTTCAATTATTAAGGGCAGCTTTCTTTAACTGAAGCTCTTAAAGTGAAGGCCTACCTTCATCCGAACAATTTTGAGAGGGTTATTCATGCTTTTAATACCTGTTACCTGGATTACTACAATTCACTGTATATATTGGAATTGATCAGTTATTGCATATATAATTTTCACAGTTTCCACTGGCTTCCAGTCCAGTTCAGGACCAAGTTTAAGATTGTATTTAGAGAGTCTTATTGGCATAGCACTATCTTACTTGTCTGAACTCTTTCAGTTTCACTCTCCAGCCAGAGATGATACACCCATTGGCCTACTCTGCAAACCCGTGGGAGAACTATTATAAGTGGGGTTGCTTCAGTTGGTCAGATCTAGGTTCAGCAATGGTTTGTGCTGAAAAGCAAGGCCAGCTGACTACCTGAATATAATGAATAAACAGATTTTTCCATCAATAGATTTTTTTCCCCCTGATACATTCATCTTGCATATTGCAGATGACAATACCAAAATTGATTAGGTTCAAATTTTTTAAAAAGGAAAAAAAAAAGTGGCTTAGGGAGCATGGCAATATCATTTTTACCTATGGACTGGACCACCAGAGTCTAGATCTTAACCTTGATTAGAATTTTCGTGATGTGTTGGTGAAGACTTATGCAGCTCTTATCATTACAGCCTTAACAAAATATCTATGCAACTCTGGGCTGAAATAAGAGTTATGAAATTTCACAAATTTGATGAAATGACATAATGGCAAACGTGCGCTGTGATCAAATTTAAAGCTGCCCTACCAAAATATTAACATGTACCCTTAAGGGTAAAATATGTATGGCCCTGCTTTCCCAGGCTTGTTCTATAAAGCTTAAATGTCGTGAACTGAAAGTTACAGGAAGAAATTTTAATCAAAACAATGTATGCAAATATCAAAGTGCTTTCATTTCAGACCTTGTTGAAGTCCTCAGACGTGGCCCTCATCTCCTTCCAAGTTTTATTCAGCAGCTGGATGCAGACACAGAAGAACTCCTCCCATGCTCGGTCATGGTTGAAGAACATGGGGTGATAATCATTGCACCCTTCATATGCTAGACAAAAGGGAACACTTTTCTAACTTAAAACCCCAGTATGTTGCACTGGAACTGAAAATTAAAAGCTTCTGAAAACTTCAGCTTTATGTCATTAAGGAGAAACTTCAAGATAAAAAATTAAAAATAAAGCAACAGTTACATATATGCAAAGCTACTTACGCAGTTCTCCAACCTTGAGTATCTCGCACAGCATACGAGTGAGTTCGATGGCACAGCGACCAAAGGGACACTCATGCTTATCCTCTCGGCTGCTGTTCTCCAGGACAATCTGTCATTAGTCAAGAGATGAGTCAGCTGTGGGGACTTTTAAAGGACAGCAGAGTCAAGTCTCAGTCCAACACTAACCCTGATGTATGTATCCTGATGAACTTTGGCCAAATACAGCATATTGTCCAGAGCCAGCATCCCAGGAGGAGTCTGGGTAAAGTCCAAGGCTGGGTTCACATGGTTCTGAATTTGAAGCAGAAATAACATGAATTAAAAGAAAAAAAATTCAGCATTTCATTTCTTCAATTTGAATCTACCTATACATTTAATTTTATAAATATTCTCTTCAATTAGAAGAAACTGAAATCTGTCTTGCAGGCTCACAGTGAATCCAAGCATCTTGTAGTCCTTGGTGTACATGGCCTTTCTCTTTTCAGTACCAGTAGGATCAGTTTCCCCGTCAAAAGCAATTCTACGCAGCTCAAAAATGATGTCTCTCTGAGTCTGGGATTTTAAAAAAACAAAACAAAACAAAATTCATTCATTAATTCATTATTGTTACAAAATGTTAGTTTAAATGTTCCTGGTGGTATGGGAATACATTTTAACAGAGTTATGAACTATTATGGACATAAATAGAAAATAATTAATTTAAAATTTTACCTGGTCATTAGGATCCATTTTTGTCAACATTCTTTCCTCCAAAAGGTTAAAGGTCAACACCTGCAGCACATACAGCTGGTGTGCCATTTCAGCTTTGATTGGCCGATTTCCTCTGATAACATGCTAGAAAAGCAGAACTGTGTTTAGAGGAAAGCTTCTATGTAGCTTACCATTTCTTCATAAACTCCACATCATACCAAGCAGTGAAACAGTGTTTTTCATCTAAACAAAATCAAAAAGGCCTACTGAATTGCAGTTCTATTAAAAGTTTTCTATCAAACACAAATGTATGTATGACACTGCATTTTCCTGTGACAACTCTTAAAACTCTGTCCTCTGAAAACTTTTTACTTCAATTATTTCAATTTCAATTTACTTCAGGTATTAACAAAGGAAAATATACCAATTACTACAATAAATGAAACAGTTATTGCTATTGTGTTTAGTTAGTGGTACGTGTTGCTGTTGGACAATAACAAGCCTCATTAAAAAACGCTTCTCAAAACTTCAGGTTTTTGTTCTAGGAGTGCATACAAAGCTGTAGCTGCTCTGCATCATCCTTACTTGCATTTGCAACCAGTTCAGACAGGCACTTCCAGACAAGTGCCAAAAGAAATCATTTTCAAAGCAGACTGTATTCAATGTCATCGACTTGGTGCCAAATCACATTTGCTGGTCATGTGTCATCGCATCATCACAATCTCAGTGGGTTAACCATTTTATGTGTGTGTGTGTGTGTGTGTGTATAAACACACTATTTAGGCTCGGGGGGGCTCCGGCTCCAGTTTGCGGATTTTGATTGTCGGGGGGGGGGGGGGGGGGGGGGGGGGGGATCACTAAGGGATCACTGTATCATAAATGTAATTACTTCCAAACCCAATTTCTAAATACTTAATTAATGAAGTTTTTCTGGAAGCTGAACATAAATCTGAGTGCATTGTTATTTATTTCCTACATTTCAAACTTTCAAACATACTCACATTGAGGATAATGGAGCGCAGGTGTTTCTGAGCCAAAGTACTTGCCATTTCCTAAGAATACAGATAAGTCAAAACACAAATTAACTGAGAAAAGATGATCTATTACATAGCAAAATAGCACAACGGTAGTTCATTCATAGTAAAATGGAATTTTCCACAGACAAATCCTGAAGTTAAATATCTATCACTGGTGTGAAATGCTTGTCCCCCTTTCTATGAAATAAACAATGACATCCTGTCAGAACAGTCTGTCCTCCTGCTGTATTGAAGGTTGGTTCTGCCTTCATTTGAATTGATAATGCAGTGGCTGTCCATGACACAAAAAGGAACACAGAGGGAAGAAGGAGAAGGGCTGCAAGGCGGAAAAGATGGGGCGAGCTGCTGAAGGATGTATACTCACAGTGAAGTCCCGCTCCAGTGGGTTAGTATGACCCTCCCATGAGTCGAGGGCAGGGGGGAGGGACATGAGTGTGACAGTGACGAAAGCGAAAAGTGTACATTAATGGAACACGAGATCGCTGGCATGCAGCGGAATAAGAAGATGAAACAAGTGGAATAACAGCGGAAGAAAAACATCAAATAGGAATAATCAAACAATCATGATCCAAAAATATACTGACAAACTCCAGAATAATACACAACATGTTTCATTTCGTAATACAGTTATTCAACAGTGGAAGTCGCATGCAATTTGTACTCGAAGTCCCTCTGTTGCTTCTTTTACCAGAACTGATTTGGTACGCCCTCCACAGGTCAATAGTTGCAACTACAACATCCTATCTTCTCCCTTCACACAATCAAATCTAACCTCTTTAACATGTACTAACATATCGTGACTCTTTCTTTCAAAATGTCAGTTTAACATGTGTAGACATTTTTTTTGAGTATCTTTTGAACTCATCTTTGTCTTACTTACAGTATATCATCAGCTCTGTATTCATGAACTACTGTTGTTAATGTGTAAAAAGTAGCTTGTTTATTACATACCTAGCACATGGTTGACATTTTCTTATTTTGTTAAAACTGAACAATAAATGTTTACTTTATTGCTTTATTTTCAAAATCATTTTGAAAACTAAAATGCTAATGTATTATCTAAATTTGCTTTTTTCCTACTTGTTTTATCTAAAACTGATTTTATACTGAAAGTCTACACTCCGAGACAGCTTCTGATGATACGTGTTCAATCTACTGTTACTGGGAGTTTAGTTACCTCTTGGACGAGCACACGCCATCTGTTTAATATGTTGTTTTGTTTGGTTTTTTAATTTTTGGCTTGAGCTCATTAAACAAAGACTATATAGAAATCCGCAATACTGAACAACACATGGACGGTGGAGGAGAGCAGGTTAAACACGATTGTATGCTACAGAACAGCATGAACTGGGTTAAAGGTTACCAAAGCAGAGTAAGAAGAGTGCAGGAAATAGAGACATTGTGATGGTGGTGAATTGAACAGAAACTCTCCCTGCTTCAGCATTTGTGTATTTGTGTGTGCTACAAAAATAATAATCTGATTTTCTTTGATCTACAATAGCATGATGTGAATAACTTGAATACAACAACATTTAGGCTTAGGCAAAAGCTGTTCATTTCCACCTGAAATGTAGAAATGAACAAAATGTTTAACATATTTTATATTCTTAGTTATCTTTGTATTATTCTGAAAAGTACACAATCCACCTCCAATATCGGTTGATTGGACACAAACAATTAAAGCTGTAACTCTGTATGGACCTCACAAAGCTATGATTAAAAAAGTTAAAAAAAAAAACAAAAAAAACAAACAACAAAGAAAGTGAGCACTATTATAAGAGAAATACATTACAGGGATGACTGACAGAATTGGGAACATGGCAGCTTGCAGAAAGACATCTATTCAAGTGATAATCTTAAACTAGTCTACTATGGTAAACATTGGTAACCAGGGCAAACCAGTGTCTGCAGCTCTGAGTGACTAAAGAAACTGTAGTCTTACAGGTGAGCAACATTTTTTCAGGATGGATAGAAGGATGGAACATTGGTATTCCAGTCAGGTCTGTCTATTTAAAGGTATTTTGTCATTTTCTCTAATGCAGGACACCATGCTGCAAGTGCAGTGCACCAACCTGCCGTCTGTCCTCTGGCGCCTTCAGGAACAGAGCATTGATGAGAGCGATGGCGTAGGTCTGCATCTCCTGGTTTGACCTGAAGAAACATCCAGCAGTGCGACAACCAGTTAGAAGCATCATGTTCCACATGATATTCAGGCTTTAAACTACAGGCGAGCAGCTACTCTAGGCACATTACATAACATTTTTTTCTTAGTCACATCATTGAAATAACTCCAGGGTTGAGCGCAGGATATTAAGAAGCCTGTCTTCAACACCAACAGCATTTTTTTTTATGGTCAGTCTAAATTAGAATATCTTGAAAAATATTAAGGACATTAACTATGATCCTATAAAAAGACCACAATCGCCACTAAATTTTTCCTAACACATTTTGCTGGAGTATTTAATGCCTGATAGGGTTTCTTTATCCTATGGGGCTCCATTGCTGTCCATCAGCTATTAAAAATATAAGGATGAGCTTCACTGTTTTGTCATCATATTTACACATCCTGCTCCATCTTACAACTATAGTGTCAGGTATAAAACAAACCCATTGCATGTTTTCTAGATTTTCCCCTTAAACATAGATAACTGGGATTAAGAGCCATAAAAAAATGTATTTAGCATCCACCTAATAGCTAATTTTAGTATTTCTTGATAAAAAACATTGTTTTTATGCAAGGTGTGCCTGAGCTTGCCCTTTAAAGGTTCAGTTAAATACATATACAACAAGTGCAGCTGTATTATTTCTAAGGTCTCCCCATTCTGCAATTCTCCCCCTCCCACCACATCAGAGTGCAGGAAGCCCCTGTGCGTGAGTGTGTGCTCACACTTGCAGGTGCCCGATGAGCTGTCCCACGGTGATTTCCTGGGCCACTCGATGGTAGAGGCTGTGGCTGTTCAACACCATGCTTTCCAGGATGGCCAGAGAGCGCTGCAGGATGGACACGTCCACCATTGGCTGGTTCACATACCCTGCAATCTGCATGATAACATATAAGCCAAATCACCATGTAGTTAACTCTGAATTATTGACATAAACTGCATTTTCTTGATCATTTAGCTTTCACATGAAAGTGTTGATGTGAAAACAAAAAAAAAGTTTGTAATACTCAAAAATTAAAGAATGACAAATGAATATCAAGTAGAATTCTGGTTTAGTGATAAGAAGTGGAGTTAGGAAAGGCATATTAAGTGTTTGTTAAGTTTACCCTGAGTGACTGTCAAGGCTGCAGAGAATTTTTCAGAGGAAAGCTATTCACATACACAGTGGGGGAGCTCTGAATAATGTTGCCAGGCAACAGCCCCCATGCATTTCCGGCGTTTGAGAACAAAGGAAGGTCAAACAATTCAACAAAAAAGAACATGAATTAAAAAAAAAAAAAAAAAAACCTTGACAGAGAAACCAATTTGTGTTTTATAAATTACTTTTTTTTTTTTGGAGGAGGTACCTGTTTGATGAAAGAGAGGGAGATAAGGTCCCAGGATACAATTCCATGATCCATCAGCTCCAGGAAGGCAGTGAGTGTGAAGGCCAACATTTCCCCAAAGCTTAAAAAAGAAAACAATACCCACGCAGGGCTTTCTAAACAATGTATTTTAACTTACTTTTAAAGAAAAAAAGTAACACATATTAAGATATAAATTCATGCCAGATTTAACCTCTTTAACTGCTTCTAACTAAACCAATAAGGAAAGCTTAGCTTAGAATGAAGAAACAAAGTTAGGCCTCACTGGGTGCCACTCTCGACAAGACGTGCAAGTGTCCCAATTCCTTCCATATTGATGAACTCTGTGGCAAAAGTAGGGTCTGCAGACAGCTTGGCAAGCTCTTTCAGAGCTTCGAGTCGAGCATCTATACTATGGGACTGGATCCTCTCCAGGAGCTGACGAGCAGCACGACCCTGTCAAAGATTCAAAAAAGAAAAAAAGCATGATTGTCTCCACAAAGTTCACCTTTTTCCACCCAACAATGAATTTACTGTGATCTCGTCACTACTCAGTATTAGTGCAAAAAAGGCTAACTTTATGACATAAAGGGCAAGTGGATTTGGTGTCCTGGCGCACACCACAAAAACACCACTACGATGACCATGGTGGGGGGTCAGTGGGAGAGTGGGCAGATTATTGCACATTATTAGTGAGTTAGAAGCAAGAGCCAATAAACATGGTCAAAAACATAAGCTCCTCTAATCCTTATAAAAGCAGCGCTGTGCCCTCTATTACATATGCATAGCTTAGTTAAGTAATTCAGACCAGCATGTCCTAAAAGGAAAAACTAAAGTTCCAATTACTTTTGTCTAAATCAATATTTTCTAAAGCACAAAAAGCCCACAAAGTAGAGTGTGATAGTGTATTTTGTTGTGGCTAAAACGCAAAGAGAAAGCATAAACCAAGGAAGCATTAAATAAGCAACCATCTGGTTCATTTTTTATTTTCAAATTTAAGCTGCAAGCTGAATATGCCGTGACAACAGACTGTGAGGCATAAACGCAAATAAAAGATGACTTACAGGGGAAATTGCTAATCGAAGGATTGTCCCATTCTCAATGTCACCACGGGTCTGCAAGAAAATAAAAACAGGGCGAATCAAGCTCATTATCAATTTATTATATCTTCAACATGATATGAGAAGGAAGACAAAAAAAAAAAACCTCACCTGCTCAGTGATATAAAGCTGAGGACCATCAGCATAACGCAGAGCAAACTGCTCTGAACCTGACAAAGACCAGCTGAGAACACAAAGAGAGGTTAAGTATGCTAAGAATAGCTAGTCATCCTAAACACAACTGCTCAAGACAAAATATGGAAATGTTATAATGCAGCATTCTCCAGCATGCATGAACGAAAGGCTGACCAAAGACAGAGAGTTCCTTCCAACTCTTCTATTTACACAAATGAACTGTACAGTGTATAAAAATTATTGAGTGGATATTAAAAGTAAAAACCATATACGACTTTCTGTTTAAAATGGCAAAGATGAAACATAGCACCCTGTTAGGTGGATGGGTGAGATAAAATGTGCAACAGTCTACACTTAAAGATGTGAATATAAAGGGGCAAAAATGCAGGAAAAAAAAACTTTAATCCTAACCCTGATTTACAAAAAACTTCTGAAAAACAACTGCAAAGGCTTTCTCATTAATCTCCAGTTGATTCAAAACTGCATTAGTTGGATTCAGTGCATAAACATATCACCCCAGTGTGCACCTCCCTGCATTGACTGTTACGACTGCGTATCGATTTCAAAGTCTTACTGCGACCTTCAAAACCCCAAACGTTCTTCCCTCTTAAAACAGACCTGAGTTTTATTGACCTGATACGTATACAACCGCAATCAATGAGATAGGAGTTGGTTATGTACCAGGTCATACCCACTCAGTGGTAATCAGTGATATCTGCTGTCTGTGCAGGATGATATCTTTGTGAATGCTAATTATTACCTTATGTAGGAATATTCAAAACATTACATCCAAACTGTCACAAACAACAAGCACATCTTCACAGTTAACTGAAATTAAACCTCTGACATCTATTAAGTAAACTACAGAGTATGACCAAAGACCATAATATGTTATGATTTTGCAAATACACTTGTTTTTTTTCAGGTTAAACCATCCTTTAAAATCTGATAAAGAGTAGGTTGTAATACTTACCCATCACACACTTCCCGAATTATAGAGGATAAAGGTCTCTTCTGCAAAGACAAAATGCATTGGAAATGTGCAAATTTACAGCACTGAAGAGCTGACTTTAAACAAAAAACATCAGTACTCACAGTACTGGATACAGTACATCCTATAATACAATGTAGCTCATCCAATTTATTGAACCCCTTTGTCAAACTTGCTATAACCACAGTTAGAGCTATAATACTTCCCTTGTGACAATGTTCCTTTTGCCTTTCAATTTAAAAGCAAATTAAAGCAGTTTACAGTGTTGACTCCTTGTATAATAAAATATATTCTCTAATGGAAAGCAAAATTTGAGTTACAGAGGCTATTTGGAGATGCATGTAATGTTTTGCACTAATACACACCTGGTCCATCTCTATAAGCTGTGCATTGGCACCGGGCCATTCAATGGCAACCTTTACAATGTCAACTGGGGGTGGCATGGCTGTTTTATGGATAGCAACCTACAGAAAAAAAGGAATATCTGCTGATCAGCATCCATCATTAAAACACTTGTCTAAAAAGCACTAAACAATATTTAAGAATGAATATCGAAAGAAATGTCCCTGAAATATTTAAATCAACAAATTTATAAAAGACGACCCACTGTTTATAATACTCTCTGACAGAGTGAAAGCGTTATTTTTTAATTATTTGCTGTCAATCAGATGGATGTTAGAGTGGCGTGAAGCAGAGGCAAAACATCACCTGATAAAAAACTGCAGGTAGGGTCAGTCGGTGTCACAGCTCTGCTGTACAAACTCTTGTGTCAGCTTCCCTGTGAACACAGAAACCCACACTCTCGTCACGCCAGTGTAAAACCTGGACTTCTTCCTTGTACAAGAGCATGTTTTACTCCGTCCCTTCATTCTCCCTCCTCTGAACTGAATCTACCAGAGCACAGATCAATAAGCATGACTGTTTCACAAAACCCACACTCGCAATCACATAAATAACTCAGCAGAGTCCAGTTTTCCTCATACTGGACTCTGGGTCTGCACAACTTTGTTGTTCTTAGCATGTCTGAACATAGATGTCTACACAGAACCGAAATGTCCAAATTTAGCTTGCGTTCCTTTCCTAATGAAGCTCTTCTGACATTTGAAGCTCCAGTATTTCTAGAACTAGTGTTTGGTTTGTCCCTTCTGAGTTGCTGTAGTAACAAGCCTGTGCAACCTGCCAGAAGGCGGTGAGGAGGACTCATGCTGTCCATGAATATAAAACACTTATTTTAATGAACACTTAAAAAGGGACTGCTGTAAATTCACTGGAGATTTACAACATTTTATTGCTTTATTTCATAATAATAAATTGTAAGTTACAATTATGTTTACATGTCTTGCGTGTAAGATTACAGGTGCGCACAAGATTAGATATTTGTCATTTATGAGCACAGATTAGTATTTTCTCACAGTCAGGTCTCACTCATGGACATCATAAATACAGTAAATCGCTGGCTTAATGATATTTCTCATTTTCACAAAGATCCCAACTTTATAATTTCAGATGTGTTGGAGACTGAAGATAGAAATCATCTGCTGAGCAAAGTTGATTCCCGGGAGACTGCAAACAAACTGAACTTTATGGTTTAATATTACACCTCAACACTCATCCAGAGACATTGACATTATGACAATAATGTCAATGTAATGTCAACAGCAAATACAGACAAAAGAGGAGAGGGACCATCCAGTTTGTCATCAGTGTCCAGTTCAAAAGCCTGCATCTCTGATGGTTTAGGATTGCATTTGTGCCTGTGGAATGCACAGCTTATGTGGAAAGGAAACATCAACCCTGAATGGTATATACATGTTTTAGAGCAATATGTGCTCCCATTAAGACGTCATCCTTTTCAGGAAAGTCCTTGTATCTTTTAGAAAGACGATGCTAAACAACTTACTGCATCCATTACAACAGCATGACTTCATAGTAGAAGAGTCCAGCTGCTGAACTATCTGCCTATATGCAGTCAAGACCTTTCACAAACCATCAAATCATTTGGCATCTCATGAAACAAAAAATAAAATACAAGACGCAGAACTGTCAAACAGCTCAAATCAGTTAAAACTGGGATGACATTCTTCTTCCAAAACTTCAGCGACTGGGAACTGAGGAGACCAGTCTGTTGGACTGTTGTTAAAAGAAGATACTACACAGTGGCAAACATTATACCATTCCAGCTTTTTAAAGATATGTTGCTGCCATCAAATTCAAAATTACCTTATTATTTTTATATAAGATGTTACATTACCTGTTTTCTGTGCTCTATTGCAAATCATTGCTTTTTCTTTTTGGTAAATATCTGCAAAGCCGAATATTTGCAAATTCTATTCTGGCAGTATTTGACTGTTATTTTACAGAGAAATTACTTACAGAGTTATGCAACGAAGGCACAACAGTTGAAAACTGTCAAGAGATGGCTACTAAGTAGAACAAAAGTGGATGTTACTGACTGGCCATCTGCACCAACCCAAATGAATTCACTGTAATTTATTGCTAAGTTTTTACAAGAGTGTGATTCTGTGAGGGCACATGCTTAGAAGCTGCTCTTAACTTAATGGTCTCGCCTTTAATGGTAAATATCACTGTGTTCATGGTTGGAAAACTTATTTCACAATATACTACGGCAACACACAAAACCTGTAAAAGCACAGCAGGAACCAGTCTTTGGCTTCAGAATGAGATCTATCCAACACTGAAAGTGTGAAAATCTGGCTGACAGGCACAGCAGACTGTAATTTAAAAGAAAACGACACTGCTGTTGTGCAAATGGCTCTCTGCATCCAGAGCGCTTTAAGAATGATAATTTTTTTTAAAAAGCCTTTGTATGGCTTACAAGCTCCACTTTCGAAAATAATTTTTATCGATGTCCAACTGTAAGATGTGTGTGTGTGTGTGTGTGCAGGGGGGGGGGGCTTGAAAGCACATGAATCAACAACTGGCTTCCCTTGCCAATTATCACGGATGCAGTATTCTAAGCGCTGCATCATGCTCCTTTTGAATGTTTGTTCTATAAATATGTTCAGCTGCCAATTTTGGCTTTGGCATCTGACACCACTATCCTCTGATTAACCATAAAAATAAAGCAATTTTTGTACTCCAAACTAAATGTATTCTTTCCAAAACACAGCATTAGTTGTCAGTTCAGGATTTTACTGCTGATGCCAGTTTCTTAAGAGTTGGAATAAAAATTCAAGCTGTTGTACTATGAATAACAAGCAGGCCTGAATCCTTTGGTTTTCATATTTTGAACTGAGCTCTCTACATAGAATAACAGGCAGACATAGGATGATACACAGCAACACAACATGAGAGCAGCAGATGACACTGACTGAAAAACTGCCACTTAAATTCAGACAGAAACATGCCATCTGGTGGAGAAACTGAACCA
Source organism: Hirundichthys speculiger (assembly GCA_018398805.1). Lineage (NCBI taxonomy): Eukaryota > Metazoa > Chordata > Actinopteri > Beloniformes > Exocoetidae > Hirundichthys > Hirundichthys speculiger. Next base: position 2,065,252 of record JAGFBZ010002207.1, on the reverse strand, counting down.
CCTCCAGACTGTTCATCACATGACACACAACGTGTCATCTCTGAGCCTGCACTGCTTAGTTCTGGTACCAACCTACATATTTCAGCACGGACATCTGGCTGAATATTTGCACATTGTCAATCAATGTTTCATCAATTTTAAAGTGTGCTAGCATAATTAGGTTTTTAATTTTCTCATAGCATTTTTTTAAAAATGTATGTGCTTATAATTTCTACCTGTCACATTCAACTGAAAACTGTTCCAAATAAAGTTTTAATATCAGATCAACCCCTTCAAACTATTTGACTTATCCTGCCATGAGATGATCCCAATCATGCCTATCGTCATAAGGGTGATTCTCATGACCTCACAATAAACTTCTTAAGGTCAAATTTTCAAAAATATTATATTTCATCAATAGTAAACTTATTTTCTATAAAATAAATAAAGTGCAAACAAAGGATAATTGTTTTTAATCACTGCATAAGCATTATTTTATAATAACTTAAGCAAAACTTGATGTTGCTATTATTGTAATGTGTAACAGAAAATAATTCATTTATTGAAAATGATTGGTGTCTCAACAATTTTTTTCTCATAACAGTAAATCTTTTCTAAATAAAGTGCACTGACACTTTAAATTAACAAGAAGTCCCATGATGCATCACTTCAGAAAGAAGGTTCAAAATGGCCATATGGTCAGTAGTGCTCTCTTCCTTCACATTATGTTGTTTTTGTTAATGTGTATGAATGTTCCGTTACACTGTTGATTATCATTACAAACACTGGGTTACTCTTACTATTTTTAAAAATATATGATATAATTTTATTTTTAAGATGCAAAAGAAAAGAGAAGCCTTTAACATGTGGCAAAGTGTTTAATTACCACATACTTTAAAAGACCATAATGGTAATGAGAAGCTGCAATACAGTGATGAGATCTTGATATGACATTCACAGCACTGGTTTTTATGATAAATACTTTCTCAAGTTTTAAAAGCATTATTTTATCTATGTCCAACAATGATTAACTATATCATAATATTCTAACTCTGAATTAACTATGTAATTATACAGTTATGTAATATAATTTTCATCATGTCAATAGAAAGTTAGTAAATAACAAATAGAGAGAATCATTACTGACAAGATAATGAGAAAGAACAAATCATGTTTGTGCTGTAGTTGCCCAATTTAAGCTTTAAAGAAATAAGTCTGCATAAATCAACTATTGATGTCGCGCTAAACTACCACCAATAGTCACCAAAGGAGTAAACTTTATTTCCTCTGCTTCCATAGAACTCCTATAGTACTTAGATATTTATGACAAAATAGGCAACTCTCAGATGCAGAGGCCATTGACCCTCCTTGTTTTGTATCTACTCACAGTGGTTTGGGCGAAGTCAGTCACAAGGTGACAGCAACCAGGCAGAGATGCCTGTACGAATAGTTGTTTTTATCCACTTTCTGTCTACATATGAAGCTAAACGGACCTTGGTTTGTCCACACTACCACTGAAGTAGAATAAAACGTTTTAAGTCTTGTCAGAGGACTAAAATGGACATTTATTTCGATGCAGGTTAGTTGCTTCCAATGTTAACATTATTGTCAATTTTCCAATGAACACATATTCCATTCTAACTCAAAAGTGGCAGATTCACATCATGATGGTCCCTCATGAAAGTTTACACTCCTTACCGTTAAATAACAGACCCGGGATTGATTTAACTCTGGAAAGTTCCTTTAAAGACAATTATAATGCTTTAATCAGTTGCTTTTTCTTCTAAATCTCTTATGACATGTTACTCAGTAATCAGTTTATCAGTCAGTAATGTCTTTTTATTTAGGCAAGATAAAATCTTTAACATTACCATATATCAACTCCTCATCCTCTGCAATGGATTTTCATTCATTATGCATGATTCTCTGATGTTTTGAAGATGTTAATTCTCAACGTCCCTTTACTGTGCTGCATATGTTTTTGTGATAATTCCTTGATTACGAATTTGTAATATGAAAAAAGATTATTTAAAAATAGATATTGTATTGTAAGTCACTTAATTTGAAATATATTTTAAAAATATAAATACTGATATATAAATACTGATAGACTGTATTCAATATTCAATGGGTTAATCTTTACATATATGTAAAAAAAAATCTGAAAAAGAAAACAATTTCCAATTAATAATTTAGATTCATTCATCAACATTTATTTTATCAGTAATGAGAATGATTCAGGATTATGCTAATATGAAATTAGAATAAAAACTGTTATATAAACTGTTTTACTATAAAACATTTATCATTTAACATTATATTAAAATTTTAAAATGACAGGTTTCATGAGAATCATCCATCAAGTGATACAGAACAGAAATATTGGATGAGAATATTTTAGTTATACCCATTTTTGTGCATGTGCCAATACAAAATCCCATATGAGATATTTGCTCAAGGCTCGTTTTGTCCTGACTTTTATTTTCTCTGAGGCACTACAAATTAAAATATTTTAAAAAAGCAGATTCATTCAAAATGAAGTAGATTTAATGTGCACAAAAGAAATCTATCAGCTACCAGGAAGCTCAAATGCACTTTGAAAAAAATAAAAATAAAAATACCAGCATGCTGAATATGGAAGTTGGTGTTTTGTGTTTTGTTTTGTTTTTGTTGTTGTTTGTTTTGTTTTTTCGGTGGGGAGTGGGGGGGTTGAAAACTACAGCATTCAAGTAGTTATTTTTGCATTTAAACAAAAATTAAGACGTATTGGCTATAATTCAGAGCAACAGGAAGTGGCTCTATATAACAAAAATATACAGCCACTCAACAATGAAACTGCCACATACAGGATAGCCTGAGTAACCGATAATCATCAGCACGTGAAGGCTTAGTTCCAGTGTGGGCTTACTGGCATACAAGCTGACCAGAACGCAAAGACGTTTGGATGGACATTTCAGTCCTCAGCTACGAAATGTCAAAACATTCACTGGTGCGTTTCCACTGACAACCTCAAAGAAAAATTATAAAGAACTTCCTATCTCTATTCACTCTACTCTGACCGGGCTGTTTACGAGGAAGTGTTCATAGAGGATAGTTAACTTTTATTTAGCTGCACGCGCTGTGGCAGTAACTTAGCAACGACTGCTAAGGACCTCCAGGCTCCAACAGTATGGCCTCAACTCAAGACTTGTTTTCTCTCCAACCAGCTGCTTTTCATCGTGACCCGGATGTTTCTGACGCCATTTTAGTGATCTTTTTCCCCCCACATGCGGTGTGGCAATGTCCATCAGGCTCGTGGATATAAATATATTCACAAACAGTAACTGTTAAGTACATAACTTTCATGATCCCTCGTTAGCTCGTTGGTCATGCGCAGTAGCGCCCCCTATGGTCATACGACGCTTAGAAGATGACTACTCTATGGGGAAAACCTTTATATTTATGGCCACCTTCAACACGTTAAACGATTTAATAAAAATCAAATTTAGATGATATATGTATGAAGCATGTTAACATGTTTCTTACATGCGCAGAGACAGTTTGCAACTTCAGTTAGCATTTGTGCTCATCACAAACACGCTTCTTTTCCCCCCCAAAACCCCTCTAAAGAAATTCAGCCTGTTAATATATGATCAATTAAGGTGTACTGGATCTATAGTTACCAGGAGCTCTCAGACTGATGCAGCAAAGCCTGCCTTCGTAACCTTGTGCTCTATGGCGAAATCATCCACAACGCGTTACAATGCCGGATAATTACAAATTAGCCGACACAGACAGAACAGATCTCGTTTCTTTATCAAAAAGTGACACTTCAAGTCAACCGGTAAGTAACAGCCTTATTCCCTAAAAGGCGGTAATGTCCCTCAGTCATCCATTTGAGTCGGATCTTATCCACTCCTCCATTGCAGGCAGGATGCAGCCCGACTCTCGGAGGAAGGTGATGCCTGGAAGCTCCACAGTGGGCTTTAATCAAAGGTTACTAATTTGTTTAATGGCATTACTTGGTACCACTCACCTCGTGTTTGGGCCATCTAGTTGTCTCGGTGTGCCTTCTATCCTCACTGCCAGACTTGTGGAAAGGAGACACGACTCCACGCCTTATAGGCGGGACACGATGTAATTGTCACCATCTGCAAATGAAGCAGAGACCCCAACATTTTCCCGAAATGCTTTCTGGGAGGTTGCTATATGCTACAATACTGTTTGTATAATGTCCAGTTGCTATAGGTGCACTCACGGTCAATATCGGTGACTGATATTAGTGTCCCGGTTCATTGATTATTGACAGTAATCATTGTTGTTCTGGGGTGTGAAACACAAGATCAAAACACAAAACCAAACATAAAGAATACAGGACAGAAGGCAAAATGACAATCTAGAGAAAGAAAAAAAAACACCTCGCAAAGCATCAAAGCTTTTTTTTTTTAATGTCACTTTTTTTGTTGCATTTTGTTGGCAGTTTCTGATAAGTTATATTTTGTTAAATTAAAACTTCAAAGCCGAAATACATTTAAGAACTTCCATAATATTTATCAATTTTCTTCCAAGTTTTCTTCAAAAGAGATTTCTACTGACAAACCAAAATCTTAACAGCGAGAATGTCAAATGCCAAGTGACCTGCATGGTCTGGGATTGCAGAACAAGAAATAATTTTTCTGTTTTCTGTCTGGTCATTTTGTTGTTGTTTTGTTTTCTTGTCAACAAATAATTACCTTCACCACAGTGTCTTTCACAATACATTTTTATTTCACACAGAAACTATGCGTACAGGAGAAATATCCACAGTCGCAATGGGGTCAGTATCACAGGCTCAGCTCTTAGGTTGGCTGCTGGTGAATCTTCAACGGGCAAACAGACAACTGCACTTAAATACAGAGCAGAAACAACTGCATGTATTTAGCTCCACATTACAAATCATGCACAACATCATAAATAGTATTTCTGACAACTAGTTTCATAGACAAACAGAGGCATACTCAATCTTAGATGTTCTACAGGCACAAAATGAGCTCAACTGCTGCTCTGGGAAAGTTTAGATCTGAATTCAGTTAATGTATCATAAAAAAATAAAACAAAACTCTTTTATGAATGAATAAAAAAAATTGACTTCATATGAAGATGAGTTAGATGCATTTCATTCAATTACACATTCTGCAGTTAGTTTACAAATCAAGCGTACGAGTGACCCCAGGGAAACATTTGTTAATACATGAATGTCTGTACAAGCTCGAGGCTTTTTTATGTTTTCAAACAAGAGACTGTTCAAATATGCCACTCTTTTAGACGGTGAGATATCACAGCACAAAGCTGGAGAAAGTCAGCATGTTTTAAGTGACACAGGTACAAAAGATAGAACAAAAACCCTACTTTTTAGTCCCAGCAGTACAGTGAGAGTTGAGGGTAATATTCTATCCCAAGTGATCATTTACAAACATGTACATCTCACTGCACAGGAGCTACAGAAGCAAACAAACATCATCACCACCAAAAATAAAAAATAAACAGCTGTTTAAGGCGTTTCATACTTGACCATACATGAACACGACTGCAGAAGTTCAGCAAGACAAATGTTACAGGAGTGTTTTTTTTTTTGTAGATGTTTTTAAATTACAGTACAGCATTTTCACTGAAAATAAACACTGTAGACTCAAGTTTGCCATCTCGCTGTTAAACTTTTTTTTAAATGCATAAAATGATCTATAGGGGAGAAAATTATTTAAAAAAAAAAAAAAAAAAGTGGAAATAAGGGTCTACATCAAAAGAAATCCAAAAGACTGGGGGGGCACTAAACTGAAAACTTCTCAGAGGTAGTAAAATGGCCATGGAAGAAAGGTCACAGGATTTCTGTTTCACATTAAAACCTGTGCAAAGGAACTATTTTTGGGGCCCCATCTGGACTGTGGGACCTTTAAACCTATGATTCATAAAAACCAAATCAAGCATTACACAATTGGTCTGTTTATATTATTAAGAGTTTGATTAACTTAAGCCAAACCGGAGGTGTAATCACTCATTTGTATTCAGCTTGAGATGGTTGGATCATTGGTGAAGAATGACCCACAGTTGCTTAATTAAGTTGGTAATACCAAACAGCAACACTTTTACAGAGCACAGGGAATGAGAGGACACAAGGGGAATGAGATGCTCTAAAACTAGTTTAAATCTAAAGCCTCAGACCATACAAAGTTGTATTTCAATAGCCAGATTCAGATTGAACACAGTCCTTAGTAATAGGGAACCTTTTTTACAGATCTGCGCCTATGTTGAGCCAAGAGAGTGTAGCTGCCAACTGAGGAATGCACAAAGTTGAATAAATTAATTTATAACATGCATTTGACAGCTTTCATATACAGCATATAACTTAAGGCTCACTGATATCACCCCACAAGTTTGATGTTAATACAAGTTTTAAGATATGACCAGGGTGAAATTCATGGCAGTTTACAGAGCAGCTTTCTATGAGATGAAATGAACAACGACCTCTTCAGCTGCGGCCAGGAGTTACAGGCTCACAGGGTTGCTGTTACATCATCAAACTGAAAACAATACAGCATGCACTCCATCTGTACTGAAGCACAACCTTCAATCACACATGGTGTATTAGCCTGTAAAGAGGAGGATTTATGAAAATATTTTATTAGAGATTTCATATTCATTATTTATATATGAAATATTCCCAGATCTATAATGTGTTTTGACACAAACAAAATGCAAAATTATGAATTCCATTTATGTCCAATAGTACAAATCATTGTTCCATGTTTGAGAGAGCAAATTGGTCAAAATCCTTATCTGAGCTGGGTTTACGCAAGCACATTCTGTGCCGACAGTTACCCAAGTACCAAACTTTAATTCAATTCAGACATCTTCAAGGAAAAACAAACAGTACTTAGAATCAATTGGCAGGAAATTCCTTAGCTCCCCCAAGAGATTGATAGGTATTCCTGGCACATTTAAGCTGGATAAACTTAGTATAAAGTACTGTACAGGAACACTGAATGAGAAGATGCACAATTAACCAAAGGGGGGGGGCTTGAAACAAAAATAGTAATCTCTGCATAAACATGTGAATGGAGGTTACAAACATGGTTCTAACAAATGTGAGGTACAATTCTAGATTATTGATGAATTAAATATTTTTAATGAAGTTTTTAAAACTGCAAAAAAATCAAAAAATGCCACACACTGCACAAATGTATGTTTAGGCGTGTGTGCATAATATTGGATAAATACATGGTTAAAACCATGAATCTACTCAAAGCAATTTATAATTTAGGTAGGAAACGAAATCATAAATAACTCATTTGTTTTTACAAAGAGCTGTTAGATATTCATCGAAATTTTAGTTTAGAAGAATTATATTAAAAAAATAATAACAGAAAACAGTTAATGTGTTTTCCATTTTTTGTGCATTTTTTCAAAGCATGCTGCTGTTTCTTTCTCTGGTTCTAATAGTGTGACAATGTGGTCCAGCAGTTCTCTGAAAATCTTATAATCTTGATACATTTTCAACAACTTCTTTTCACAAAATAACAAATATGGCTATACGAGGGCCATTTAGTCAAATATTTGATGTTTAAAAGTTTACACTTCCAAATATATTTTAATTAATGAAGTTACAATTGTTAACCAACTGCATGACAGAATGGGGATCAGTCGGTCAAAAATTCCTTTAATAAATCAATTTTACAAAATGTACAAAAGGTCAAAGGGCCTAATTTGATTGAACACAAAACTGTGATTAGTGTTCAGTTATATTTACAAAAATGTATATTTACAATGTCAGATTTTCTCTTTCATGCACCATATTTTACGTGGTAAAATAAACACCAGTACCACTAAACCAATCACAACAAAACACTGACCATTTCCTCTTTCAGAGGATTATATACTTGGGGAATCCATACAGTGAGTCATGATCTTATTTACACTGATAAAGCTTGTAATGGAGGCAATTTACAATAAAATAGAGCTCTGGAATCAATGTTTTTTGTTTTTTTTTTAACTTTATTTTTTAGGTAATTTCATGAGCTAAACTCATCCCTGGGTTTCTTTGATTGTTACTTGGGTAAACAATACATTTCAAACACAAAGAGGAACAAAGCTGACACCGTTTCCCTGAACGTGTCAGTGAAACAAACAGTTGCGGGAGAGAGAGAGAGAGAGAAGCGCAACAGGGGAAAAAGGTGAAGAGGTGCATGTTTGTGAGGCCACTACCAGTCTGCATTATCCCAGGCTTCCGCAGCAGGTTTTGTAGGGCTCTTTTTTTTCTTACCATCTGCATTTTCCCAGTTGTTGTCCCAGGCTTCCCAGCTCTCTTCTGTGCTGTGTTTGTTGTTAGATGCTCCTTCAGAGCCCCAATTGTCCCAGCTGTCAGAGCTCTTCTTTGCATCTGCAACGGTCCAGCTGTCACTGCTGGGAGATTTCTTCTCCTTTAACGAGTTGTTGCTGCCAAAGGTTTCCCAGAAGTCTCTTGAGACGGGCTGGCTAGAACTTCCCTGATATCCTTCTGTGGGATCCATATTTTGGTAGCTCTCTCCACCAGACCTGAATACAGTAAGAATTACCATGAAATGTTTCAATAAGCCCTGCCACATCATTAAAACTTTTGTTTAGTTTGTATAAAGTCATTTTTAAATACCCATCTTCCGGTTTTCCAGAAAACAGGTTAGTCAATTTTGATCCAGCTCCCTGAACCTAGGGGATAGTAGAAAGAAGTGTTATTTAAAATCTTTATTAAAAAAGAAAAAAAAAAAAAAAGCACAGGCTAAGACCAGCATATACATGACACATAAAAGTAAATCCAAAAGAAAAAAAATTGCTCTCAGAAGCTGCTTTGATTGATTAATACGCCGTACATTTCACTATTAGCTACACAACAAATGAAATTCTCAAATTCAGTTTTGGCAAGTTATAAAATAAAATATTGTTTAAAAAAAAAAATAAAACATTTATTGCTTTAAAAAAAAAAAGCAAAAAAAAAACAGATCAACACTTCAGCATCAACAGTTGTCAAACATTTACTCACCACCAGAATAATTATAGCAGCAAGAAAAAACAAGAGACCAAATTTTATTAGCAACATTCAAACTTTTGTCAACATAACAAAACCAGTCTCCTCTGAGGGTTACAGTCATCGAGGCAGAGCTTCCTCTGCAGCTCTGATGCTGTGTTTTTTTAATTTAGAGGCCCATGTGAACATAGATTAGTGTTCAATCAGGGCTGCTGATCCTCATTCAGGTGACTGGTTTTGCATCAGCACAGTGTGGCAGAGATCTGCCCATCCTACCTTGTTTGCTAGCCCTGTGAAGCCGACTGCCATTTCATCTAGCAATTTGCCATCTTTCACCTGGATGAGCCAAATTGTTATTAAAAATGTAGAAATACAAGAATTGCTGTTCTAACAGGTTTGTGGTAAAGATGAGGTAGTGAACTGATCATTTTTGGTTAAAAAAAGTTGACTTGATTTTGCCAACAGCACTATTACTAAAGCAAGTCAGTAAAGTTAGTTGAAAGAATAAGAAAAAAGCTAGAGATAGTTTAAATTACCAATACCAGCTGTACATTAAAAGACAAAAGAATTTTGTCTCTGTCACTGTCCTCGTAGAATAAACAATTGCTAGTATATATATTTGAGATTTTATTTTCCCCCTTCCGTTGAAGGATTTACCAAATGTTTAGCTGACAACAAGAATTGGTTGTTATTGTTTTTTTCATTTGAATGCCTAACTTATTTTCCCCCTTCTCCCAGGTGAAGTGAATGCATCATGTGCTTGGTGACTGTCATGCACACTCACTGCACACAGTATTACTTTCTCCCATATTTGAAGTTTAAAGGCCATGTTCTTTCATCTGACTGAATTATAAAAAGAAAAAAAAACACACATCCAGCTGCGGCTTATTTGTCACTGTTATGGTTGACGAGACGACAGATGTCAGTAACGCGGCGCAGCTGATGTGCTTTTTAAAATACTGCAGAAGGAATCATTGGATGAGCAGTTCTGCCTGTCAGGGGTGAAAGAGTTTTCTGACACTATTGAGCAAGAGAGGGACAGGTATGATGACATCTACCTTCTACCCTCAGCGCATCTCAGGTGCTCTGAGCACAAGGAGAGGGCCAGTGCACGGAGGGATATGCGCACAGTACAAGAAACTCCACGACAGTGTTCTGGACAACCTTATCTGCCAGATACAGAACCGATTTAAAGATCAGGAACAATTGATGTTCCTGTCCCTCGTCGACAACCAGCAGTTTCAGACATATCGGAAATAAATTCCCTCGTCCAACCTTTTAGAAATTTTTACATTTTTATCCAAATAAGCCATTATTTGGCTGCCTGGTCAGATGAATGAAAAAAAAAAATCTATTAGAAAACTATATTACAGAAACCTAGTTCTTTGTGAAAGAAGACATTGAACATTTTGAATCTTATTTATGTGCCAACGTATCAGGTTCTCTTGTGTTTGAACATGAGAAACTGCTAATGTAATTTAACACAAAACCTGATTTAGTTGCTCCTTTAAACATCCTGATTTAAGCATAGCGAGATGAACTTTAAGACAATGGTCCTTTAAAAAAAATTTAAGCAGTTAAAGGTTTATCCAGTGATGTGTGCAAGTACGTTTACACAGATTCACACATGTTCTCAAAAAGTTTACAGTTGGATATTTGGTTGAGTCACCGACTGGGAGAAGCAGGAAAAAAGTTCCTATTTTCATCTTTGAAACCTCAGGTTTTGTCATTTAATGTAAGCTGGCATAGAGTAGATAAGCTGGCAAAGATGAGCAGCAGGAAAAGTAGCACATTCACATCTAAAGCCATTCTGTGTTCAGGATTTATATTTATGTATATATATATAGGGATGGGAATCGAGAACCGGTTTTCTGTACAGAACCGGTTCCGTGTGTTTCAATTCCATGGAATTGTTTGGCAGTTTATCTAGCGATTCTCTTAACGATTCCAGCCAGCACGAATCTCACATAATTTATGCAAGTTACGCACAGTGAATTCCGGAAAGCACTTACGTGATTAAGTTACAGCAGCGTCCCAATTGGCAGCACAGCGACGGATGCGCTGGTATGGCCATCTCAAAAGACTCCCTCCCGAACACCCCACTCACGCTATCCTCCACTTTGACCCCAAATCTGCCGGCTGGAAACGCCCCCGCGGTGCTCCCCGCACATGATGGATGGACGCTGTTACCAGGGACCTAAACCAACTAGGCTTGTCGCTGACTGAAGCCGAGCCTCTAGCACTGGACCGACCCAAATGGAGATTGGTGAAACTGATTGGCTCTACGCATGGCGTCACCCCCGCCGCCAAGCAAGAGACCCGATGATAATGATGATTATTAAGTTACGTCGGTTTAGCACACGCATTGCAGTTGTAAACAACAATGGCGCCAACCAGCTTCAAACGCTCCAAAGTTTGGCTTCACTTCACAAAGAAAGATGGCAACAAGGCAACATGCAGTCATTGTAAAGTGGAGATAAGAGCATCGAGAGGGAACACGACTAAAATGCAGAAACATTTGCGCACACAACATGCGATAACAAGTGTCGTGTTTTTGACGCGCTTCGGACTGATAGATCTCAACCCACCGGTAGTAGCCAAGCTAAGATCACCTCTGGCAACTCTGGTAAGTAGCTATCTTGGCTACTGCCTATGTGCTTCTTTGTAAAACGTGCTATAACATTAACGTTGTGCTATTAAACGAATGCCTTCTGCATTACACTTAGAAGATGACCGTGACGAGAGAGAGAGTCTGGCTGGTTCAGAGGCTGGCAGACATGCTTATTTTTCTGCAAAAGAATTGTTAATTCTTCATAGTATTTGCAGATTTGTACTATGCACTGTTCCGTTGTATTTGATAGTATTTATCTTTCTTTATTATTATTTTATGAGTGCTTAGTGAGCTCATATATCCTTTTAAAAGGGAGATTTTTTTTTTATTTCTATCAGGAAAAATCTGTTAGTAAAATGTTACACGTTCTTGTGTATTTGCACAGTTACATATTACAAAAGTTAACACGTTATCTAGGCTTTGGGCCCCTTATTTGACGTCGCTGTTGAGTTTGTAAGGTTGTGACTTCTAAGTTTTAAAAAAATGATGCTAATAAAACTGTTAGTTCTCCTTTTTCCCCAAATTAGAATCGATAAGAGAATCGATAAAGAATCGAATCGTTAAACAGTATCGATAATGGAATCGGAAAAATCTTAATTCCCATCCCAATATATATTTATTAATCTATTTTTAATCTAAAGGCACTGCATCCCACCACCAAATCAACACCTCCAAACATCAATGTTACCTTTTCTTGAGTAGGTTTGATAACATTCTCATTTATTGTCTGTCCTAACTCTGAGGCCTAGTAGGAAGTCAGAGAAGAAAGTTCACTTGAATGAAAAAGTCACAGTAGAGCAAGACACTGAACTGCTTGTTTTTCAGTTGCATGAAAGAGACTGAACATTCCCATTCAAAAAATGGCACAGAAACTGCACATGAGGATGTAATGGTATGTTAAAAAATATCTTGAGCTTGTTCAAGATGTTCAATTACTCGCAGTCTTTTACATCTTCCATGACGTGTACGGGGGGGGGGGGGGGGGGGGGGGGGGGGGGGGTGGGTGGGGGGGGGGGGGGGGGGGGGTTAACTTGTCAATCTCCTGTTCAATTAAACAGCCACTTCTGAGCAAACAATCATTAATCTGGAATCCAGTGGGACAATGAAGACCCCTTATATTCAAACATGGTGTTTGTTATTGACAAACCATGACTATCAGGGCATTTAACTTGAAGAGAAAAAAAAGACCTTGTTTTTAACTAGGTCTTAAATCAATGCAAATAAAACCTTGAATTCACAAAAAAAAAAAAAAATACATATTTTAAGGTCTAATTATTTAGCAAAACTAAGACAAAACGCTTCAGTACTTTGAGAAGAGCTATATACTCACTAAGAGTGTTCTCTGGAATTAAAAGAGTAAACGTATCATATGATGTATGCTTAGCAGATTAAGTGATGAGGAGAGGGAGGGGGCAACCCCGTGGAACAGGTTTGGGGACTATATAAAGATAAATAATGACCCCCACTAGGATTCTAGTTTTTGTTGTTGCTGTGCCTTCCCCAAGTTGGGTTTTAATAAAAATCATATCTTAAAATTACTGCTGTTGAATGTGGTTGTACCAACTATGGGCTGTAGATGTTTCCACCCCACCTTAATAAATAATTGCACCATGTATTGTGTCATTTGCCTTTGTTCACCTGATTTTGTGTTTACCTAATTTTTTTGACCTGGTAAATTACAATGTCCTAACATGTAAAACCTTGGAATTGAAAAAGAAAAAGGATTTTTATTTTTCTCCAACTGTAATTTTTTTCCTCAGAACCTCAGAATTTTGAATAATATATACATTGATATACACTTTTTAATATATATTTTTAGGCTGAACTTATTTGTTTTTTCTCCCTTTTTAGTCTGCAGTGGGTCAATATTCCACTGCAAATTAATTATAAAACTTAAGGGTTGTTTACTAAAATGTTTTAACAAACCATTACACCTCTCAGCTCTATTAGTAGAGGTAACAAAAATAGTCATGCATTAATGGATAACCCATCAACAGTGGAAATGAGTGAACACTTAATCATTTCCATATTATGGGTAGGAATTACCAGCAATTCCCATCATATATTTGATCTTACAATACAGTCTGCAGCTGCGTTTTAAAGGTTATCCATCAACTCAAAATATAGGAACTGAGACAAGCAATGATGTGTGCTATCAAAAAAAAAAATGAAGATGACATTCACAACATTTAGCAAAACGTTGAAAAAATTAAAAAGCAAATATAATTTTAAAAGAATCAGTGCAGCTCTAAAAAAAATTAAATTAAATTAAAAAAAAATATGTTAAAAAAAAGGTACCATGAACCTATAAACTTTTTTACCGGTTCTGGGGGTGCTTTATAGCCCTTTAACTAGATCCAGAGAGGGCAAAGAGATTAGTAGTAACACAGTTATTAGAAGGTTGAAGTTTACATCATACATTAAATTAAATCTAATAATCAAAACAATATACTATGTGAATTTTTAACAAGCAAGATTAAAAGGAGATTATTCTACAATTGACAGAGGACAGCCAATACAAACTTAGGGACCAAAAAGAAAAAAAAAATGAACAGGTCTAAATGAGTACATTACTCTTACCTTCAAAGTTGCTTGGTTTGCCAGTTTAGCCGTCTGTGAGAGGGAAAAGAAATATAATTCTTACTTTTGTCAGGGATTCTATTGCAAAGCAGCACTTCAGTATAGAAAAGTAAAAGTGATCCTTTTTTTTTTTTCCTTTTTAAAATGCGTACATTGTCTTTGGCAATAGAAGCAAACTTGCTGGCCCCAACAGTGAAACTGCTCCAGCCCTGCAAAAAAATAAATGAACAAAAAATAATTCAAACAAATCAGAAGTATACACAACATCAAGTAAAGATTCAGCCAAAACCTGTATCATAACCTACTGAATAAATTGAAGACATAGCATTGTTCAGGAAGTCATCTTCTTTCTTCTCTGGGGTGACTGTGTTGCCAAACCCAACATAACGATTCTCCTGATTTCCACTGTAACCACCTCCACTAAAGAGACAATAAAATTACATGGAATAAATAAATAAATAAATAAACACTCCATGTACAGAGCACTACAAAGTGGAGGAGAACAAAGTGAAACTAACCTCTGATAAGAGTTGACATCATCACTCAACCAGTCTTCAAAAGCTTTGTCACTAGAATTTGCAGAGTTCTGGCCCGGTCCTCCAGAGCTGAAGTAAAGGAGTGCATATTCAGTCTGTTCTGCATCGAGTGTTACCAACAGTATTGATATGTTCAAATGTTCTTTTTTTTTAAGTTACCGAGTGGAGGATGAAAGGCTGGTCTTGGGCTGAGGAGATGTCCAATTTCTGGCAGGAGATGTCTCAATCGACCACTCCTTCCCCTCTGCTAAAGTTGCCACCTGTTATTAAATTCAATTCAGTTAATTAAAAAAAAAATACTTTGATTCCTGAAGGGAAATTAAATTGTTACAGTAACTGTCATGATTGAAGTCTCTTCAATGATTCATTATAGATGGCTGTTGTTGTGGGCAGGAAGGCTCTCCTGTCATGGTATGTGTCGCAGAAGCCTCTGACTAAAGACACTCTGTTGGTGAATCACTGTCTTGTTTAGAGGATGTTCAGGGTTGTCTGTGATGTTTTTCATTTTATGAAGTATCCTCCTGTGCAGAGTAAGCCCCAGAGGCTCCTGAACAACCTCCAGAGCAGAGCCAGCCTTCTTCAATAGTTTGTTTGGTTTCTTCAAGTCTCTGGCTCTGATGCTGCTCCCCCAACAGAATGGCTGCAGATAGGACTGCACTGTCCACAACAGACTTATAGAAGATATACAACATCTTGCTGCAAACAGTGAAGGACCTGAGCTTCCTTAAGATGTGTGCTCTGTCTTCTCTGTGCATCTTCTCTTCAACTCATGGAGAATTTCAGATCTCAGTCTAGGCCTTATTTGGCTTCTTGATATCTCAATCAGCTGCTCCCGTTTGTAAACAACTCTCTTGCTATAGTTACTCATCATAACAAGTGGTTAAAAAATGAAAAAGTAACCAAGAAGATCCCTCAAGTAGCACAGCAACCAAACCATGATGAAAAATAATCCCAAAAAACAATGTAACCACTTAAAAAGACTTTGTTAAAAAAAAAAAAAAAAAGCCAGCAAAAACTGACTGAGCAACTGCAGCAAGCTGCAATCTATGAGAGGCACTGTTCTGGAACATCATGAACAAAAACAATTCTTCTGAGGAGGAAATACCAGTTAATTATTGCACATTTCCAATAAGAATGCACATGATTAAACTTGATTTATTGTTAATTCAACTTGTCTTTATTCTTGTCAAAATGTTGACCCTTACAAATAAAAGTAATTTCTAAAACAACCCAAAATACTTTAGTATGATTAAAAAGAAATTTAAAAAAAAAAATGAAGGGCTACTTATCTAAGATGTTTTTATAAGATACAAAAACTAAATATAGTCAAACATTTGGAAACGCCTGCTCATTCAAGAAGTATGTCCATACTTTTGACTCGTTTTGTATCTTAATCATTGAACTTTGGATGTGTGCAACTCACCTTGTCCCTGAAGAGTGCAGCAGCCCTGCTGTTGTATTTCTCCTGTAAGGTCCAGTTGGGATCATAATCATCTTGAAGTTCCAGAAACAGGCGAAATTTCCCATTTCCCCCTGCTTTCATTTTCTCAAGCTCAATATCTTTCCACTTGTCCATGGTAACTGAGCGCACAAAACTACGGAAGGGGTAGGGAAGATAGAATACATCATCTTCTCAAGGCTGATCAGCCAGCTTTTGGTAAATAATGCTCTTAAAATAATGGAAAAAAAAATGTGTTCAACAGTTAACCATGATATGAACCACCACTCTTACCTGAGATGCACTCCAAGACCCCTGTGCTTTCCAGAACACTCAAGACAAATCCAAATACCATATGTCACACTAACCCACTGTGGGTTAAACGCCCCACACTCAAAGCAAAGCTGAAAAGAATATAAATATGGGACAATCAATATATGTAAAATATGTACTGATTGTATACACATTAAAAGACATCTTCCCAGCCACTATTGCCAAAGAAAACATCCACTGGCAAAGAAATTCCCATCTAAAATTACTCTTCATTCATTTGAATAAGGACGAAAGGACAACAATGCCTGACGGATTACCAGAGGGTATTACACTGAAAAGCACCCAAATACATGATACATTATTTGTAACTCACATTGTAAAGTTTCAGAGGTGACATGAGGCCAAATGAATAAAGCTCCATAAGAACTTACATTATTTTCATCTTGGGTTCTCACTTCCTTCAGAACTCTTCTGGTCCTTGGACTTGCCATGATGATCCACACTAAAAACAAAATCATTTTCTTACAATAATTGTAACTTTAAGCAAATTAGCTCAGTGTATGAGCTAACACTAACACACTACCGAAGTTAAACAAATTGTCGACAATGGACTGAAATGGCATCAACATCACGTGAATTTTATATATAGTTGTACCAGGTATAAAATATAAATGGTGTATATATATGTATATATATGTATATTATATATAGGTTTTTTTTTTTTAACCAAACCACTTTTCAAAGGCCTGACTGCAGTAAGAGGCAGTTGTTTCACACTGTCTAAAGAAAAACTGGACCTGCTCTACACGTGCAGACTTGTGTTGCCATGTCCATATCTGGATTTAAAGAAAAAAAATTGGTGATGTCTATCTTCATACAGTCTCTGCATTTACATTCATTTGTCTTCTGTAATACCAGCATCTGAAACTGTACCAACTGGTTCACTACCGTTAACGCAACCACAGTGGATCTGTTTTTGTACTGAATCCCATTTCAGCACATCTACTTAATAACTAGAAGAACAGTCACAACAAACCGTGTTTGCTTCTTATCATATGCAAATTTTAGAAATCCAACAAAGTGGATCTGCCAAGTCCAAAGGGGGAAAAAAAAAAAAAAAAAAAGTATGGTTGCAATGTACAAGAACCAGACCAGACACAGTGAATCAGTGTCATTGACAGAGTAAAACATATGGATCCAGTTTATTTTTCTTGGTCTTTGGGAGGTTGATTTAATTTATTTTGATGATTTCCAATTAATCTCCGTTTACCCATTTCCACATCTCTAATTCTCCTAAATTTGATGCTTTTGACCAGCATTTTGGCAAAACTAAACCAAAGTGACCCAGGTAACAATGGAGGAGCAGATGATACTGGATAACGTTTCTCAAATGATGCTCTCTTTGAATACAAAGCCCTGCATATAATACAGCCAAATTTAGCAGACTTTATAATATGTAACAGTACATCAATGTCTGTACACCGAGTAGTTTCTTTGTCTAAAGAAGAGAAGCAGGCACTCTTCCTGTGGAACTCTGTAGTGGATCTTTGTTAGACAAGTCTTAACTCTGAATGTTAAGACCAGGGTATCAAAAACACCGTTTACCTAATAGTGACTCAACATACATCTTCACACTGAGTTAAATCAAAACTCAAGCATTAAATGTGTATTAATGTGTACACGTGCAACTAGTCACAGGGGGCACAAATTGCTGTCTATTTTAAACTCCAGCCAAGCCACGTCAAGAAATTACCTGGTCTTTTTAAGTGTTAAACTAACAAATTTCATTTCTGATTTTAAAGAAGAAGAAGAATTAAAGAAATTTAGCAGACAACGATTTATAGTGGATTACTGCTTTCACAGTAATCCCACCAATTTATAAAATTTGATGGGCTTTAGTCTGGGAGCCAAAAACAATTAAGACTTGGATGGCCTAACATAAAACACAAAATTAATCACACCTTTCAGTAGTAGTTTAAACATTATTATCAAAAACCAAGTGGAACAGTACTTCATGCAACAGTGTGGCATTTCCAATTTAACATTAATACAGTCCTTACATGGAAAATAATGCTTTTTCAGACAAACATCTCCCACATTCGTGCTGAGAAATATGAGAGCTAAGACGTTTAATGAAAATATAAAGTATTAACCTTCAAGAGAAATACTGCACTTTAATCACTATTCACTTACTCCACTTAATCCTTAAATGACAGTGACAGTCAAATAATCAACAGTTACAACACATGTTGGAAATATGTGTCGAACCTTGAATAATTTTGTCGCTTCAGAAAATTCAGTCGTGTCATGTTGCTGTCGTGTCAAAGCTCCTTATGAAACACCCTTAGAAAGACTCATGGTATTTACTTGCATACTTTACAAAATGTAGCAAAAAGCTATTGATGGGTTTAGGGTATAATTCGTAAGGTCATATTTAACATCTGAACGCGACTCGAGGGAAAACATTAATGAACTGACATGAACAGCGCCAATGAGCTAATGTTAGCTACCTGTTCCGTTACCTGTCTGTCACGAACAATGAAGACACTGCTTTCACAGATAAACTCTTCAGAGATTTTTCTCCTGTCGTGTCGTATTATCACAGACGGTGTCAGGTACACGGAAAAGTAACTTGAAGACGGCCGATGTTAAAAACCGGTAGCCATGTTCCTGTTTGGTTTGCATACGTTGGCAGTGCAATGCACCATGGGATAGCGCGTATTCGACTTCTTTGAAGCTGCGCCTTAAAGCTGCAAACCAACTTTAAAGCGCGTTACTGCCCCTGCTGAAGGAAAGCCTATAAACGTTTGTTTATTTAAATATACTAGGCACAAAAAGTAAGGACATTTTTGCTCGTGAGATTACTTCGTTGTTGTAGCAGTGCTTCATGGCAATAAATTGTAGACCGTTGGAAAAGCCTGCTTATTTCCCTTTTAAATGGTGCCACATTTGTAAGGAACATGCATTTGTGGGATGAGCAGCAGAGCTGAAAACAGGAGCATCAGTTGAACATGGAAAAATCATACACAGTCACAACAGCCTGGCACCTCCTCCTCATGCTCCATCAGTCTGGTCATGGGATGACATTCCATTCCTCAATCAGCATTTGTTCCAAGTCAGCCAAGCCAACGTGGTTGTGTTGGTCACTCTGGTACAAACACACCCAAGCTGATCCCATAAGTGTTTCAGTGTGGTTGAGGTCAGGACTTCTGGCTGGCCATTTAATCCTCTGTTCTCCCAAATTCTGGAGGTAGTCTGATAAACCCCGCTTTGTGGGGGTGAAGTGTTGTTATCATCCTGGAGAATAGAATCTGGTCCCAGACCATCGACATATGGGATTTCCACTGGTTACAGAATTTCATCTTGATTTCCGCATTGAGATTATCTCCAAAGATGACAAGCCTCATTGCTCCAGTCAGAGAGATGCTGCCACACAGCATCACCCTGCCTCTCCCAAAAGATGTTGCTCTATCAGTGCAGCAATCACCAAAGGGTTCTCCACATCCTTTCCACTCTTTCACCCTACGATCCAAGTGCCATAGGCAGAATCTGGATATAGATTCTTGATCCTTGGACATAAAGTTCCTCTGCATGTTGAGGACATTCAAGTACAATTTTGCAGGAACTGACCATATTGTGAACAGATTCGATTAGATTAGATTAGTCAGAAAAGATAAGATAAGATAAGATAAGATAAGATAAGATAAGATAAGATAAGATAAGATAAGATAAGATAAGATAAGATATTCCTTTATTTGTCCCACAATGGGGAAATTTACAAACCATCATCCATCAAGGACGGTGTTTTGTCTCTAGCATAAGGCCCAAACTTATTTATCCTAATTTTTGGCAACTTTTAGCACCTGTTGCTTTAAAAAAAAAAAAAAAAAAAAAAAAAAAGTCATGGTTATATTAAAGAAAACCCATTAATTAATTTTTTTTCAGTGATTATAAAAATATTTTTGAATTTGAATTGAACTGAATTAATCAGCATTAGTTTATGTTCCATGTTATATACATTTTTTTGTGTGAAATAATATAACTTTAAAAAATGTAAAACTGCAAAATTCTGCATAGCTTGCTTTGTTTTTCCATAAATACTGTCAATATTTGACCAATGGTCAGAAAAAAAGTGTGAAATCTCCTGCTGTTGCATTTTGAAACCAGAATCTGACTATCACACTTGACACACTGTAAATGCAATGTGGCTGTTATATAATAGGAATTGTGATTTTATTTTATTGTGAACAAAGGCCCCATATTGTTATTGCTTTGTGAAACCAACCAGTCTTTTTTTTTTTTTGGTTAAAACAAATATACTTTCAAAGATTTAACATTATACAGGACTGCAATGAGAAACAAGAGAAGAGATAAGGTTATAGTGAAGATTCTGAGGGATTAAAGTGCATTCACGCTCACATGCTGTCCTATTGAATAACTATGTCCTCTGTAAGGTGAGGAGTGTTTTCTCCGAATGCTATTAGCTGCTCTTATCTCACAGAAGAAGATGGTATAAAAGGGTGTTGCTTCTGCTGGGAGAGCAAGAGTTTAGTCTTGACTCGTGCGCCATCATGAATGTATCAACAAGCTTGAGGGTGCGCCTGCCTGCCTTCGTCTTTGTGTTGGAGATTATTATGATAGCTCTCTACGCTGTGTTTGTCACTTATGATGACAATACCAATGCTAAGATGCAAAACAATGAGACCAACCCGATGGACAACTCCATGTATCGTGACTACCCCTATTTTGCTGACGTGCAGGTGATGATCTTCTTAGGCTTTGGTTGCCTGCTGGCCTTCTTCCGCTTCTACGGCTTCAGTGGAATGGTCTTCAACTTTCTTACAGCTACATTTTCAATCCAGTGGGCTATCCTGATGCAAGGTTTCTTCCAGTTTTACCATGATGGTAAAATTCATTTGGGTGTGATCAACCTGATAAATGCAGAGTTTGCCTGTGCAGTCGTGCTCATCTCCTTCGGAGCTGTGTTAGGGAAGACCAGTCCAGTTCAACTCTTAGTCATGGCTTTGATAGAGATCCCAATCTTTGCTGTGACAGAGTGGGCCGTACTGAAATACATCAAGATCAATGATGCAGGTGGTAGTATTCTAATTCATCTGTTTGCCTGTTATTTTGGTCTAGGTGTAACCTTTGTGCTGTATCGCCAGAGTCTGAACAATGGACACGTTAAAGAGACCACTAGTTATCAATCTGACATTCTGTCTGTGATGGGGACCCTTTTTCTTTGGGTGTTCTGGCCTTCATTCAATTCTGCCCTTACAATGAAAGGTGATGACCAACATAGGGCAGTACTCCACACTTTCATTGGTCTCAGCTCATCCACTATCACCGCCTTTGCACTCTCTGCGATATTCAACAAGAGAGGCAAGCTCACAATGGCTGACATTCAGAATGTGACTCTGGCAGGTGGTGTGACTGTGGGGGCTTCTGTGGACATGATGATTTCCCCTGTGGCTGCATATGCCCTGGGGATCATGGGCTGCACTGCCTGTTTTTTTGGTTACAGGTACCTGACCCCTTTTTTGGCTCGACGCATGAGAATCCAGGACCAATGTGGTATTCACAATCTCCATGGACTCACTGGCCTGATATCATCCACAGCAGGGATCTGTGCCATCCTCTTGGCCTCCGAGGACACCTATGGGCCGAGCATGTATCAAATCTTTGCCCACCGGGCTCCACCTGAGGGAGACCCAAAGCTGTTTGAACTACAGAAGCTGATTCCCGGGCTGAAGCCGGGCCTCGGCCGCTCTGCACAAGAACAAGCTCTCTACCAGGTCGCAGCTATCTTTTCCACCATCGCAGCATCATTTATTGGTGGGCTGCTCACTGGACTCGTCATGAAGTCATCTTTCTTGGCATCACCATCCGATGAGGACTGCTTTGATGATGAGCTTTTCTTTGATATGCCCTCTGACTTTGACAGTGCCATTGCACTCAAGGGCACTCCAAGCAGTGATGAAAAAGAAAATATTACATCCTATGAACACTAAAGTCTGAGGTTTTACTCATAATTATTATTTTCTTACACCAAGTGTTGATTTAAATATGATTTTTAATATGTAACTTATTAACATCATAAATATATAAATGTGTGAGTATTTGCACAATGGAAAGTGATCAGTATTCCTAATTTATTTTTGTAAGAAGGAGAAATATGCTGTTTCCTCCTCAAATTCATTTGTATGTGTTGTGTATATGCTGTACTGTTTATGTCTAAATTGCAGCTGCTGTGTTGTGTGCTAAGCTGCAAAGACAAGTAAACGTACAAAATATATCTGTTTTGGAAAGTGTAACACCAGTATTTTATCAGATCAAATAGATTCTCTTTTCAATAAATACCTTTGATGAACATAATGGTGCAAATTTTTATGTCATTGCACATTTTTTACAGAACATATTTAACTCATTTTCAACATTTCATCTCCTGTTGGTTGCTGTTGGGAAAGTAGACTTTCCCAAACTGGAAATTAGAAGAAAGATTTTTTTCCTTCTCAAGAACATCAAAATTATATGGTTCTGCATTGAAATCAAATCAATCAAAATCAACCTATGAATCCTGACATTGTTCATGTGACAATGTTTTTGATCAACTCAGTGATACAGAACTATGGAGCCCCATTTGGGTCATAATTCAATTAATAAATGAGTCTATTATTATGAAATACAGGCGTTTATTATTATGAAATATGTATCCATTATTATGTACATGAAAATACCCATATTATGAAATACTGTTTATTATAGAAATTTTCCCATTATTATGAAATACATGTTTATTATTATGAAATATTTCCCATTATTATGAAATACATATTTATTATTATTATGAAATATTTCCCATTATTATGAAATAATGTTTATTATTATGAAATATTTTCCATTATTATGAAATAGATGTTTATTATTATGAAATATGTATCCATTATTATGAAATATTTCCCATTATTATAAAATACATATTTATTATTATGAAATATTTCCCATTATTATGAAATACATGTTTAATTATGAAATATTTCCCATTATTATGAAAAAAATGTAATTATTATGAAATATATTTTTATTATTATTTAATCTTAGTTTAATGCATAATAGTTTATTTCAGAATGGCTTTTCTATTTAAGAATGAGTTTTTACATAATTGCTTCCTTTTACATAAGAATGAGCTTTTACATAATTATGACATTTTGCCACTGGGCGGGACCAGTGGTTGACCTGCACGCTCATTGGCTGATCCTTCTCCATTCTACGCTCTGACATCGACTAGTTGATGGGGGATTCTCATCGAGCCTGTTGGCTACCTCTCGGAGTAAGTCAGAAAAGGATCTTTCTCCTGTCGCCATGCTGTCAAAATCAAGTTTTCCCTATATTTTGCGCTATGTTTCTTAGTTGATGTCAACTTTTAGCCGTAAACTGAGGTGCATTCTGCCACCTGCTGCCCTGGAGTATATACATTGCACCTCTCGCCCACCATCGATATTCACTGTTCTGTTGCTTATGCCTGAATGAAAGAGCAGCCAATCACATAAATGGCTCCGCCCTCTCTGCTGTGATTGACATACAAATCATTCTTATGAAAAACAAAGCCATTATTATGTAAAAGCTCATTCTTATGAAAAACTAAACCGTTATCATAATAATGGGAAATATTTCATAATAATAAACATGCATTTTATAATAATGGGAAATATTTCATAATAATAAATGCCTATATTTCATAATAATAGACTCATTTATTTATTGAATTATGACCCAAATGGGGCTCCATACAGAACCAGCCTGTGAAGTGAAATCTGAAGCTACTTCATGGATTCCAGAGTGTATTTTTTTAGAAACTGAACCAAGATGGCCATGAAGGAAAAAAAAAAAATTATATATATATATATATATATATATATATATATATATATATATATATATATATATATATATTATATATATATATATATATATATATATATATATTATCCCGTTCTAATCTAATATTCCTATTTCTATCAGTCACAAACACCTGGTTTAAGGCCAAGTCTTCTACTTGTTCAAAGACAGACAAACATGTCAGTGCAACTCTTCAGCTGAAGTCTACGCAATTATATGAATTTACAGTACAACGTAAAATTAATAAATGAATACACAAAATAATGTATTTTATCTATCTGCTTGGTTATATATGCATATTAAACCCTTAACAGTCCCCCTCAAAAATGCCTCGTAGATTTTTAAAGGGCCCATGTACGACAGGCAGAATGCCACCTCTTAACAAGTTAAGGAAACTTTAATAGCTTTTTATCTTGTTAAAATTATCAACATGTTCTGTCGGTAAAAGTAACATTAATTATTTTATTATATAAAAAGCTTGTAAATGGCAGATAAGTAGAGTTGATTTGTCCTGCTGTGTTTGCTGCCATTGCAGTAGTTACAAAGGTTAACCTAATGAAACAAAGTGTCTTTTATTAACTGATACGGCCACCAAAGTGTTTTATCTAATCATTGATAATTAGATGGCAAAGTTCTCTCCGTGAAAACTGTATTTTATCAAACTGATGGAGCGCCAATACAAGTTTTGAAGTTGACTTGATCATTGTCCTCATGGTAACGTTCGTCCTCCCAGAGTTCTGTGTCACGTCCACGAGAGATCACAGCAAATGAAACTTTAAGCCCATTGTTGAGAAACATTTGAACAGATCATTAAGACATTAAATGTTCTATACATATACATTTACCTCAATTAGCCACGTCATTTCCAGTATTTGAACGAATGTTAGCCAACAGTGACAGTCTTTAAATGTTATGGTAGCCATCTAGAATCTTAGCAGTGGAGGGTTTCTTTTTTGTTTTTTTTTTTTTTTGTTTTTTTTTAATGCTACAATTCTGAGCTAATTTCTGAGTAGTTTTAAACTAAACTTAATTTTCTCTTCATGGTTTAGTGGAGGAATTCAGTCTTGCACTTCTTTTGTTGGATACGTGCCCCAGGTTGTTGTTCTGATGAAACACCCAGAACATACATACATTCCCTCCAACAAGCTCTATTTTGGTTTCTTCAGTTTATTATCTAGAGAGACTTTGAGGACCAAACCTTTTCCCAGTATTATTTCACAGACATTTCTTGAGTTTCATTTTAGCACCATGTCCTGGAAGCATTTTTACAGTGTTATGACTGTTATAATGGAATTAAAAAGTCTTCAAAAGTTGGTCATAGCCCCTGGTAGCCTTGTGGCTTTTAGTGATACCCTGTCTGATCATCTCAGGCAGTGCTCTCATTTAGCCCTAAAGAGGAAATATCTTCATTTATCGGTTCAGATCTTGTGAACAAGGGTAATATATTTAATATATTTAGTTTTCTTCTTAATTTTTTAACCCAGAAACTTATATAAATAACAAAAAAAAAAAACAAAGATTGTTTCCAGTGCCATTTTATAATATTAGCTGATTAAAGCCTTTGACTTAATTATGCTCTTGATGTTGTTGAGTTGTGACATTTTGTTGTGACATTTCATGAAGATATTGGGAACAATAGATTATTTCATAAATCTGCCATTACAGTGTACAGACGTCAATAATTCTTTTCACAACTGATCGCTGTGACTTGAGTGAAACACTGACATGTCTCTGTCATGTCCACATCCTCACATCGGCGCGTGGAGGACGTTTCCTGGTATTCATGACATCACTGCAAGTTTCACTCAGCAGGTTAACCACTTGGTTGTTTTGTTGTTTTTGTTGTTGTCTTTTTGTGTTTGATTCTTCTGGGGTTTTTTTTTAAGTTTCTTTTAGGAACAGATGAATGAGCCAAAAAAACTGTTTTGGGGAAATTTGAATGTTATATTGACTTAAAAGTATCATAGTGGAGGAACTGAAAATATCACTAGTTGCAGTAGGTTAAAAGTCTATATAAAATGCAACCATAGTTAAAAATATACATATAAATGTTTGTATATTTCTTTTATATACTTTGCAATGTAAACAGCTTTCACAAATAACATGTTCTAAATAAATTCACATCAATTAAACAGCTAATTTGGTTCACAGCAGCATTTGAAAAATTGCTGGAGTTAGAAAACAGAATGATATGTAAATGAAAAAAGCAAAAAAAAACATGATTCCTCTTCTTTGTGTTCCCTCGCTGTGTTGGACAATAATTTTACAGCGTTAATAACTGTAAAAGTTTATTATCTCTACCACCGGGATCATAAGGCTGCTTGATAAACAAAAAGTACAGACAGTATTAATCTTTATTCTGAGAATAACACCGCAGTTGAACTGACCAAGTTTGCTGTCAGTTTGCTTAAACTTCAGCAAAAACAAAAAAAAACAAAGTTTACTTTTGCAAAGTTTACTTTTACATTTATCACTGTGAGTTATTGCTCATTCAGCCTGTTTCATATCAGGTCAAATGTGTTGGAAGACACATTCAGTCCTGTAGATATCAGAGGCAGGTGATATTATCTGAAATATGGTGAAGGAGTTGGGAATTATTACACTCACTCGCTGAGATCAGCACTTTCCACTGGTTAGACATCCATGTGCATATGAGAGAGATTTTAAAACCATATTCCGCTTGATTATCTATTTAGCTTATTCTTACTTGTTCATTTCATGTTTTGCATTTCAGGCACTTGATGGAGATTATCTATATTTACCCCAAAACTGTAGTTTAGTACAGCTGTGAGGCCAGGCTGGTGGCAGCAGGGGGCAAGAGGAGAAGATTTGACAGATTGCAGCCCAACTCCTCAGTCACCCATGGAGTGTTGATTTTCCACAGGACATGGGCCAAAAAGGGCCATTCCACTGGTTTTTATAGCATTGAGGCCACTTCCTGTGTTTTTTGTAGGTGGTTCAGATCAAAAAGCAAAAGGCTTAGAATGCCTGATTAAATTATCTCTTACATAATAAAGTTTCTATAAAACACTTTTTTTTTTTAAATTTCTAAAACTACAGTTGTGAAAATGCAATGCTCTAGAAAGCAGTGGAATAACATTTTTGTCTTCTGCCAAATAGGAACCTGTACACTGGAAGCAAGTCCCCACTCACCCTTCATTGCACCATAGCATATAAGACAAAGATTGAGTTAGTAATCTTTGCCCATAAAATAAATCTATAACAAATATCTTAGATATGGAGGAGTTTATGAGGCTTTCTTCCTTTGGAAACATGAGACTAATTCTGTAGATAGCTTATCAACATCTACAGTGTCCTTCATAATATTTTGGAAAAAGATGCATCTTTTCTCGACATACCTGTTTACTTCAGAATTTTAAAATTCAGTTTTGAACTTTTACCATATTGCCCACCTATTATTTATACCAGCTCACCCTAATGTAACTGCTGAAACTACCTTATTAATAATAAGATAATTATTTATCTACCTTATGTTTCCACGTCTGAACATTTTAGAAAATAATATTCTACAGTCTACTCTACAGCTGTTACTCTGTCGGAATAAAGAAATAGATAAACCTGTAGAAGACTAAGGAAGTGTGCATGTGAAAATATGAAGGCAAATCGCAAAGCATGAGAAATCATTCAAAGCATTTTTATTTAGTTGTTTATTTAAATGTATTTTGATACATATTTCATAGATACTGTAGATGTTTCAGTGCCAATAATCTCACACCATGGGGAGACTTTCATGAATAATGGAGTAATCTTACATTGCTGTATTGGTAACAGATCTAAATAATGATTCCTCTGCAGCAGGTAGCAGCTGTTTAGCACAGCAGTACCAGAGATATATATATTCTAGCAACCCCAGTAATTACAATGACAGGTATGGAAGAAAATCCAGTTACAAATTCATGTCTTCTAGGTGAAAGAAAAAAAAAAAGGCCCTTTGATTACTCAAAATGTACACCACATCTTGGTAAGATAAGTTCCTGTCTTTCACATCATCAGATGAAAAACAGTGCCATCCTGTGGTACCAGTTTAAGTTTCAAGAATGTTGTATTTACAGTATGTCTTCTAAGCACCAACAGCCAGATTTTTTTTTCTCAGAGATGGTTTGCATAGTCCTCTCCATCATCTGCTGTGTCGATGGTTTTGGTCCGTGGAGTGTGTACGGAAGCGTACAGATCAGACACAGGTGAGGAAGGATATGTGCTACCGTCATCTTCTCTCTCTGCCTTCGATAAGTCCTCTAAATTCACCTTGACTGAAGACTGTACCTCCGAAGAGCTGCGGCCGCACTGCAGTCTGAGACTCTTGACGGTCAGGTTGGCATAGCAGTCCTGACTTTTGGACTAAGAAGTAAAAAAAAAAAAAAAGAACCAATGAAACATACATAGTTGGACAGGTTTCTAAAAAACTAAAAAGTGGTTTATTAAAGACAAAGTGAAGACTTCAGTTTGTGAAGACTACCTGTGAGTCAGAATAGACACCCTGTGGATTCCTGAGTGACGATGGAGGAAGATCAGCGTCCGTGCAGTCATTCACATCTGTGGACGGCAAAGTCCCACCGTGAACTGACATTAGTCTATAAAGGTACGTGCACATTCATACACGCACAGAAACCACTTACTTGTCTGACTGTAGCTTATGTTTCCATAAATTGGATTATCTTCCATCTGTCTTGAACTCCGACTTGAATTTAACAGAGACATTTAAAATTGGCTGTGAATTTGAAATAAATTAAAATTAAATTTGACTTTTCTGCTGTACATCGGTTACATACCGTCTCCTCGTTCTCATGCCTTTTCCTTTGAGAACATGAAAAATAATCTTCATTAGACATAGAAAGTGACTCAATTTCTACAGATGTTTGAAAGCAAACAATATGACTACCTGAGCAACGTCTTAACAAACAGCAAAGAAAATTACAAAATAGAGAGAAGGCCAGCACAGTACAGGAAACCACGAACACTGACAATGGGACAGGGATAGATCCTAGAGAAAAACAAAAGGAGAACTGCAGTTATGATAGATCAATTATGCTTTGAAAAACACATCTGTAAGCCTCCTACCTACACCCTTTACACCCACGCATATCGTAAATGGAGTTTTCTATCCCCAGCTGAAAAAAAAATAAAAGGTTGACACAATTTACTGATGTCTAAATAAAACTCTGTGGCTTCTTTGTTAAAAAATACCACAATAAACTGTAACAGTGACTTTATCAACCAATGTCGTTACATCTCTGATCATATAACCGGGGTTTTAGGGGGAGGTGTTGGCATCTGAGCTCCACTCCATCACTCTCCTCTTTTGACCTCGGTGTTACAGCTGTGGGCTGCCCACTTCCGAGGTAAGCGTAAGGGCAAAATATTGAACTGGGTGGAGATAAAGATACAAAAGTTGGATAACTCAACAATGATCTGGTCAATGTTCTGTTCCTTCACATGACAGAACTCTGCGACTCTGACTGGTGCACTAAATGACAGAAAATGCTGGATTGTTTTTCATAACATGCCCTCTTTCAACCACAGGAGGAGATCTCCACACCATGAGGAAGTCCCGCCGCACAGATTTCACACTGAAATATTAAGATTATATATAAAAATATAAAAATAACACATCTGTACCACCAATATCTAACAGGTTTACTTTAGAAATGACAGAGTGCTATTGAAGGATGACCTTTTATGAGAGATTTTTAAAGTAGCACCTAAATTACATCAGCTGACACTGAACAGCTACCACTGCAAGTGTATGACAAAACGTTTTGTAAAAGGTTTTATGTCAATAACAACTGCATGTATAACATTCGAAGTTTGGTTCAAACTTCGAATGTGCATTTAACTTCGAAAGCATATTTCAGTTAAATGCAGCTTGAACGTGTTGATGATCCAGAGGGAAATATTGAAACTGTTTAATTTTACAGGTCTAATGCTCTATGTTTGACAGAGGAGGCACCAAAAAAGAATCATCAAGAATGTAAGTAACCTGGATGACTGAGACTGTATAAACTGTATAAACTGTTCCAATTATGGATTTAAGTTCAGGCCATATTGTGAAACAGTCCCTGGTTTTTAAAATGAACTGGACCTGTAAAATTGGCAAGTTTGAACGCTAAGAGGACAGATCTCTTAAAAGATTACCATCTATACTGGGAATGTTATTGTTTGTCCAAGATGTGAAGCAACATACAAACACACTTGTCACAAAGCCATCCAACCACTTTGAAAAATCTCTCAAGCCTAGAAAAGGAAAGACGACATTCCTTCAACGGATATATAAGTTAATGACCTCTTGTATTATTACAGAAAACCTTGGAGCCCATTGTACTGGAGGACATGTGGAAAACTTCACTCCTGCTACAGACTTCAGGTTCTGTCTTAGGGAAAGATCCCAGTTCAAAGAAAGTGATTCAATGTTAAGGTTCACAGTCGGTTATATATTATCTACAGTATTACATTCTTCTTTATGTTTCATATTTTTGAATAATTAATTATTGAGGGGGATCACCCCTCGTGACCTGGAGACAAAGTTTAGATCAAAACTGGATCAGTTCTCCCAAAACTTATGTCCTTGGATTGCACAAGAGGAGGAGCTGCACATAAAATTAGTGTTCAGCAAAGGAAAATTACATGCTACAACAGGTATGAAAAGAATCAACATTAAGTGTTAAATAAATAAAAATGCACTGTGCTGGCTGTGCTGCAGGTGAGTGCATGTGTATGTGTGTATTTTTTTGTCTTTACCGGATGATTTTGTGGAGAGGTGGTTAGAGAATGATGTGTGTTCCATCATGGTGCATTGTAAAGAAAATTTAGGAAAATCTCTTTAAAGAGAGCTTGGTAGTTAAATGAGACGTGTTAGATCACATGCACCATATATTTTGGTACTGGTAGTTTTTTTGGAACAATTTTGATGACCATAGCTTAAAACACTGATATTTATTCTGCTTACTGTCTTTGCAGAAAAATTCAGACCTGAGAAGTGATGAAAACATGAAAGGCCACAAGAGGTGTAACTGAGGGAACAGAAATCTACCAAGACCTGGATGCATGCAGACCCTGCCTGGATTATTGGACTGATCTATACATATACCCTAACTGTCAGCTACCCAGAGGTACTGAAGAATACCTTTACAGATGATTCCAGAAGACATTTCTCCATGGTCTGAATGTTAGCCTAACAATGATGTCTTTAAAAAGTGAACTTGTGCATAAAAATGGATAAGAATTGAACCGTTTGCATCAGATTCATCCTGTAAACTGGATACCTGATTTATTTGAAGCATTGCTCTGACTTGCATTGTCTTAAAAATGTTTTAATTAATCTAAGTGATGATGAAAATATAGATTTATTAATTTACGTACTTACTTTTTTATTTTCATTTATCTTATTTAGCCCAGAGTGCATGAAAATTGACTATTTAGAATTATGTTCTGTGGTTTTATATTAAAAAGTTTGTTGCTCCAACTACAGTTTCTTTGCTATTTTTGCTGCCTGAAATAAAATAAATTAATAACACTTAAAAATAATGAAGGTAACAGTTTGCATGGACTTTTTTAATGGATATGATGCAAAACAAAGAAGTTGGAATGGCTTGAATAAAGTCATTTGCCAACTGAATATTATCAATACTTAAGAATTAAAAATAATTTCAGTGTAAAGGTTTAAACAAATTGAGTAAGTTCAACTTTAACATACGCAGTACATTTACTCAACAGTAATGTCATTGGAATTACTTAAAAAGACTGATGCAAATGTTAGGTTGAGCTACTGTATTATTTTTTAGAGCGAACAGCATTACAGCTTTACTGTGTAATGATGCTGCATAAAATAAGGAGCAGAAGATGTGGTTTTACACATACTTGCATGCATGGATGTGAGCGTTGCACCAGTGCTCTCTACAGAACATTTTTGTTGCAGGAACGCCTGCACTGCAAACCATTCTTGACGCATTTCCTATCTCGTACACCGTTTGCAAAGCCTCGTCTTGATAGCTAAGACTACTCTGACATTTATTTCACGTCAGAACACTTTGACTCAATACATCAAAACATTATTTGTTTTGCTGCACTACTTAAAGACCTGAAAGATATCTAAGCTGTATTGTGAAATATTTAGTTTCATTTCACTGTTAAATGGACAGCTCTGCACCACATTAAATCAGGATATAGTACAAACCCATTTATATCGTCCCAGCTTCATCTGATCAAAAAAAAAGTACAGTCACATGTAAAAATTTGAGGGCTCCTGGTCTAAATGTCAGTCACTATGAATAAGTTGTACATGAACCGAACTTTCTTTCTTCTTATTTTATTTTTTCTTATTTTGCAAATGTTTGGACAGAGATGTCGGAACAACCAACAGCCACTGTGTTAACTGTGCACACTTGGACTCAACCAAACTGAAAAGCTGCACCGGGACCTTGAGAGAGCTCTTCAGTAGCAAATACCCCAAAATCTCTAAGAACTCAAGAAATGTTGTTCAGAAGAATTTGTCAAAATTCCTCCTTAGTTGCAATAAAACCCTTTTTACATTACAACCATGAGTTTGATCTGCGGCTAATACAAAACTACTGATCTAATGGTCTATCTTAAGATACTAACAGCTGGTCTTGAAAAGTTGTCTCAAGGAAAACTAAACAACGATACTCATCTGATAAAGAAAATACACACCCTTTTTTTCTTACTTTAAATGCAGTTATTTTGTCTTCCTTTCAATTATCAAAAGTATAGAAGCGTTTGGTATTTTTATAATCAAAATGTCAAAACTCATAGCTTGCAGCACACGCATTTTTAAAAACTTAGCAGTTGCATAAACTTGAAAACATATGTATAACTTTTTATTTTTATGCAGGATTACCAAATGCATTTCAACTTTAAAGCAAATGCCAAAACCACTCTTTCAATAGCTCACCAAGTCCTTGACTCCACCACTCTATGGCTCAGTACATTCAGATGACATTTTTTTTCCCTTCATTGATGACTTACCATCTGCTTTTGTCTCATTTGACATGATGTCTCATCGCATGAAACGTTCCTCAAGGAAACTTCCTAGTTTGTTGCAGCAACAATTATTATTATTATTATTTTTCTGTCAAACCAGACTACAGAGCCTCTTGCATGTCTCTGCTCACACAATATGCTGCTGCAAAAGAGGACTGTCTGTTTTTTTTCCCGAGGGCTGTTACAGGATGTGTGCTTTTTGCAGAAAGCCACAACTCTTTCTTTAGAACAGAGACACATTTGACTTTAGAAGTGGTGTGACAATACTAAGAAATGAATTTCCTTTACCTAAGCTAGTGAGCAACTCTGAGAGCGTTTATTTACGTGAATATTTACTGTTAATAAAATTAATTACAGTTTAGCAAGTCATTTAAGATGTTATTTTTATAATTTGCAGCTCCTGCAACATGTGCCATCCAAGTAGTGAAAATAAATTTTTATTCATTCCACAAATGCATGCTATTTACAAACACAACACCATTATAAGAGGGAAATAATCAGGCTTTCCAACGGTAAGATTTATTGCCAAGAAGCATTACTACACAAAGAAATAATTTGCCAAACAAATTTCCTTAATTTTTGTGCTACATTTATATGGTGCTGGTAATGACTGAGAGCAACCAGTAAATGTGAAGAATTCAATGATCAGCTTAACACATTTACACGACAGTTTTGATGTTGTTGATACAGTATATACAATTTTTCAGGCTAACTTCATCGAAGTGAGTTAAACCTCTCTGACAACCTAAACCTGTTATACCTTGGGAACGCACTCTTTAAGTTGGCTTTTGTGAGACATTCTGGGCCCGATCTTGTGCCAAACCTCCTAAAGCTGCTATTAAGGGATAGCAGGGTAGCAGGAGGGGCGTTCCCCCACAAAGAACGCAATCTTCCACCTCCCAAAACCTGTGATATTACCTGCGCCAACCACTATATTATGCACATATTATGCATGGGAGTGGTTAGGGCGTTCCACCTGTTTAACCAATCAGTGCGTCAGTAGCCATTACCTTTAAGAGCAGGTTGCGGTACCTGCAAACTGCTATGGAGCGTCTTTTCACCCAGATGCAGAGCAGCTCTCATGGGCAGCTCATCTGGGACTCTGCTGTAGAGCTTCCTCCTCTTCTTTCCTCCTCCTCCTCTGCACTGATATATACATAACTAGCTCTAACTAATGTGGAGCAAATGATTTAATCATTTCTTTTGTACTCCAAGAAGTTTCAACAAACTGCTCAGAAAAAAATATAGCCAGTGAGCTTCCAGGAAAGCATTTCTTAACTCCCTTTTTACTTCTGAGAGAATTAAACTCTTAAAATTCCAGAATTCCCTTCCTGTCTCCATTGTGGTTGCTTTAGGGTTCAAGAAACAACTAAACAGCGCAATGTTATCGAAAATTTGAAAGTGATCCAGAATCCAGGATTTCTTCCGGATCACACCCAAAATAAAATCAGTTCTTCCTTTTCACATTTCTGACAACTCCTGAAAATGTCATCAAAATCCATCCATAACTTTTTGAGTTATCTTGAACATATCCCCTGCGCCAAGACGCACCAAGACGCATAGCTGCTGGGAGCGGTGCTTTTTAAAATACTGCAGAACGGATCATTGGATGAGCATTGAGCCAGAGGAACACGTATGATGACATCTACCTTCTACCACTGAGCGGATCTCGGGTGCTCAGAGCGCAAGGAGAGGGTCAGAGGGAGGCGCACAGTACAAGAAACTCCACAACAGAGTTCTGTGATCTCCTCGTTTCCTCCACAGCAAACATCTGAATGAGATCATGCCACAGCTGTACAGAAATCATCTGCCCTTAAGAGAATAATAACGTATGAAAGTAATACAGTGATGCATAATCGAAAGGTAGAGCCGGTTGTGCAGTCCACATGTGACTGGGTGGACGCGCAATGACGCGATTTGGACGCGCTCTTTTACGCGCCGACATGCCAGTTGCGCTTTCCACAAACTCGGTATCTTGCGGTACTGGTATCTAGCAGATTTCGAATAGAGGGTAGTGGGTGGTCAGACTACCCATCTTGTCGGCTTCTCTCATCTTGAATATTAGAAATTCCGAGTTCTCCGTCGGCAGTAAATGCAGCAGGAGTCTCTCGGGGGCGGATCTAACCTCCTGAAATCTCCTCCCTGCTCGTCCACTGTCCTCTCTTTTCCGAAACGCTGATGTGTTACTAACGTGTCCCCTGGAATCTGTAAAAAATGTTCAATTTCGGATCAAAATGGTTGCTTCTTTTTCTGCTGGCCTTTCCCTGTGGATTAGTAACTATTGGTAAGTAGCTCCTCGAGGCAGACGGTTTTCTTTGTCTTCTTAGTCGAGTAACTCTTCAAAGGTTTTCGGTCCATATTGACGTGGCACACTCACATAGCTACTGAATGCTCTGGAAACTTTTCTTAGCTGCATTAACTTCTGTCGCAGCCACAACTGTGTTTAATTCACAAATGTACATCAACAAGAAGGTGTTGTAGCTGATCTCTTACATCGCAATGAATGGAAATAGTCGTCTAACAGCTGCTGACAATATATTATGAAGACAGCGGTGTAAAGTTCAGTTTCACCTTTGCATAGGTGATATGATACAAAATGAATTCATCCCCCAAAGTTTCGTCGGGGAAGAAACAACGATCACCAACTCCCTCCTGCAGGGACACGTCATCATTGATAAGATGGGATTCTCTGTTGATTTCTCATTCCTTGACCCACATTCACATTTTTGGTTCTTTAGATTTGCTAGTTTCTATCAGATGTGCACTATCATCAGTTACAATGTGTGTAAAAAGTCCTTTTTCCACTCAGACAAATATGATATAAAACATGTTTGGCATGGAATAATTGACTCGTAGCTGGATTGTGAACTCATTTTCAGCATTACTCTAAAGACAGCTTTGAAGAAATATAATCAGATGTAGTTCTTCATTGTGAACTTTTAATCTAAAAACAAGCAAAAAATATTAGTTGCATTGTTTCACTGTAATCACTGACAGATATTGTCAAGCAGGCATATTAATACTTCAATCTGGAACCAAACAATGTACTTTCTGGCAGCCATCTTCTCATTCATACTAACTGGCGTGTCCTCTGACCTGGCAGGTCATGCCCACGCAGACTCAGACTCTGCAGAGGACATTGTTGAGGACTCGGATGCTCCTGTAGATGAGGAGGAGGAAGAGGATGACGAAGAGGTTCTTGTTGAAGAAGATCAGATGCAGAACTCGGTATGTACATTATATCTGAATACGTAGTGATGTAGTAGGTTTCACATGCACGTTGTGCTGCAACGTCATTTTGTGTTCATCACCAGGAGGGAGATGAAGAGGACACTGATGAAGCTGCTGATATGCCCGTAACTTCTCACCCTGATGCTGACACCACCATCATCTTCACGTCAGGCGAAGGTTGGTGAAGAGTTTTGTTGTTGTTTGTTTGTTGGGTTTTGGGGCAGCACGGTGGCACTGCTGCCTCACAGCAAGAAGGTTCCTGGTTCGAACCTCGGCAGGGGCCTTTCTGTGTGGAGTTTGCAGGTTCTCCCCGTGTTTGCATGGGTTTCCTCCCACAGTCCAAAAACATGGATGTCAGGTTATTTGGGGCACAGATAATGCCAGAAATTTTATGTAAAAATGTTGGAGGTAGAAAGTAATTGTAGTAAACTGAAGCTGTTTTATGGGGTGACATTATCTGCAACTGTGTGGCTTATAACGCTTATTTGTGCCCACAAGTTTTAATTATGTGCCATTCTTTTTTATTCATAATCCACTTAGAGTTTCCTGCCAATGAAATTGTGAGGTTCCTGGTGGGTTTCAGCAATAAGGGAAGTCAGGCTTTCACCGTTCAGTCACTGGAGGCTTCCTTCCGTTATCCCCAAGACTTTCAGTTCTACATTCAGAATGTAAGTATCTTATCACACTTTTATTCTATTAGCACATGGACAATGCACTTTTTTATTTTTATATTTTTTAATGCATGCAATGTACATTTTGAATATGCACCGATCATCCATAGCATTATGGTTCACCCACCTGTTGTTGAGCAGAGGGTCTGGACTAAGGGGATCATCTGAGGATGTCCCAGAGTGTCTGATACGAGGTTGCCAGAAATGGATCCTTTAAGCCCTATGGAGATTGTGGGGTCTCTGTAGATTAGGATTCATTCCCAAAGATACCATCAGATCCCATGAGATTGATATCTGGGGAGATTAGTCTCCAAATGAACACCTCAGAATATTTGTAGTGTTTTTGAACATTTCTTTAAAATAAAAAAAATACAAACAAAAAGATGACCTGCTAGGGGAGCTGGTCAATGTAGGAGAATCATGTTGCCAGGTTGAGGGTGTTATTGGTCTGCAAAAAATTTTAGGTAGGTGGCAAGTGCCAAAATAACATATCATTTGAATGCCAGGGTGTAGGTTTTCCCTGCAGAACATTGCATTGAAACAAGATGAGCAGTGTTTATTCACGTTAGCTGTCAGTGGTCATAATGTTATGGCTGATGGGCATATTCTCTGTGTCATATCTTAAGAAGACAGTTGCTTAGTTCTGCACGTTTTTATAGTTTACAGCCTTGCCCCTGAACACTGCAGTCCAGCCCAATGCTCAAGCCTCTTTTGAGTACTCTTTCATCCCAGCGCAACCCATGGCCGGCCGTCCCTTCAGCCTTGTTATCCTCCTCAACTATCTTGACACCGAGGTAAAAAAATAAATATTATTATTCCTTTTTCTTTTTAAAGTATGATGGCTTCAGTTATAGTATGTGATAAGAATTCATTTAATAATGGTAGCAATGTGGTTTTCGTGGAAAAGGTTTTGAACAACTTCTTTCTGTGCAGCTCAAGGATGTTGTGTTATTGTAACTGTGGTCAGATTCTCGTCGCATCACAGTATCCTATAATCAGAAATTTAACCACTTGACGATACTCACATAGCAGAGGTGCTTTTAGGTCACTAAATTCTCTACACTGCTCCCTTTAGAAAAAAAAAACTGCTGTGGTTTATTTATTGATTTTATTTTTTTTAATGACCGTTTTCTTTTAGTGACACCGGTTAATGAATTTAAGATCTGCAGCAAAGTAGCATTTTTTTAAGCTTTTTTTTTTTTTTTTCCAGGATGATTAATTTATTGACTGACTTTCTCTCTTTCAGTGCTGTTAGAAAATGCTGAGTCTTTATATTTTGATATTTGTCATGGAAATGACATCCTCTGCCCTCAAGTTTTAAGTTCATAAAGCTTGTTTAATTTAAGGTAGTTGTTCTTGGAGTGGAGTCTTTTTTTTTTTAAATCTTTTTCTTTTATGTACTGTAAATGTTAAGCTTTATAGATGCAGTCAAAATGTGCACATATTGAATTGAGTTACAATTGAAAGAAATGTATCATTTAAAATTATTGTGGATAAAATAAAGTGAAATACCTTGATAAAGCAGTCTGAACTTGTGTTTGCCATTTTTCCATCAGGGCAACGTTTTCCAGACTGCTGTCTACAACCAGACTGTCACCATCACTGAGCGAGAAGAAGGACTGGATGGAGAAACGTAAGGCCCTCCTCTAGTGGGTTTCACCTGCATCCTTCCGTGTATCTGTAAAGATGTGAATAAAGCGGCTGCAGCTTTGCTGCCTCATGTTTGCAAATCACAAAAAAAGAACTACCACAAGTTAAGCATCTATCACAGGAAACAATATATACTCCCCCCCCCCCCCCCCCCCCCCAGCCTTTTTTTTTTTTTAAATCTCAGTTCTGTAAATGTCATACATGACTTTATTTTGTAAACACTCCCTTTGCTCATGAAGTCTTTTGATGTCATCTAGCTCTCCAAGGCTTCACAGTACCAGCTCTCCCAGACTATTGTGGCAAATCTAAAACCACATAAAAGGAGGTGTGAAATTGGCACAAGAGATGAGCAATCTGCATCGTACCACTGGTGTACTGCTGGTGCAAGATGCAAACAGATTCGGAAAAACAAAGCAAACATGGAGTCCTTTTTTAAAATGTCTAAGCAAAGGCCAGTTTTGTTTCATGAGCATTCATATAAAAACTTAAAAGACATGTTCCCAGGGATGCTAAAGAACAACCGGCTACTTCCAACAGACTGTTTGTACTTGCTATTTAGTAGGTCTGTAGATAATATTATTTTATTTGCAGAATGTTCATGTATGTGTTCCTGGCTGGATTGGTGGCCCTGATGGTCTTTGGGATGTACCAGGTTCTGGAGTCCAGGACGGTATGTGCTTACCTTCACTTAGCTGCACTGTTTCCAAGTGCTGTGCCAACACATCAATGCATGCAGCAATTCCCCTTTAGTTTGGTGAATGAAAATAAATGTATTTTTTTTTTTTATTTATTTCATGTGATTTGCAGAGAAAGAGGATTCCTGTGAAAATAGAGAAGGGCACTACTGGAATCAATGATGTGGACATCAACTGGATTCCTCAGGAGACGCTTAATGCCATGAGTATGTTCATTTCTATCTTTCCCATCTGTCATAAATAACACACTTAAACTACTTGATTCCACATCAGTTTCTTTATTCTTGTTTGATGGAATAATTTTTTTTCTTTGTTTCAATGAACACAAAATGGCAAAAAAAAAAAATGACCTACGGTATTTAATATCTGCCTCTTGTCTTACAGACAAGGCTTCTCCTAAAAGGTCTCCACGGAAACGAACCAAAAGGGCAGCTGGCACTGACCAGTAAACGTCAGTTTCCATCTCTCATCATACAGTCCACCAGACTTTCAGATCTCCTCAGTGTTGCACCCCGATTCCCATTTTAAAATGAATATTTTTCTAATTCAGTTGTTGGTCCAAACATGGACTTCAGGAAGTCTGTATGGAGTGCTACCTCTCTGTATGATGAGCATCCTGGACTCTGCTGCTCTCACTGGAGCATAACCAATTAAACACTAACAGGACATCACTCTTCACACAGTTAAGGGACTTTCTTTCTAATATTTGTGTAGAAAATGTATTATAAAATACACAAATTAGTAGTTAGACGAAATGTACAAGCTGTACAAACTCCCTAACCTACAATATCAGGATAAAATGGACTGAATGACTTAAAACCATAAAGTATTTCAGATGTGAAAATAAGATTGGTCTTTTTATTTTTTTTTTTCCTCTTTCTTTTTAACACCAACGTGCCTTGTCTGCCCTTCATTTCTGGTGCCATGCCAAAATGAAAGTGAATAACCCATAACCCTCTGCCTTTTCATGTTGCCACATGTGACCTGAGGTTTGTTAGATTTTAATTTAAAGGAACAGTTTTTTTTTGGTTTTTTTTTTCATTTTAAGAACTAGAGGTAATGTATGGAGGGCTCAAGTTGTCAAAATATAAATACAAAAAATAAATGAATGCTTTTTTAAATAAAATGATTTGCCAAACCATACAACATTTAATGTGTAAAATATCACTAGTAATCTCAACTGATGTTTCCTCTTTAATTTTCTGCTGTATTCAGTTTGATAACCTATTTTTTTGTCAATTTAATTTCTTAAATATAATATCCCTGCATTTACTTAAATGATTTTTTTCTTGCATTTTCCCTATATTTTCCTAATCTCATGGATTTTGATTTCACAGTGGAATTATTTTTTTTAATAAAACCTACAGGAACTGTGAATGCAAACAAGTAAATTACCAAATATTAATTAATACAAAATTTGATTAAAAAATAAATACAAAGAAAAAATACTGAGATTAAAAAAATAATAGGAAAGTTAAATTAATAAAGGTGTCAATTGAAGAAAAAATATGAAATTGGCCTTTTTCATACACTAGATATTGTCAAAATTGTTCTTTTTTTTTAGCATTTATCGGATAATATTTTTTTTATTGAGCCATTCAGTCCTCCATACAATGGCAGCTGCAAGAACTAGAAACAGAACAATATTTGTTCCTGTCCCTCCTTCCTAGTAGTGTGGAGGTGCAACTTGGCCTCTTTAAGGAGTGTTAATGGTACAGTCTCACCTTGTTTGACTTCACTTGTTAAAAAAATACTTTTCAAAAAACAATAAAAGGATGTGAAAGTTGTATTTTGTCTCATTTGGATGTTATCACTGTGTCTGAAAAGTTCAAAAACCAAGAATTGGGTGAATAATTTCTGAGCTTCATTCTTGTCTTCACACCTTTCTCAGGCCAGCTGCAGTGGTCTGTTTGTACAATTAGCAGCACAACAAAACATATTCTCTTTAAAGCCTGAATGACTAAACTCTATGTTTAGTTTCAATTCATGACTCAGAAGATATCAGAAGTCAACATAATGCTAAGCAGCTAAAGTAGAGACAGCTAGCCACACACCCAGAATTCTAAGTAATTCTAGTTCTGTGTGGTCCAAAATAATTCAACTCACGTACTCATGGATGTAAAATCTCTTTGGAGACCAAACTGGAAACCCTTGATACGTCATGTTCTATTCTTTTATACACTATGATCAGTGCAAATGTGCGTTTATGTAATATGATATTTGGTCATGACAACAGATGAAAAAGGGATGGGCTTCTGCATCCCCCCATCATTTTTCCTCGTAATTTTAGAATGACATTTCACCTTGTGGCTGACATTTTAAACAAAGATGAAAGAATATCTTTATTCTCCTACATATAAGCTCTAAATTATGGTCATGTTTCTTTGCAGGATCACATTTGCAGAACTGCACTGAACATTTTATTTTCTTAGACTGAACTCAGTTGTTTGCCCATTTTTCTTGTTTACTTATGCATCCTGCATAAGATGCAAAGATTTTCTGCACAAACTACTTTATTCTGAGGTGATATTGGATCACATGAGACTGAGAGGTGTTCTCAGTATTTGATTCCATCTTGCAGAAGGCCGATTCTTTTACTTTAGGATGGGCTGCAGCAAATAATTGCTCTGATATTTGTCCGAAAACGACTTCATAGACATCATCACTGCTTTTTAGAGTTATATGTTGAGAAATAAAATAGGCCTCACAAACCAAAAACTCCACTGTATGTAGAATCTAAACGATAATTCAGTGGAAGTTTGAGAAATCTAAGCATTGTGCTTATTTTATTTTATTTTATTTTATTTTATTTTATTTTATTTTATTAAGAACCTGGTCTGAGATATAAAGAAAACAGAAGAGAGCTTACTTGTGCTTTCATAAAGAGAAAGGTTTCACCAATCACAAACTGTTTTATGTTCTATTTAGTCATCTAATCCGGATTTGAGCAGTCTAAGTTGTTTTCTTTTTGTTTTGAACTTGCTCTCAAATAGACTAGTGTGTTAAAAAAAAAAAAAAAAAAAAAGGGTGTGTCTTGCATTTTCACAAACAGAATAAAGATTTCTAGAATCCTGAACTGTGTTTCATATAGTCATTACTATCTAAGGGATAGTTCAATCCTGGTTTGAGCCATCTAAACTTGTGATTTCTGGCCGGAAAACTGGTCTAAAATCGGTGGAGTGGTTGAATCAAAAACCAACTTCAGCATCAAACAATGAACTCTGATGTTCTTTTCAACGAGACTAAAAACAACCAACTTCAAGACCGGCTGGACAAGACGCACATTTAAACCCAAATGGATCCGCAGCAGCATCTCTAATGTCTCTAATGTCTTCTCTGGGACTCCCAGAGAAGACATTAGAGACTCCCAGACTGGGAGTTGTGCGAGGTTGAAGTGTGTGAAACGTTTTTCAGCGGCTGATCGGCGGCAGGGAGGGGTCCGGGGCTGTTCTGGGAGTGTTGCAGGAGTTCCTGCTCGGGGAGGTGAGAGAAGATGAGCTCAGCGCGCGCCGGGGGGCAGGTAACGTCAGCAGTCGGCCGGAGCGGGGAGAGACTGACTGTGCTTCAGCTATCACGCCTATCGAGCTCCCATCGCCGCTTCATTCAGCTTCACACAGCGGCTCGCGCTGAAATGGGCGGCTGAACACCTCCGTGAGACTCAGCGCCGCGGTTCCTCCTCATCTCCGAGTTCCTCGGCAGCATCCCGCGCCCTCCGCCTGGCTGGAAATGGGATGATATGGGATTATTCATGTCGACCAAGATCAGAGGAATTCTTGCGTTTGCCACTGGTAAAATGGCTTAAGATCTTCCTTTGTTTCATTAAAGCTGCTTATTGTTTCAGGGAGAGATCTGTATCAGGGCATTTGCTTGTTTGTTTGTTTGTTTATTTATTTATTTTACTTTCCTGCAGTACAGCCTACTGTAGATGCTGTAATCTTTAAATATCTCCACCGGGGTTGCGTGATGCATATGAGACCTGTACCCCTGCCAGCTGGCTGCAGTGCAGCCAAAGATGATCCTGCTCTCTGGGTTCATGCTTCAGGACGGCAGATATTTCATGATAAATCCCAGTAATAGACTTAAATGTCACCTTTATTGTTCCATCTGTTTTTTTTTCTTTTCTGTGTGTGTATGTATGTTTTAAAGAGTTTTTACAGTGAATGATAAACACGTTTCACTGTATAAACTAAAATACCTCTGAAGACAAAAAGGCACTGATGTGAAGGAGATACAACTATGAGCTGGAAGGTTAAGACCATCACCATCTGCTTCACAGCCTGCTGTCCATAAACATATGACTCAATTCAAGTTCAAATAACAAGACTGTCAAATGCTTTAAATTCACATTCTTGCTATTATGAAATCAAACAATAATCCTTTAAAAATGAGTGGTGAAAATAACAGAAAATAGCAGCAGGGAGGCCTACTACAGACAAAATTATGTGGAAAAGACATGTAGCAAGTTGCTTGAAGAGTTTTTGCTCACAAGCAGTGACTGATTATCAATTTATTTTTCATTATGCATGCAAGCGTAGTATATTTGAGTTGTCCCTTGTCTCTCTGTTCCAGTATTCCTGTCTGTTATGGTGCCAGCAGCCTCTGCAGATGTGAAGTGTGAGAACATTTATAAAGACTTCTCTGAATGTGTCCTGGAGCTGGGCGAGAGCATGGACAACTACCAGGAGAACGTGACCAGTGAGAAGGGAGTGGCAGCTGTGTGCAGGTGACAGTGGTTAGATGTGAGGAAGTGCATGAACAGCCAGCACTAATGAATGCTGGACATTTGCAGCAGGGTTTGCATGTTTTTGCTTGAACCAAATACAACTGACTGGAAAGCAAAGAGAGCCACCGGCTCAGATGGGTGGAGTAAAAACCATTAGTAAAAACAACAAGCCTGGAGCATCACAACACTGAATTCTGGTTCATTTAATTTGACCTAATATATGGTTGGGTGCAGTAATAAAGATAGATGAGCATCTTAAATGAAAATACTGGAGAGAAAAGAGCAGATGACTTGATCTCCGAGGGAGACTGGAGACAGGAGCGTTGCTGAGAC
Source organism: Hirundichthys speculiger (assembly GCA_018398805.1). Lineage (NCBI taxonomy): Eukaryota > Metazoa > Chordata > Actinopteri > Beloniformes > Exocoetidae > Hirundichthys > Hirundichthys speculiger. Next base: position 2,020,605 of record JAGFBZ010002207.1, on the reverse strand, counting down.
ACTGAACCATTGTCCTACATAATTTATGACTTCGCTGCAGCCATAATGAAATTCTGGATAGGTTTTTTTTTTTGTGGTCATTGTTAGTGCATGCGCTACAACCTCACTGTAATGTGAAAAAGACAAAGATTTGCTCTTCAGCTGTCTGTTGAAAATTGCCTTGCAATATCATGTATGATATTATTTCATTCTCAAGCAGTTGCCATGGTAATTAAAGCACAGTTTGACTTAAAGCACTTGAAGCTGGTGTAGCAATCTGAGTGATAGACTATTGGCAGCAGGGTTCTTCTGCAGTCTTGAAAAGTAAGGAATTTCTCTTTAGTATTTTCCCAGGCTTGGATAAGCACACACAAAAAAAGAGAGAATGAAACAAATCTGTTTTATAGACAATTTTCCTAATTTTGTTTGCTAAAACATTAAATTAGAATGTTTAAAAATGAATTGATCAAACACTTCTTAGTTTGTTTGAAGCCTTGAGTTTGCTTTTTGGCCACAGATATCTTGGTTTTATGAGAATATGTGTTTAGTGTTACTAACTCAAACCCACAGACACTAATTCAGGCCTAGGGCTGTACGTATCTGTAATCTGCTCCACCAGACCCGCAGATATAGTCATATAAAGTCTCTTGCTTAGTCCACAGCATCTATATGCTAAAGTGTCTTTGGACAAGACTTTGAAGAGGTCTGATTCAATCTGTGATGCTTGCTTGAACTAATTTGACATTTGTTTGTACAAATTATGCTATTATATTATTGGGATTATTTCAATGAAAATGGTAATTTAAAATAATATTTTATTTTGTTTTTCTTTATTAGTGTAGCTGAAACAGTGACTATCTTGCTTGGAAACTTTGAATGGGTGAATAAATGAAGCACTATCTTTAGTTAAAACACGCTCGCCCTTAAGTGATAAGTGCCAGCCATTCTCTACAAATTAACATAGTTTTTTTTTTTTTTTAATCACAGGTTAGCCTCTTTATCTATTTTACTCTAAATAGGGACCACTGTCAAAAAAGAACCTATTAATAAATACATTTGACCTATTAGGAAAAAAAATCAAGTGACAAATAAGACGATGTGCTTTCTTTTTGCAACCAGAGGCATCATCACCCCCTAGTGGCCATCAGAGGGATTGCACGTTAGGGGGTTCAACTTTTCTGATCTTGAGGCTACACCTATTTGTAGTAACCTATATGTTTTATTTTATTTCTGTCATAATTCATTTTAATTTATCATGTATAGAAGAGATTAAGAAAATATAGAGGAAACTAAATACAAGATTTATTCAATATGCCCATCGTTTGAGGATCTCTTTAGTTCTTCCTTAGGCAGATGTGGTACTTTTTTGGGTTGCTCATTGTTTTGAGTCTTTTACAAAAAGCTATACATTCATTTTGTAAGTAACAAAGTAATTGATCTGTCTGAGGGAGAGAATGTAGAATTACAATTGTCTGACAAATACTTGGTAGCATAATGGTACACGTGGTTACGTTCACGGAAGCATTTAATTAACATCTGGAGTAAATGCTTGACGCCAAATCAAGAATGGCTTGAAAGAATTACTGAGAGCTCAGTAAATCTGAGTCTGGAAAAGCGTTCATCATTTAATGAATCCACAACCACACCTACTGCACCTGTGCATGTTATTGTGCTCGTGAATTCTGGGGGTCATGTTCATGTTAATGAGGGGATTCTTTGTTTGCCACAGCCACTGGGAAGCTTTCCACACGTGCGCTCTCACAGCACTGTCCGACTGTCAGGAGGAAGTCAGCTCCATCTGGGAGACTCTGAGGCAGGACTCCAGGAAGATCCGCTTCCAGGGAAGTCTGTTTGATCTGTGCAGCCCCAGCTCCTCCTCAAGCATAAGTCTGTCACTCGCTGCTCTTATCCTGCCGCTGATGCTGGTCATGACTGGCCCCAGCTGGTCCCTTGCATAGATGGTGTGGGGTGGAGCTGTGGTATTCCCTGAGTTTCAGTCATTTGGAGCTCAAAATTAAAGCCAAGGATTTAAGAGAGACAAATGTTTTAAAGGAATTATTTTACACAGAACCACATATGTTTGTGGCAGGACAATCAATATCTGTTTTAATTCATATTTTGATTAATGTTGAAAATCCTCTAAGATACTGAAGCGTTTTTTTCCTTCTCTAATGTCTGGTTGAGTTGCAGAGAAAACTACATTTCCACCCTATCAGTCTTGGCACAGTAAGAGATTTTAAATTCAGCATGTCAAAGTCTGGAGAGTTGAGTCTACGTTCAGACACCTGTGGCACTGGGTTACTAATTTACAGAACCCTACCTGTGCAGTCTTATGAAATCCAACATAGCCTGCAGTCTTTATTGTGAATATTTTACTTATGGGTTCAACTCTAAGCAGCACTTGTGGAGATATTTCTGTTAAAGTATGAGCCAAGGATGGCCAATTTATTGTAACCACCGCCTGTTTTGTGCATTGCCATATTTTTATCCAAGAATAACTGGGCTTTTTTTTGGCTTGCTTCGATAAGTAGATACTCAAAATGCTAAAAAATTTCAGTAGACTATATACAACACACATGAGGACATAAGCTGAGATTTTTACACTGTTATACAAACAGAAGAAATGTTTCTGTGCTATTTAGGGGTAATGATGGGTGGATTTTAGATTAAAAAACAGCTTGCTTATCCCCCATTTCTAGTTCTTTAGAAAGACTAAAACAACCACACACTACCTGCAATAATCAGTCTTTGTGGTAAAAGTGTGAAAAAGTCATGAAACAAAATGTACTTTTATCGTAGTAGATGGGCATGAAAGACATACAGATGTCGCTGGCTTTTAAAGTTCTGTGTTTTAGTTGAAAGTTTATTCAACGCCTTCACCACGTGTTTTGTCCTTTGGGGATGGTGCAAGACTGGCCATCCTTGAAACCAAGAAAATGTAGTTTTGTGATGTGTATAGTTGTTGTGCGGGGGTCTAGTTATTACCAAGCCATGTTTCAACCTATGCAAGTCATTTTGCTGCTGAAGCTGCTGTATTGTTAACATATTTCTAATGTTAAACTCACACAAGGAAAATCTTGAACAAAAAAACAAACAAAAAAATAGAGAGAGCTCACCTTCAAGATAGAAGTTGTGAGATGACTTGAAAGTAAAGGTAGAATATTTAGATGCAAACTGGCTGCAGTGTTTAATGAGAGGAAAGGTTGGTAATATGAAGTCATATTTCTGTGACTTTCCCAAGGCTGAATGCTGTGCTTCATGCATGTAGGCTACCAAACTCATATCTTCACTTACCTATTCATCAGTGTAATTAATTTGCTACTTGGGAAAACATTAAAAGCCATAACAATGTAAAAGTATGGCAAGGCGTGTTGCATACTGGGACACAAGCACCCTGTTGAGGTATGTTCGTGTTGTTACCCAAGTACCTTTATTCTTTCACTTTCATACCACATCTTTTCACTGAGAAGATGAACTCCGCATGAGTTTAAAAGTTACAAATCTAAGGAACTGTTTAGCAAAGACTGTGAATAAGATCTGCATATTGACAAGTTGGTGTTGTGCTGTGATCAGTGTAAAAATCTCAACCTCATACAGAATTGTCTCTTTTAACTACTATAAAAATAATAAAATAGATATTTTTGGTAGATTATTCTCAGCCTGTATATAGCAAAATGAATAAAAAGCTTGAGAAAGAGTAACACTTACATACTTAGCACAAGTAATGTGCACTTCCTGATGAAACCCTGAGTGTAGGAAGCCAATGGAAAGAAATAATGATGTAGTTACGCAGACTGATATGAAATAATTAGAAATATAAATGAACTGTTGGCAGTACTGTATTGATTATTTTTGTATTCTACTAGCAATTGACAAGAACTGACTTCATTGTCAGTTGATTAGTTTGTTTTGTCCAAAAAGAAAAAGAAAACACAACTTATATTTTGAAAGTGAGGTCTCCAGGACTTCCTGGTTTAATTTTCATTGTACAAGTCAGTTAATGGAACAAGCTGTCACAAAGATGCTCTGGCCTGCATCGCACATCTTCATTCAACAGCAACAACAACACAGGTGAAGGGTGACAACGCGGACACTTGTCACCATACGTGACAAGCTTTGCAACACGTACATAACTGGCACTTTTCACATACATGTGCCCACTGACACAGATGTGTTGATGCGGTGGTGACATCAGTTGTGAGGCCACACGTTTCCCTTCATGGTGTTGCAAAGCAACTCGAGCTTGGCGCTTGGCAACGCATCCGCCAAATCAGCAGTCACCAAGATAGATGAACAACAGGCAGGAAGACAATAATACAGACAGAGCTTCCATGATTTTTCAGTGATCTACAATATGAAGAACTACAGAGGATTTATATTTCATCAATGGCACATAAATGTAAGCAAACAACAGTGGAAGAGTAGAAGTGTGTAAAAATATAACCGTCCAAGACAGGAAAGTAACGTGCTATCCCAGTGCCACCTCTCCAGACTCTTAACGTGAACTTTTTTGCTCCTTAAAACTGCAAATGTGCTTATGTGTCATGTCTTTCATGCCACACACAGGTGTCAGGCTACAAAGTGATCAAAATGTTAAACCCTCCTTTGATTAGGAGCTTCAGTATAACCAAACACCTACCTTACTATCCCGCTAGTTTGTGTAGATACTGTACTGACAAACTATTGCAAATAAACCATCAATTGCATTATTTTCAAAAAGAAAAAAAGGATTTTGGTGGGCACTTCACCAAGAATAAAAGCAATAGTTTAGCAGATCTTTGCAAGCGCTTATAAAAACTGAACAATTTTTTAAAACTTACTAATACTTCCAAAGAACGAACCAGACTTTTCTCTAATCGAATCACTTAAAGCACAGTGGAAAACAACCTTCAAAGGTACTATAGGTGAACTGCCCCTTTAATTTGTCTTAAATTGATTAATGTTGTAGTCAAATGACAATCAAGCACATTTTACACCATTTTTTAAAACAATTTTTTTACCCATTTACAGTACCTCAGTCCTCTGTGGCTGATACTGCATGGCTGCTACAAAGACACCAAAAAGAAAAAAAAAGACATCTGACATTTCTGTCACATACGTACAACCCATGCTTTAGTCAAGTCATAGTCAAATAAAGTCATGTAAAAAGACTTTCTGAAGTGTGAGCGTTGAACAGTTTTTCACGGATTTCTGTCCCATATTGTGAGAAGACGCTCACCTGTTGCGACCAGGATCTGGAGTAGCGCCGCTGCGGGCAGAACTCATGGGAATGACAGATCTGTTTTATGATGCAAAAAACTGCCAGTGCACTGCACAACTACAGTATATCACTGAACCTGTACGGCTGAATTGGGGCAGACCTGAACTCATTTTCACTCAAAGCCCACAAAAGTTCAAAAAACTTAAAAAACCCAGAAGAAACTTTAGTGAAGTCAGTTTGTAGCAACAGAACTGGAATCATTCCCATAATTTGGCACAATTAAACCACATACAGTATCAACAGTAAGTATTTTACTATGTGACAATTCCACATTTCTACTCTTGCAACAATCACTTTGATAAGAATTAAATACAATAAGGAGCATTTGTTTGTTTATCTTGTGCTTATCTATATATTTAACCTTCAACACTGATGGTCCTTACAGGTATTAGCAAAATGTGGAACTTGTGTGAACTTGAATATTTTCTCATATTTCTTTTCTCTCAAGTGCATGATAACTTTTGTGACAGCGCTTCAGAAAATGTGGACAGTGTTATTTCCACTTTGGACAAAGTGTTCAGTGTTCTTGATCTGTGCATGAAGTTCGGCTAACTCCTCAGTATCCTCCTTCATGCACATTTACTCCCTCACACATTTCCCTCATCTTGAGTACCTTCACATGCATGTTTGTTTTAGTAGTTTCTATTTATTTCATGTTTCAGTGTATTAGCCTTATTGACTGTGTGCCTGGCGGTGAAAATACAAAAACAGTTGCAGTGTCCTTGAAGCATGAGCAATATGTACCGTTACCTCTTTGGCGAGGATCCTTATACCTTCTTATGCTGTTAAAGAAAGCATGAAAAATGATTGTGACTATAAGTATCACACCATAATAATAGACACTAATGACAGTTTAAACATGGGAAGAACTTTGGAATGTAATGAAAATTCCAGTATCCATGCAGTTTTTCATTTAACAAGCACATTATTTGCAAGACCCTGTAGAGCAATATATGAAAAAAGTGTTTGTAATAATAAAGCACAAAAGTCATGAACATGCTGTGATGTCTGCATGTGTGTGTGTTTCAGGATCATTTTTAGCAAATCAATGCATTGTAAAGACGGGAGGGGGGGAGAATAGAAGAAGAAGAAGGTGTAGAGTTCAATCACTGCAGTAAGCCCTGTGCTGTGCAACGCATTTCCTACAAAGTTTCTGTTTTTAGTCTTCCCTGGAGCAGGTCGTCGGTAATGAGCTTCACAACAAACCTTCCTCTACTCTGTGGTGCACTACCATCTGCTTCATTCCACCTGGATTCTTCCTGCAGAGGCAGTGGTGGGAGAAAATGTGTGATCGTGGCCTATGGTGTAGGTGTAGACGTGCTCATATGTTCCCCTCATTACAGAAACTAATAACGCTCTGACATCTGAAGCACAATGGCAATTATATTTCCTCCCTCGGTTTCTTCACCAGTATTTACCCGTTTTTCTTAACAGACACAAGCTGGTCATGTTTTGTTAGGCGGCACCGGTGCAGCAGCCGCTATCACAGGTATGTTGGCGTCAGCAGAGGCACGTGTCACCGTCAGTGCTCGAGCTCTGATTTCAGGGAGGACACACACGTGTACCACTGTTTTGGAAATGTGTCTGACAACTTAGCAGTCATCAACAGTAGTGCATTTCTCATTTTAAAATCCTCAGATATTCTACTTTTTCACATCTACCTTTACCACACGGGCTTTGAATTGTTAGTCCCTGAAACACAGAGTTTTGATGATAATTAAATTCTAAATTCAAAGCATGTTTATAATGATGATAGGTCCAGTGGTGAATTGCGTTTGGGGGTATTGATTTTAAATTACATCAGTTGAATTTCTTTGAATGTTTGGCCTGAATTTATTTGTTCAGATTTAATTTTCATGTGTCAGTTGGTTGATGAGTTGACTTTGAATCTATTTCATGTCTTTAAAAGTTCAAATGGATCAAAGTGTTATGTCAGTTCTCAAATCAGTTCTACTTTATTGATATGAGACTTTACAAACACTGGTTCCACGGCTTTAGGGAACAAAACAAGACTCAAAAGAGACAAGTAATGCTATACAATAGAATTAAAGAAAAAAATTATCTACAGATTAGACAACGTTCTATAGCTCACATATGTTATATAAAGAGAGGGGATACATTTATTTATAATACGGTTTGGAAGGAAATTGTTCTCTCATTGTGCTTTTGAAATGATTAATCACAATATTTGAAGAATACAAAAAGATTTTATTATCTCTGAATGCAATGTATCAGATTTTTAGTGACTTTAAGAGATGCCATGAGTGTCTTTAGCAATCAGTTTTTGTTTTAGCATATAAAGCTTTATTTTATGAATTACAGTCATGCAGGTGACATGATGTGTTTTTAACAGTCTTCAGTGTGAGACTGCACTGCCATCATGAGGTCAAAGTTAGAAAAACCTAACTGCGAAATATCAGGATATTCCCTCTGATCTGTAAAAGCTAGGCTGTTTCATAATGCAGTGTTATGAATTTTGTAGAAATCTGGAGTCCTAAAGCTGCTCAGACACAAGGATAAAAGTCTACATGTGACACAGCAGTGTGACACTGGTGCAGCTACTTACAACATGCAGTCCTGCTACTGAATATTTGTCTTGGTATTTAATAGAAACACGATGGATACTTACAGCACAGCTAAATACATCGGCTTTACCAAACAATTAAAACAACAGCTACATCAGCTGTTTATTATCCTGTGTCGGTGTGTGTTTTTACTTTTTTTTTTTCTTCTACTCCCTACAAACCACACATTTTTGTGACTTTCATCAAAAGCTGCAAAAGTGTTGCTTAAAAAAGAGTAATGTGGAGAGTACATTTTTAGCCTGAGATCTGTATAAATAAGCTGAGTTTTGATCTAAACCAATGGTTCTTAACCTTGTTGGAGGTACGGAACCCCACCAGTTTCATATGCACATTCCCTTTATTGAAAAATAAATATATTTTTTTTTTTTTCAAATTTAATCCATAGGTATATGTTTTATTGGTGCACAAAATGAACCACACATTAACATCACTGTTTTCAAAAAACAAAACCAACATAAAGCATGAACTGCATGAATTACATACCTTACTTATTACTTATTGTATTCATCATTCATTTTCTGAACCCGCTTTATCCTCACTAGGCTCACGAGAGTTTCTGGAGCCTATCCCAGTCTGGATCCTAACACACACTCATCACCTAATTTCCATCAGGCTAAAAAAATAAATTATTATTATTATTTTATTATTATTGTATTAATTGTAATTTTTTCATTAATAACGAATATTTACTGCAAATCAGTGTGACATCTGCTGTTGCCTTTGAGACACCAGTTCAGAAATGTGTGGTTTCCACCTTGGCAAGTGTCACTCTGGTGTCAAAGTCTGTTCCTTTTCTTTTCTTTTCCTTGAAAAGGATTGCCCCTGAGACCTCCACCGAACCCCCGGGACTGACTCATCAAACCCCTAGGGTTCGATCGAACCCAGGTTAAGAACCACTGGTCTAGACATTTAGAGCAGCGCTCCTCCTTCTACTTGATTGAAAGGTTTGACGGACCTACTGTGTTCACAGAGACACCCATTGACAAACAAGCAGGTTAAAGAATGGATTCAAAAAGTAAAATGGACCCTGCTGTGTACCTAGTTTTTTTCTCAGACAAGATCTGCTGAAGTGTATATTTGTATTTGTAAAAGAAAAATCTGTAGCACACTGAAAAAACTAAGTGGGAGGTTTGTGAGGTGTAATTTTAGATTGAAATGAAACAGTATTGCTACTGAGCATTAAATTCTAGCAGGTTATTCTGCATGAAATGATAAAGTAAATGGTCAAATATATTGTGTTTATATAGCACATTTCTACTCTTATTGACCACTCAAAGTGCTTTTCACTGCATGTCATATTCACCCATACACAGCTCTCTTTTTTCTTCATTAAAAAAAAACAACAGAGATTTTTTTTTTCTTGCAGCCATTCTACAGAAAGGCTGAAATTAAGGAGGTGTAACTGTTAATTTTGTAACTTTTCTTGTGAGCAATGACATAAATGATTAACAAAGACTGATTTCTGATCAGGTGAAGTAAAACCAAACATTTCCACAGCTATACTTCTATCTTTAACAAATCACACTACATTTCATGAGTGGAATTCATTCTGTACGTTATAATCTTATTTTGAAAAGCATCAAACTCTGTCAGATCAATGAAGGAAAGAAGAGTATTCTCCTCTGAAAATAAGCAGATTAGAGGGAAGTACTGAAAAAAACAAGTACGTGAGTTTTGCAGTTAATGTGGCACTTGATAAAGTAAGGAGTTTCAGTCTGTTATTGCAGTCTGTCAGCTGGTTTTCACATTGACACTAATACATGTGTTTCTGCTTGTGGACAGTCGTACTTGTGTGTGAGTTTTGTAGTAAGTCAGAAAAGCTCATTAACCCCAACTATCTGGAAGTGGCCATACTCTAACTACCAAGTTGGCTGTTAATTTGTCATCCAGAAGGTGGCGCATGTATCCGTCCATCCATCCATCATCTATGCCTGTTTAATCCTATGCAGGGTTACGGGGATCTGCTGGAGTCTATCCCAGCTCTCTTCAGGTGAAAGGCAGGGGTACACCCTGGACAGGTCACCAGTCCTATCATAGGGCCACATGTAGACGAACAACCACACACACTCACAATCACTCCTACAGCGAATTTAGAACCACCAATTAACCTGACATGCATGTCTTTGGACTGTGGGAGGAAGCCGGAGGAACCGGAGGAACTGGAGGAAACGTACACAAGCACGGGGAGAACATGCAAACTCCAAGGTTTGAACCAGGAACCTTCTTGTTGTGCTAGTGCTAGTGCTGCCCAACAAGCCACCGTGCTGCCCGGCCATGGGTCCCACAATAAGAATAATAATGTAGAGGTTGGAAACTAGCTACAAATATTTTTTATTCTAAAATGGGATACTCTTCTATGTCTGAGAAAGAAAGATAAACACAGTAACTGAAACACTAAAAAAAAATGACATTTCCATATAAACATCATAGTTCAAGCCTTTTTAACACATTGTGTGAAAAATTACCCTTTGCTTTCACATGTTGACACAAAAAAAAGAATTAATGTTCTCATTTTGTCAAATTAAAGAAACATTGGGTGAAATTGTAATATCTGTAATCAATTTAGCAGAAAAGTGGGCAACGCTCTCTCCTCAAATGATCTGAAACATCATTTAGCCATTCCTAGAAAAACAAAAAACGTCTTCCACAGAGGCCATAAAAAAGCCTTAAAAAGGGCCATGAGATGAAATCTTTCTCAGGTGTATACACAAAGCAACAACTAGACAGAATATATTACTAGACAAGTATGTTTCAAATATTCCAAATATTGAAATATTATGGCTGCCACTGATGCCGATGAAGGGCATATCTCTCATGCAACACTTGATGTTTTGATTGTTTGTTTTTTATATTAAATGATAACATTGTTTTCTATAATGTTTTCCTACAGCGTGATTGTCTTTCAACTATTAGATGATAGGAGTAGTGCATTGTCAAATTCAGTTAGTATATCTTGTTGCTATACTGATTCCTGCGCTGTTTGCTGTAGCACACACCACAGCTCATTTGTTTACTGGAAGCTGCGCTGCCTTCAAAGTGTCCATAAATTTGCATGATTACACACAGAAGTGTAAATGTTGCCGCTGTAAAGGTAGCAAGGACGGGGATGAGTCAGTTGAAGTCAGTGGAAGGCAGAATGATGGCATCCAGTCTGATCCCTGGCTGTCATGTAATGACTGATCTTCTGACGATCCGTGAGAAAGGCATCCTCATCAGCCTGCTCCAACAACACTGTAAGGTCAGTTCGTGCCTTTTTTTTTTACTCCTTTAAGTAGTCATTGTGCATTCTTATGCTGAAAATGGTGTTCATGTTATCAGCAGAAGCTGGCACAAAATGAACAAACAATGAATTAAATTTCAATTTCAATTTTAATTGTATAGCATCTGTTACAATGTCAATTGTCTCTAGGCGCTTTACAGAGACCCAGAGCATGATCCCCGAGCAAATATCATTAACTAAAATTATAATATCAAATCCAAATCAAGGATAATGGAAAGTAAGAAAAGAGGGAGAAAAAAAACCTTTAAGCCAAACAGTGGCAAGGAAAAACTCCACTTGGAGGAAGAAACCTTGAGCAGAACCTGGATCATATGGGGGGACGTTCCTGCCGAAGGCCAGCCAGGTAAAGACAGAAAAAGAGAGGAGACAGGACAGATAAAGGAGAGCACACAAATGACTTTTGTGATGGCCGTTGCTGCGTTATAGTTCCCAGGCATCAGATGTTTGGCTTTTCAGAGTTTCCAGAGTATAACAAATCATTTTTAATGAATACTTTTTAAAAGGTTTGAATAGATTAAAGGAATAGGCTACAACAAATTATCATCTTAAAAAATGGAAACAGTGAGTTCAGGAAACATACCAGAGATGTCAAACATCCCTTTTCTGGATGCAGCTCAAGAAAATGAACTGTAATGTAATTTTTATGTTTTGGTTGTCTTGTTCTAATTGGTCATAGTACTTCAGTAAATGGTGTGATGATTTAAGATCAGTAATGTACAGTATGACGTTTACCTAGCAATCCGTGACAGGTACCACGAGTCAACACTGCTCATCTTGTTACAGTGGCACATTGAATCGTCTTGTACACGAAATGTGCTATATAAATGAATTTGCCTTGGCTTGCCTTACAGTGAAATGTTCTGGTGGGAAAATTTGCATCATGGCATTCAAATGAATGTTATTTTGGCAGTTGCCACCTATAACATAGAAACATCATTTATTCCATTTGAGTTGACCATTTAAATCCATTTAAAGAGTCAGAAAAGGAACTTCCCCATCATGTCAGACTGGCGCCACTGCAAGCCATTGTTAGCAGTCTTCTTCTTCTTCTTCCTTTCCTTTCTGCTTTTCTCTTCAGGGAAACAGCCACAGCCAATCATTCGCCTCATAATAACACTGTATGCAGGATTTAAATAATACAAGTTGTGGAAGAGTTTAGCAACTCATCCACAACTAAAAAGTGAACAGTACCATGTGTATGTCTGACTCTTAATGTAAATGAAATATTTCCATCCCCTCTTATGGCCAGTTTTTTGGACGTAGTTCTTCCAGCTCAGCTCTTCAAGATCTGCCTGACTCTCTGTAGGTACTTGGTGTTACCGACTTCCTCACATCCTCTGTAGTTTCCATTTGCCTGTGGGATTCCATGGAATTTGTGGCTGTTTTTAATATCATCTGAGTAGCTTCCTGGTAATTTTATCCCTTCAGTTGTTATGATTTGCCCCTCTTTGATACTGGATTTATCTAGTTGGACTAACATCCCGATCCTGCTGCTGTATATCCTGGTGAGGTTGATTACTGAATTGATGTCTTGCTCATTCTTAGTATACAGTTTGATATTATCCATGTAAAGAAGGTGTCTGATGATTGCTCCAGTTCAGAACCAGTATCTGTAGCCACTTTTCAGAGCATCAGTGGTGACAGAGCGTCTCCTTGGTATCAACGAAAATGGTAATTTGTGCAACTGACTTTGAGTTGGCCTCAAGAGTCACAGTCCCATTGAGTTCTTGGTGAAGACTCTACTGTTCTCTTGATGTACAGTTACAAGCAATTGAGTATCTATGTGTGTGACATCATTGAGTAATAGGCTTTCTTCTGGTAGATCCAGGCAGTGCCCAGAGTTGCTTGTCTGATGGTTACTGTCTTGAGTGACAATTCTGTTGATCCATAGCTAGTTCTTGGCTCCTACGGTTTACTTCCAATTCCCTTCTGGACTGCGCTCAGGTGTTTATCCATGTGCCTTTTTATCTCGGCCTGCTATGATGCCTGACAAGCATTTCCATGTTGTCCAGAGTCAGGTTATTGGCATTAATGTAATTGGGTAGAATCGTTGAGTAGTCATAGCTGTAAGTCTTTGTTTGACAGTCTTGAATGATGAAATGGTTTTATCTTCTACACATTCAGACAACAAGCCCAAAAGTTCACACAAATACAAAAAAATCCAGCAGAGTGGATCATTTTGCATCATCGTCAGCCTCTGAAATGAGGGCACTGGTTCTCTGAAGAGCAGCCATCTCTACCACGTGGTGCTCTGAAAATGAACCAAAATCCTTCAGAGATTGCTTGGAGCCACAAGACACGAAAGCTGCTTTAAAAAAATAAAATAAAAATATAAAAATCTTTGATCTGATTAGTTTTAACCAGGAAACAAATAAGCTTGTTTTGCCTTGTGCTTTTTTTCAATATAAATGAAAGCATGAGAAAAAGATCCTCTAGTACAAAAGCTTCCAAGTGAGCAATATAAATACACATAGAGAGTAAAAATTTTAATGTTATTTCATCTGTTCTAATTCAATGTAATTACTGCTTTATTTCAGCTAATCAAATCTACAGTAACACAGATACTACAGGCCAAGGACACCCAGGGTGAAAACCCAGGCTGGCATTATTTAGATTGTGGTGTGGTGTGCCTCATTGAGGACGAGTCTTTACATTCCTACTTCCTGCGACTCTACTGTGTCAAGGTAAAAGGAACTACGGTGGTACCTACAACACACACATTAACACATGCACTGCACTTCCTTTAGTGAAGCAAAAGCTTGTTTTGTCCCTTTCTGTGCGTACGAGTGTAGCTGCACGTATATGGGACAGCTTGCGGTGTTTCCTCTCATTTGCAGTTTCCTTCACTAACAGAAGTCTTATCTTGATCGCTGTGCTTATGCTTCTCCACATGTAGCTCTGTGTTCATAACCTCTTTCTTTTCTTCCTTTCCTTTTATCCTTGCCCTAAATGCAGCGTGAAAAGCTACTGTGGGAGCAGGAATTGTACGTCCCATTCAAATACAAAGCAGTTCGTGCATACTTCCACACTTTCCCTGCTGAAGTAAGTCACTCTGTTTGCGTGCTGTGCTCATCAGACATGGACTGGTTTGTAGTGGAATTGCTCTGTTTCCTCAGGTTCACCAGGTTGGCCTCAACTTTGCAAATGAGACTGAGGCAGAAGAATTTCATCTTGCAGTGGAGGCTGTTTCTGGTTAGAATACCAACAAATGGATGAATAATCTGTATCAGCACAAGTGAAGAAATATGTTTGGTTTTTTTTGCACAACAGAACAACATTTTCTTCTCCACTTATAGAAAAGATGACTGCCGTGACTGACATGACACAAGTGCAAATAGCGAGCAGGTCATCAAATGGCCAACTTGATTTAGGGTGAGAAAAATTGTACCACTTTACAGCTGTAAAGTGGAGGAATAAGGAAAGCATTATAGAGATGCTTTACTGTCTGTCAACCTTCTCCTCTTATAGAAAAAAGCCAGCAGCACATCAGAATGAGGAGAAACATCTCCCAGTGGACACAAGCTCCTCCAACCACAAGTTCTGTAAGTCATAAAATAAGCTGAAATGTCTATTAGAACATGTAAAGTCAATTTTAGGTCACTCACACTTTCAAACGATAACTACTCCACAGAGATAACGTGCTTCAACGCTCCATTCCCTGTATCTGTTTGAAGTTTAAGGATCTTGACCCTGCTATGAGGAGGATGTTAATGCAGGCAAGACTCGGCGAGGAAGACATAAAAGACAAAGACGTGGACGAGGCCGTTGACTACATCATCAACCAGTTTGGAGGACTGAAGGCTATGCAGAGAGAGTTGAGGAGAAGAGGTTTTTCTTTCAAGAGCTGTGCAATGCATGCTCATTTTGCACTTCTTCATTTTAACTTTATTTTTAAAGGGTACATCTTTTGAGTGGACATGCTTCTCTGACATGCTTGACAGGACCAATCTCGCAAACGTTACCAAGAACTGCAGGAACGTCCATCTCCCTCGCTTTGCAGAAAGGGCCTTTGCCACCTACCCCTACAATTAAAAACTGCCCCACCTCTCAGCAGGCATCTCAGGGCACAGCTATACCAAACAGGAGTCACTTTGACCCTTGGACGTCTTCTCTGTCATCTGCGTCTGCATCAGAGACAAAAAGAAAAAGTGCAAGTTTCAAACATGTAAGATGACTCTTTCTATGAACATTCATACTTTCTAAATTACAGATAAAAAAAAATTTAAAATAAAAGTATTTTCTTTGTGTTGTTAGGTGAGCTCTTCAGCAGGAGCAGAAAGAGGCAATCTCATCTTGACTGCGCTGAGAGACGTATTCAGACAGAAGCAGGTGTTCCAGCGAAGCACATGTGAAGATGCAAATCAAATGGATTCAGATCAGAACACAAGCAACTTTAAGCCTGGAAATGCTGGAAAACAACTTCAGCTGTAAAAGATTTGCAATATGTCTGCTGACAATCTTTTATTTTCTCAGACTTTTACACAAACCAATGGCTGGATTCACTGGTCACATCTTAACGTATAACATTTGTACACTGTCAAGTTCAAGTCTCTATTAATTGGAGCATCAAAATGAACGATTTCTGGACACTTTTCTCTCATGTAGTATCACAATGTAGTGCCATAAAGCACTCATGATGTATGTATTTTTTAACAGAAAACAACTTCATTTACTCAGTTCAGTGCATTACGACTATTCCTAAATAACAAGACAATTATGCTGTATAACATACAGTTATGTGAAAAATAAAGTACACCTACTTTCAAGACTGAGGTTTTGCATTTCAAAATATTACAAATTATTATTATTATTATTATTATTATTAAGAAGAAGAAGAAAAAGCTTTACCAGTTTGTTGGTATGGAACATGCAAGGGTGTGTTAACATAAAGTCAAAGACGAAAGACATCAGCAGTGATAGCAGAGAAGCCATTGTTGCCACCAACACATCTGGAAAGGCTATGATGCCAGGGTGGGCATCTCCCTCCCACTGAAGCTCTCTTCCAGCTGCAGTAACATTTGCAAACTCCATCAACGAAAGGGAAAGTGAGGTCAGCACAGTTGTGTGTGTCCCATGGAAACAACTTGGGTTTTTTTTTTTTTTCCCAATCATTTACTTAGTGCCTACTGGATTAAGCAGTCAATGACCAGAGACATTAGGGACTTGCTGCTGACAGTCGACCACAAAGCAGATGAAAAGGCCTGTCTGTAGATTGTGGAACTTCATAATGTTTTGTTACAGCACACACTGGGGCAGGAATATGGTACAGTGCCTTGCGGAAGTATTCGGTCCCCTTGAACTTTTCAACCTTTTGCCACATTTCAGGCTTTATATATAAAGATATCAAATTTAATTTTTTTGTCAAGAATCAACAACAAATGGGACAGACTGTAAAGTGGAACAAAATCTATTGGATATTTTAAACTTTTTAACAAATAAAAAACTGAAAAGTAGGGCGTGCAATATTATTTGGCACCTTTACTTTCAGAGCATCAAACTGACTCCAGAAGTTCAGTGAGGATCTCTGAATGAGCCAGTGTTGTCCTGAATGACTGATGATGATCAATAGAATCCACCTGTGTGTAATCAAGTCTCCGTATAAATGCAGCTGCTCTGTGATAGTCTCAGGGTTCTGTTTAAAGCTCAGAGAACATCATGAAGACCAAGGAACACACCAGGCAGGTCCCAGATACTGTATTGTGGAGAAGTTTAAAGCAGGATGTGGATACAAAAAGATTTCCCAAGCTTTAAACATCTCAAGGAGCACTGAGCAAGCAATCATTGAAATGGAAGGAGTATCAGACCACTGCAGATCTACCAAGACCCGGCCGTCCCTCTAAACTTTCATCTGGAACAAGGAGAAGACTGATCAGAGATGCAGCCAAGAGGCCCATGATCACTCTGGATGAACTGCAGACATTTTATTGACAATTTTTGTTTTTTAATCTAACACAAAATAAATGAAAAAAATGCCTGTTTTTTTTTTTTCATTTTACAATTTTAAACTTGGATCAAAAATACGAAATTGAAAAAACGGGCCACAGAACCATGGGCGGAGTTTGCGGGGGGGGGCAGGGGGAGCATTGCTCCCCCTGGTGGCTGAAATATGTAATTGCATTGTCAACGAACTGGCAAAAATAAATAAATGTTTTTGACCGTAATGTTTTTTTTAAGTCCAAAATAAACTGCAGTATATTGTGACAGTTAAATGAATCATGTTATATTTTGTTTCTTAATACATTTAACATCATTAACATTAACATTTATAACATCTACTGTGTACTGTATCCTGTTGCAACTACTGGTTTTGAACATCATCTAATCTTGGACTTCATGGTTTCGTGGTGAGTGTATCTTGTGTGCCATCATGTGCGCGCGAGTTTGCACATATGTGTGCATGCCCGCCGGTTCGCGTGCATGCGCGCCGGTTCGCGTGAGAGTGCGCCCGTTTGTTGAAAGTGCTTAACAATTTTTGCCCCCCCCGACGCAAAAGTCAAACTACGCCTATGCACAGAACTGAATTTGTTTTATAATCTAGGACCGGACTTTCTGTTGTCGTTACACATCTGTGCCACTAGATGGAGCCGCACTGAAGTAACCAGTAAGAGAACAGCAGGACAGTGAACACATGGAGCAGATCTGATGTAACATGGAGGAATGACGCGAAAGTTTTGTTGCAGTCCAGAATTTTTTTTTCAGACAGAATTGTTAATATTGCTACCTGAGTTGCTACCCGAACTGTAAAGTTCACAGATTTCTACCGCTATCCATGTCTGTTTTAGCTTTTCCTTATATTTACTGTTTTCCGGTTCCACAGCAGCCAGTAACAGACTTTTCAAAACAAAAGCATGTGAGCAACATGCGTTAACCCGCGATAAAATAAATGTTGACGTTAATAAATGAATGCGTTAACGCGATAATAACGCGCTAACTTGCCCAGCCCTAGTAATGATGTATGCATTTTGGACAGAAAAGACAAGATGGTTTGAGAGAAGAGTAAATGAATCCATCCATGCCACATGGGAAAACAAACATAAAACACAAGAGGCCTCAGGACTTCATCTATGCAGCACTAGGGCATAAGTAAACAAGTAAAAACAAGTGCTTATTACACAGTGCTGCCTTGAATCTACCAGCCATTTGCACCTTGATTCATGAGATAAAACATTTCACAAGATGACAAAGTAAACAACTAACAGTGGATAAAAGATTGTAATGTTCTACAGCAGTGATTTGCATATGACATCAACAGCTTATAAACTCAAAGGTCAACACAAACTAGTTTGAACTGATAAAGCCTTTTGAATGGGGGTGCGGAATCTGTATAGAGATTACACAAATTCAAACTATTCAAAGAAACTGGAATTCAACAAAAACAATGGCTTTGAGGTCCCTCAGGCTGAGGTTCGAGGCATGCATATACTGAATAGACCAAGTCTGCACAGGCCCCGGGACCCAAAGAATCATGTGGTCATTGATCTTATTCCAATCACATACAACTGCATTTATCTTAGAAAAACACACAAAACAACAAAAATAAGTTTCAGAAGAGAGTTAAAGCAAGAAACATTGACTTATATAGGACACAAAATGTCTCAAATGGGATGCAGTAGAGATGTATGAATGATTACCCAAGTCTGTGGATATTCTCTTTTATTCAGGTCAATTCCATTCTTGGTCAGACTAGTCAGACCTGTCTGACCGATGCGTTGAGAACTGATGAAACCGTTTGGATAAGAGGCGAAACGTCTTCTAGACAAATCTAAGTCCAGTTGCCCAGGGGCGATTCTAGGATCAGAGCCTTAGGGGTGCTGAGCACCCAATGAGCCCCACCACAACCCACAAGTAACGTTAGTGAGAAGAGGACAATACCATTAGGCGGTGTCGTTTTCATTTTCATTCTTAAAATATAAACTTAAACCACAAACTATGGATTAAGTTTTGGACATTATCTAAGTCTGTCAAATGGGAACTAAAATTTTAGAATAACAACATTTCTTACTCCAGGTTTTTGGGGTGCTGAATTACAATTCTAAAAAAGGGCTAGCCTCGCCCATGCAGTTGCCTATGATTCAATTGTTGCCATAATGATTACTCAAGTAAGAAACAAAATAAGCACAGTCAAGCTAGAAAATATGCATGAATGACTCCAAAGAGGTGCAAAAATGAAAAGAATTATACATGGTGACAAGTAAAAATGACCAAACAGACACAATATATCCTAAATATATCCTAAATAGCACATAAAACGTGCCAGAGAGAAAGCGGTAATTATTTGGCCAAACTAGAGTACTGAAACAACACAAAATACACATATAACGAGATCCTGTATTACGAAAATGCCTCGTGGAAAAATGCAAAATATCTGCAAGGCACACAAGTGCAGACCACAAAACAGCTCCTAAATATAGGCCTGTATGCCAGGACTGTATTTGTTTGGTGCCTGTTACTGTCTCCATCCTCTATGGAACAAATGGGGAAACCTTTTTAAGCTCCCAGGGACAGGTGCTGCACTGGGAATATCAATGATGGCTCACTAGTAAATAAAAGCTTCATGGAAGTGGGAGTCAATGAGCACGCGCATATTCGAACGCAACACAGGAGCGCGTGGCTCTGCGCGCTCTGCTCAGCCCCTTCATTCATTGCTGCTCGCGCTCCTCTAATACGTACTCACACTCCAATAGACGCTGAGAAGAAGAGGAAGAGGCTTTTAACCTGGACCATGAGGGGCTCCTGCCGCCCGAGAAGCCCCCGGGACAAGGCAGGTAGGTCTCCACTTCCACCCCATGTCCCACTTTATTAGCTTTGTTGATTTATTTCTTTAAAAATACATATATATTGGCGTTCTTGGGAGTCGCTGTAGTGTGCAGGGGGAGCTGCAGAGCAGCTGGGCTAGCATGCGGGCGAAGTAAACAAGTCTGTGTCACGTAGCCTCTCCTCGGAGCTGACAGGAGGAGACGCGAGACACGGTCCAAACCAGGGTCCGTGAAACATGTTAGATGTTTTTATTTTCTGGTTATTGCTGTGGAGACACAGTTATTATTCTTAAAACGGCTCTAGAAGTTCAGTAGCGTTACATCTACTGCTACTGTTGTGTTGTTGTGATCAGATGACAGTTATGGGAGAGAAAGCCAGGAACTGGAAAGTGTTTCCAGAGGGAAGCCTCACACACGCACCACGAAATTATGAATAATGTGTCAAAGCCAAAACACGTCATATATGTATATGTATATATATATATATATGTATGTATATATATATATGTATATATGTATTTGTATATATGTATGCCGTGACCTCTAAGGCTAAGTTTAAACGCACAGTGCTTTAGCCTTTGGGTTTTACAGATTAAAGAGTGCATGACAGGAAGTTGTTATCATTGGAGTTATTGTGTAGATGTGTTTTCGTTTAATGTGAGGTCTGAAAAGGCTGTTTGTACACAAGTGACACCATGACTGTGAGCTTCTGCAGTAAGGTCAGCCAAACTGTGCACCCCCCCCTACAGACACACACAGACAGACCCACGTGTGGCAGTGAGTGGGACAGAACAGATTTCCCTTTTTATTTTGGGTACAAAACTTAAGTCAAGCTCCTCTTTGTTTACTTTCTGCTGTCTTGAAAACCCAGCCTGCGTTTCTGCATTCTCCACATGCCACTGTTGAATTCCTGTTTTGGGATCTTCAATTAATACTCTGTATACAAAGGAAAACACTTCATGTGCAGTCGGTATCTGGACCAGTGATAATACTATGTCATATATATATATAATCCATAGCCTTAGTTATTTTGAGAATGGTTTGTTAGGTAATTTTATGAGTCATGCATTCAGTGTTATATTGCTGTGTTGACATGTCTTGTGAGCACTGTACAGACGGACTCAAGTGTGGTTTAAATGTCTGCAGCCCAAGCTGTTGTGGCAGATGTACAGGGGATGAACAAAGCTCAGGCTGTGCTGGTCAGTAGGAGATGTGGCTGTCTGTCTGCCTGCAGGGCCTGAAAGGAGGACCTGAACCAAAGAGACACGAGAATGGAGTTTTATATTTGTGGAGGCTAATTTGTTTATTTTAAAACAGGTGAACAGGTAAATCATTGTTTTGTGTTTTAACACTGAGCATGATGATAGTATGAAGTTGTTTACTGCCATGCAACTGTAATGTTACTACTGGGCTGGATGACAAGCATTGAGTTAGCTGTGTTCCCACATAAACCACATGTGTTATAGCTGGAGTGAATACGCTTCAGCGGATGCAGCAGGGCAAACACATATTACATCATTACGTTCACTCCACAGTGGCTGCAATATTTTTATCACCATGCCAGTGAGGCTGGCTCAGTCGCCGCCACATGCAGACAACCTTCTTTCATCCAGTGTTTCTCCTTTCTTTTAAACACCATAATCATTGTTCTACATTTCTATATTTGTGTCAGATTTCTACTCCAAATCGCCACTGTAAGTCTCTCCTTCTCGTCCTTGCTCACAGAATTTCTATCTCTCTCACGGCTCCTCCCTCTCGCCCTCCCTCCCTGTGCCTGCTTTATCTGGGGGAAAGTTCACCCACTCTCACAGAATCACATTAAAGGCTTCAAGTGAGGCCGTGTAATATGTATGCAGCAAACAGTTTGATTGTGCAGTTCACTAGCGGGGCTGATGTTTTGCATGAAGGTTTATCTGCGCTCGGGATTGGTTGTGATATTTTTGATATGCACAGCCATGCAAATGTAGCAAGATTTTTGCACAGTGGAGACATTTACTGTTGCTCATTTAGGCTCAGTTGAGACTTTGGTGTAATCCTCTGAGGCATGTAACCATTTTGAAATGATTCTGGATAGTAGGTTCCAAACAATATCTAATATTCATCTGTTTTATTGATAAGGAAACTGACTTGATCTTGAGGTCATTGCTTTGTCATTTGTAAATTGTAGATTTGATGTCTACAGAGTTTTGAACTATTGTTTGCATTGATATTGTGGCAAGGAAACAGATTAATGAAAAAGAAGAAAGTCAGACTATATACTCAACAAATACTATGGCAAGAAGTATGCAGAGTCCCTTGAACAAGATGGGACTTTATTCTTTGTTGTTACAAGTCTGTAGCAGAGGTGAAAGTATGCTTGTCAGTGCTGCTCATCCATCAGCATGGCTACATATAAACACAGCACCAAACTCCTTGAAACTTGATGAGGAGAGAGAATATGGGCAAATGAAGAAGTCTGGAGAGGATCTAGATCCATCAGATCATGACATTTGTCTTATATGTGCCACCTTGGGTCTTGTATCATCTCTCCACTTGGCAAAATATTTTAAGGGATGTTACAATTCATAATATATATACATGTGTATATATATATATATATACATGTGTATGTATGTATGTATGTATGTATATATATATCCATGATATCCGAAAGTGGCGTGACATCATACTTACACATTGTTTGTTGGAGCAAAAATAAATCTGTGGCTGATATTTATAATATAAATACCATTTTGTTGTTGTGTTTCCTCACTGTCTATATTTTATTCAATGGATGAACTAAAAAGCAGGATTAATGAATTAGTAAGATTTATTCATCCTGAAGCCAGGGTTTTCAGGGTCACAAAGAAGGCTCTCTTTTAATTTGGCTGCATCATTACTCTGACTCACGTGAGGTTGTCTGAGTTTCACCATCCACCATTCTTTCACCGATCGGATCACTGACAGTATTTTGAGCCATTTACACTCTCAGCTAAAGGAATCACTTTAGTTGTATGTTTGAAATGCCACCAAACAAAGCTATGAAGTTGTAGTAGCAAACACTGTTTGTGTCATATTATCAGTGGAACCTCCATTCAGTAGGTGAGTCAGAAAATGTATCTTCTTAGGATGTTTTTAGGTTCCTGATTTCCAGTGCAGCCTGTTTTACAGTGATGGTCATACACAGTCTGTTGATAGCCTTTCATGGACTTTTTGAGGATTATGTTTAAATTTGAAGTTCAATAGCTCTCATGAACAGCTGTCATGTAAAATAAAATGAATGGGAAAATTAAAGTATTTGCTTGCAATTTACACAAGTAACAATTTTCTGCTGACATGTTTTTTCTGGCCTTATTTGCAGTTTTGGTGTTGGTTTAATGACTACTTTATATTCTTCACAGTTCTCCATTACAGCAACGTTTTCCTTTAGGCGCCAATACACGGTTGGTACATTTTGCAGAGTCAAATGACTTGTGAAACAACTGCTCTTATTGGAGCACACACAGATTGGCAGTTGACAAGGTTTTGTTAAGTCATCTAATACAAAGAGCCTGATTATATTCATCTAGCTTAATAGTTTATTCCTCTGACGTAGCGATTACAAATGAGGCCAAGGGTTGCTGCACTTGAATGAATAGCTCAAGCATGTCCCGTTCTTTCATACATTATCTGCACTTAAGTCCAGAGTAGAATGATCAAGGTCTAAGCCCTGAATGTTGTAGTGCACTTTTAAAAACGGTCTTGCTTTGAAAATGGATATATTTATAAACCTGAGTTAAATAATGAGGGAGACACATGCTCGGCTTTCTCTTCTTTCTAAAACTAGATTTAAGTTAACATAAAGATAACATAAAGCAGACCTGAGGTACTTTTGAATTTTGGTAATCTAGATGAGATTTAGTTTAATACACCAAACTTCACATATTGGTAATAGACCTCTGGGGTCAGATTTTTGAAAAAAAAGGTCCCCAAAACAATTTTTTTTGAACTATCCAAAGCTTATTCTAGATGCAAACACAGCCAAGCTCAAATTTTTTAATCCGTTATAGAAATAGTCTTTAAAATATCACTACGTTTTCTGAGTATCAGACAAACTGTTCTGACAGAGTGTCATGAACTCGGGCTAAGCTGCAGAAATATGTAACACCCTCTCTGATAATGAAGTTTCTTCTGAAACCCGGACTGATATGACACCCCTTTGTTAGTAGAGTTTTCTGTTTCATGTAATTGTTTTTTTAACAGTAGATTACCATTGTTAGTGTCTTCAAAACAGACCTGCTGGTTGAGTGTGAATGAATGAAGAATGAAGTTTTTCCATCTTTCTTGACCTTTTCTTGTATAAAATGTTCAAACCTAAATGCACTCAGGGAATTTGTAATTTAATCTTTAATGAGAAAATATTAAAAACTGTTGCACGGTGGGCATCGTCGAATTAAAATCTGAAGGAAATAGTATTCTTTTGTTTTAAAGTAAATACTTTCTTTTACCGTAATTTTAGTTGATACTCTGTATCTTGTGTTTTAATACTCAATACCTACTGCAGTCATGCTGGTCCGCTCACGTGAACTCTGACCTATAACCTCCACCTTGGCACTAGTGGATGTTGAATGTTGAGGCACCAAAGCATATATCAACTGGGTTTGTTTGTTTAATTCCTGAAGTTTATACTGTCCCAGACCATTCTAAAGGTTGAGCTTGTAGAGTGTGAACGTTTTGCCTTGATAAACGTGAGAATGACTTCGTGGGGCCGTGTCGGGTCCGTTGATTAACACAAACTTTTCTTTCAAGTGAAGGGTTTGCCAGAGCTTCCTTCGTCGCAGCCCTCCATTCTCTCCCCGACTCTCAAGAAATTATTTGGCATTTTGCAGATTTAGTTGCTTCGGTCCTCTTCTCTTATATTGTCGAACCGCAGAATGCTATGTGTGCTTGAAAAATATTTTTTAAAGTACATGTTTAAGGTTCAGGGTCAGTCAACAGTAATCAAAAAATAATGTGTGCTTACCTCATGCTTTTGCCCACTTAACTGGTAAACAGACAACAAAACGCGTTGGTGGAGCGAAGTTCTGAACTTTTGCTGGGGGTGATGTTTTGTGCCATCTTTTCAGGGGTCGGGGACATAAAACACCTTTCTTTTCTTTCGAGATAAGATCATAGATAGAATAGTAGATAGATCAGATAGCATAGATAGAATAGATTTATGAGATAGGGATAGATAGATAGAGAGAGAGGGAGGAGGTAAACCTCCTCAGATGTGTAAACCTGAGAGGTTTTCCTGTCTGATGAGTGAGTCTTGGTGAATAGTGATATTGTATAAGGTAAGAAAAATTTCCTATAGCAATCCTGATGACAGTAAAGCTGTAAGAGTCTCTGAAAAAGCACTCAGCCATCTTTGATTTCTAGATAAATCAAAGAGGCAATCAGCATCCAGGCGTGAGTCAGCTCTCTCTGCTGCAAAAACAAAGATGGCATCATCCATCCTCAGATGAGACCAATTGGCAAACGGTCGAGGGAGCAGAGATTGCCTTACTTGCACCCTCAGTTTTGGGTCAGAACCTGCCTCTCAAACACGTTCATCACATGTGAGATGAGAGCAACTGGTCTTTAGTCCTTGAGGCCAGATGGAGATGGTTTTTAAGGAACCTTGATCCCATCAGGGCCCGGGGCTTTATGTCCTAACCTGGTCAGTTGTCACCATCAGGTGGGGGAGGATACTGGTGTGCGTGATTGGACGGGCTAGAGACCGTACTACTGGTAAAGAAGGGGGGAGAATTTAGAACAATGATGGCAGAGGGAATGTGGGGGTGACTGGATCCATGTTGGAGCAGGCAGAAAAGGCTTGAGGACCCTGTTTTTACCTTTACCCACCTCCCACACTTACCTGGTGCTGCTCCTTTAGAGTTTTGTCTCAACTCAGTGCTCTGTCCCAGTTTGTCCCTCAGATTATGCTGTATTCTCCCCAGCTGGTCTTGTACTCCAACATAAAGGCCTTCTTCTTGTTGTTTAGAAGTTCTTTTAAGTCACTGGTTTCATAAAATGCATTTATGGCTATAAAAATGTGAAAGTCACATAAACTCTAATATATTCAATACAAGTTATGTCATAAATGCGTAAAAGTACTCATCGACTGAGAGGGAAATGGAAAACAAAGGGACTGAGGTATTTGTAGTGTTGTTTTCTCCGTCTTAATTTCTGTTGCGCGCAGTCTCCAGCTGTTACGGTAGGAACAAAGCTGCCGTTTCTCAGCTGATGTGATGCGTCCAACCCCCCAGCAGCCTCCTGGATCATACTACCGGAGCTGAAGCCCACCGCCTCAGTCGCTCAGAAGGGTTCAGCTGTCCAGGATCCACGATGTTGGACAACGAAGAGTTCGGTGGAGAACGAGAACGTCGCGGGAGCCACCCCAGAAACCCGCTCAAGAAGATCTGGATGCCCTACAAAAAATGTGTCCACCAACCCACTAGATATTTCGACCGTTGTTATGACTCGACCGGATTTGATCGTTCATTTTTGCGTTTGGCGGCGTCACAACGTGACAGCTTCTGCGGTTCGTGTTTGGACCAATAACACGCGGTTAAAGGGAAATTTCACATCGAGCTGGGGGGAAATAGTTGGACTTAAGGCTCAAATATATGGATCCACTCGGAGCCGGTTCCGACCAGCGTCTCTGTAATCTCAGAGTTGTTTTTCTGTCCTGTACCCGCACAAAGCGTCTCCTCTCAAGCTTTATCTGGGATCCTTTCTGCCAAGTACGTACTGCAAGAGCATCTAAAGGGACCAGTGTCACTTTACAGGAAGGATGCATTTGCTTTAGTTGAGTCAGGAGTTTAGATAATAGCCCCCCCAAAAAAAGGCTGGAAGACAAAAAAAAATATTGTTGGCTGCAGAATCTGAGATGCAGTTTTTGCTCTAGAGCTTTTTTTCCCCCCATTTGTTGAGAATGTTAAACCAATCATGTAGCACCATTTATTTTGTATAAGTATATATATATGAAAAATGAACTTTTAGAGAAGGCTAAAATAATACAACAACATGCACAATGTCGTCAAGCGGAGGACCAAAAATGTGTCCGGCTGGTAAATCTGCAGAGCTCATTCCTGACCTTTGTCCAACAACATGGTGCTCTTCTTAATGAGCAGACATGTGCCTCCTAGTTAGCCACTGAAGAGAAGTTTGTCAGGTGAACAAAATATGGACCTCATCCTCTCCTGTAAGGCTGCGATCTCTTGAGCTTTACCTATTCTCCCTCTGAGATCTGACTGAGCTTGTAGTTGTAACACTACTGAATCAGCTTGTCTGTCACAGATGTACCTGGTTTTTCTGTCAGCAAGTGTTTTCTTTTCAGACTTAATTCACTTCCAGCCTAACGGTGACAAGTGGAGATACAGTTTTTCAGTCCCTGCTCTGTTGCATATCAGTTAATACTGATCCAGTTACCACTGATGAGTGAGAGGGCATCGGGCTTACTTTCTTATCTTTGTAAAACAAGACACAACGTACTGTCAAAACCGAGACAAAGTTACAAACGTGTTATTTGCTATTATTACAGGACGCCGATCTGTTCACTTGGTGATGCTCGCTTCGTCATGCAGCTGACACATGCTGCTGGAAGAAAAATGTTCAGTAAAGACACAAGAAGTCATTATAGTTTGTGTGTTATCACTTTATGCTCTGTGATTTAGATTAGATCACATTTTATGTAAGACTAAAGCAGAAAACGAGTTGATTCCAAAGGGTCTGGATTGTTTTTTCTGCACAGCTGAAACATGGTGTAGCAGGCACATGTACATAACTTCAGTTAATAGACCAGTCTCATGATATTGATCCAGCTATTGAGGCAATATCATGCCCAGTATCCAATATTAATCTTGATATTGGTGCATCCCTGTTGACAAGCCACTTTAATCACATTTAAATGTGTAAAAATGAATCCATTAAGAATGTGTTTCTCTGTCTCCTCGCAGTATGTATGACAAACTGTCCAACTCTAATCGTGACTGTTGGACTTCCTGCCCGAGGGAAGACCTATATTTCAAAGAAGCTCACTCGTTACTTGAATTGGATAGGTGTGCCAACCAAAGGTACGAGCAACATCTGAACACGCAGCCCCAAGATAATGTTCAAAATAAAGTCAGCTGTAGTCCATTTGAAAGACAAGTGTCTGTGTGTGATTTTCAACAGAGTTCAACGTTGGCGACTACCGGAGGGAGTGCCTGAAAATCTACAAGTCTTTTGAGTTTTTCCGTCCAGATAATGAAGAAGGGGTAAAAATCCGAAGGTGAGCGTGCACAGAATTTTCTGAATGTCAGTTTGTATCTCGCAAGGAACAGTCAAAAAAAAAAAAAAAAAACTTTTGGTATAAGACCCCTTCAAGAAGAGAGGTGGACAGCGACTGTAGAGTTGGGTCATTTGCTGGGATCAAAAATCTGCAAACCTTATTGTTGTCTGTGTATATTCAGCCACCTCACCACATCATCTACAATATTTCAATTTGTACTGGATGTTCTCAAAGGATTTCACAACAAAGAGAAAAGTCATTGTAATGTTAGTGTAAAAAAAAAAAATGTGTGTCCTTCCACAGTCATTGTGCAATGTCCGCACTCAATGACGTCCGCCAGTACCTGAGTGTTGAAGGAGGACAAGTAGCTGTGAGTCCTTCATAGTTTCCCTGATATCTGCATGCAAAATAATCATCCAACAAATACGTGAGGATTAATAATGATTGTCTTTTCCCACTTTTTCAGGTGTTTGATGCAACAAATACCACAAGGGAAAGAAGAGAAACCATCCTCAAGTTTGCCGAGCAGAATGGTTTCAAGGTACGATCAGGACAGGTTTTTATCAGTTTAAACCTTCAGTTGATGAATCCCAAGTTTGTCAACAGTGTTTCCTTTTCCTTCAGGTATTTTTTGTGGAGTCTGTGTGTGAAGACCCAGACGTCATTGCTCAAAATATTGTGGTAAGCATGTTTCCTTTTATTGTGTCCTGTATAATTCAGTATTAAACCTAATACTGCTTTTATTTCAAATACAGTCTTTAGGAAAGGCAAAAAACAAAAGTACAGTCTCTATTAATTCTAAATTTTTGGTATGAGAACAGTAAAAAAACACAATAATAATCTAGTACTTACTAGGTCTTAACATTAAATAAATACAACCTCGGATGAACAACAATCCATAGCATTGATGCTGTGTCATCATCAATTTCACAAAAACTAAGCTTAAGAAAAAAACAAAACTAAGTACATCCGTACTCCTTTCCTTACGAATTAAGACGGTAAGTAGCAACCAGCTAATCACATACTCATGATTAATTGATTAACTTCTATAAAAGCAGTAGTTTTTGCAGTTTATTAGTCTGCAGCGTTCACATGTGTTGATGCAACGTCACAGAGGAATGGCATCAGAGAAACAATTGTTGCTTCCTATCAATAACGAAAGTTACAAGACCTTTTCCAAAAAGAGAAAAAATGGTAGAAAAAATGGTCTTCCCAGGACGGACCTCAAGGTCAGAGCGTGCGGTGCTCAGTGAAACTCCAAGATTCTCAGACTTCACAAGCCTCAGTTAGCATGTTAAAAGTGGAAGTTCATGACGGTACAACTGGAGGAGATTCAACAAGTAATTGAACTCTCTCAAACGAACACGCCAACATGGCTCAGGTTTAAAAAGCTATATCTAAACAAACCACATGATGTCTGAAACGGTGTCGTTGGACAGATGAGACCAAAAGTGGAGATGTTTGCTGATAATGCACAGCACCAAACACAGCTTATCAGAACACTTCAGGTGAACTGGCAAACACAAAGGTGGAGGGGTGATAATATGGGTTCATTTTGTAGCCTCCTGGACACTTTGAAGTTATTGAGTCAGTCATGAACTTTGAACTGTGTGGTTGTCGTAAGTCAAATGTGTTTATGAGGAGAGTCAAATGTGTGGATATCTCTTTGACTGGAAAAACTAGGTCAAAATACCTAGAGAGAGAAAAGAAAAACAAACCAAAAAAACTATTATTTGGACACACTGTCTCCTATTTAATAAAAAAAACTAGCTAGTTTTTGTAAGATAATCACACAATGTAATATGCTGTATTTTTGTGCATATAGGAGCCATTTCCTAAAGAAGAGCAACTTTTTTTGGTACATCATGTGCTGTAAGGCACAAAAAAGGCATTTCCATTGCAAGTGTAAAGTCTTTATTGTGATATGGGAGTTTTTGAGAAATTGTCATCCCATAGGAGTACTTTTGTTGAGAAATTGTCATGTTCCCATTAGTTGTACTTTGTGAAATGCATTTGTGCTGTTTCATGCATTAAAAATGCTTTATCTTAGTGCTCTGCTCACAACCTCCCTGTTTCCTCTCATTAAAGCAAGTTAAGCTGGGAAACCCAGATTACATACACTGCAATGCAGAGCAGGCTATTGAAGACTTCATGGAAAGAATAAAGTGTTACGAGTCATCCTATCAGCCTCTGGATGAGAATCTGGACAGGTGGGGACAAAAGAAAACCCAAAACAAAACAAAAAAAATACCTGTTTATGAAATCATGTGTTGACAAAATTTCTTTGTTCAGGGATTTGTCTTACATAAAGATCATGGATGTGGGCCGTCGTTACCTGGTGAATCGCGTTGCTGACCACATCCAAAGCCGAATTGTCTACTACCTAATGAACATCCACATCACTCCACGCTCCATCTACCTGTGTCGCCATGGTGAGAGCGACCTTAACATCAAAGGACGCATTGGTGGAGACTCTGGCTTGTCTCCCAGAGGAAAAGAGGTTTGTTTCTCTGCATGTGGCATTTCTGCATAATGACATTGAATCCATAAAATAAATGAGCATGTTTTTTTTCTAAGTGTATTTCTAAAGTGGTCTTTAATCGTCTAGTATGCCAAACGTCTGGGGAATTTCATAGAGGAACAGGACATCAAAGATCTGAAAGTCTGGACCAGCCAGATGAAGAGAACCATCCAGACAGCAGAGTGCCTTGGAGTTCCATATGAACAGTGGAAAGCTCTCAATGAAATTGATGCTGTATGTCAACTTTTGTGTGTTTGATAGGATTTTAAATTGTTGAAAAGTATTATAAAATCTAAACAAATCGCATTTTCCCTCTTTACCAAGGGGGTGTGTGAAGAAATGATGTATGAGGAGATCCAAGAGCATTTTCCACAGGAATTTGCAATGAGAGACCAAGACAAATACCGTTACCGTTATCCAAAAGGAGAGGTGAAAAAAATATATATGTATATATATATATATATATTTTCCCACTGTTAAAGTTAAATGAGTTTCCTGACCTGAAAAAGTTTGAACATTTAACAGATGAGTTGGTTTTTTCTGTCAGTCTTATGAAGACCTGGTGCAACGGCTGGAGCCTGTGATCATGGAACTGGAGAGACAGGAGAACGTCCTGGTCATCTGTCATCAGGCCGTCATGCGCTGCCTGCTTGCATATTTCTTAGACAAGACTGCAAGTATGAAGGATTTAGAATTGGCATTTTTAAATGTGTGTTTCTTGATTTTTGTTATGCTAATTTGTGATGTGTATGTGTGAATATTAGAGATTTCTGACTTTTTAGAGCAAACCTATAATGTGTTAACAAGTATGGCTGTCAAAGATAAGAACTGCACTAAAACTCTGAATTTCGTCACAGATGAGCTGCCTTATCTTAAGTGTCCTCTGCATACTGTGTTGAAGTTGACTCCCATAGCTTATGGTGAGTTTCACTTTTTTTGATGGTCTTATCAATATTTTGACTTGTCACATAAAGCAGTTAGTTGCCAAATTATCAAAATCAGGACTTGTTTAAGGAGTTTTCAATTTTTTTTCCTCAGTTGCCTGGTGGAAAATTTTGCACTTTTTAATCATATGTATTTCTCTTCTCAAGTTATCTCTTCTTGGTCTAACTTAAATAATCCTCCTTTTGTTTCCACTTTCTCAGGATGTAAAGTGGAATCTGTGTATTTAGCTGTGGATGCTGTAAACACACACAGGGACAGACCAGAGGTAGGTACTGCAGGATGTAACATAGATGTCTCACTGTGAATTAAAGCTGATGCCATCTGTAACACACATCCCAATGAAAGGGAATCCCCTCATTGAGCCCAGCATACAAAGACTCTGATTTTGTTTAATGTCTTCTTACATCATGTCCTCTTAACATATTCCTTCTGTCACGAGTCAGCTTTGCTGTCAAAAGTGATCGACACTTTATTGTTATCACATGGAGAATATAAGAACAATTCGGCCTCAATGCAGATGTCAGCAGGAAAAAAAAAAGAGCTGCAGCTATGCCACTGTTGGATTTAACCTCATCAAGGAAGTACTTACCGATTCCACATCCATGACAGCAGTATGGGGGATTCGTTTTTGGGGTTTTTTGTACCACCCAAGGGGCTTTTGCTCACAGAGGCCAAATAGAACTGAATAGAAAGTAATATGAATTATCATTCTGGACTAGCAGAAGCTAAACCAGCCAAGCTAAAAACAGCTAACTGTTGGTCACGTTACAGCTGACTTCTCAGCGCTGCTGCTTCCACCTCTTTGCAACAGCGCTGAGATGTCTGGAAAAATATGTGGCATTTTCAGTGGAAAAATAAAAGACATCGGCACAACATAATCTGTTTTCTATAGCGATGTTTCTTTTTTTTTTTTTTTAGTCTTTATTGGCGGATCCCAATGTTTTGATGCAACCCCGCAAAAAAAAAAAAAAAAAAAAGCAGACACTGATATTATGTGTAAATATCCCCACTCTAGAAGCACTGTATTATCAGTGCCCTTTTTTTTTAAGTCAACTCATTAGATCTATATGCCCCCATGTGGTCAGAAGTGGTATTGCTAAATGGTGGCTTTAACCCTGTGGAAGTTACCAGAAGGGTCCTTAAGGAAAAAAAAACACAAAATAATACAGCTGCACTCATGGAGTTCATTTGCAAAATTTTAGATCCATCATATTTGCTTAAAACAAGACATTTTGCTAAAGATTTAAATTAAAAATTAATTAATGTTTTATTCATTTCTGTTATTACTGTTTCAGAATGTCAATGTGCAGCGTAGCACAGAAGACGCTCTGCAAACAGTCCCAGCTCACCTCTAGTTCCTGCGCTTCCTGCTGCAGCCACGACCTCAGCCGACTCAGTTCAGATCTCTGGACATCATAGAATGTGAACGGTGCTGTTCAGCTGCTTCTGTGGCAGCTTCCTCACTGACAGAGACCTCATCTCAGACTCTCACTGTAAAGCACTTTCACTAAATGCCATTTGTAAATATCTGTTTCTTTCTAGTAGCTTGACTTTCAATGGGGAAAACTACAGACAAATGCCAGTATTCTGATATGTCAATCCAGTTAGTGGTGCTATGACAATTTTCATGTTTATCATCTTCTGTCATGATTATGAGATCTACTCCAAACTGAGCACCGTATATCCTGCCATTTGCTTCCATTGTATCTGAAGATGAAAATTAAATTGTCAGAAAAATTATTGCTGTTTCTGAAAAATTGAAGACACTAATACAAATGACTGTTTTGTTTTTAAACAATGTTTTTACAAGTTAATTTGTATTTTATTAAAGAAAAAAAGGAAGTAACTACTTTGAGTGCATGCACCAAGAAGTAACAAAGATAAAGATAAATCTTATACATTCCAGTGGTGAAGCTAAAACTAAAAAGAAAGTCCCTCAGAGATGAGGAGGATTGAATTACTGTTCTGCAATCTGCAATCTGCAATCGTGACTATTTTTCTTTAAAATGTATTTCAAGTGCTATAGTCAACAATACAGTAATTGTAGTGAAACCAAATGGGAGGTTTGGTGTGTTGAATAACGAGCCTTTTATGTTGATTAAAAAAAGCTATGACAAATCTTCAGTTGTATGTATTTTACTTCTGGTATTTTTATTTGTTTTTTGAGGGTCAAATTATTTTATCTGCCACATACAGAAAAAAAAACCTTTGGATGTTTGAAGTAAGGTACTGTGCAAACTACATGCATGTTTCTTTAATGTTTTGTGTTTCTGTTTGTTTTCATGATGGGATAACTACATTGTGTGTTACTGTGCAAATAAAATTCCAAATGCCTTGTTTGTTTTCAGCTGTGAAAGTTTAAATAAATGTTTAACATTTTTGAAAAAAGAAAAAAAAAACTCTTCAATTTTGTGACATTAAAAATGAAGAAAAATCACTAAAATACAAAGCACAATGTTTTTATTTTCATTTCCAGCAGGTAAACGCATTTTTAACTTATAGATTTGTGAAAATAG
Source organism: Hirundichthys speculiger (assembly GCA_018398805.1). Taxonomy (NCBI): domain Eukaryota; kingdom Metazoa; phylum Chordata; class Actinopteri; order Beloniformes; family Exocoetidae; genus Hirundichthys; species Hirundichthys speculiger. The sequence continues at coordinate 1,986,509 of JAGFBZ010002207.1, read as the reverse complement.
CAAACCACCGATTGATTGCCTTCATGGTTTAAGATATGTGGTAATAAAACATAGCAGAAAAGTTATTTATGTGCATATAATATATATTCCATTTTTGTATGATCTGAAATTTTTTGCTCTTTAATATATGATGCATATATTTCTAAGGACCTGCCATGACTTCTAATGTTCCAAAGGCAGAAAATAATGTGGTGTAAATATTCATTATGTACAAACATCAATATTTAGAGCACCTGGACATTTTCATGATGAAGGGTAAAACCCCATCAGCCTGTACAGTCTTACTGAATATCCTATGCTTCTTTAACTCTCTTGGCTGATCATGCATGGGATGATCCAACCACGATGGGAATGCTCCACAGTGATGGCCGATGTTACAAAAGGAATTTGTTCTTGGCCTATCAGAACTGCAAGACAAAAAAATAAATAAAAACGTCATTACCGCAATAGGTCTAAAATACAAAAGGTTAATATATTACAGATTTTATCTGAATTAAATGACAATAGTAACCTCCTAATGGTATTTTATATTAGCAAAAAAAAGCATTGATACAAAACAAGGGTCGGAGATGTAAAACTCACAACTACAACCTTTACATTTCACTGTGTTGGGACGCTGGCTCAGTGACAATAATAAATCTGATTCTGATTCTGATTCTGATACATATTAAAAGTGTGGTGAATATGTAACTCACATTTTTGAGGAATTCCTCAGCGACGATACGAGCCCTGGCATTGACAGAGAGCTTCATTTCACTGATTCTCCTTGTCAATTTCTTCCATAAAGTGAATGACAAAATCCACTAGTTTATGTTTGTACATCAGCTCTGTGTGGAAGTTGGTGATGAGAAAACTGATGTCATAGCCCTGTGAAATGAAGGATGAAGAGTGTTAAAGAATCTCTCATCGCATGTAACTCTGAACTGAGTGATAGAATAATTGAGATACATTAATTATTTATTAAAACTATAGTTAATTGCTGGTTGTAGTTTATTAAAAAGAAGAAAAAAAAAGTTTCTGCAGCACTGCCTTACTAAGACATGCCTCATTTGTAACCTTTCAGCATCATTTGAACTCACTTTATATGTTAGTGTTTGACAGAAGATTTTTGAAATATTGATGAATACAGGAGCAATGGAAAGGTTTAAACTCTCAAAAGGTTTTTATTTTATGTTTCATGTGTGTTAGGTTAAGTGGTGCCTTTTCCCCAAAGACAAGTGGGAATAGGCTCACTTACCCTGAACAGGAATAAGAAGGTACAGATAATGGTTGCAGGATGGCTTTTACCTAATACACTTACAAAGTTTTAGTGAACAATAATGATTCACTCAAGTTTTAAAGAAACTGCTCAGGATTTTAAAGCTATGTTTAAATAATATCAATGTACAATGATTTTTCTCAAGTCTTTCCAAAGACTTCATGGGTAAACAGGAATCCAACCATTCCATGTCATCAAAGGCGTTGCAAAAAAAAACTTGCTTCTCTGCAGCTTGGCTCTGACCACAGTATGATTGGTAGTTTTAATGTTTGCAACATTCAAGTAACATGTTTTGTTTTCTAATTACCCCCTCTACTATTGTATGCTCTTTAGGTGAGCTTGAGCATCGCTGAGTTAGAACGAGTGAGCTCCCTGAAAATATGGCTGACAAGTTTTCAATGGCCACTCACCTCCACTGGTTTTCTCCTCAGGATGAAGAAGTTTTCTGCTCTCATCATCATGAAACGCATGAACTTATGGCACAGAATCTTCTCAATCTCATCTGCCTACAACAGAAAATTCATAAACTGATCATTTCTGGTTACAGACACAGCTGTGATTTTACAGCACTAGTAACTGCCAACAAGCTGTTGAATCTGGGTTCACACATCATCACTGACAACCGAGTCAGAAAGTTGACTGACCTGCTTCACAGCAATGCTGATTCTGACGGAGTTGATGGAGCCCTCGATCAGAACCTTCTCCTTATCATTACGACTGATGATAACAGGTTGAAGGAGCAACTCTTTACTGCTCCTAAACAAAAGCAAGGGGGAAAAAAAAAAGTCATAACAAACTTGCACTTCACGTTAAATCATTCTTTTTCAGTTCACAGGCTTTATAGGATTAAACTTTCAGCATATTGTCCTAAGTGTGGTCTTTTACTCACCTGACTTCAACCTCTGGCTTGTTGTGTCTTTCAACCACTTGTGAGGAGAAATTCTCCAGGCAGAGAGCCGCCTGCAGTGTGGCGCGCACTGCATTGAGATATGGACGCAAGGTTGCCGTCTGTCAGAGGAAAACAAGAATTACAGTAGATGAGAATCATTCCTAATGAAAAATGTCTGCACGTAAATGGGAGATTGTCCTCTCCCAGTCCCTCTTCACTCTCTACACCACTGACTTCAGCTACTGTACAAAGACCTGCCGTCTTTAGAAGTGGCTGGACGTATTACTGGTGGTGATGAGAGTGACTACAGGATAACGGTGGACATGGAGTGAAGAGAAACCACCTACTGCGATATGAGACAAGGGCTAAGGAACTGTTGGTGGACTTGAGGAGGGCTAAAGGCTGATTTATGCTTCTGCGTCAAAGCAATGCAGTAGCTACATCATAGGTGTGAACCCTACACTGTAAGCTACGAAGAGCCTGATGTTCATCTCTCTCCAAATGCAACTATGCCTCACATCGACGTGGATCATAAGAAACATGCTTGATCCACTTGGTAGATACGGCTCCAGTAACCCCTACCAACAAGAAATGGGTCAGTGCAGAGAGTACAAAAACGTGTACTTTGATCACAAACTGGACTGGTCCAAAACATGGACACAAGAGACACAGATCATTCCTGCCCTTTCACCATCAACCTATTCAACTCTGAACATACTGTGTATATGCACCATATTTTATAGATATAGATAGATATGCAAATACCATGCACACTTTATGGGTTTTTTTTATATCTTCAATTCTGAGGGATGGGTATTGTATTTGGATATTTTCAATACTCTTTTCAGACTTATTTTTCTTTCCGCTGGGAAGCTGATAACGACAGGTAATTCCCCTCGGGGATCAATGAAGTGATTCTGATGAGATCAGCTGGTACCAGCCGAAGAAACAGACTCACTTCCTTAGAGGTAGACTTCCTTTTGTAGTTACACTTCGACGTTTAATATCAAACTAGTACTACAAAGTGACGACCAGGCCCCAACCTATAACTGTATAATAAAAAAAAACCCCTGCAAAAATAAGTCCTCGGGTTATGTTTAAACGATTACAAAATAATATTATTTGCACCTCCTTTAGCGGCTAACGTTAGCCTGCTAGCTGACTGCATCCTCTGCTGCCTCAAGAATGACCAAACAAAAAACGCCAACCATGAAAAATAAATGAGAACCAACCACTAGCAAACACGGATAAATGTAATTGCCGAATCACGTTTCGTTATATTTCCACATATGTCACATTTATCTTACCATTTCCCGGTATCAGGACAGGTGGCCAAAGGCGGAAGTATCTACTGTCCCGTTTTCCGCGAACTCACCGGAAATAAAAAACCGCCGACTAGTGTAGTAGTGTATATGGCCTGTGGAAAACAGTAAAGACCAATTGAAAGCGGTATCATATAAAAGACAAGGGGTTTGCGCGAGGCTTTCGTTCATAATGGAAACATTAAAGCTTTTGCAGTCTGCATCAGTTTTATTACACATTCATTATCTTTAATTACTGTATCATTGACCGCTGGGTCTCTCTGGCATCTGAGATGTCGAGCTGTGCGCCCCGGAAACTGCATGGACATTTCATTAAATATGAGTGGAGAATTTGTACGGGTTAACAAAGTCGAATTTACTGACGGTGCAAATTCCTGAACAACTAACAACAGGATAGGCAGCCACTTGTCATTTGAGCACCTTATGAGAACACTTGTACAATCTCGAGAAGCGCTATCAGTCAAGTGAAAACTCCTGTGAGGGCAGTGCTCACCCAAGCAGTCGATATCATTTGAAGGCAAACCTGTGCCAAGGATTTTACACACCTTTCACTTTCTTCCTGGCTACAAAGTCAAAGAAACTCACCAAGAGAAATTGAAACAAATAATGCAAAACAACTGATTTATTCAAGAGTTTTATTGTTTGACGTTCAAATTTTCTATGACAACATCATTGGTATTGCAGTAATGTTTTCTGTAAGGAGAAGGAACAATACCAGGGCAAATAGTTGTATATTTTCTTTAAATGGAAAGAGACGAGATAGAATTCAATTTAATCCTTTGCCATCTATACACAGTAATAAGCAATCCGTTAAAAATATTAAGTACTTAGCCAACCTGAGCTACAAGCAGATAGAAGAGCAATAACAAAGACATGACAGAGAATAGGTATATGCAGCATTGGTGACACATTGTGGTTTTTTTTTTTTTTCTTTTTTAAGCACAGAGATGTCTGATGAGGGACATAACAGCAGTAGAAGTAGCAGTACAAGTAATGTTGCATAAAAGGCAAAATTAATATATCAAGGAATTAACATTTTACACTGACTGCCTTAACAGTTCTTAACAGAGTAACATTTTCTGCAGTGGGGCAGTTAGAAACCCCAAACCTGGGGAGGAATAGGCAATACATACAATCACCAGTGTGTTTGAAAGATTCTCGGGATATATTTAAGGGGAAATTAAAGTGAGGAAGTATGAATTTGAAGCTTACCAAAAGGCATTAGTTAGAAGATGTTGCCCAAAATCAGTCATCCCTCAAACATTGAAAGGCAAAAACATTAAAAGTGCAAAAAACAAGTAGTAATTTATGTGTTTCAGATTTGGTTGAACATAACATCAGCCAACATATATATATATATATATATATATATATATATATATATATATATATATATATATATATATATATATATATATAGACTTGATTGATAGGCAACAGAAAGCAAACAGAAAACTGAGTAACATAATTGGGATGCTGACGTTAGCCAACATCATCTCACTATATATGAAGCATCACTCAGTCACCAGAGTTCCCAATTGCACTCTGAAAATGGCTCCATATTTGGGGCAGGACAGGAGGCCACCCGCTATCGAGTCAGGAATTATGAGGTAAAAAGGGGGTGTCATTCTTCTTGCGTGATCTTTGGACACTGGATTTGTCAATGTATTATAGGAGAGGAGGCTAGTGTCTTAATTTGTGTACTAAGTGAAAGGAGATACATCCATGTGCAGCGAACTGCGTGAATGGGGTCATGTTGATTAAATGAACAGTGATGTGAAGGAGGAAGACCAGTTGGGAGTCTTTTCCCTGGGAGCAAGGTGACGGTGATTTAATAGAGTGATGACAAGAGAGTTGATGGTCCAAGTTGTTCCTCAGCAGCTGCAGCTTTCTGCAGAAGGTTTAGCTCTGTCATTTCTATCCAACTTTATGGGCTCAGGAAATTCATTATACAACTCGACTTCTGTCTCCTATGAGGTGTCAGGACAAAAAACAGTGTCAATTGAAACCAACACATCTTTAAGAATTTAATTATCACAAAAAGATATTTAATATGGAAGCTTCTCCACACTGCTGTCATTTACAGTGATTTTAACTCACCTGTTTAAGGGCGTTACGTGCAATTGTCTGGAATGCCTGTTCGACATTTATGGCTTCTTTGGCACTGGTCTCAAAGTACGGGATGTTGTTCTTGCTCTGACACCAAGCCTGAGCCCTTTTGGTGGTCACCTGTATGTATAGAGGAAGAGCTGCATTAGCAATGTTTACAATTCATTTGAAGTTGCCTCAAAAGCAGATTGACGTTTTAACAAAGCCATTGATACTGAACTAAATTATCTTAATAAAATGAGCCATGTTTAGTTAAAAATACAAAAGAAATGTGTGTATACATATACACACAAGCACACACACTATATTGCCAAAAGTATTTGCTCACCCATCCAAATGATCAGAATCAGGTGTTCCAATCACTTCCATGTCCACAGGTGTATGAAATTAAGCACCTAGTCATGCAGACTGTTTCTACAAACATTTGTGAAAGAATGGGTCGCTCTCAGGAGCTCAGTGAATTCCAGCGTGGAACTGTGATAGGATGCCACCTGTGCAGCAAATCCAGTTGTGTAATGTCCTCACTGCTAAATATTCCACAGTCAACTGTATTATAAGGAAATGGAAAAGTTTGACTGACAGCAACTCAGCCACTAAGTGGTAGCCCATGTAAACTGACGGATCAGGGTCAGAGGATGCTGAAGCACATAATGCGAAGAGGTCGCCAACTTTCTGCAGAGTCAATCACTACAGACCTCCAAACTTCATGTGGCCTTCAGATTAGCTCAACAACAGTGTCCACAGAGCTTCATGAATGGGTTTCCATGGTCGAGCAGCTGCATCCAAGCCAGACATCACCAGGTGCAATGCAAAGCGTCAGATGCAGTGGTGTAAAGCAGCCACCACTGGACTCTAGAGCAGTGGAGGAACGTTCTCTGGAGTGAAGAATCGCACTTCTTCATCTGGATATCTGATGGAAGGTACCACGGTACTTGTCTGACTGCCTTGTCCCAAGTGTAAAGTTTGGTGGAGGGGGGATTATGGTGTGGGGTTGTTTTTCAGGAGCTGGGCTTGGCCCCTTAGTTCCAGTGAAAGGAACTCTGAATGCTTCAGCATACCAATTTTGGACAATTCCATGCTCCCAACTTTGAGGGAACAGTTTGGAGCTGGACCCTTCCTCTTCCAACATGACTGTGCACAAAGCAAGGTCCATAAAGACATGGATGGAAGAGTCTGGTGTGGATGAACTTAACTGGCCTGCACAGAGTCCTGACCTTGACCTCATCCTGATAGAAGACCTTTGGGATGAATTAGAGCAGAGACTGAGAGCCAGACCTTCTCAGCCAACATCAGTGTGTGACTGGTGTGACTTCATCAATGGTGAAAAATCCCCATAAACACACTCCTAAACCTTGTGGACAGACTTCCCAGAAGAGTTGAAGCTGTTCTAGCTGCAAAGGGTGGACCCACATCATATTCATTAGGAATGGGATGTCACTAAAGCTCCTATGCAAGTCAAGGCAGGTGAGCGAATACATTTGGCAATATGGTGTATATATAAAATTGTCAATGATCAAATCGAAGATGGTAAGAGACACACACAACTACTTGAGAAAATGTGGCCCTTGAATTTTACTGGTCACAAACATGTCTGCTCAGTTTCACAGAGTGGTCTGCCATTCCTCACAGAACTGTTAAATCCTGTGAACAATTTTTGTTGTTTTTGGAGGGCTGATACACTCTTTATGTACACCAGCAACATAAAGCAACACCACAGCATCAGAAATGATATGATATGCACTCTTAAATGTTACAACAGATTCACATGTTTAAAGAATATCTCAAACAAATCTACTGTGCCACTGTCTTTCATCATTGACAATGGAGCTGGTCTTTGTGCCCTGGGAATCAGAGACTGATAATAACCTGTCTATTTTCCAAGTCAATCTTGTTGCCTAGCACCACAAAGGGGAAGTTCTCTGGATCTCGAGGGCTGGCCTGAATTAGAAATTCGTCCCTCCAGCTGTCAAGTGTCTTGAAGGTATTGGGCGCAGTCACATCGAACACCAGCACACAGCAATCTGCCCCACGATAGAATGCAACACCCAAAGACTGGAACCTCTCCTGACCAGCTGTGTCCCAGATCTTGACAAAGAAAGAAGAAAAAAAAAACATTTGGTACACCTGGATAATATTCAAGGTTAATCAATGAATGCTGTACCAATGATTTTAAAAAGAATTCAAGTTCTGAACTAAACTTTTAATGCTTTTAAATGCTTGAAAACCTTCATGTTTCATCCCTTGAAATGATAAAGTTTTTTAGTTGTAAATATACCTGCATTGTTACGAGTCGGTCATCCACCATCACCTCCTTGGTCAAGAAGTCTGCTCCTATTGTAGCTTTGTACTGGTTACTGAACTTTTTATTCACATACTGGTTCATTAGTGAGGTTTTTCCAACACTGACAACAAACAGCAAGATAACAGAAGGAAACAAAACTGTTAGTATGAAATATGTAGTGATAAAATTACATACATCGACTCTGAGTTGAAAGATACACGAACATGATAAAATCCTGACTCAAAAATCTACAGATACGCCAAGTATAAATACAAACAAAATGTCTACCAGATTGATTACTACCCATCTTGCCAATGCCTCTTAAATGTAACCACTTAAGAGGACTCAGGAGAGTTATGAGCTCTGGAGCTTCAGCAGAAGGTTATAAGAAATATTCAAATATTCAAAGCTTCAGTATGACGGGGCGGACTAATAATCCTGGAAGCACTATACATGCAGGTGATTTTTCATGGTGGTTGTGTCACCATGGTTGACTAAAATTCATCTGAATATTTAGACAAGTGCCTTTGTTTTGTCATTGCTCAATCTAAAGTGTTGCCACACAGCTAAAGTATCATTATGGGTGACCTTCAAGGACAGCGTTGTGAGCAGGTGGTCACAGCACTGTACGTCGTACTCTGCAATTAGGCTGTTTGAGAAAATAATTAAAAAAAATAATTTTAACTTTCAAGGTATTAAGTTACTTGAAAATAACTAAAAAAAAAAAACAAAAAAAAACAAAAAAAGAAAACTAAATGCCACTAAAACTAAAATTACTTTATTTGTCTAATCTAAAGCCAAATGAAGAAATATTCTTCAGGAAACTCAACCTGACTGTCAACAGCCATTTCTTTATTCAGTTGTGGCAAGAGATGGGTAAGGAGAACCAGTACTAAACTGGAACTGATTTAGCACCAGTGTGCAAGTAACTTCCATTATTACCATTTGATTGTATTATCCGAGTCTAAATGATGTTTTATTTTGAAAAATGACCGGATTCTCTCCATTGCTTCAGGCTTCAAGACCCGTGTCTCGGTCACGTGATATGTTTAAACCCCCAAGCTGGCAAAATGAGTAAAAAAACAAGCGTCTTTGGAAAGTGTCTTTGTGTGGAGAGGATGTTACAGATGTTCTGTTGTTACATCCAGGGGGCATCCTGATCAGATGCCCAGACCGCCTCAATTGGCCGTCTCGATTTGGAGGACCAGTGGCTCTATTCTGAGGCTCTCCTGGATGACTGAACTTCTCTTTCTCTCTCTTTCTCTCTAAGCAAGAGTACAGCCACCATGCACAGGACACTAATTTCAGCCACCTGTGTCCACAGTTGGTCTGTCCCGACAGTTCATGACCATAGGTGAGAGTTGGAACAAAGATTGACTGGTAAACAGAGAGCCTTGCCTTTTGGCTCAACCCACCACAACAGACCAGTACAGAGTTCGCACCACAACAGACACTGCACCGATCCATCTGTCAATCTCCTGCTCCATTCTTCCATCACTCGTGAACCAGACCCTGAGACACTTAAACTCCTCCACTTGAGGCAGAACCTTACTTCCCATCCGGAGGAGGCATTCTACCCCTTTCTGATTGAGAACCATGGTCTAAGAGGTGCTGTCCAAGCTTTCGTTTTGAGGAAACAAAAAGAAGGGGGCAACACTGAAGGCTGCAGATTCTGTGTTGTAGTTGAGTCACCAAGCTTCAAGTCCAAGTTGAGTTCACTACTAATCTGAGAAAAGTCAATCCAGATATCAACTTTTAAAAACACATGCAGTCTTTAAACTACTGGCATCTGGTTAACAAACGACCTGGTGTTGCTGCTACTTTTTCTGCTATCCCTGCCCACTTTCCTGTCCCCCCCTCACTTTGAATAAAGGCCACTAGTCAGAAAAAAATAAATAAAAGTTTGTTTATACACAGTAAAACTAAATGTAAAATTGGTAAGGTGTTTTACAGACTAAGCTTGGTTTATTTATTTATTTTTAATTACATCAAGTGTTTGAGCACAGTGTGACCAGATAAATGTATATACACCTTACAAAAAATAAATAAATAAGGGAGGGGTTGCACAAAGATGTCAGACTCATACCCGGCCCCTCCAAAAGAAGTGGGCCCCTTGATGGTCCCAGTTCCAGCCCTGGCAAGACTTGACCTGCAGTGCAAATGCTACAACATTCATCAGCATCAGCTAAGGCTGGTTTTACATTTGGCAGTGGATTAGCTCCATTTTCCTGGGATTACCAAGGCTTTCAACTATATACAGGGGTAGGGCTGAACGATTAATTGCATTTGCGATAATCTCGCGATATCATAAAACGAGATTTTCTAACCGCAAAGGCCGCGATATGACTTGTCACGTGATCTGGCGACGTCACGTGACTTGCGAGTGAGCCCAGCTGAGCTGAGCAGGGCAGACAGGGCAAGCAGTGTTGCCAACTTAGCGACTTTCCAGACCCCCCTAGCGACTTAATTTGTAAAAAGCGACTAGCGACAAATCTAGCTACTTTTTCTGGTGATTTAGAGACTCACGCACACTCAAACCGCTAGGTTTGAAGCCATCACTGCTGTCCGCCTCGCGAACCGTGCTTCTCTCTCTCTCTCTGTCGGGCACAGTGCACAGCCACAAACACCCCGCCCGCCGTGCGAGACAACTCAAGCTCCTCTCCAGCCCCCCACCCCCTTTTTCCTTGCAAAAAATCTGTGAGCTCCTGAGATCGATACAGAAGAATCTTTCTGGCTAACAGTGCCATACTCATTTTGCACTTCAGTATGTTGTGTGCTGCTGTTACTGAGTAAATATAATATTTCTATTAGTGTTCAAAAAGTTTTTTTTTGAAAATGTCCAATTAGTTAGAGCAGATATTTGTTCTTCTTTATTTTCCTGTGTGATGTTACTGACTGGAGATCAGTAAGCTTTATTTTTTCTATATCTGTATATTTTATTTATTTATTTATACACCGTCCTGTCAATCTCAGACAGTGTTTAAGAAGTGCAGTCCACATGTTTACATAAATGTTACACATGTTTCATGAAACGTTAAAAGTTAGATGTTGAAGAGGTAAAGCCACAGATTTGTTTGCTTTATTGTTGTAATCTGCACTTTAAATAAATCTGATATTGTTTATTATGACAGTGTTTGAAAAATACATGAGAAGAGGACCTTAAAAATAATCGCATATTAAATCGCAATCGCAATATTGAGGAAAAAAAATCGCAATTAGATTATTTTCCAAAATCGTTCAGCCCTATACAGGGGTGATAGTAAAAAAAAAATCCTGAGCCTGAGCTTTTTTTCCCTGGGAGGTAAGCGAGCCCCTAAGCCAAGATATATGCCCCGATCAACACAATTGTCATTTTTTGTCCTCTTAAAGTGTAAGTCTGGTGTAAATTGACCCATGGTCCTGTTGTTCAAGCTCACCACATGCAGCCCATAGAAAACAGAATGAGACAATCGAACAACATAGGCCAGGGGTGTGATTCCCTGGGACAACATTTTGATAAAAAGTTCATTAAATTGAATATTCTGATGACTTTTGTAGATTTTCCAGACATGAGATGAACAAACCCAATACAAGCCTATATTACAGTAGCATCTTAATTGTGGAGAGCATCAGAGCTCTTGGGACCCTGGGCCTGGTAGGCCTGTTCAGTAATCCATCCCTGCTTTTAACTAGTCACTTACCTGCATGCATATTGCTTGTATAGCACACTGATACTACGGATACTACAGCCATACTAAAAAAGGTCAATGGGTGACAATTATAATACTCAAAAGTAAACTAGAAATTGAATGAATCAATGAATATTGGATTTGTTTACAGTATTGATTAGGAGCCAAACCATTGACAAAAGGGCATGAGCAAGGAGACATTCAATTTTCTGAAAAATATGCACCATTTATTCTAAATATTTTTTGAAACAGCTACAGTGCAACAAACAAGTGAAATTAAGAGAACAATAAGTCGCAAGCATTTAAAGTGCTTCAAGACAATTTGATATTAAGAGAACTATAAGTAGCAATCATTTAAAGTGCTTCAAGGACTAAAAAACAATGAGAAATAAATAAAATAAAATGAAAAAAATAAAAAAATAAGCAAATACTGTTTACTACACAAAACCTTACACAACACTCAACATTTGTTCATTCAAAATAAGTTGCTATTAAACTGTAAGTTCAGTATAAATTGACCCATAGCCCTGTTGTATAAGCTCACCACATGCAGCCCACACACAAAAAATAATGAGACAATTTGGGACAACATAGGCCAAGTTATGTACAGGCTGCTTAAAGCAGACCCATAACTTGGCCTATGTTGTTTCGATTGTCTCATTCTGTTTTCTATGGGCTGCATGTGTGGTGAGCTTATACAACAGAACCATAGGTCAATTTACACCAGACTTACACTTTAAGAGGACAATAAATAGCAATAATTTAAAGTGCTTCAAGAACTGAAAAAACAATGTTTTTGTCCGTGGCCTCATCAATGTTGAGTGAAAACATGTTATTCTTAAGCTTGTCAGACAGGTTTCTTTTAAATTCTGGTGAGATGCTGTGTGTAAAAAGATAGCCTGCATGCTGCCTCGAGACAGACAGATGTGTAAGGGCGAGTTTATCCTCAGCTAATTTCTTGCACAGCGTGACGAGTGATAGTAAACGACAGATCATTCTCAGCAATAAAGGAACACAGCCGAATTTTTAAATCAGCCATGCGATCTGTCATTGAGGGTTGGATCTCTGCTGTGGCTGATGCCCCCGGCAAACGTGAGGTGTGTTGAATTGCTCTTGAAGCTGCTTGGTGACTAGCGTCTAACTCGTGCTGTGGCAGCACTTTTTTCCCACTAGTTCCATATAATATTTTCCTTGCGCACAAAGTGCAGAAACATGCTCCTGGTTGGCGAAGTTTCTGGCACCAGCTCCCAAAGGGCTTTCCGTCTCTGCCTACCTCCTCAATCCAAGACCAACGCCATTTGTTTTTTATATCTTTGTCGACAACTTTGGTGTCTTCCCCTGGCTTCATAAAATTGCACTCCATGCCTCCACGCTGCCAAACACATTCCTAGTGTGTACACAAACACAATCGCACGTGAAGTGACTGCTGAATGGTCTGAGGCAGTTGACTCGCTGTTTTGGTAGGAAACAGATCCAGGGCGAGAGAGAGTCCGTCGAAATAAAAGCACCAACCTAATAAAATACGGTGAAATTCTTTCATTTAAGGAATATAATTTACAGGAAAGTCCAAGAGCCATTAAGTTGACCGTTTGCTTTTATTGTATTACAAGTTAATGTATATTTTATACGTTTTATGTTGGTGAACACATTTATTTTGGTGATTTCGGTTAACAGCCTGGAGCCTGGTGACCCAAGACCACCCCCTACACTATTACCGATTGGCTTAAGTATTGCTACTGGTGTAGTTTTGAGTGAAATCGCCTCTCGGATCTACGCGAACGGCAAACCTGATTTTATTTATTTTTTCTCGCAAACACCTCGGTATGCCGGAAATCCGGCGTGACGCCGGAGCGCTATCACCCCTGCATTTGGCTGTAGCAGAAGCCAGTGTGTTGCTGACGCACTGGAGAGCAGTAGAATAATGAGTGTCTAGAGACAACACTGAAGCATGCTAGGGGTTCTCTGGAAGTGTGGAACTGAATTTCAGTAAATGGAATTGGAGATTTGGTTGGTATTAATGGTGTTCATAATGTTGAGAAATACAAGGACATACTTATTCTTCATGTAGTACCACCTTCAGTGTAAAAAAGGGAGTCCTGGAAGTGATGCCAAATTCCTGATGGCCACATCCTCAAGTCAGACTGAGATTCCCTGAAGAAGGATTTTATGCACAGAAGATCTACGACTAGTTCTCCATGATGTTTGAACCACCGACCTGCCAAGCTCCTCCAAAAATCCAGTACAAGCACTCAATTAAATTCAATTCAATTTTATTTGTATAGCGTCTCTTACAATGTCAATTGTCTCTAGGCACTTTACAGAGACCCAGATCATGACCCCAGAGCAAATACCATTAACTACAAATATAATATATAGAGGAATTCATGATGTTTTGAAGGTAAAGAGTGGTCACAGCAACCAACTAGTAAACTTTTTTTTTTTTTTTTTTTTTGGGGGGGGGGGGGGGGGGGGGGTTCACTTCGCATTTTTTGTGTGTATATTTTACATTCTGTAAAGCATTTCTTCACACATGCCTAAGACTTTTGCACACTACTGTGACTGTTTCTGTGCATACACTTGCAAGCACACACATTATTTCAAACGGACGCCTGGAGGCTTTACTCTGCCTGGAGACAGCTTATGGCACAACTCCTGACAAGGAAGTAACCCAACCCTTACACACTTCACATAGAAATAATAAAGTAAATAAATAAATTAAAACTAAATTACATTAATATATTATATTAATAGTGTTTTTTTCCAACTCATAAGACTACTCTTAAAACCAACCAATATCGCCCAGCAGACAGTTGTCTTTGACATGTAGGACATGTAGAAGAATAAACTTCCATTTCATGACTCACCCAGAATCTCCCAGGATGATGACTTTCAGGAGCACTTTCTTCCTGGAAGTCATTTTCCACAGCTGAAAAAAAAAAAAAAGACATAATTTAGCTTCTAATCCATTCCTAATATCCTCATTGCAAGTCACAACCTAATCACCTAATTAGGTTTTTTTTTTTTTAACTGTCATGGGACAATAAAATTCATACAAAAACTACATTTGATTCTATGCAGACTGGCCTCCTGAAAGACAGTCTACAAAAGTGCAAGTTGAACTTCATGCTCCTTGACCAATAAGGTCTGAATGCCACTCATTCCAGTCATGTGCTTTCTAAGCTGTTGAAAAAATCACGAGGAGCACATCGTTCTCCCTCACACTCTCACACACATACACGCTGCAGATAGGCATATCTTAGAGGGTTGATTCCTTGGTGATATTACTGTCACAAAACCAGCTATTCTATTAACGCACACGCTGCTCTCAGCACACTACCAAAGATGATTATAAGGAATACCTATGCAAAGATGACTTCAACTGTCTTTACACTGTGAACTGGAAAATACACTACATGTAAACATTCATTTCATTTAAACCCAAACTCTGTGTCTTAAATATATATATATATTTTTTTTCTTTTTTTTTTTTAAACTACATGGGTAACATCTTAATTACTGTTGCAAAAACGTAAGTTTCTGGAGTGTGGAAAAAAAAAGGTCATTTCAGGTTAAAACGTTAACCATGTTTGGTTTATCCGACAACAATGGAGAAGCAAAAGATAAATGTTTTAGCCAGTGGGAAACAGCATGTTGCCTTAGTCCCCAAAATAATATAATTTAACTTCAGTCTGTGTAATTTCCAAACATCAAAGACAGTGTGTACAATTTCCTTTACATTTTGAGAAAGGGAAGTTTTTTTTCTTCTTTTTTTAATATTGCACAATACATAAACAGGTAAACAAATTACGTCCTGTCCCACACTTTAAAGTACAGATGTGATACATTTGAAAGTGTCATTTTATGAAATAAGAAAAAGAGAGCAAAGAAATGTCATTGTTATGCTCTGGTGTTTCTGTAGACTAGAGCATGAAAGACCACATGTGCTCTTATAATAGTTTTGAAGCAAAAATTACTTTGAATTCTGTCAAACTCCACCCACGAGTGAACTAAAATTTCTTCCAATTGTGGAGATTATCTGTAAAACAATTTCTTGCACAAATGGACAAGACAGACTAAATAAACCTTTTTTAAGAGGCAGCTCAATTTTTCTTTGTGTCTTTATCTTATTTGTTTCACATCAGTGATCACTTCATTGCTCCTGGGGAAAAGAAACTGCTTGGAAAGTCTGTTTTAAGTTTGGATACAGTCAGTGAGAATGGCAATCGAAGCAGTCATCTAAATGCAATGCTTAGGCGTGTTTCCTCAACACTGAAAATTATCTCAAGAATTGCTCCAAATAAATCTTGAAGTGCAGTGTATGTGCCTTAAGGAGAATTAACAGGAAAACTGCATCAATCTTTATTAGCACCAACAAACAATTATGTCTATAATTTGGAGAGAACCTTGACTACTTACAGTTTTTCTTAGATAAAATGTAAGAACACATTTGATCATTTTGACAGAAAGTCAGATTGCTTCCGAACAGCTTTTGATCAACATACATGAAATTCATGGTACAAAAGTCCCTAAATGCTTGAACAAAAAGCATCTGAAAGTATTTATTCTTAAAAATAAAAATCTAAATTAAAAAACTAAACTCAAAAGCAGGTTGTCATTGGGAGTTGGAAAGTAAGTGCATTTTTCCTCACTGGGACAAGCACGTCAGTGCCAAAACTGTGACTCAGAACAGCTGACAGAAGCATGAACAGCAGATCAGTGAAGTCCAGGTGTGCTCAGTCACATGATTAAAGAAAAACCTGTAATCAGGTGTTTAACCTTTGACACACAGCAGAGCAATGAATATTGATTTTTAAATGCAAATTACAGTAGGTTTCATCAACAATAAGTTGGTCATTTCTTGTCAAAAGAAACAGCCTAATTTTATTTTTTTTTATAATATGTGAACATTAGGTGTCAGATACTAAAAGATACCAATAACAAAAACTGAACAAATAAAAAGAAAACTAAATTATGTAAAGGTGTTCTGGCATTTTAAGGTTCTCAGAATTACTGTAATGCTTCAACTGGTTAGTAATTTTTTTTTTTTTTAAGTTGTATCTGGATAATAGTGTTTAACATTATTCAGTTTAAATAACCAAGGGCTGATGGTTTATACAGTACTTTGTATCATTGGAAGTTGAGTCAAATTTACTGTCATTCACTATATGTCAAATAATTCTGCATATACTTTAATTACAATAAAACTGTGCAAGCAAATGTTTCATTACTGCCATGGACTCATAAAGTGTGTTAAGTGTTGACCTTGAGCAACAGTCCCAATGTAACTCAATTCCCCTTTAACTGAACATTCTTGCCAAAAGCAACAAAAGTTTACCTTTTAAGTGGATTATCAATGCACACCAAAATACACAAATTCCAACCTAAATATGGACTTGGAAAAGAGAGTTTAGATGTTTCTTTCTGTTCAGTCCTCCTTACATTAATGTTGAATAGTCTTCATATTTCCTGGTTAACATTTTTAACAAAATAGAGATTCCAACATTCCATATAAATCTAAGATAACAAAATAAAGCAAAGTCAACAGTTTTACAGTAGCAGCAAGAGTCAACAAAGATTTCTACAATAACATGCTGCTCCAAGTAACAGACTTGGTGCAACTCTATTAATCCTCAAATCTTGAAATTACAGAGCGTTTTAAATAAAAAAAAAAAAAGGGACAATTGTCAATATATAAGGCTACAAAAATACCTTGATGTATACTAAAGTTTAAAACATTTTTTCAGTGTTGCCCTTTCTGACCCTGTATGAACAGTTAGTTGTGTATAAAACCTATATTCAAAGAACTCATGATAAAAATCAAGTATTAGAGTTGATCCATACTAAAGGAGAGAGATTTCATGAACATTCTCCAGCATTGAGTAACTTGAGATGAGATGACTACACAATAGGAACACCTTCTAATCACAGCACTCAACTGCTATTGAAATGGAAAAAAATAAAATGAATGAAAGAAATAAATTAATTTAAAAAAAAAATGCATGGCAGGACCAGAATTCAGTCTACTGTCTGTAAAAGTGACATGACCATGATCATTATGATGATAATTATATGATGATTATTATAATTATTATAATATTCTTCTCATCTGTTACAAAAATGCTGTCAGAAACTGACATAAATGTCATATCCTTTCCCCATCACCCCCCCCCCCCCCCCCCACCCCCCCCCAATAGGAAGACGAGAAATTTGATGACATCTATTGATTATCTTGACCTGCTAAACTACTTAGATTTGACCTACTGCATACAAATGCAGTTACAGACGTCAATATAATGAATTTAGCTGCAAAACCAAAACCAAGACCATTATGGCCATATTGTGGCTTTTCAAAAAGGTTTTGAAAAAAGAAATCTCAAATAATCCCAATCCCAAATAACCCAAAAATAGGAGGTTTCTTGAATTGCACCAAGAAAAGATGGCGATCAAAAGGGGGAGTATCGATATTATACTACCCAAAGTGGCACAGCGTTAAATACAATTCTTTAAAGGGAAATAAATTAATAGCTATCATAACAGGAGAAGCCAAATATACAGGATCAAATTAAACGGCATGTTCTCACACAACCAGACTCACAAACGAAACAAAAAGTATTTAATACAGAGCAACAGTGACATGTTCCAACAGCCTGGCGACGAAATAAAAGATTGATGCAACACTTGTTATTGCAAACTGACAGAGGAAATGTGTCAAATGTCGACCCTGACCATCGTAAAGACATTAACGATGCCCATGCCGGTCTTTGGACTAGAAACAGTACAGCAACGTCTTTATTTGCAGTGACAACCCTACATTTTACTCTAAATTAAGATACAAGTCACTAGAAATGACATTACTTGTTGAACTCAAAATCCCCCGTCAACACTGGGCAAACATGAAGGTGGTAGGGTTAATTTAACGATGCTTTTCTTGACCCACTTCTCCTTCCTTGTTGGACTCGACCCAGAGGAGCTACAGGCCGGCCTTGTTATTGCCAAACGTCTTCTCGAAAAACATTGCACTGCCATTAGCTGTTTCAACGACCGGAGAAACCGGTCACCAGTTCCGAGTGTTAAAGAATTAAAGACGCGAGCAACTTATAACCGTCTCAAAAACTTACCCAATATCCGAAACACACCGACCAGGCGACTTCTTTACCGTGTCAGAACCGGCAGCGAGCTAACTAGCTGTTATTGTTTTAGCTCGTCAGCGGATAACGAGGCGTCGTGTTAGCTGGCTAGCTCGCCGGAGTTCTGCTCGTAGGCTTTAACTTGACAAAGCCTCGTTTTCAATTGTTCCCAAAAGTCGTTGACCTTTGCGTGAACACAACAGGAAAATCGACGTGCCAGTTTATTTACAACTGGTGTGTAAATTCAACACTTTGCTTGAGGGCTTGTCTGCCAGTCTGCTAACTATTGCCCCAGCTTCGATCTGTCGGTCTTCCCCTTTCACTTCCTCCTACAAAACAACGTATACGTTTTACGTCATACGCAAGCCCTTACGCGTTATAAAATTCCCAGCAGGATAAAGCGAAATAAGTATCCTACAAACTTGAAACAGAATTTATCGTACTGAAAATTATATATGCACTACTCACAAAAAGTTAGGGTTAATCGACTTTCCGTTTAAATATTTGGGAAATGTAAAAAGGTCATGTTACAGTGATATTATATCATAAAAGTAGGACATGTATGTAGGAGCATGAAATTGTATTTTCTACATTTCAAACGATTTTATTGAAACAAAAGCCAACAACAGTAGTGAGCATTCCACAACAGAAAGTATCCACAAGGCACTGTTCATAATGACGCAGTCATCAGCATTGGATGTGGTCAAAGAACATTCACTTCTCTTCTTTCTGTGACTTTTCCAGTCTCTGTCTTTGTTGCAACCTGCTGTTGACAATCTGTGACTCTCTTAGTTCAACTTCCCTATAAAAACATCCAGTTTGAACCTTACAATGGGTGGTTAGCACTGTTGCCTTACAGGCAAGAAGGTTCCTGGTTCAAATCTCGGCAGGGGTCTTTTTGTGTGGAGTTTGCATGTTCTCTCCATGCTTGCGTGGGTTCCCTCCGAGTTCTCCGGCTTCCTCCCACAGTCCAAAAACATGCATGTCAGGTTAAATGGTGGTTCTAAATTGCCCGAGGGAGTGATTTTGAGTGTGCATGGTTGTTCGTCTACATGTAGCCCTGCGATGGACTGGTGACCTGTCCAGGGTGTACCCCTACCTTTCGCCCGAAGAGAGCTGGGATAGGCTCCAGCAGATCCCCGTGACCCTGCATAAGAATAAGCGGGCATAGATAATGGATGGATGGATGGATGATGAACGAGAACTACTGTATTTAAATACAAATTATAATTGAACTAGAACATTTAGAGGTCAGTTCATGGATCTAACCCATGTTGAGCCTTTTGCAGATTTTTATATCACCTTATTAGAGAACAGCATGCCATGCAATAAGCAGTGAAACATTGAACAGTCAGACATGTTAAAGTATATTTGTATTTGTATTTGTATGTGCATTCACATGTTTAGAGAAATTCAAATTACATTCACTTGTAAAGGTTATCGTGTATGTTAGGTGGATTCTGAAATTTAATCTGAAAGTCTAATATTTCTAACTTTTTGTTAATAGTGTATAAAAATACTAACTGTACTTGGTGTAGCTACTATACAGTATCTCCTAAAACCATTTGTTCATATCTTCTGATTTTATCAGATGATATGAATATCCACATTTACTGTGATTATATCCACTGCAAAAAATAAATAAATAAAAATAAATAAATAAATAAATAAAATAAATAAAACCCACATCCAGGAAACTGTGTAAAAATGTTTTGTTCGTTCACAGCACAACAGCACAATATTTTAAAATCTTAAAATTGGCTTCTGACTCTGTGTGTGGATATTGTCTCAACACATTCTACAGATACTTTATGTAAAATAACGTGATGATTTATCTTTCCATCCATTTTCTACACCTACTGCATCCAGATCAGGATCACAGGGGTCAATCTCACTTATCATTGTGCTCACACAGACACAGGAGGAACAGACAGGCCCTATCAAGAATATAAACCATCAACATTCTTGCTGTGAAGTAATAGTGACTACCAACAGACAAATGAACCTCCCACAAGATGGCTCTTTGTGGTTTACTGATTCATACTCAAAGGTGACTGAGACAATGTACCACTAGAGGTCAGTGTTGACTCATTTTTAATGGATAAGTCTGTGGATATTCTCATTTATCCAGGTAAGTTCCATTCTCACAACAATTGAATCATAGGCAACTGGACTTAGATTTGTCTAGAAGACGTTTCGCCTCTTATCCAAGCTTCCAGTTGCCTATGATTCAATTGTTGCGAGAATTTTTAATGGATGAACACAGTGAACCAAATGGCCTAAACCAGGGATGCTCAAATGGCAGACCCGGGTCCACTTGCGGACCCAAATGAGGTCACTTTTGGACCCAGAAGAAGTTGAAAAGGAGTGACTTCTGGGACAGCTGATAGCGACTTCCCTTTCTGGGGAGTGGGCAACACTGGCAATAGGACCTATCGGCCCTATTGGCATTGATCTGATTGCCTATTGACTGTATGCACCGAAACAGTTGGTCTGTTGCCCCCTGCTGGCCAATACGTTGCATTGATGTGGGAAAAAAACTGATAAATATTGTTACAATATTATTGGAATGTACATCATTTGATTTGAAACTTAGCTGTCTACTCAGGTAAATACAACTAGCCTACTAAACTAGTTGGCTAAATATGCCACTGTATAATGCACACATTTACTATCAGCACATAAACAAAGCAAAAGCAGGCAGGCAGCCGCCAGTGAAATAAAGTTAATACATATTGTGATGAACCTGCAGACCCAGGCTTAAGGACATTTGGTCAAACTGGACCCCCTAGAATTCTAATTGAACACTGCTGGCCTAAACCTTCCACCATATTCATGTTTTGGACATCTGTAGAGTTCTGTAACATTTTAGAGAATTGACAATGTGGTGAGAAAGTTTAAAGTTTAAAAACAGGTAAGACATCTGCTTCTGGTGTACTTATAAAACCATACCTAAACACAAACGTTACGCAAAAATGGGTAGTCAAGTGTGCCTTTGCCTCATGTCTGGAGCTGATGTGAGAGCAAAAGTATGTGTTTTTACTCTTGTTTTTGTTACATAATTAGTAACTTTTACTAATATAACCACTGACATTTTTGGGAACAGTTGTCCTTGCAGGGACCAAAACCTGGTCCAGATAATGAATTTCTGGGATCCTGGTTGGGTTTAGAACTAAATTCTGAACTGAGATTAAGTCAAGTGTTAAGGTTTGGCATAAAATAGCAATGTTTAGAATTTCGATTTGGCTTAAACAGAATAAAAAAAAACACAGACTTTTTTAAATATACAAAGCTACATAAAAGTTCAGCACCCAATCTGAATCTGTGTTTCTCTACATTTGACAAAAGCTTTCATCAGAATTTTACAAAAGCCCCCATATATAGTCATTTGAAAAAGAAAGTTCCCTGCACTTACTATTAATTCTAAGTTTTATCATTTCAGAACATAATAATAATGATAATTGTGTTCTCACCAGGTCTTAAAATCACGTAAATACAACCTCAGGTGACAAACAACAAATGTTGTATACTGTGGCCAGACATATTAGTATTCCAGACATTTTTTGGAATAAATATGGGCTGCAGACCTAAGACAAAAAAATAACAGTTTTCATTTTTCAAAAGTCTTGACTTTTTCGAATTTGGGGTTGATATTGTCCTCATTTAGTATGCGTGCCTTCTCTGGCTTCTCAAAGATGTTGAAAAGGCAGTTCCATAATGTGTTGTGAATAAAAAGGTGAAGAAAATAAGGACAGTGTTGCTCTTTTGGTTTGTTTTTTGCTAAATATCTCCAACCTGTACAGCCACTATTGGCAATGAGGATAAATTTAGAGAACTTAATCTTCTATGCCAAAACTGATGGGATATAAACATAAACAAGTTTCTGTGTATTCATACTAAGTTACGTCAAATTATCCATAATTTTCAGTATATACAGATTTTTTCTTTTAAACTCAATCTTACTTATTTTAGTGAATGTGTGTCATTGTATTATCTTGTGTTTTTACAGTAATATTACTGTGATATGCTGTTTAGTCATGTCATTAGGGTATCTATCTATCTATCTTTTCTCTCTCTCTCTCTCTCTCTCTCTCTCTCTCTCTCTCTCTCTCTCTCTATCTCTCTATATATATATATATATATATATATATATATATATATATATATATATAAACTGAGGACAATTCCGAAATTCCCTCCCTCCCTCTTTTCTTGGTGTCCATTTGTGAGTGTTTGTCCTTTTTGTTACTGGAAGTGTGCCCCTGAAGAATCCTGATGACTGTGATAATTCTGGTGTTTATAGAGGAATTCTTGCCTTTTCACACGAACAGAGTGTGGAATCTTTATGGCTTCTTTGGAACTCAGTTGGTAAATACAAAAACTGTAACACAAAAGCCATGTAAGTGATACACTTGTTCTTTGGACGAAAGGAGCCAAATGTGTGAAGCATCTGCTGAATTTTCACTTAGATGGCCAAGGTGAGAGGTGGTTAATATCAGCTCAGAATGAGACACATATAATAGTTAGAGTAAAGGAAAAAATATGTTCAGTTTTTTGGAAAAAATGTATGTGTGCATGTAAACATGGGTCTCTGTGTGTGTGGTTGCGTGGGAGCCGAGGACAGAGAATGAGATGGGTTCAGGAGATGGAGAGATGGTGTGTGTGTGTGTGTGGTGTGTGTGTTGGGGGTGGGTGCATTAGTCCGTGTCAGACAGCAAAGAGTACCGCATTTATCTAGGAATCCGAGCCAAAGCAAGCTTACTAACAGGGTGAGCAGGACAAAGAGGAGGACGAGGAGTGAGATGAACTGAGAAAAATACTGAAAGGAGAATCAAGGTGGTAGCAATCAACGCGGACGAGGTCAACAATTCAAAGAAGAGAAAAAAAAGGATAAATTGTCAAATACTTTCCTGGATATATAGAAAAGTGAAAATAAAACAGCTGTGGATTCAGGCAGCAAGACTGGATCACCACTGAGCAGTTTGAAGCATTTTCCCATGATTCCTTTCAATGCTCTCAGCATGCTTGCTTTGCTGTCACTGTATGTGGGAGTGCAGATGTCCTCAGATGCATCTCCAGCCTGCATACATCCACCGTGCAAGGACAGTTTAGTGGCTGCACCCAACCCACCAGGAACGGGAGGAGGAGTGAGCACCACGTCTTGTGAGGGTCAGACTGGGACAAGTGCTTGTAGGATGGGGCTTTCACTCCCAGCCATCTCAAATGTTCAGAAGGTGGACCGCAGACAAGAGTCATCCCAACTTCTGTTTAAGGTATGTGGTATTGCCTACGCTACAGAAAATCAAGTTTGTTTTTTTCCAGCTCACAAGTCTTGAACTGTCATTTTAAGAAAAGCCAGGTAATGCACTATTTTGGGAGCACCTTAAGTATCCACTGAAGCTCTGAATCTCTTTCTGTTTATTCACATGTGCCAGCAACAGTGCGCAGTGTCGCTGACACAGGACTGAAGTTTTTGTTAAACTTGGCCCCACCCAACAGTCATGGAGTACTAACTGTCAGCAATCAAAGCGGAGATAAAATTAGGTCGGCTTTAAAAATGTCCCCATCATATGGTCGTGCTGAGCTCATCCAGCAACAGGTGTGTCAGGAACATGATCACAATGGGTGACGCAAGTGTTAGAGAATGGGTGTGACACAAAACGTACAGATTAGTTTTTGGTAAAGACAGACTCAGACTGTTGTTTCATATGCATCTTATCCTAGAAGTATAACCATGTCAAAGAGGAGTGTTGCTCAGGGAGAGGCATAGGAAGTGAGCTTGTTGCAAGAAGATAAAGGTGTTACCATGAATGAGGGTACAGAAAAGGGGAGTGATGTTTGCACATTTTCAGCCTACACACATCTCACTTTGCAAATCTTTCACAACCAGCACTTCCAAGTTGTGTTAATCATTTAAGTCCCTTCAAGATGGAAAAAATAGGGCTCAGGTTTAAAAATGCTTTAATGTTCCTTTAAGTCAGAATTTGTTCAAAGCTGTCATATGTTTGGCATTATTTGCATCCATAAATATAATTAAAGATGTTTTGAGGCAAAGAAATTGATTCTATGCATGGAATAATTAACACATAAAACTTTTCTCTCAAACTGCAGTTTCATGGTTACAGGTTACAGAGTCCTCACCCAGTAGTTAAATGATGCAAAACTTTCTTGCCCCCAGCTGACCTTGAGACCCTCATAAATGAGAGTTCAGGTTTGAAAATCCCCCAAATTTTCTTTATTGAAAGAAAATGTCATCGGCCTGCTAAAACTGTCTTTCAGACTGGAGGTGTCAAAGAACGGCTGGTTCAGCTGCAGCTTTGCATGGGCACTCTCCAGGAATCAGGGGGCCCCTGGAGTCACGGGGGCCAGGAGAACAGCTCTTTAGGGGCCATCCTGGCTTTAATGGCAGCTGTTCTCACAGAGTGTGACCTGCACTGTCACAGCCAAACCCTTGGAGTGATGGCCAAGCGACTGCGTGAGTACACATTTATAACCCCACCGCTGCAATGCGCAGACAGACATGCACACAGAAATCCCAATGCAGTCACTCCCCCTCACATAGTAAACAAGACTTCAATGAGGCCTGCAAAGTGTCAGTCATAGGTGAGTGCATAGGAATTTAACTGCACTGGGAAGCATGGCACAAACTGTGTATATACGCTCACACAGACACACATACAGCCTTGTGAAGAAGTTCAGCTCCATACAATTCCTTTGTGACTGGCTTATTTATAACCAGCTCCCCTGTTATACTGATAACCTGTTTTTTCTCTGGGTTAACAGAAAGTGTTGCAGTGGGCAGAGAAGGGGAAAAAGATCTGCTGCTCCTCCTCAAAAGCATCACACAAAATCCACCTACAGGTCAGAACATTAAGAGTAAACTTGTGAAGTAGTTGCTTTTTAATAAACTGAAAAAAAAAAATCCTATGTTTGGTTCTCAGTTGCCCCCTTGGAGAGGTTACATCCTCAGGACTGTGCAGACATTTACAGGCATGGAATCAAAGAGAACGGAATCTATACCATCCAGCCTGATCTGTATGGGCCAGCATTGGAGGTATTTTATATGCATCACATTCACAAACAAACACATACACTGACCCCCAGTGTAGTTGTCTTCTTTTTAAAATCTGGATGTTACCGGTAGAGCTGTGAAATCTATAGTCTTTGTTTCGGCTCAGGCTAAATGTGACATGGAGACAGCAGGTGGTGGGTGGACGGTGATCCAGAATCGGCAGGATGGCTCAGTGGACTTCAACAGGACATGGCTTGAATACCGGGATGGCTTTGGCAGCCTGCAGGGAGAGCACTGGTTGGGTAATGCAGCGCTGCATGCCCTCACATCCACTAGTCAACATCAACTTCGCATCGAGCTGGAGGACTGGCACCAACAGAAGCGCCAGGCCACCTACAATAACTTCAAAGTGGCCTCAGAGGCACAGAGGTGACGCAGACTGCAGAAAAAAACAATAGATGATCAGAATTATGTTGAAGGACATGTGTTAGGAGGTCCACAGTATGTTTGTATGTATTCCACTTCACCATGGGCTTCTCTGTTCATAGAAACATAATTTATCTGTTTGTCAGCCTTATTAATTTGACTTTAAAAAGATTATTAACAATCTTTTACTTCACAGTGACAAATTGTGTTACATCGTGTCTTCCAGGTATCGACTGACAGCCCGGGAGTATTCTGGAAATGCAGGCAATGCACTGAGTTACAGTAAGCGCTACAACCATGATGGCAGATTGTTTAGCACCACAGACCGAGACCATGACCGGTACAGCTCTGGAAACTGTGCTCAGTATTATGGTGCAGGGTGGTGGTTTGACTCTTGCCTGGCAGCAAACCTGAATGGACGGTATTATCGTGGACGGTACAGTGGGTTGACCAATGGCATCTACTGGGGCACATGGTACATCCTGACAGATGGACGAACTGGAGAACGCTACTCCTTTAAGAAGGTGGAGATGAAAACAAGACCCAGGAACTTCGCAGGAGTGAAATGAAGATAACGTGGACAATTTTCAATAAAATAGTTGCTATTGCATGCACTCTGGTATCACACACACAGTGGAAAAAAACATGTTTTGGATTGCTTTAGATTTGAAATATGCTTTAGTCATTTTAGTATGCACAGCTCTATTGAGACCAGATTTACATCATTTATCAATTATATACAGTTGGCAACTGTTATATATTAAAGAAAAAAATTGCTGAAAAGACTGGATAATTGTTTATCAAAGTATTTACTCTGACATAGCTCAAACATAACAATGGAACAAACAAATGGAAAATATTGCTTGAAAGAGTTGCATTTACAGAACTTTTATTGCATGTCAAAAAAACAACATACACTTCCAATCACCCAGACAAAGTGGAAATCCCCTGATTGAAGGTGATAAGGGTAAATTCAAGATATTTTGGCCTCCTTTTCAGGTGGTATCATGTCTTCCATCTTTATACGATAATTCTATGCTGAAGATCGATCAGTATTTTCCAGGCCCAGTTCTGTCAGTTTGGCAGTGTGATCACTTCCACTGCTGGCTTAGAGGTGCGACAGCCTTCTACATACTAAAAAGATAAGAGATCACACAGGATCTTTGAAAAAGGCTCAGATTTACATATAAAAAAGGCCTTTGTAACTTAACCCAACTCGAAATTCTGCAATTGTGAGGGAGGCTGTGGCTCAGGTGGAGGAATTGTAATCTTCTCATCAAACCCCAGCTTGTCAAAATGTCTTTGAGCAAGAAACAGAACCCCAACATAATAACAGGAAGCACTGTACAAGTGTGTTTGTGTGTGAAAGGTTTAATGGCAAATACAATGTGAATCGCTCTGTAATACCAAGATAAGGTGAAAAGATGCTATATCGGTGTAAGCCATCTATCAGTTTCAAAGATTAACCCTAATAAAGCTCAGTTTAAATACAACAGCTCACACAGATTGTAGGTCAGATGATGTCACAGAAGACAAGAGGTCATCATGCCTCTGCAATTTTTTTTACAGTTACAGTTGTTGCATACTCATCACATTGCAAAAGTGACAGACAGTTGATAGAGATTTTAAAAAAAAAGAGGAATCTTTCCAACCTATCTGGAGTCAACAATGTTCTGCCTTTATCTGTGTTAGTGTGAAGCCAAACCAAAGCTCGCAGTTTGACTCTAAACATACAGCTACCTGATTTTGGAGAGACCATTTTTCTCACCTCACCCAACTAATACTTTCCCACGTCCAGCTCATGACACACTGATGCTGACTATTAGGAGCTTTTCTCTGCTGTCATATTCCAAAACCGTCCTCCCACCCACCACCATCAAATCAAACACACACACAGAAACACACAAAGCCTCACTTGCTCTCTAGACTTGGCGTCAGGCCGGCGGCTCCCTTCATGACTGTGCTTCATAAATCCTTTTCTGAGTGTTTAGAGCTGTAGTGTGAGTGGTGGGACTGGTGTGAGTGTGTGACTGACAGTGTTTGTAAAATGCTGCAACTATTTTAGCAGTGTTCACGATGAGCCGATAGTCTCACCAGCGAGTATGGTGTCTAATATTAACATGTGAAGGGGCAGAGGCAGCAGAGGCACACAGACATGACTGCATAACACACACACAACACTCAGTGGTTCTCTCAGCAGAGCGGGAGGCGCATGATGTGCTTGGGTTCATAAAAATAAATGGCCCCCATTGTACACATGACGGCGTCTTAATTATTGTTCAGCAACCACAAGCTCCTTTTTCTCTGTTCTGTTTTATGCATATGCTTGCATAAACACACACACTCACACAGCAGACAGTACCTTTAAGCAATCAAGGTCAGTCACCCATAAAAGTCTTTACAGATATCAGATTTCTCATTTTAATTCAATACACATGCCATTGTTTGAGTGCAGTGTAGTAGCACTTAGGAAAACAATACAAATGTGAAAGGCGCAAGTGTCCCACGTCCTGCCCTCTGGTGGCTCCTGGCCCTGCTGGAGAGGCTGTTTTAGATTTGTTTTAGCTGTAGAGAATGGGCCAAAACTACTCTGCTTTTACTCAGTTCCAGTTTGTAAGAAAATGTCTTGTTGGACTAACTGAAGATTTCATCTTTGTTAGATACTCTTGACATGTACTGAAGTTTAATTGGACACTCAAGTGCAGCACAAGAAGCTACTTAATGGAACTTTGACATCAGTAAAAAGGAATCAACAAAAATTTCCCTCCTGCCACTTTCTATGAATCCTTTCTATCTACATGCTTTCAGTCACTGATTAGTTTTACGTTATCTTCCTAACTTTTGAATCCTTGCCTGCCTTTTGATTCAGCATACCCTGTAAATTTCTGTCATCCTTTCCTCTTCTTCTCTTCTCTCATCCTCTCTGCATCCATCAGTCTTGTTGACAAGGGAGGAACAGAACCCCAGGGTTGTGTCACCACAGTATCCTGGCACAGTGTCTGGAGTGGGGTGATAGTGGTGGTGCTGCAGAGTGTGAGGGGTACCGGCAGCCAGTTTTACCCCGGGGCCGGAAGCCCAGACTGGGCAGCGGTTAGCCAGCACATCCCTTTGAGAAACACTGTGCTCTTCTGACGGAAGATCATGCTTGATCTATGTCATTCATTACTAAGAGGCACAAGAAAACATCAGAATGGAAACAGAAACCGAACTCATCTTGATGCTCGGGAGTTGACCTTTAGGTGGCACATAGAAGGGAACATCAAATCTGTTAGGGGCAGAAATGTACAAATTATTGGATCTAGCAGTATCACAGAATCCATATGCAACTGGTAACACAAGCTTTAGATATTATATGTTAAAAAAAAAAGTAAAAAAAAAAAAAGAAAAGAAAAGAAAAGAAAATCAAATGTCCACAAGGCACTGGAAGAACTTTTTTTTTTTATTTTACCAGGTGACATCCATCAAACCTCCATTAATTCACCAAACTTAAATAATGACCAGCCTTATTCGTTGTCTAATAATCAGTCTTTTTATGGGTAAATCTAGATAGTTTCACCTGGTGATGCCAGCAAGCTTCATATTTTTTTCCTTAGATGTGATGAGTTAAAAACAGGGCCTGTATAAACGTAAAGAGACTTTAAATATAAATGCAAGTGACTCATAGAGACAAAGACTTTGACCAAGCTTCGAAGCAGAGCTATGCAAAGATGAAGCTCTCCTTCAGCTACTTCAGCTGAGAGGATGTTGCACACAAATGTCAGTCAGTTATCTCAACATCAGGTGGCAGTGTTGCTCAGCTGAAATCAGGAGAACAACTTTCTCAAGAGAAACTGCATCCCCATCCCGAACAAAAGAGACAAAAACACACAAAAAAAAGAAATGAAAGAAAACCAGATTTACAGCTTTCTTAAAGCAAACAAACACTCAGTCCAGTAATATGTTAAACTTGAGTCTGTTTATATGAATGCTGGTGTTTTAAAAAGGTAAGTAATATTATAGTTTCAGCGTGGTTGTGGTTCAATAAAATATAATTTCTTTCAGTGGAGGATAAGAACACTCTTCTTTCTTCAATAAATATTGGAAAATCTCAGCAGAAAGAAGTTTTAACTTACAAGTAGTTCAAATACTGAACTTTAATACCTCATAAATTCAAGCTGCAGTGACTCTTTTCAGCACTAGGGCAATTTTACTGAGGTTTGAGGTCAAAGGACAAAAGGTATCTAACTGGGAGAGTTTAAGAAATGGTAAGACTGCTTATACAACAACAGAATGCAGTTTTAATGTATTATGTTGACAAAGTAAACTTCAGGCTCAGCAGTGGAGTCCTCACAGGAAAAAAAAGAGTAAACGGATATGTGACAGCACGAAAGAGCAAGGAGGAGGTGATGAAGTTGGTGGCCTGCAGTAGAGGGAACTTTTCATTCTTAAATCTGCTCTCTTGACGATAAGGTTGTATGCAGCGGCTGTCAAGGGCAAGGAGGGGAGGAAGGCCAGGGGCTGGGGAGGAAGCAGGAGCTGGTGAGGTTTGAAAGGTGTGTGAGCGTGAAAGGCCGTTGGGGGCTCCCCTTCCCTGACCACAGGACCACTGAGAGACAGCACATGCCTGCTTTTGATACTGGTCCTGCAGAAAAACCAGAGCAAGGCAGCGTTCCGTTTGAAACCGGAATTCAGCAGAACAAGTGTATCCTGATGTGGTGAGAAGCTGGGGTGAGGAGGGGAGGGGAGGGAGGGAAGATACACAAGGCGTCATGTGGCAGGCCTCACTCCATCTCTTGTCTAAATCTGCGCCTTGCAGTAGATGAACCAGAGGCTTTGCAGTGTTTATGACACAGAATTACCTACCTAAACAAAAATATTTATGTGATTAACATTCATCTTGTGTGCCTTTGATATCATCATACGTGACTGTAGAGGTTTTTTATGTGATTTAATTATGCAACACCTTTTTTCTAAATTCCAAAGATGATTATTTACTGAACAATTATCATGCAAATTCAAATAACTAATTCATTCAATTTGCATCCTTTGTGAACATTTTATTATAATTTATTCAAAGCAGAAAAATGTCAGTCTGAGTCACCTTTGGAGTTCTGATTTAATTACAATTCTCAATTGGATCTATAATAATAACGAATCTCCACAGCAGCTACAATGTACTGTATGTGAAATGTGTTGGTAGGAATAATAAACTCAAGATCTGGTACACGGAGGGTGTTTTCCTGATTTTCACAGACACACCAAGCACTTCAGCAGGACATTTTCTTGTGCTTCGGTGCCAAGTAGGCATATCAACCTCAGAACAAAAGCAAAACACTTTGTGAAGACGAAGCTGGTAAGAGAGTGTCATTATCCACAGTGAAACGAGCCCTGTACTGATATGGGCTGAAAGGCCCCTCAGAGAAGTCATTACTCCAAGAGCATCATAAAACGTCAGATTACAGTTTGCAAATGCCCCAAGGGACAAATGTCTTAATCTTTGGTGACACTAAAGAAACTAAAATTGAACTGTTTGGCCATAATGACCACCATTAAGTTTGGAGGAAAAAGGCTGAAGTTTGCAAGCCTGAGAACTTGTGAGAAGCTGTTGGAAGGAAATCCAAAATGCTTGACCCAAATTGAGCAGTTTAAAGGCAATGCTACCAAATACTAAGGTAATGTATGTCAACGTCTGACTCTGAGGAAAGTAATAGAAAAAATTCTCTCTCTCATCATTCCGGCATTTAGCAAACGGATAAAATTTTGCTTGTCCTAACTGACCCACAAAGGGAAGAGTTTAGTCTGTTTTAATATGTCAGACAGTGAGAAAAAAAGTTTATGTATTTTTTTTTATACCATTAAGTAAACTTTTGGTTTTAATCTGCATGTAAACCTGAAAGGTGAGTTTGGATTGCACCACATAATTCTGTAGATTAAGATGTTTCACTGTCATAATGAAAATCACACCGTTCTTCCAAAAACAAACACACAAACAAACAAAAAAAAAAACCTTGTATTGTGCCCTACTGCAGTGGCAGAAAATTCTTCACAAACAGGAAGAGGTCCTACTTTTGTCTCATAATCAATGAACTATTGGTTAAACAACTGTTCTTCCTCCAATAGTTCTTTGTCTTTTCAAAGCATCCGGTGGCTGCTATTCCATTATCAACCTGTCGTACAGAGGGTAAGATGGAGAAAATATGAAGAAGGAAAGATGAAAAGATGCTGATCAGACAGATTTTATGTCTAAATTTAGAGGATTTTCTCATTTGAAAATAACCCCTGACAGGGAAGCAGAGGAGGAACCTACTGAAGGCCAGAAGCAGCTCATAATAATCCCCATTCATGTTCAACAACAAATAATCCAACAAATATGCTGCCTGAGTTTGTGAAATCATGAAACATGAGGAGAAGAGCCTATGTGTGTGTGTGTGTGATTGTGTGTGTGGAGGAAGAGGTGAATTACAGTATGAAGGATGTGGTAAAGCAACCCAATGGTCAGCTGTGTTTCTCTTCTCTCTGCTTTTCTTTCTTCTACTTTTTTTTGTCTTGCACCTGCAGAGAGTTGTGGCAAAGTGACACATATGACACACAAATATATTTGATGACTGTGGTATCTCCTGCTTGAACCACATGAATTCTTCTAAATGCTTCAAAATGTAGCATTTAACATTAAGCAAAGCAGTGGACTGGTGGAAGAGAAAGTCATGGGATTCATACATCATTTTAAAATCACTGTCATTTAGACACAGACTGAGCAGAGACATGCACATAATACAAAAAGTAAAGCACATTCACACCATATTCTTGTGCACATAAACAGAGAATCTCTGTCTGAAGATAATTACACTCACATGAATGTTTTCATAAGCTGTTGTCATTTCAGTTTCTTCTGGGAGTTAAGGTGACTTAGGTCCAGATGTGTTTGGGCAATGACAGATTTTATTTTATTTTTTATGATTTTGCCTTTATACACATCACAGCAGATCTGAAATTAAACAATCAAGATGTGATCAAAGTGTAGTCTTTCAGCTTTAAGAGGTTTCCCTAAATTATGGTATTTACCATTTAGGAATCACAGCCAATCTAAGCAAAGTACCTTCATCTACAGGGGCTCAAAATGATTCGGACAACAGAGGCTACATGAGTACCGGGGAACTCTGACACTCATTTGGGGCTTTGCAGATCTGTGCCTTTCCAGTCTTCCCCTGTAATAGTGGCTTCCTCTAGTTATTTCAGGCAAAGTCGGCAGGATTGCCTCTTGTGTAGCTGTTGGTGCTGAACTTTTCCCTGTCAAAATGACTGGAACGTGGCCCAGAATCCACTCAGACGTCCTCCCCCATTTTGCCCTTCCTCTCATGCCGAATCAGTCCCTTCCAAAGAGGGCTCCTTCGGCCTCTTTACCCACATCATATCAGCCATGATATGTATATATATATATACATGTGTCACATCTTTGTGACTGCAAAAAGCCCAAAATGCATAGCATTGCTTCTACTTAGCAGTTGGTACTGAGGTAGCCTCTATTGAGAGGAAAGAAGTTAAGCCAGATGTGGTCCATTCACTTGTTACTTTAAAACAAATGAAGCAGATAAAATGTCTGGAGTTGATATTAGGTAGTGAGTTCCAAGGAGTCCAAGTGAGTGTCAATGCAAATAAATAAAAACATTTTTGAGAGAGACAGGCCTTAAAAGACAGGAAACACTGCTAAACTCAATAACATCAAAAGATCACAGAAGACAACCATTTCTCAGTAAAGAAAAACCCTTCACAACATCAATAGAATTCAAAAATCCTCTTCATTGTCAAAGTCTACAATCAAGAGACACCTTAATGTAAATACAGGTGGTTTACAAAAAGAAATCCAGATTAGAATTTGCAAGACAGCATCTAAAACCGCCTCCCGTGTTGTGAAATCAGATTTTTTTTTTTATTTATTTTTTTAAAGATGAAACAAAAATAAACTTGTATTGCAATGATGGGAAGAGAAATGCCTGTAGAAGGAAAGGAACAGCCTTGATCTGAAGCATACCACATCATGTTTCAAATATGGTCCAGAAAGTATTATGGTATGGGCATGTATGGCTGTCAGTGGAACAGGCTCCACGGTACTTGTTGATGTGAAGGACATACTCTATACTCTCTGTTCACATTCAACCAGATGTTACAGAACTGATAGAACTCTGCTTCACACTGCAGATAGATGATGAGCTAAACACACTGTCAAAGCGCTTCAAGATTTTTTTAAGGCAAAGAAATTGAATATTCTTTAATGGTCAAATCAGTCGCCTGATTTTTACCCAGCAGAGCACGCTTTTCAGTTACTGAAGACAAACCTGAGGGCAGAAAAGGTTCACAAACAAGCAGCAGCTGAAGGTGGCTCCAGTGAAGGCCTGGCAAAACATGTCCAGGGAGGAAACTTAAAATTTGGTGATGTCCACCGATTATTTATTTGTTTATTTATTTATTCCTGTGGAACATGAAGGGAACCTGCGTGTGAAAGACTGCTCCAGTAATGGGTTTAATGCTGACTCAGCAAGCGGCATTGTTTAAATAAACTCTGCTTTATTTTTAACTGCTCTACAGTTTTAAAACAGTATATGCTTTAAAGAAGGAAAAGAAAAAGAAAGGTGAGAATTCAAAATCCTGAAGTTCAGCTCTAAATTCTTGTTCTGTATGAAAAACTGCCACAGCTGCTGCTGCACATCACTTTTCCACTGCAGATAAAAGATCGAAGATGTTGTGTTATTCGTTCTTCATTTAAAGGAGCCGTTTGTAAGATTATGGCCAAAACTGGTACTGCAGTCACTTTCAAATTACTATTGAGCGGCGTGTACCCTCCCCCTCCTCCCCGACCACAGGTTGCCAGGTCGGCTACAGAATGCAGCAGGAACGTAGGCTGTCATGGCAAGCGACGAGTCCTACACAGTAAGTTTATTTTCTGTTAATTATATTTAATGCTTTATGAAAGATCTTTTCTTTCTTTGATCTTTTGTAACTAGAGGAAATATTTTCCCGTTGAGGCGTTTCGTAACCTGAAAGTTTCGTATGTAGAGGCGTTCGTAAGTAGAGGTACCACTGTTACCTTGTCCAAGTAAATTAGCGTTAGCCAAACATTTAGCTATGAATCTTACCTGTCCAGGAGAAAATCTGCAACGTTGGCGTCTGTCTTCAAATTCTTCTCCGCTTTCAGCCGTCTCCATCTATCAAAAGCATCTTCTATACAAATTCTTGTTTTATTTCGGACCTTGTCACGACGTAACTCGGATTCATAACGAGGTCTTTTAGGTTTTGGAAAGCTAGACATTTTTTCATCCAACACGTTCGTAGCGGCTGCTGCGATAATTAGAGCCGAGCTGGCAACCCGGATGCAGAAACACTACTGACTTGGTGATTGGGAGATAGGTGGAGGGTGGCGCTTCAGGCCAAAACAAAACAATGACAACATCAACATCAGTTGAGGGCTGCAACTCCTCTTTTTAAACGGGAATATCCTGGCTTGAGTGCTGTTGTCAGTGACATAAGTATTTGAAATGAACATGATTTTTAAATGTCTGTTGACATATCGGGGTCATTTTATGATTCGTTTTATTAGATCTCTTACATACGGCTCCTTTAATCATTTGTTAAGATAGCTATTTTTTTCTCCATGGCTTTCACTCAAAGTAATGTAATATTCAGTAGTTATACACTTCAAGGTTTGTCACTGTGTAACACATTTCTTCTTCACTTTGTCTTTTCAAATTCTCTTTGTTGTATTATTTGCTTTTTCTCTTTATAGATTTCCATGCCCTGACTTTATTTCTTGGTTTATTTTGGAGTGATTTCTTCTTCCTCGACTGGCGACCTGTCCAGGGTGTATACACCTGCCTTTCACCTGAAGAGAGCTGGGATAGACTCCAGCAGATCCCTGTGACCCTGCAGAGGATTAAACAGGTATAGGATAATAGATGGATGGATGGTTTCTTCTTCCTGTCTGTGTTTCACACCTGGATTCTTTCTGATTGTCACACCTGCATCTCTCCTGGACCCCCTGGAGTAAGCTCATAAAACTGATTTGGGTTCTCACTTGGTAGCTTGACTCTGCAAAAGGGTCACCGTACTAAAACACATGACACAACTGTTAACACTCTCAGTAATCAAATCAGTCAGAGTATCTCTTTGTTATATTTCAACAACTGTGGAATGGAATCAATTAAACACAGATGTCCTGTCAAGAGCTCTATTCTTCCTTGACTGTCTCCTTCTTATCAACTTTAAACACTTACCGTAATCATCGCATACCTCATCTCCCCACAGAATCTGACGCTGTAAATCCCCTGACTTTACGTGTTGTGTCACCAGCAGCAAGTCTTTAACGAGTGAAATATTTTAACATTCACCTGATGAATTGGAGCATGTGCTCGTGTTTCTGACAGTATGCTTCCCAATCATTTTGTAAAACTCTGACTCTTCCTGAAGTGTCTGAGTCAGTGCAAAGTTTTAATGTAACAAATAATATTGGCACCCTTAGCCAAAGATTTTTTTTTTTTGTCTTTTTTTTTTTTTTTGGTGCTACTTTTAGTGAAGTAATGGCATGTAAACATATATGGACAACTCATTCCATAAACTGCAGACTTAGTCATTCATATGTGCAACCTCTGCTAAAATGCTATTGTCAATTTAGAGAAAAAGTTATCCCTGCAGTTCTGAAAAGAGACATAAAATTGTGCTGTAATGATAATGATATTAGGTGAAAAAGCTGCAGAAACCCTGTGAAAACTTACCAAGGATTGCTTTTTTTTGAAAAGTCATGTTGAAATAAATTACAATCCAAATGATTTATTTTCACAATGTTACTGAGCTGATCCACTGTCCTGAAGCACGATTAAATGGATCTAAACATGCAAAGCACACACACACACACAATATTGCTCCAACTGGATTATCACAAACAGGAAAAAAAAGACATGGTGATATTCATTTTGATGAACACTCATGGGTTGAGAAAAAAAAAAAAGAAAGTTGTTTTGAATTTGACAACTCCCCGGACAGCTTCAGTGAAATGGAGAATGATTGGCAGGTGGTTACTGACAAGGTGTTGTAAACTCTCACTTCCTGCTGCCTTCTGAGCAGGAACTGAACTAGTGAACCTTTAACTTGTAATGACTCAGAAAAGATGATTCTTGAGACTGCGCCCAGTGAGGAATGGGATCAAATAGGGCCTTTTAAAAGATGTTGCCAATATTGAAAATAGCATGTTACGATTTCAGTGAGAAAAAGAACAACATTGTCTGATAGCTTCATCGGTCCTACTGTAGATTGTGTAAATCTCTGAACTCTGCAGAGATGCAGGACTTTGTTTCAAATTTTATTGCCTCATTTAGTGTTTGTATGTTAGTGACGTGAAGTGCTGTAAGACATGCCAAGTTCTTTCCTGGTCCCCTGATGAGGTGTAAAAGCTATGCCTAAGCATGATCACATGAATGTGCAGTACACTGTCATACTCATCTGTGATGGGACAAGCGCCTCGGTAATTATGAATTTTTTAAATTCAAAAGGCAGTGACAGGACAAATGAGGTGAGATGGCAGCTGGATTTTACATATCCCTGTCTGTGATGACAGGAACAGTTCCTCTCCC
This sequence comes from Hirundichthys speculiger, assembly GCA_018398805.1. Classification (NCBI taxonomy): domain Eukaryota; kingdom Metazoa; phylum Chordata; class Actinopteri; order Beloniformes; family Exocoetidae; genus Hirundichthys; species Hirundichthys speculiger. Next base: position 1,948,820 of record JAGFBZ010002207.1, on the reverse strand, counting down.
CTAGGTGTCACTATGCACCTGAATATTTCAACAGGCAGTGAAGCGTCGAACCTCTTGGAGCCCTCCTAACAAAAGTACTGAAAGTTTATAACAGAAAGGTTCCTCTTTTAGGGCTTTCACAAAGCTGTTGAGACCAACTTTTACTGAGAAACTGAGAAAAGAAATGGATGACATCATGTTACCCAATTCATATTCTGACTTTTCTAGGTTGATGGCAGATTACAGACTGGTCTGTGTTAGTTACGGTGAATACCATAAAAACAACAATACAGTTTCAGTCTAATAAAACAAAACACAAACCAGTGTTTCTTAAATCATATGTTAATTAAAATAATTCTAATTAAATTTTTTTTAAAAAAAAGGCTTCACAAATTAAATTCATTGTCTTTGTATAAACCCTCAACCTCTGATTAGACAATTAAATTTAAAGTCAAACAGGAATAAAAATGCACTCTAAATATTCACACTGCAGAAATCACAGAGGCCTCTTGGGTCTCTGCTCTAAGGTTCTCTCAGTTGGTGTGTAGCCCGCCAACATTGGCAGTGCTAAGTTGGACTTTTCAAAATCTTGCTCACTAACCTTGTGTTGTGTTCAGGTTGTTTGCATATACAATCCCATAACAATCATGATTCAGGACTGTTAACAATCCTTCAGTCTACCAAGCGTAAATTTGATTTTCTGAACATCCAACTAATCTTTCTTCTTCATCTTCATTTCCTTCTCTGCAGTTTAAGACAACAGCCCAAGTTCTCTTAATTATGACTTCCAGGGAAGATGATTTTTCTGTGATGAAGGCAGCTGTCAGAATCACAGCATGGTCATGGACAGCCATGTCCAAATAAATCATTTCTGCCCATTCGGAGCATCACTGTGTTTCAGGTAGCATCAGCAGCTAATGTCCATAAAAGCAGCTTTATTATGTTCTTTACAGTAACTGTTAAGAATTTTGAAACAAACATAGCTTGAAATAGAGGATCATTGAAATAATTCTCATATAGGGTACTGTTATATATTTCAAGTTCATCAGCACTGCAAACTGCATTTTTCCCGCTTCAGTGTATCAGAATTATTCTAAGTGTTATCTTAAATGTTTTATTAAAAGTGATTTGAAAGGAACATTATTGTCGTATCTTTGCAAAACATAAACAAAAGGAGCATATACTTAGAAGGATTTTGACTAGTCGTTGGTTATAATCAGACTACCTTAACACAGACTCAAAGGGATTTTTGGCAATAAAATTGTTTAAAAAAACAACAACTTTTTGATTCTTCCAAATAAAGTCATAAAATGACACTCGCTCCATTAAGGAGTATGTCCTAACTCCTTTCACCTCCTCTGATGCTTCATAGATATAGTCACCGGTGACATATCTTACGTCTGAATCTGTACAGCATGTACAAATGTTGCACATCCCTGCATGCCAATGATAATGTTCTTTTTTATCATTTGATCTCCATTTTTGTTGTTGATTTAAGAGAAGACAATGTTTGGGTCGCAGTAAAGAATTAATGTGAAGGATCGTGTGGTTGTATATAGATGAGTCATATGACAAAGAAAGAAAAAAAAGATAATTGTAGGAACATATTGTGATAAATTACAGTACATAAAACAGACCAACACTGTTCACCCCACACAGAATGTGTCTGAGGAAGATTAAAGGAGTTTTGCTTTCTGCTGTGGAAAGTTTACATCTATCCAAATGCACCTGCAAAGGTCAGTATACTGATTTAACTCAGTAAAATAAAAAAATGGCAAATGCTTTGTCATTGCAGAGGGGATTGGTGTAGAGGAAGGCGAGGAGGAGGAGCACTCCTGGCTGGCTTGACTTTATGTTTGACCTTTTCAGGAAGGAGAACTAATCCTTGAATATAATAGACTGTAAGATATGGAAAATGACTTTGCTGTTATCTCTGTTACTGTGGAGACCATCAGCAGTGCCCAGGGCTGCTGCAGCTGCCAAGTTATTAAGCATCCAGTTTGTACATATTGGAAAGAAAATATACCTTTTTTTCTCATAACAGGTCACTCCTTAAGCACACACTCATGGTTTAACATTATAATGAATGGGTTTATCTTTATTCATTGAGTCTAACAGGACACTGATTTCTCTATTGTAATTTTTTAAATCTTTATTTTCATTTTATCTTTTTTTTTTTTTTTGCACCAGGTTACTATAAACTTGGTGTCAGTGCTTTTTTTCTTCATCCATATGTTTGTTTTTCTAATAAGGATTTTCTTTAGTATGGAATATTATCATTGTTGGCTGTCATATTATTATTATTATCATTATTGTTGTTGTTATTATTTCGTATTATTATTATTATTATTATTATTATTTGATCATTTTTGTTTATTTTTGTTTATTTTCACCAATTTTTTTCTTTATTGTTTGTTTCGTGTTTGTTTAAGCACATTCAACACCAAATAAAAGTGCATCTAAGATCGTGGTTCATTAGGTGGATGGATGGAAAAACAAGCAAGGCTGTTCTTTAATTCTTCTTTCAGCTTTGACCTAAAAAGCTGGCTCTGCACTTACGTTTTAAGCATTCAATAAATTTAACAAGGGAAGTAGGAACAAAGCCTCACTGTTATTTGCTTTTGCAAAATTACCAGCACTTGGATATTTTATTCATATGTTTATACAATTTTTCCTAGATGGAGGCTGCAGCATCTGTTAAACTCTTATCCAGTCAAATCCAAGATGAAAGAAATAAGAAGCGAAACCTCAGATGGCTCCTGCAGATAACCTTTAAAAAAAAAAAAAACAACAACAGGAAAGCTATAGGGCTTCATTTATACTGTCAAATAGGCCGAATAAAGACTTTTCACTTGCAGAACATCAACCCCCTCCCTAAATCTCTAACTAGCAATCATGCACGCAGATCTGGTCCTGTAAGTGATGCATTCCCTGCACAAGATGTATTTGTTGTGCGAGTTTGAAAAGGCGGCGATAATCTGGGAGAGAGAGATAAGAAATGCCATTTATTCCGCGGCACTTTGGAGCCTATTTCCCGGGCCGATCAGCCCCATTCTCCCCGACACCTCCAGCAGCTCGCTGATAACGATTAGGCTATTTATTATCTTCACAAAGAACAAAGATTAGCCAGAACCGATGAAAAATTACCCCGGGATGGGCTATAATCAGAGGGATCCGAGGATCATGGCAGCATTGGATTTCCCTCTCTCTCTCTTTCAATCTCACCCGCACACACACACGCACACGCACACATCCATAAAACATTAGCGGTCAAAATAATGATTTTGATGCCAAATGTTCATAAATACAACAACCAAGTAAAAAGAACAAAAACGCAACCAATAATAATAATAATAATTGTTATTAATATTATTATTATGTTGTTATTATTATAGCATTTAATTTTCGTTTCTCGTCTTTGCTTTTCAATGGCAGAGCTATAATGAAATTCTCAGAGTTGACCCTTGTCTTTCTCCTGGACTCGCGTGAGAAAAAGGGGCGTAAATAAAAGGGTGGATTGAATTAATGTCAAATCCTGAAATGGAAGTGGATGTTCTCCGCCGATAAGGTTTTATCGGCGGGCCAGATCAGAAGGGCTCACACTCCAAGCATGTGTATTTCCACATTATCATGCTGATGAGCTCTAATACTGCTTTCTCCAGTCTCTACTGTGGCTTCCCCCTTAACGCTGCCCATGGAGGATGGTTTCCAGTCTGGATGGGTGATGGCAGTCGTTCACATTGTGGGCTGATATAAACAAAATAATAATTAAAGTAGAATAGAATTCTGGCCTTTATATTAGTTACCTTTTAAAGTTACTGGTGTGGCCTTGAGTCATGAGTCTTGAGGCGTTATCAAACAATTTGCCCACAGATAGATAGATAGATAGATAGATAGATAGATAGATAGATAGATAGATAGATAGATAGATAGATAGATAGATAGATAGATAGATAGATAGTCTGTCATATAATCTAATCTCTCTACTGTTGTGGAGGTGTGCCATTCACCTCTTGTTTGTCTTTATTTAGAAATCACAGCAGGAGGATCAGCTTGATGTATTATTAATGTTTCCACAGTGTAAATATCAGTGTCCTTTCCTCGAGCACATCCGCTGGGACTGCAGCGGGCAACCCCCCTTCTGCTCTGGTTTTCTCTCTCTCAGTCTATCCTTCGGTTACTGAAAAAAGTTCATGTCCCACTGAATCAGTTTCTTTTCTTTCTTTCTTTCTTTTTTTTTTTTTTTGTTGATGCACTGACGTCACGAAGCGGCGTCAAGCAGGCGGCAGCGCCGGCCGGCCGGAGCTGCACGCGCTCCCTCTGCAATTATTGTCTGTCAATCATGCGCGAGGACACAGAGAAGAGAGAGAGAGAGATGTTTGTGTGTGTATGTGTGCTTAAACTTATATACAGGCCCCTCATAAAGAAGAAAACACGCAAACACAGCCTCATTATCAGCTCAGCTCTTCATTTGAATGAATCTATATCCTATAACAATCAAATATTCTAACCGATTGATCACAATAATTCAGTCGATAGTAGGATAATCTCAGTCTTCCTAGAGGTGTTGTATTATACTGCCCTACTATTAATCCATATTTATTCCACCGATCCAAAGCTCTGTCTGACCAGACTGTTACTCTGAATTAAGCCTCGTTAACAACGAATGTCTTCCGGTCTGTGACATAAAAGGTGTTTTTTATTTATTTATTTATTTATTTTTTTACATTTGTCATCACACACTGTGAATTATTTTAACAAGTCTATCTGCGGAGCTGCTATTTGTGCGTTCAAAATGTTAGATACCAAAGTGTGAAGCACAATTTGGCACACTTATCACTCCTGAGAAATCCATTCACAGTACAGGAGCCTCATCACATGGCTGGCCATGGAAATTATTGATATATTTCATTTCAGTGATGTTTTTTTTTTTTTTTTTTTTCACTGATGATGAAGCAACAAGACAACACATGAGCGGGATAGAAATATCTCAGCGGTTTTCGGGACGGGGACTCTGAGGTTTCGTCAAGGTTGACTACAATTGGCCGAGTGAAAGCTTTATTTAAGACTCCGCCCATTACTGTTTAACAAGCCTCTGCCCGGCGCTGTCAGCCTCACTTCTACGTGTTGCTTAAAGCCTGTCTGGACGGAGTTTACTCTGGCAAACACCGAGTCAGACCTGCAGAGGGCCCGCAGCACTGGAACCGGGACAGAAAGCGGTTTTGGAGAATCCGGCGTTGAGGATAAAACCCCCGGAGATATACGGTATGTTCCTGCTGAGTGTTCTCAGTGACACACCACATTAAAGGAGTCATGTGTTGTGGTGGAAGTCATCATCATCATCATCATCATTATTCCTATTATTATTATTATTATTATTATGTATCTTTTGAAGTTGCTTCATCACATGGACTACAAGAGAAACGCTGTTTACTTGTGCTTACAAGAAGACACCACTTCTCAGCACCTCTGCCTTTAAAATATTAACATCTGATGTTTGCTTCTTGCAGGTTTCCAGTGTCAAACTGGACTCGATGTCCAGGGGAAGGACGGGAATTAAACTCAGAGGAGCAACAAACCTTGCAGGGGTCCTGCGCATACGCACGGGCTCGTAGAGAAGCGATCATCACGAGAATTTCTGTCAGCTCCTTGGATATTCTTTGACTTGCTCTAAAAAGCGAAAAAACAAAAACCAGACAGGCACGGAGATGGACGTGGCGGCCGACCAGCCCCGCTGGATGCATCACCATCCCGTGCTGAATGGACAACACCCGGACTCTCACCATCCCGGCCTCGGCCACAACTACATGGAGCCCGCCGCTCAGCTGCTGCCTCCGGATGAGGTGGACGTTTTCTTTAACCACCTGGACTCCCAGGGAAACCCATACTACCACAACTCTGCCAGGGCCAGGGTGTCTTACAGCCAGGCGCACGGTGAGATCATGCACAGATACAGCCTACAAAACTGTAAGAAAAAACAAAACAAAAAAACAGTAGTGCCTCGTGTTGTTTTAACAGTTATAAAAGTGACATTTCTGAAGGCCTGGTTGAAACGTCAAGAAGATAATTAGATTCTTTCTTGGCTGACTTCTCAGTGATGAACGGGTTTGGTTATGTGACCCATTTATTTGGCCCTACATTTTTGTTTGTGTGTGTGCTTCTGAATTTTATGTTAAACAATCAGCCAACTTTGAGATGAAATTAGACTTGATCAAATTTAGATCAGGAAATGCAAGCTTTATTTTAGGAAGAGCAAGTCATACAAGTCTTTACTTTATTTGGGCTATGAGTTTAAATCGGGCCAAGCGATACACCGAATCAACAAGTCTATCATAGTTTTGCCCCAAACTCCCAAACCATTACGTGTTTCTGTAATAAAATATCTGCTGTTCTTTCACAGCCCGCCTCACCGGGACTCAGGTCTGCCGGCCGCATCTCCTCCACAGTCCGGGCATCTCATGGCTGGATGGAGGGAAAGCTGCCCTGTCGGCTCACCACCATCACAACACCTGGGCCGTGAGTCCCTTCAGCAAGCCCAGCCTGCACCACCCCGGCTCCGCATCCCCCGGCGCTCTCACCGCCATCTACCCGTGCAGCGGCAGCTCAAACCCGGTGTCAGCATCCTCGTTAACGCCGCCGTCCCACTCCAGCTCCCACCTGTACTCCTTCCCTCCCACGCCGCCCAAAGACGTGTCTCCGGATCCGGGGGCCGCGTCTCCGTCGTCCTCCGCCACCAGAATGGACGAGAAGGAATCTGTCAAATACCACGTGTCGTTGCCGGAGGGCATGAAGATGGAAGGCTCCAGTCCGCTGCGAAGCAGCCTGACCTCGATGAGCGCCCAGACCCCCTCCACCCATCATCCCATACCGACGTACGCCCCGTACTCTCTCCCGGCGGCTCACGAGTACGGCGGCAGCCTGTTCCACCCGGGCAGCCTGCTGGGATCAGCGTCCAGCTTCAGCCCCAAGAACAAAGGAAAGACACGGTCCTGCACCGGTAAGTCCACTGAAAACACACGAGATCAGCCTTAAAATAAAGTCTCGGAAATTAAACTTGAAACGAGTCAGACGGGTTTGGACGTGGAGGCAGCCCGTGGTTTATATAACGATCTTATCACAGGTCTGCTGGTTTTGATCTGCTGCGAGCCAGAGTCAGTTCAGCTAAAGCAAAACTTCAGACAGCAGCAAAAACAAAATAACTTGCGACACAACTGGCATGATTAAAGGTTGATAATAGTTCTCTTTCTGTATCCTATCAGGCACAAAGATGCGTTTATTAACCTGTCTTGCAGCTTTTCGTACTTCTGTCGCGTGTTTTAAAATAGTAAACCTTCATTAAGATGCACAGTTATATATACACAATTATTTGATTTCACATTTAATAATTTCTTGATCAGAAATGAAGCTGCATGACTTTTATGACGAGTTAAAAAACTCCATTAGGCGCAGCAGTCCCCTTATGATATGCAGGCTGGTAATTGAGTGTCAGCAAACGCTGACATTTTAGACTCAGCAAAAAAAAAAAAAAATACAGGAATAATTAAAAATACGTGTATGGTCTACTGCTAATGATTAGTGGACAGCACAAAAATGTCCAGCACAGAGCAGAGACGCTTCAATGATTCTCTTTTGTACCCCACGACTGCGTAATTACGCGTGCAGACGCACAGCATCAGTTGCTTCTGCGTTTTCAGGAGACACTGCAAGATTGTTGTTTAATTAAAGACCAAGAGCTCCAAACATGCTTTTTTTGTCAAGCAGGGGTACAGAGAAGCCTACATCCAGTTTAAAAAAAAATTTAACTGGCTGTTGATTCTGCGAGATCAATAACTTTATGAGTTATGAAACACATTCCAGCTAATTCATCATTAAATCATTCATTGCATCTCTGATCTCAACTAATTGCTGACTGTTGTTTATTGATGTTTGGTCGTTCAATATATGTATTTCTTAAGTGTTAATAAATGGATCTTTCACAATATATTGTTGAAAAATGTCTGTAAAAAAATGATATACATTCGTCTTTATTTAAATATTTTTTTGGGGGGAAGAAGCAGAGACTCACGGAACTGTGCACGTGAGCACGCAGCGTTAAATACTGGATTCATTGATGTATTATTTAACGCGTAATTCCACAGAGGGCCGCGAGTGCGTGAACTGTGGAGCCACTTCTACTGTGGAGACGCGACAGCACCGGACACTACCTGTGCAACGCCTGCGGCCTGTACCACAAGATGAATGGCCAGAACAGACCACTGATCAAACCCAAACGCAGACTGGTGAGTCCCGGCCACTGCTCTCTGTGCGCAACTGTGGAGGGGAGTAAATAAAAAGAGCTTCAGGTGAAGGGTGAGAGGAGGGAGGTACAATTCCAGGAAAATCATATTTTCCCAATCAGTTTCCAGGAATTGTGCTTCCCACTCACCTCTTGCTCCTTCAGCTCAGGCCGCTTGTAGAGTTGGGCCATCTTTGTTGTTGCTGTTATCGTTATTATAGCTACTCCAGATATTGTCAGAGATAGCAGGGCCAGGGTGACATCTCTTGAAGCAACCACACTGGCCCTTCATGGCCAGCAGTCCTCCTGTGTGTTGTGTCTGTTTTTTTGGCTTGGTTTTCATTTTTGACATGTGGACAGCAGAGCATCTCTGTCTCCACTTTCTGCGATTTAACTTCCCATCTTTTCCCACATAAGCTGTGGGATCAACTGTTTGAGTGGTTGCAGAAAGTTCGGATTCATCCGAAAGCTAAACAAGCCACAACAATCTTTAGATAATATGCTTGCGCGATCTTTTTTTTGCTGTTATTGTTTTTATTTATTTATTTTTTTGCTTGTTTTTGGCATTTTCATTTCAGCTGCAAACTTTGCATTTAGGGTTAATCTTCAGAATCTGCTGTGGTTTTAGTTGTATGTTGGATATGGAGGGTCTTTTAAAATAAAAAAAAAGTGAATGGGAAGTCTAATTAACAGTGGTCCTATGCTGGCCAGCACGTTTAAATCAGGAACAATGCGTCACTACGCAAGGATGTTTGATGTAATCGGCATTTGATCACAAGACACCAGAATGTTCTAATTAGAGGAGCGATATAGTTTATGCGCAGCTCGCATCCATGCTGGAAGAAAAGGTCTGGGCTTTTAAAAAGAATCAAAGTGGAAAACTAACCAACATAAGGAGGCATTTAAGATAGTGAAGTCAGGGGTACCGAAAGAAAAAGTGTCGTTTTTTTTTTTTTTTTTAATGCGAGCTTTTTGAAAACCAAACAAAAACAAGCTAATCACCTTCATTTATGAGTTTGTTTGTTCAGGCATGCGGACTCATTTTGCCTTCACGACTAAATCTTTTTAACACCGAGGGTTAAAGGAAAAGAAATAACGCGGGAATACAACTGCCTGCTTCATACAAATCATTTCCCGCGTCATGAACTAGACCTGTAAACGTACATACGGCCGTATTTCAGGTCTGGTTTCCGCGCAGCTCGGCCGGAGCTCACAGCGCTGCGCAGCGTCGTGCGCTCAGCGGCAGCAGACTTCCAGTTGTTTCCTATCCGGATATCTGACCGCTCCAGATAAAGCAGCAGGGCCAGCCTTCCCCCTGCGGCCTCCCAACTTTAGGCCCAGACCTCTCTTTCTAGTGGTCAGGCTTTCCGTCCACACAAAATAAACAAATAAATAAAAAAAATAAGTCAAAAGGAGACTGGGGCACCCATGCTTAAGTATGTCACAGTGCAACCTAAACTTGCAGTGTCTTCATAAAGAAAATGTAAGAAAGACAGTTTGGCAATTAAATATCATTATCATAATAACCAAATTATTGAACTGAATTTTAGACCAGTGTTGTAGGTTTTTGTATTAAAGTAAGGCCTCCATCAGTTGAAAATATGAAGTGATCAGGTATGAAGGTGATAATGATGGTTTTTTTTAACTCATAGAAGTGAGAATTTAGGTGGACTTATAATAACAAATGTATCCAATCCACATTTCGAGTCTGGTTTCATTTTTTCTCTCTATATATATAACTGCCTACTTCAGAGGCAGTTAACAAAATTAATTTCTAAAGCTCAACAATAAGTTATGAATCCCTGTGTTTCTGAACATACATTAAAGTTTCAAATGCTGTTAAATCTTCTTCTACTGGTGTGTTTCAAAAAGAAAGAAATTAAGAATTATAATTCAGAATTTTTACTTATCTTTTTAAGTGTTCTTTCTACTGTCTGCTTGGAATATTGAGCCCTAATCAAAGCTGAATATATCTCCTTCCACAGTCTGCTGCCAGACGGGCAGGCACCTGTTGCGCTAACTGTCAGACGACCACCACAACACTATGGCGACGCAATGCAAATGGAGACCCAGTGTGCAATGCCTGCGGCCTCTACTATAAACTGCACAATGTAAGTCTCTGACCACTGATCCCCAGTCTAGGTCAAATATAAAACCCAGTTGCTTGAAAGTAAATGCACACTGTTGCATTAATTGAGTATTAAGTGAGGAAAGACAGAGGGAAAAGGATAAGAGAAGGACAGTAAGAGAATGAGGCTTGCTCTGTCTCAGACACTGTTGCAGTCAGTGGCGTTTTCTTTCTTAGTGCTTTATTGTTTCCATGGTAGGTGTAATCCCTTTGAGGGTCACAATGGTGAGCTTGTTGTTGAGTAGGACTGCCAGAAGGCCATCTTCATTAAGGCTGGACGCATTGAAACAGACTACATGGGCAATAGGGATGCAAATTTGTAAAAGTAACAATCAGTGTATTAAATCAACAAGTACTCATGTGTAACTAAAGCCTGATGGGTCTGTGCCAAAGAGTAACATTAGAGCTCCACAGCAAACAGAGTAACATGTTTGTTCATGATAATCAGCATGTGCGCTGTGATTTTCTTTGAACCAGTCCCTCATACTGTACATGCTTCTCATAGAAACTGTAGTTAAAAAAAAAAAGCTCCCAAACCTATTTTCATAAATATTTTATAGCACAGGCAAAGGAAGAAGCCATTCAAATTTCATGTGAAGCTGGATTAACTTTATTTAAAATTGCAAGGTAGACATTGACTTACTGTTAAAAATTAAGAGATTATTTATCATTGAAACCTTTACAGGTTTAAGTATGAAATTAACTTAATTAACTTGAGAAGAAAAGAAAATCATGGTTTGGCGTAAAAGAGCACTTGAAAACCTGGCATGTTCTTCCCAAACCATTGATATGTTCGGTCACTTTATGTGACTTAGAAATGTTGACATCATCCATATCTGTGGGTCTGGAACAATCCACGGTCTCTATAGAGACAACGTTTTGCTCCGGGGATTGAGCCAGGTCTCTTTGTGAGTTCGGGTATTTCTGTTCCTGTCTCAAAATTATTTATCAAACACAACAGAAGAAGCCACGTTTATGAGTCTCAAAGTACGTTTCAAAAGCTCACCATCATAAAATGCACTGTCTCTGAAAATAAAATCACTCACCTGTTCATTCATCCCCATCAGGTGAACCGGCCCCTGACCATGAAAAAGGAGGGTATTCAGACGCGCAACCGGAAAATGTCCAACAAATCCAAAAAGAACAAGCGGCCCAGTGACAGCTACGAGGAATTTTCCAAAAGTCTGCATGAGAAAAACTCTCCATTCAGCGCCACCTCTTTGGCCAGTCACATGTCCATGGGCCACTTGCCACCTTTTAGCCACACTGGACACATGCTGCCCACTCCCACGCCACTGCATCCATCATTTGGCCACCCGCACCACTCCAACATGGTGACTGCGATGGGCTGAGAGGGCAAGAAAGAGGACTGCATGGACTTTAGAGCATGAGATTGCTACATTGATGGGGATGAGGGTATAACTAAAGGCAGACATGCATTCTGTGTGTCTTTATCTTCATTGTCTCTTGATTGTGGTGGGTTGTGAGAAGAAAGGAACTTTAACTGTTAATCTATAGGTACCAAAATTAATGGAGAAACATTTGGTTTCCTGTTGGCCCGGCACACATATATGAAAACAAACATGTCATTGCAACTCATATTTCGTGCTCTTTGACAGCCTGACTATGGTGTGGGTCAACGTGCTGAACAGGTTTGTACTTACTGTGAATATTGTAAATGTGTGAAAATTGCCCTTCACTACTTAAAATATGCTGGGTTTCTTTTCTCATGGACAGTTTTAAAGCAATTTTCCACTGAGAGAAAAAAAGCTAAGAAAAAATGGTTTATGAATTCTAATTTGACACTTTATTATAATTATTGTTATTATAATTAATATTGTTATTCAGATAATTTATTTTCACTATTGTTTTTTTCTTTGATTATGATACCTGATTCATAATATGGATACTGTTGTCCCATTTATGAGTATATTTTTAACTGAAGCTATGTCTGAGCTGGTCAACATTTATACTCTCAAGAAATAAAGAGATCAAGTGGATTTTTCAGTCGTTTTGTGTATTCAGTATGAGCTCCACGCTGTTAGTGTCAGAGCTGAAAGTCAATGCAGAAACACATGGCTAAATCTACCAGTACAATGAGGAACTTCAGAGACATAAGCGTTAACGTGCAACCAGCACTAAGCAGGACAAGAATTTCCTCTATAAAAATTGGAGCAAGATTTCAAAGTCAAGTTTTTGGCTTCTATTGAAAAAAAATCTGTATCTATCTATCTATATAAAAACATATATATAGACACATACAGTGTTCTGCATCCTTACTGGAGCCCCATTAACAACTTCTCTTCAGCTGATGCAAATGTCCTGTTTGCATAGACTGTATGACTCATATAGCACAAATGCCATCCTCCCAAGGTAAAAGAGAACAATGTTGCTCTTTTATGAACAGCTACCTGTTCATCATAGCTTCAAGTCTGGCAGGCGTTGCATACTGTTGACAGAAAAAAAATACTTAAGTATATCAATCTAAGAACATTTCCCTTCCAAATGGATTCAGATTGTAAATCAGAAATAAATCAAGTGACGTTTTGAATGGGGGAAAAAAAAAGTTGTTCAGTGAAGAACTACCGCGGTATTCAAGGATTTGTAAACCCTTCAACCTTTTTTCTAATTCTGCATGAATAGGATCTAAATGCCACCTGAGATTTCTGGTTTTTCAAAATAAACAAAGATAACCCAATAAACAGCGAGACAGAGTGTGTGAACCTGTAGGATCAACAGTCAATTCAAAGCTTAAATTTGAATCAGGTGTATTCAGTCAGTGCAGTAGCAGTCATGTGTAAGTGTGCACTCTGTTATGTTCTAGGAAAAAGGGTCCATCAAAGTCTGACCTTCATATCACGTCAGTGTCACGGTACAAAGCAATTGAAATTTGTGAGAACCCCAGGAGTTGTCGATGATCATCAGTCTGGAAAAGGTTGCGTAAAGGTTACCATCGCTAAAGAATTCCACAGTCAGACGGGTTGTTTACACATGGTGTAAATACAAGGGTATTGTTGTTCTCCGTAGTGGTGGTTGACCTCAGGAGTGGTGAACCAACAAAGATAAGTCCATGGTTACTTTCCAGCAACTAAAGGCCTCTCCCACGTTGTGTATATCAATGTTCACGAGTTCACCATCAGGAGAACACAAAATAAATATGCACGGCAAGATCACTGAAAAAAGGGGAAGCCAAAGCTTTCCTGAAAGAACATTGCTCCCATCTGCAGTACTAAAGATGACAGGCATAACCTAGAAGCCTGAAAAAACAGTGTTTTCTACAGGGGTTAGACCAAGATGTTTTTAATGTAAATGGTAATATTGAATTCCAACATTAAAGCTACAACCTGGAAGTTGGATGTTTTTTTAAAATTATTATTTGCATAAAATGAAAAACTAAAAGACTTTCAAATCACGTGAGCCAATATTTTATTCACAACAGAGAATAGATAATGTAACAAATGATTAAACTGGAAAAATTTTACACTTTTATCCACTAAATGAGCTCCCTTAAAATTTGATGTTTGCTACAGGTTTCAAAAAAGTTGGCACGACGGAAACAAATAGCTGAAAAAGCATGAAATTAAAAAAAAAAAAAGATTCAACTGGAAGAACATCTACCAGCTAATTAACTTAGTTGATATCAGGTCTGTAACATGATTAGTTATAAAAGGGATGCTTTAAAGAGGCAGAGTCTCTCAGAGGTAAAAATGGACAGAGGTCTCCAATGACCATACAAAAGATTGTAAAATGCTGTAAAAACAATGTTCCTCAACAACAAATTGTAAAGGCTTTGCAAATCTCATCATCTACAGTCCATAACATCATCAAAAGATTCAGAGAAACTGGGAACCGTCTCTGTGTGTAAGGGACAAGGCTGAAGACCTTTGTTGGATGCCTGTGGTCTTCAGGTCCACAGATGACACTGCATCACTCACCAGCATGATTGTGTCAATGACATTATTAAATGGGCCCAGGAAATACTTCCAGAAACCACTGTCAGTAAACACAACCCACCGTGCCATCTGCAGATGCCAACTAAAGCTCTATCATGTAAAAAGGAGGCCATGTTTGAATATGATCCAGAAATCCTGTCGTGTCCTGTGGGCCAAGACTCGTTTAAAATGGACTGTTTCAAAATAGGAAAGTGTTTAACAAGAATTTGACATTGTTGTTGATGATCACGGACGTCCTGTCCTCCGGGCTAAAGAGGAGAGAGACCTTCTATTAATTAAACTATTAATGCTGAAAGGTACATAAAGGTTTTAGAGCAACATATGCTCCCCTCCAGACAACGTCTATCTCAGGGAAGGACTTGTGTATTTCAGTAGGACAATGCAAAACCACATACTGCAGCTATTACAACAGCATGGCTTCACTGGAGAAGAGTCCAGGTGTCTGCAGTCCAGATCTTTCACCTACAGAGAACATTTGGAGCATCATTAAATAAAAATTACATCAAAGATCACCACGAACTCTCGTCCCAACTATTTTGAGACCTGTAGCAGGCATCACATTTGAAATGAGCTCATTTTGTGCAGAAAAACTGTAAGATTTCTCAGTTTCAAACATTTGTTATGTTATCCATGTTCTGTTGTGGATAAAATTTTGGCTCATGTGATTTGAAAGTCTTTTAGTTTTCATTTGATTGAAATTTTAAAAAACCTCCCAACTTTTGTGGAATTCAGGTTGTATTTTGAGACATGATGGTAGTAGTTTCATAGTTTGGGTCTGTATTGCTGCATCTGGGCTAAGATAAGGGTTGTCATCCCTCATGGAACATTTAATTCTGAATTATGCCAGGAGGTTTGAAAGAACTTCTGTCCCTGAACTAAATCTCAGTTAAGATCTGGACTTTGATTCAAAAGAAATGTTGTGCATGCCCCTGAAGTGAGCAGGTCATGTGAGGACACCGATCAAAATTTCAAAGTTGAAGCTGCTCTGATTCATTCAAAGTAAGCGGATATGTTTTCATCAGAAACATGTTGTTGTTGTTGGTCCATTCTGAAAGCAAAGATAAACACTCTTGCCACTCACATATGTGTAGCACTGTTTTTTTAATCTCTAAATGAATAAAATCCATTAAAATGTTTGATTTATTTGACCAGTTTCTCATCAACTGCCAGGTCATATTTATGCAAAAACGTAGAAAATTCTACAGGGTTCACACAACTTCTGCAGTGTCTCTTAGCTCAGCAAATCACTTTAGTGTCTTTAAACCCAATGCTATTTTCCTTCCTCTGATCAGTGTGAAACCATACTCCTTTGCTCCACTTTCACTACTTTTATAACATTGTTTTAGCTATTGTTATATGCAGGCAGCTGCCACCAGTGAAAACCTCTGATTCATCCACTGCGCTAGACTCTCAAAATTTGATAGACACAATTTGTTTTTAATCACATGAGTATAATGTAGTAATTAGCAGAAAATAACTAACATGAAACAGGACACGACACTGGAGGCTTCATGTGGACAGAAAGACGACTCCAAATAAATGACTGCTGATACCAAAGATGTTTGCTGTATTATCTTAGAAGGGGGTTTATGTCAGTAGTTTGATTATTTTTTGAATTACTATTAAGCAACTAATAGTGTTTTTGCAGCATCCGCTGACCCGCTTAATTGTGCAATATGCCTCTTTTTAAGACAATTTACATAAATTCTCAGCAGTATCAGTGTATTCGAGTTACCCATCTAACCTTTCTTGACATGCTCCACCACTTTCTAACAAACAGGTTACTTAACTTGGCAGCTGAGATTAGCAGTGCTTACAGATATTGAGTAGGATGAACCATATGTTCTCCTGGTTACTTAGCTAATCACATTTGCTCATTGTATAATACTCTTATGAAACGGGCTTTTTCATAATCAGTTCGTCACATGCAGTTAATACAAAATAAGGTATAAGACACTGACAATTCATGTGAAGTTCAGATCAGTGCAAAAGATGTTTAAAAGTCCTCCAAGAAAAACTTTAACTTGTTGAAGCATTTATTTTGGTTTCAGTTGTAAAGTAACAAAATACACCCGGTGAAGGATTTGGTATAGTCTTCATTTTGGATCAACAATTTTTTAAAATTATCAGTTCGCTGTTAACAGAACACAAAAGTCAGGGTCCTAACATTTTTTTGTGTGATCTTGGCCAGTGGAAAGCCTTTTGAATATTTTGAATAATTGCATTTTATAGCCTATGAATGCTGATTTTGCACATGATACATACTATATATATATATATATATATATATATATATATATATATATATATATATATATATATATATATATATATATATATATATATATACAGTGTAACCCCACCAAGATATTTAGGCCTGTCTGTGTCCAGATATATCACTCACTGACCTCTTCAAGTTTATATGGTTCTGACATTGACATCAGACAGTGAGACCAGAGAGGAGTCATTCAGACGTCACTTCTTTATTTGACACGCCTCATGAATGGGTGAAGTAGAGTACCCCTAAAACTGGCGTCTATAACCAGCACTGTAAAGACGTGGTTGAAAAATGAGTTGTTATATTGTATTTCTGGACCTATAGAAATTGTGTTAACTTCTTTATGAAAAAAAAAAGAAGAAGAAGCATATTATGTCTCCTTTATGTAATCAAATTCATAACACTGGGATAAAATGCATGTAAACCCGTAGTAAAAATAAAAGTGTGCCAAAGTGTGAAAAATAAAAATGTAAACATGCAAAAACATACTTTCACATGAATTAGAGTTATGAACATTTCTGTGAGTGCAGGAGGTCCTCAAAAACCAAAGAGGTGTCACTGCTCAGAGGCCTGTTGTCCATTCCAGGGTCATTTTAAGTGCAGCCTTGAGCATCCTCTAAGACTTCCCTGACCTCTCACCCTGGAAGCACTTACTGTGTCATTCTTTCAGGGCCTTCCACACACAGGCATACTCACAGACCCTTTTAAAAACACTCATCACTGTAAATATGACTTGAGACTTTCCCCGTGGAGAGCAGATATAAAGCATCCTGGTGGTGAGAGCCATTTCACAGAGTGAACTTCCACAGAGACCTTTTTGGAGCGAGGGTTTTGGGACAAGGTGGGCACTATAAATCAGCTAACAAGTAAAATTTATAAACCTCTTCTTTGTATGGCAACAGCCTCTTGGCTCATTTGTTTGTTTTTCTGCCAAATTCATATACGGGAATCAGAAACAAGAGCAGATGATTTTAGAAGGTTGAGTTCGCAGACAGATGTTGATATTGAAAAAGAACAGGTGCAAAATTATATCCAGTGAAGGGAAATATCAATGATGAATGATGAGGGTTTCTGTCAAAAAAGGAATAAAACAACTCAATTCACATTATGGCTATCCTCAGATGCTGAAGTTAACATTGTGATTGTCCAAAAAATATTGATTTAACTTGACAGTGTCATGGCCTGGTCGGCCATGGCAGCCCTGTATGTGTCTGTGTCCGTCAGGTTGGCATCTCTCCCTGTCTTTATTGGTTCCTGTTTTACTTTGAAAGGTCTGTCTTGTCTTCATTGTTTTCTGCTTTGCTTCCTTCCTCTTGTTACCTTGATTCCCTGCACCTGCCTCTCGTCTGATCCGTTGTGTATTTAAATCTTGTCATTTTCCTCTGTCCTCCGTGGGTCCATTAGATGCTATATATGTTTGCAGTCCTGCCTGTTTCTCAGAAATGTTCTTGTTTTGTTCTTGTTTTTAACTGTTTTTCTTTTCTTAACTGTTGTACATTTTGATACTTGTCACCGTGGGACAGTGAGAAACGATTCTTCTTTATGTCTAGTACATTTGGAAAAATTGACAATAAAGTTGACTTTGACTTTTGACTTTGACTTCTCCTCTCGTCATCCCTCTTGTCGCCCTGGACTTTGAATTAAGTTTGTATTTTTGTATTTTGTATTTTTCTGTTTTTGTTAATAAACCCCTTTCGTTTTGAAAACTCCTGCTCTTGGGTCCTCCTTCATCCCTCTGCAAAGCATGACAGACAGGGAGAATAAGATTACTGTTGTAGCATGGTTTTATGGTGGTTGAGTTATTTAAAATGTTTTGGAAAGGAAATCACTTTGCCTAATTTGGCAGCCATAATACATATGTAACATATTGCAAGGGTGACCATAAATGATGCATATTTGCACTGGTATATTGAATAAGATGTACGTTTTGGTGGCTGTCCAACAAAAAGTACTTGCATTTCAGAGACATTGCATGGATTTAAACAGTGTGTGTCTGCTTTAAGGATAGTTGCTGCATATTGGATCAATAGAACTGTAGTAAGCTGTATACATTGTAATGTCCACGGGCTAAAATTTAAGATAACACAAAGCACTTCAAATCTGTGCTTAATAACTCAAGAGGTTTCAGTCAGTATGATCTGAATTTGTGACTAATCAGCGAACCTGATCAAGTTTTGAAACATTACTTCCCTGTTCTTTATCACCTGTACGCATCCATGCATGTTTATAAAACAATGACTGACATGTTATACTGTTTAGTCCCCATTTCAACATTCCTTGAGTCCATAAGCACAATTGTTTTCAAATTGTTTATTTTTTTGTTTTGTTAATGTGGTCAACAAGATTCTTCCCTCTTAATGCTCTCTGATTTGTCAAGAGGATATGCATTTTTAGCATGAATGTTCACATCCTTCATGAGAGCTCTGATATGTTGATATATATTTTGATGGCGAGGACATTTTTATTTATTCTTCAGAAAACTATGTTATCAAGGGGTGGCATAGAACACATGAAACTATAAGTGATACCTTACACTTGTTATGGATATGTTTCCTCACATCACAGCTATAGTGAGGAGTGGGGGTCCTTTTTCCACAGAATTCCATATAAATAATCCCCTGCTGGCCATCAAATACAATGTAGGTTTAAAGCACTTTAGCAGTGGCTCAGTTGTTCAGCATGAGGTGCTTAGTTGGTCTTTTTATACTGTCACGTCCACTGTAATTGTTAGGATGTGAGCTCATCCACAGTAGTTTTGATACACAAAGGTTTTGTCCCTGCTGGGATCTCGAGAGGGTTTGGTATGCACAAAAGATGACAAGAGGAAAGAGAAAACTCGTATTATTGATTTTCACAATTCAAAGGGAAAAGTGAGTGGCACCATCAAACTTTCAGACCCACAGAGGCCCACTGGCATACTTTTACTGTGTGAAATATGAGTATTTAAATGTGTCACTGTACTCCAGTTTCCATCAAGGAATGACATGTTTCTAAAGAGAGCCATATAGGAAAATAGGGGAAATGACAAAGTACCATAGTAAATTATAAATGTACGATGATATAAAGTGTTTCCTGAAACAAAATAGTAAGTTTATATGTAAATAAGTACAAACAAAGCAAAATGATGTAAAAAAAATTACATGGTGGTATGTTACCAGAAATGCACAAATGGAAATACACGCTATCGTGCACACTCCAACACTTCCTATACGAGACTCTCACAATGTGGACTCGGCTCGGCGGAAACAGTAGAACATGCTGACACACAGTGCATTCACTCCAAGCGGGAGAGGGACACCCTCTAACCACCCGATCCACAGCCACTGACAAGTCCCTTTCAAACTGCTTTTCTTCTCCTGTCTGAGGCAGACAAATTCATCCCTCTTGTCCGTGAACAAACACCTCTTTTCTTCTGCCTATTGCACCAATGAAAGGAGGGAGGAGGGTCCAGGAGAGAGGGAGGGAGAATTACATCTGCCTGACAGTGCTACACTGTAGGCACTGCGCTAATGTCCTGTGTGTTTGGGCCCTTGGGACTGGGTGTCTGGGCCCCACTATCTTATAACAAAGTTGACAAAAAGCCCAGGGTTCAGCCTTTAGGAAATTTGAGAGGCAGGGTATCTAGGCCAGGAGGAAAGAGGGAAGGAAAGACAAAACATCTCAGCTGCGTTGCACCTACCCTGGCCTATATGTGTCAAAAGTTTGGTTGAGCATCTATTTTGTATTACATATCGAACAATAAAACTATTTACCCCTGCTCCAAATGATTACTGTCAAAGACAGAATTAAACATTGATATGAAAAATTCGAATAAAGAGGACCTTTTCTATCCCATGTTTTCAAAAAAAAAAAAACTTTGGTGTTAGCCACATTGAAATACATTTTTTGTCAATATGGAAACAAATACATAGCTGATACATTTGCAATCCGTTGGCTCTGTGAATTATAACCAACAATAAATGCGATACCAATAAATGCGAAACAGATTACATAAACAAAGACAGCAACTTTGCATCTGAGTCTCTATGGATTAAGTACATTGAAGCAGAACAGGGAGGAATAAGATGACATACTGAAAAGATTGTAAATTGATGTTTTTAGTGCACAGTACTGCTGAAAATATCAAGTCATTTAGGGTAAGGCCATGATTGGGTAAATACTGGAATAATGCTGTAATTAATGTGACCACTGACAATGTGGCGTGCTTATGCCAGGTATGATTGATCTTGTTAACTGTGCAGCAGGAGCTGAGTAAGATATTATCACTTTATTATTACGTCAAGCTCTGGAAGGAACTTTCATCCTGTTCAAGGCCGTTCAGTGGGGTGCTGAAGACTGTCCCAGCTGTCATGGGCCAGGGGTAATGTGCATACCCGATGGGCTATCAGGGTCAGAAAAATGAACATTAATGAATATTTCAAGGAAAGCAAGAAAGAAAGAGATGTTGCAGGGAACTATAGCTGACATCAACTCCTAAGTCAGAGTTCAGGTTCCAACAAGACTAGATATTCACCTGGGCATCACCTGGAAACACCTTGTTTCATAGTAAAACTTGACAAAAACGCACACAAACATCATCAAACTTATTGAAATGAAATGAATGAATGAAAAATACTTTATTAATCCCAGAAGGGAAATTCAACATTGTAGTAAGGGCTTTTTTTTTTCAACAATAAATAAATGACAGCAATCATAAAATTGAATAAATAGTAAGATGTGGAGGCTGATGGCAGGAATGCTCTTCTGTATCTTTGTGTCTTGCAACGGACCTGCAGAAGCCTCCCACTGAACACACTCTGTTGTTTGATCACTGTGTCGTGGAGAGGGTGTAAAGAGTCCTCCATCATCTTCATCAGCTTGTGCAGCATTCTTTTTTGTACAATCAGCTCCAGTGGCTCCAGAGTTACACCCAGCACAGATCCAGCTTTCTGGATCAGTTTGTTGATTCTCTTCAGGTCTCTGTTTCTGATGCTGCTGCCCCAGCAGATGGCTGCAAAGCTGAATGCACTTTCCACAATAGACCTATAGAAGATGTGCAACATCTTGGTGCAGACATTAAAAGATCTCAGCTTTCTTAAAAAGTAGAGTCTGCTCTGACCTTTCTTGTAGATGTATTCTGTGTTGCATTTCCACTCCAGTCTGTTGTCAAGCTGAACTCCAAGGTACTTGTATTCCTCCACCACCTCCACCTCCTTTCCCAGGATGGAAACACTGCTGTGTTGATTCTTGCTCCTCCTGAAGTCGACAATTATCTCCTTAGTTTTGCTGGTATTTAATACGAGATGATTGTTACTACACCATTTCACAAACTGACAGATCAGTTCTTTGTACTCTGCTTCCTGTCCGTTGCTGATACACCCAACAACTGCAGAGTCATCAGAGTATTTCTGCAGATGACAGGACTCAGAGTTGTACTGGAAGTCAGAGGTGTAGAGCGTGAAGAGAAATGGTGAGAGAACAGTTCCTTGTGGTGCTCCAATGCTGCTGACCTCTATCTCAGACACACAACCTTTCAGTCTCACAAACTGTGGTCTGTTTGTGAGGTAGTCATAAATCCAGGAGGTTGTGGAGGAATCCACCTGGAACTGATGGAGCTTCTCACATAACAACGCAGGCTGAATTGTATTAAAAGCACTTGAGAAATCAAAGAACATGACCCTCAAAGTGCTGCCTGATTGGTCCAGATGAGAGTGGGCTCTGTGAAGCAGGTAGATGATGGCGTCTTCAACCCCAAGCCCATTACGATATGCAAACTGTAATGGGTCCTGAAAGGTGCTGACCTGCTTGTTGAGGTAGGCCAGTAAGAGTCTCTCCAGGACTTTCATGATGTGAGATGTCAGGTCAACTGGTCTGTAGTGGTTAGGTTCAGCTGGTTGTGGTTTTTTAGGCACTGGAACAAGGCAGGATGTTTTCCACAGCACAGGAACTGTTCTCTGTCTCAAACTGGTGTTGAAGAGGTGCTGGAGAATCGGACATAGTTGCAATGAGCAGGTCTTGAGAACTCTGGGACAGACACCGTCTGGACCTGCAGCCTTGTTCTGGTTCAGTTTCTCTAGTTGTTTTTTGACCTGATTGCAGGAGACAGACAGAGTGGAGGGGGAGGCTGAGGAGGTCTCTGAGGTAGAGAAAGATGATGCTGGTCTCTGGTCCATGACTGAGCTGCAGGGTGACAGAGTGGAGGTGTGACAGGAAAGCTGTGGGCTCACCGAGGGTGTGTGGTCTGTTGGGCTGGAGGCAGGGGGGGAACTGAACCTATTGAAGAACCTGTTCAGTTCATTAGCTCTGTCCAGACCTCCATCAGTCTGGTCCCCCTTTGTCCCCCTTTGCCTTGAAGCCGGTGATCTTCTTCATTCTGGACCACACATCCCTCACGTTGTTCTGCTGGAGCTGCCTTTTTAGCTTCTTCCTGTAGTCCTCCTTGCACTTCCTGGTTTGTGCTTTAATTTGTTTTTGTGTTGTCTTCAATAACTCCCCGTCTCCATCCCTGAAGGATTTCTTTTTGATGTTCAGCAGCTTTTTCAGATCTCTGGTGATCCAGGGTTTGTTATTGGGGAAGCACCTCACAGTTCTTGTTGGAACGATGCTGTCCACACGGAAGTTTATGTAATCTGTCACACACTCAGTCATGGCGTTGATGTTGTCTCCATGAGGTTCACAGAGGGGGTTCCAGTCCGTAGCCTCAAAGCAACCTTTCAGAGCATCTTCAGCTTCATTAGACCAGGTTTTGATAGTTTTTATGATCACTGGTTGCTGCTGAATGATGGGCTTGTAGGTGGAGGTGAGAAGAACCAGATTATGGTCAGATCTTCCTAAAGGTGGCAGGGCAGACCAGCTGTATGCATTTTTAATATTTGGATAAAATAAGTCCAACGTCTTATTTTCTCTGGTGGAGCAGCTGACAAACTGTTGGAATGATGGTAAAGCTGCAGAGAGGGAGACATTGTTGAAGTCTCCAGAGATCGCCATAACTGAGTTTGGATACTGTGTTTGCAGCCTTGCAATAACGGAGCTGATGACATCACAGACTGTGTCTGGAGCGATACCAGGTACAATATAAACCGCTACCAGAATAAGGACGGAAACTATAGCTAACAGTTCAATGTCCCTCTTGCAGATCTTTTCCTTAAAGGTGACATGACCAGGATGACACCAACACTGATTAAACAGCACTGCAATTCCACCTCCCCTCGGCTTGCCACCAATGTATTTGAAATACGACAATCATGTCCTGCATCTCTTTGATGTTTTCCTGCCACAACACACCTGATCCAAATGAATGGATCACCATCAGTTTATCATCAAGGTCTGCACAAGTCTGTTAATGATCCATTCATTTGAGTCAGATGTGCTGAAGCAGGGAAACATCTAAGACATGCAAGACAGCAGCCTTCAAGGACTGGATTTGGACATCTCCACTGTGAAGCACAGAGACTATAGTCATATGTGCCCCAGAATTCATCTTGCTACTTCTGTCAGCAGTCACAACATCAATGAACAGCAGTGAGTCTGATCCATTGACAGCCATCCATGGCCATCCCATAACACTGCCTCCACCATGTTTAACACATGATGTGGGGTCTTTCAGATCATCAGCTGTTCCTTTTCCTTCTCTTCCCATCATTCTGTTACACGCTCATCTCGGTTTCATCTGTCCAAAGAATGTGATTCCAGAAGATGGGGGACTTTAGATCAGGGGTGTCAGACTCATTTTCACTGAGGGCCACATCAGCATCATGGTTGCCCTCGAAGGGCCAGATTGCATTTTGTTACATTCATGCTGTCAATGTAAATCAAAATAAATTAAAATATACTTTAATATATTGTTAAATAACGGTTTATGTATTTATTATGTATTCAAGTTTCAAATATTTAACTCATTATTATATTAAACTCAGGGTTTGTGGTTGTAAATCTGCTCTCGCACAGGTGATGTTTAAAGGGTCCGTTGCTATGGTAACGGACTGAGTATCCATTACCTTGGTTTCAGAAGCGGAAGCATTCTTTGTTTTTCTTGTGGGCTAAATTTAGCATACTTAGCTCCGTGTTTGTTGTCAAAATGCCGACTGACACCGCCTCATAACACAAAAGACATACTGTTTTTTCACCTTGAGATACAGACTTGTATTCAATTCCCCATCGTTCGTGAAACTGCCTTCCTTGTGCATCAATTTTTTCTTTTTTTGGACATGTTGGGGTTAGTTTGTAGAGGTTTTTCTGAAGTCCATCAGTTCTGAGAATCGTCTTGATGTCTCGTTAATGGTGACATACCGTTATCGTTGTGGGTAACAACGAAATGCATTGTGGGAGATGTAGTTTAATGTCAATATGCGCTTTAAAGCGGCTAAAGCTTATATTAAGTCTTATATTGGTTTAATATGTAAGTCAATAATGCACAAGCTCTCGAGGGCCACATAAAATGATGTGGCAGGCCACATTTGGCCTGTGGGCCTTGTGTTTGACACATATGCTTTAGATGTTTTCTGGGAATGTTTAATCTGCCTTTCCTGTCGAATATTAAAAGTGGTTTGCACTTTGTTGTAAACCTTCTTTATTTACATTCATAAAGGCATCTTGTGATTGTAGATGTTATCAATGATACACCTACCTTCTCGAGAGTACTCTAGACGTGTTGATGTTGTGAAGGAGGTTTTCTTCAACAAGGAATAGATTCCACAGTCTTACGCCGTCTTTGATGCCTTTTGATGTTGCTCACTGATGCTTTCTTTCTTTTTAAGAATGTAAAGATCTATTGATTTTGTCACACCCAAGGTTCTTGCTATTTCTCTCACAGATTTATGTTTTTGGGTTGTTTTTTTTTTTTTCTTTGCTGTCAACGCTTGAATGTTTCACACCTCAAAAAAATAACTTTGTCCTGTCATGACTATAAGCAGGTAATGTTGGAAAAAGGGGGAAAAAATCCAAGTGAGGGGCTAATTCTGGAGGTCAAGTGTCTTTGATGTTTATATTGCCTCTCAGCTGACCTTCTAATGACCTGCAGAACATACAAGCCCCCCTTGGCAATGAACCAATCTCTGGGGAGAAACAATGCAGAACGACAAGGTGAAATGAGAAACATAGTATACCAAGAAAATATAACAGACAGAAAGAGGAAGCCATGATGACAGACAAGCAAGGGAAGTTGTGAAAAGGAGAATAACAAGTATGAGAAAGAAGGAAGAGAGTGTTGAAGGCTGATGTTTGTTGGTTTAAGTGATCAGGTTTTCTTCAGCAGCATCTTGTATCCAGCCAACAGCATACTTATATGCTGCACATATAGCAGTTCTTGCAACATTCACCTCCTCTAGACAAATTACAGCCCTGATGAAGCTGTCACAATGTCCACGTTTAAAAAAAAAAAATTATTACCACAAGAACAGAATATTTTTGTTTCAATACAATAAGAAAATGTAATTGGAAAAGTCAGTCATATTTATTTTCAGTTCTAACTTGTGTCTCTGTTTTCACAACATTTTTGTAACTAAATTTAAAAACTTCCACTCAGAGTGAAGGTGGTTTGCATCTGATCAGGGTATCTTCCAGATGCCCTCCAGTAGACGTGTTTTGGACATGTCCCACTAGAGGGAATCTTCAGGACAGACACAAAGCTCAGTAAAAAAAAATACGTCTCTTGGTTGACTTGGGAAAACATGTCATTTCACTCTTTCCTTCTCTTTTTAAAAACCTTTTTCTTGTCTTTTCCGATTGCCTTTGTGATGAGTGCTCCTCTTATCATCTTCCATCATCGAGCTTCATTTTCATTTCCTCTCCTTTTTTATTAGGTTTCTATCCTTTTTCTTCTATTTATTTTGTTATTTATTTATCTTTAACAAATTCACAGTGTCTGTTTACCCTGTCTACCAATATGCATAGCACCAGTTTGTCACCTGGATTGAGTCATTGTTTCCCATTTAGAACTACAATATCATTGGAAATCATTTTACTTTTCAAATCACGTATGATCTCACATTACTTCACAAGAACACAGAGGCTGAACGTAATGCAGCAACGCACACAGAAACACAACCACTTTCACACACTTAAGTGGGACGAGTGATGGAAATCGGGCCAAGAGAAACTGGAGACATGGATGTGAGCAACAAGAGAAAAACAGGCACTGAAAAGAAAGAAAGCGACAGACATGGAACCGCCTCATCTGTAGTGCCTGCTGCTACTTCGGTATAGTGTGTAACCCTCCCACCACACCATCCTCGCAGTCCTCTGTAACCATTTGCACACACCCTATACCGGCCTCTTCACATCTTTAATTTCAACCCTATTGTTGCTGTGGCCACAACACCCTGTTCTATTGCCTTTTATTCAGCACTGATATAATGAGGCTATTTTATCACCTGCTAGGGAGCCATTTTGTACAGAGAGAAATCACTGCAGGCATTTGTAGCTGCTAGAATTCAATGGGACCTCAGACAAAGTGTGTTTCCTAAACAGTTTAACCCTGTAACTGGCAACTTGATCATATGCATGCCTGTGCGACCACACACATGCATGTCTTCATTCATTTGAAATCGAGACATAAGGCAATATGCATGTATAAGAATAGATTATTCAAAGCAAAAAAATCTCCAAGACTTATATTTTTAATTAAAACCCAGAAAGAAACTACAACTCTACAAATTTCAATAGAAGGCAATAAGCACTAGTATGGGTGTAACGGTACAATGTGTTCGTACCGAACGGTACTGACATACCGAACAGACCTTCGGTATGTCAGTGCTATACCGAACGAATACAGTCAGTTTATATGTGTTTTTATATGCAGCCATTACAGACCTGGAAGAATAGACTCGCAGGTAGAGGTCTTCAGAACAACCCGAAAACCCAAGGTTCCGACCCGACCTGAATCGGGTCTCGGGTCCATTCAAAAGATGTAACTCCGTGTTCGGGTCGGAAACGGTAGTTAGTCTCGGGCCCGGTCAGTGCGCTCTGACAGGCTGGGTCCGCGTTTACTCGAGAGAGGTAAAGATACTGGTGGTGGCAGCCAATGTCAGGACTCGGGCCAGTTAAATGATTATTCATTAACGTGGGGTGTTTGTCATATGTGCTATTTCACTGAAACTTTGAATTCCAATTCTAACAAAGATGTCAAGGCCAATTTATGTTGTTACACAACTTTGTACCTCTAGCAGTTATAAGGATTCAATACAGCATCTGTTCTACCTTCAATACAAAATGATAGAATGAATTAATAGTTCCGCCTTCCTTTTATGTTACAATCAATTTCTATTTGCAGCTCTGTCATATATAAACATCATTTCTGATGAGGGGGATTTGGGAACAAAGAAAGCTACATTTCCAAAATATCAGACAGTGGAACATAAAATATCAGGGCAGTTTTCCCATTTCTGCCTCAATCTGTCAAGTTCTGAGTGGAACTAAAACCTTTTTACATTCCTCTCCATTCAAGTCCTTCATCGGGTTTGTTCTCTTGACCTACTGATGAGTGAGTCAGATAGCATCCCAGCAGCCTCCGTCTACACTACACCAAACCACGAGCAGAGAAGGGTGGGGGTAGGAGACTGGTTTTAGTACAATGTGTTTACTGTACCATTGTTAGGGTCCTGGAGTCAGTGTGGGTTCAGGCTTAGCCGGTTCCATCAGCCTGGCCTTGGAGCCTTTGACCTCATAGACCGTCACGCACACAAAATTCAGAGTCAAACATGAACAGAATGATAAGTGATGAAAATCCATCCACTGCTTTGTAGCCTATAATGAAAACTTAAGACTCAAGAATGGAGGCTTGTGTGAATTACAACCACACTTCTATACTGTGAACAGACACGAATGCTGAGATTTTCATACAGTCAACCTGTACTCAAGTGCACAGAGTCTAAGATAATCCATCTGGCTTTTCCAAATCAAATCCTTTGTGAAATAAACATGATCAAACGGCTCACTTACACTTTCTTATTGTGCTTTTTATTGTCATTTAAGAAAATACTTCCTTCATGTACCAGTGCCCAGGGCACGTATGGGAACAATGCTGCTCAGATTGCTTCAACAACACAACCAAGGAAGCACAATTGCTGCTGATTGTGTGACACTGTGAGGTTATTAGTCCATGTTCTGAAACCTCATACTCACCTTTTCCACTCGCCTGCACCTATAAATTACACCTTGTACAGCGCACTTCTCCTGTTACACCTACACGACTATGAGTGCCTTAGATACCATGTAAACCAATATTACTGTCTTTATCAGCAGTTTAGCTGATTTGTTAATTCTTACCAGAAGTGATGTCCAGTATCCAATTTTGTAAGCATTGTTTATATGTTTTAAATACAGCCGTGCTTTCAGTTTTAAGCAGAACGTTCTTTACTAGATTGCAATAGTAGGGATCATACCACTAAGCGAAACATACATAAGTCATATTTGCATGTATGTTGTTTTCAAATGTGTCGGTGCGTAATTCAACATGCTCATGAGCAAATTACAGTCATGTGCAAAAGTTAGTACCGCCTCTTTTAATCCCATGTTTGTGTGTTAAAACATGATTAAAGAAATCATCTGCACCATGCCACTATTTATTATTTACTAAACAAAAGTTAAGCCCAAAAAAAGTAAAAAGGAATTGTGTGGGCAATAAGGAGTACCCCTAAGAATCAATAGCTTGTCAATCCATTTTTAGCAGCAATACCTTGAAGAAGTCATTTTCCATTTGACTTTCTGTAGGGTGCCACATCTTTACATGAGATTTCTGGGCATTGGCTTATGCACAGCTCTCTTGGGGTTCCCCCTCCCCCATCCCCAGAAACTTGAATTGGATAGAAGGTTTTACAAGGCTTCCTGTTGTGTTCTTGTCAAATCTGACTGATTTACAAGTTTCTTATCTAAAAAAAGAGAATGCAATATTTTTCACCCGTTTGTTATGAGGTTTCATGACTTTGTACACAC
This sequence comes from Hirundichthys speculiger, assembly GCA_018398805.1. Taxonomy (NCBI): domain Eukaryota; kingdom Metazoa; phylum Chordata; class Actinopteri; order Beloniformes; family Exocoetidae; genus Hirundichthys; species Hirundichthys speculiger. The sequence continues at coordinate 1,919,298 of JAGFBZ010002207.1, read as the reverse complement.
ATGGCATTAGAACACAAAAAATACATTTGAAATATTTCTATTGAAATGTGTATTTTTTTATGCACTTTGAATGCACTCATGGTGTATACTGGTAATTGGAAATGAATAGGCAAGACTATGATTAGTGTATAAAACAGAGTTCAAGTACATTTTTCTACTCTCCTTTCCCACACCTCAACAGACTGGTGTCTTTGAGCAGACACACACAACATCTTATGCCCCTTTTTGGCTTCCATGGCAACCACCATGGAAACCTTTTGACGATATAATTTTTTTTACCTGGGAACCACACCTGCTGAAAAACAAAACTGCAACATTGTTTCAATCATACAAGTTTCTGGTAATCTGGTATATAAAGCTTTCATGAGGCCTCACTAACAGTTTAATCTATGGCAGCACAATGACCAAGAGATATACCGTACCTGAAGCTCTGGAGTTCATATTTGACCCTGACAGTGATCAGGAGGAGGCTGACAGTGAGGACACTTCAGAGGAGGAAGTGTCAGAGGCTGAAGATGACATGGAGTTCAACCCAGAGGGGGAAGACTGACACATAGGAGGAAGAAGACTCAGCTGAAGTTGTAGTCTCCTTTCAGGTTCAAAAATAGAGATTTTTGCTGGATGTCATCCCCAACTGAGAGAAGAGGTTGGCTTTCAAGTGAAAATGTCATCATTATGGCCCCAGGGCCAACGAAATATGCCATATCCCAAATAGATGACATCAAGTCCTGTTTTCAACTTTTCCTCACAGAGTCCAATGTAATCACTGTCATGAGCATGACAAACCCGGAGGGGGAAGGGTTTATGGAGATGCCTGGAAGGAGATAGACCAGATGAATGCTGAAACCTACATGGGTGTGTTGATTTTGTGTGGTGTCTAAAGAGCCTGGAACAAATCTGCATCCAGCTCATGGGATACTGGTTGGGCAATTTTTCATGCTACAGTATCTTTGCAGACCTTTCATATCCTGTCCCGTGTGATTCACTCTGATGAGCATCAATAAGGGAAATTTGGCTGAATTAGGTGGAGCGCCTTCCACTCATTTACAAACCAGGTTCTGTCATCACTGATGATGTCTCATAAGTTTTAGGGGTGGTGCCCATTCAACCAGTATATGCTGAACAAACCATTCAAGTATAATGTGAAGCTATGGGCGCCCATATGATGCAAAGACAAGTTATACCTGGAACATTCAAGTGTACGCAGGCAAACTGGGTGCTCCCGAGAAAAATCAGGGGAAGAGGGTGGTCCTAAAAGTGATAGCAGGGCTACAAGGACACAACATTAATGTAATCATTTTTCTCCAAAAGAAAACAAAACAAAAAAACTGACCAACTTCAAGAAAAAAAAAGCCTGAGTTGCATCCCGCTTTACTGATAACTAAAGCGCTTTGCTCCAAATTTGCTTTTACTGACACATACACACACACTCATGTCTTACACTCCAAAGAAAAATATGAATATGGTTTTTATCAAACATATTGCTACATTAAAGCCAAACAACTTCACTTTGGTCTCATATTTCCACAAAATATTGTTCCAGAAGCCTTGTGGTTTGTTCAGATGCAGCATTGCGAACCTCAGCCATGCTTCCATCCTCTTTTTAGACAGAGGGGACTTTATTCTGGGAACCCTTCCAAACAAACCATACTTGTTCAGTCTTCTTCTAATTGCGGTGCCATGAACTTAAAAATTTAACATGCTCACTGATACCTCTAAAGTCTCAGATGTAGCTTTTTATTTATCTGTTTGTATTTCTTTTAGTATTGCACAGTCTGGCCTTAGGGAAAATTATCAGCTGTCTTGCATACTTTCCATTGTGAATAATCTGTCACACTGCAGGACGCTAAACTCCACATTATTTGGGAATGGTTTTATAACCGTTTCCATTCTGATGTGCAACAACAATTTCCTGTCTGGGACCATTGCTTGTGTCTTTCCCTCTGGGTGTTGTGTTAACACATGAATCAGCTGAATCAGTGCATTGACGAGCTTGTGATTTGCCGCTGCCACTTTTTCATCAAGAGTTGCACCTATTTTGGGTTTCCTGTAAAGTTATCTTTCAGTCAAAGTCAAGGTGGATATTTGTGTGGGTGTGATTGCTCTTATGAATAAACAATCATAAATGCACAGTTAAATAGCAAGTGTGTATGAATCTGAGAAGGTCCTAAATAAAAGTATCTCCAGGAAAAACAGGCACATGACCAACATCCCTCCAGGCTCATTAGGCAGATTTTTATGTTTTATATAAATTTTAAAGCAAAACCTTTTGAATGCCTGTACATTTCCTTTATCTATCGTATGCTGGAGCAGCCAGTGAATCACAATACCAACACCAAAAACATCCTGTGCATATCATAGATATGATTAGTGGCTTTAACAAAATGGAAGTATTTCATGTGGAGGGAATGAGTTGTCCAGATCAAGCGCTTGCTGCCTTTAAAGCAAAGGACTGGCATGTCTGTTCCATTCTGTATGTCTTCTGGGGAGCTGTTGGTAAAAATATCATTCAATAAACAATATTATACTTACTTGGTATAGAACTGATGGAAATAAGAGCCATGTTTATTGTTACCTTAGTATGAGTCATTTTTATCAACAGGAGATGTGGGTTTCTCATCCTCATATTCTGCCACGTAGTACTGTCATGTTTCTACTGTATCCCAGAACAGACAAAACACACTGCTTTTAGTAAGAGCCTTTCATATTTTTTTGTTTTTAGCAGTTATAGTTTAGTCTATATGCTTGAAAGAGGGCAGCACGTTGGCTTGGTGGTCAGCACTGCTGCCTCACAGCAAGAAAGGTTCCTGGTTCAAACCTCGGCAGGGGCCTTTCTGTGTTCTCCCTGTGCTTGTATGGGTTTCCTCTGGGTACTCCGGCTTCCTCCCACAGTCCAAAAACATGCTTGTTAGGTTGATCGGTGGTTCTAAATTGCCTGTAGGAGTGATTGTGAGTGTGCGTGGTTGTTTGTCTACATGTGGCCCTGCAATGGACTGGCAACCTGTCCAGGGTGTACCCCTGCCTTTCGCCCAAAGAGAGCTGTGATAGACTTCAGCAGATCCCTGTAAACGTGCATATGATTAAGCGGGCATAGATAATGGAGGGATGCTTGAAAGAGCTGTCAGTTTGCTGCTCAAGTAAATCCTGCTCATTGCCCTTTTGATTTTTTAGTTGTTTGTAAGAAGTTTAATTTTTCCTTTTTTTTTTTTTTAATTTAATCAGGAAGAAATCCAAAAACAGAATTAATCCCTTTGTATTTCTACCCATGTTTCACACAGTCATTTGTTCAGTCATACACATAATCAGTATTATAAGTGCAACTCTAAATTTCAAATTTCATTCTCTATTTTCAACAGGGTTCTTTTCTTACATATGGTTTCTATTGTGTGAACAACATATCACACACACATATAACACACACACTCCACTTTGGCTATGTGTTCCTGCAATGCTTGCGTGCCTGTGTTTGTGTGTGCGTCTGTGCAAGGGGAACTTGGTTCCACAAATTTCTATAACAGGAAGTCAGGCTGGAGTCAGCCCACACACCAAGGATGCTGGGACACTTGAGGCCCTGTGCCTCAACCGTGGGAGAGACTGGAGAGGTAAGAGGAAGTAGAAATCAGCTTGTTAGCTTTTACATATTGACCAGTCAGTGACTATATGATTAAAAAAAAAAAAAAAAACTAATAGTATTCAGAGTCCAGGATCAACTTAGCCAAATAAGAACAAAATGAATGACAGAAAACACACATTTTCTGTTTATACTACATCCAGCTTTGCTGAAGACTTCCTCATGTGTCTCCCACCCAACTAATCCCTCGATGACAATTCATTGAAAGTAAGAGTCAGCACACTAAAAGAAAGGCATTTGAGGGCTATCAATGAAGAGTTAAAAACTTTAAAAGACTTTGCAGATATTCTTAAAAGCCCTGCTTTAGAATATATATGATTTTCTACATGTTCAGCTGCACACAGACAAGGGAACAAAGAACGCATTTATTTGTGTTTGATGTCTTTTTCTTTTCTTTTTTTTTTTTGCAAAGCATGACTGTATTTAGAGTGTGTGTGTGTGTGTTTGTTGTTCAGATTAATACTCCATTGTGAATGAAGGAGGGCACCAGAGGATCATGTGACAAGAGTCAGACTGAGCCCGGCGCCTACACGCTTCTCAGGGGTCACGCTGGGGTCGTCATGTGGCTACTGTGCCCACTGCCAAAAATACAAACACACACACACACACACACATTAGGCACAAGTATACACAGGGATCCAAGAGCACTTATGATACAGTTCATTAACTTTTAACAAGCATACATGGATACAAATATGCAAACTGAGAACACACAAGCAATGACAGAAAGGATAATCTTTTTATGTATCACCTTTATTTGTCCCTTGAGGTTATAGTCAATAAAATGATTTTAGTTTTCTACCGTGCCATAACATATAGTATGTGCAGATCAAATATAAACTTCCTCTTCTTTCATCTTCATGTGTTCTTTTAATTACACAACTAATGTCATTTTTTTTTTTGTTATTTACATACCCATCTCACTACACAAAGGGTATGATGAGTCATTAGCAACATCAGCTTAGTTCAGATGTAAGGAAAAAAAGATCAAGGAGTATATTTTTGTTCATGGTAAAGAGACACACTAACAAGATGAAGTGGATAGAGCAGAGAGAGGTGGTGGATCATGTTTCATGATGTTTTCATGTTCTATCCCCATTACAGTAATGTGTTGGGGACCACTTAACTAATGCATAAAAGCATGATGATACCCACAATAAACAGCATTACACAATGAATTAGAGTCAGAGAGGCGGAGAGGGCCACTGAGAAATGTAGACGTTGCATACTTAACCTCCATTCCTGTTCACGCCTCTTCCTCTCTCAAAACACACACACCGAAAGATGACTAACTTCATTACCCTCCCCATTCCTCTTAGCAAGCACAGCGAATTGAAACCTGATTACCACACTAGAGCCAAATTAAAAGCTTTTCCTCTCAATGGCAGCAATCCATCTGGTAACAAATGAACAGCTCCGCTTCCACTGTGTTAATGCTCGCTTTCTCCCTGCCTGCATTCAAATATCTCCGTTCATGCCGTCACGCTTCCTTTTAAAATAACACTGAGGCAATAGCTTTCACACCAGAAGCACATTTTCTCACTTATATTTATATCAATCACCTTTCAAAGACATGAATTACAGGGTATAACAAACAAATATGCCTCTCTATAATCAATTACATATGATATGGTATTCAATTCAAAACAGTGTAATCATAGTAAACCTTTCTTCAAGTATGAGACAATATTATGTCCTTTCTTAAGTCTTTTGTCATGGCTGGTCACTTTTTACGATATCTCCTTTATCAATCTTTATGTACTGTCTGTTAAATTTGCCCTTGTTTAAGCTTTCTAAAACATTTTTTGTCTGGTTCTTCCTTTCATCAGAGACACTCTGCTGCTGTTAGGGTTAGGGTTAGGGTTAGTGTAAAATAGCGACATAACTACTGGAGATGTGAGGTCTTTAAATGATTGGCAAATCTTTAACCACCCCCCCGAAAAAAAAAAAAAAAACCTAATGACATTCCAGCCTATCTACTTCAATATAATCATATGCTAATATTTTTGTGGGAACCGTCAGTTTTCTTCTATAAATGCAGCAGACAGCCTTCAGAACCAGTTTCTGAGTAAATTACTTACTTATATACTTTTGGCTTTGGATGTTTACTGTTCCTGCACCCTGCACACTTAAGAATAATATTTGACACCCTGGGAATAAGGTTAAGTTGGATATTTCCACCAGTCTGAACTACTTTTGTATTGATCAAATATCAAACCGATAAACTTTTGAGAAACCCAAAAAAGCATCAGCATTATCACTGTGGCCAAAATGGTTGTGCCAAAATTAAACCCAACCTAGTGGCAAAATGTGTAATAGTAATACTGGATCAGGTTAATGTTGTTGTTTTAAAGTAAGTTATTTATAAGGGGGAAAAAAATCCCATTATTTTCCTTTGGAATACCTTTATGTTAATTTTTTATGTTTTTCATCTTTTTACTTTTTTGCTCCACTTACATTTAGAAAAAGCTCATAGTTTAAGTTGACATAGACCAGCATTCCCCAGTCCATGTCCGTGAGGGCCACTGTCCTGCATATTTAGATGTTCCTCTGCTTCAAAACACCTAATTCAACACAATGGATCACCGTCAACTTGTCATCAAGATATGCACAAGTCTGTTCATGACCCATCAGTTTGAATCAGGTATGTTGCAGCAGGGAAACATCTAAAACACGCAGGACAGTGGTTCTTGAGGGCCTGGATCAGAGAGTACTGGCATATACCTTTCATAACATTTCCTTGATGGCTCATCATCAGCTCTCTGATTTTAGCACCCCAGCATCATCCAAGAAACACAATAATGCACATTAAAGAAAAATGTGATGATTTATGCCCAGCATGTGTGAATTTGATTCACCTGATGTCAGATTTATGAAGTAACACTTTAACTGAGCATATGAAAATTGACAAAGAAAAAAAAATTCCTTTCTCACAAATTGATAACTTTTGCATACATCCGATCCATAACTGCAAACAGAAATACAAGAATAGGGGTGGGAGTTACAATAAGATAGGCCTTTAAGTGTAATCATTGGTTTACCGTCTGACCATCTGTAATTTCACTTAGTAATTAATAAGGACCTGTATCAGTTAGAGATCAGATCTTTTTGGTGGTAGGAGTGTATGCTTAATCCAATGATGTCTCCTTTAAACAGATAGTGCAGACTCCCAGACATCAAGGTTATCAGACTGGTGCTCTGCTCACTGCCACTTAATGGAGATCACAGGAGATTGTGGCTCACAAATTCAGTATTACCGTTACAGTCTGCTTTCTTTTCTTGTCTGTGACATTTCTACTTTTTACTGAGAGATTTCTAGAAAATGGTTGTCGGCTCCAATTATTCTGGGAACAAAAATACAAACCTCTGCGCGCACATCCCAGTCAATCAGTCACTTCTCATTGTACTGCTCACAGCCCAGATGATCAATGGAAAGCTGGTTTAGGATGAGATTCCATCTGATTGATTCACCAAAACCATTAAAAACAACCGATGCTAATACATGTAAACTGTACTTTTTTTGTCAGTGGATTGTGAATACTTCATTGTAAAAATAGCGGTTATCACATGGAGGGCAAAGTGCTCTTTGTTTAAAAGTCTTTATCACTCGTCAATCATGGCCAAATAAGTTTAAATTGATGGTGGATCACTGGTGGTCAGTTTGGAGGCACTAATGTGATTATTATACTGCTGGTTGCATCTCTCTCTGTCTATCCTAATCCAATAAAACACAATTAAAACCTCAGAGGGGACAGCATCCAAAACGCATTATGTCCACACATGTTACTAAAATATTTATTTCTTTTCTTTTCTTTTTTTGTATAAAAAAGACAGTGTAATGCTAAAAGAGAAGTGTTTGTGCCAGCATAGATTTTAGTTGAGTGATGCAGAAATACAGAAATAATGTCTTCCAGTAATACTTTGGATCCTCCTTATTGTTCTTCCCCCTGAATCAGAGAGTTGCCTATAGTTCCACTTTGTGACATTTGTCATGTAATAAATGAGTGGTGGCTGCGTGGTGATGGTGGCATCATATGAATTACTCTGAGGCCTCAAACAGCCCCAGAAGTAGTGTTTCAATACATTTTCAAAATGACAGAAAAAAATACTTCTATAATAATTTAATAATAGAGATTTACATAAAACAGTGTCAACATATACAGTTTTACTGTGACCACAGTAATGAGAAAGGAGTTCAGACTTGAGAGAATGCAGCATAGAGACTAAAATGTGATGTTCAAGCCGCCATAGAAAGAAGAGGAGGATGAGAGGAAAGAGGGGATGTATCTTTGTGTTTTTTCGAATAGGAGTGGTGGCTGTTGAATGCAACTCCCTAGTTTGACATTTGAGTGCTTGCTGCATTCTTTGTCACACCAACAAAGCTACTGGGTGATTTAACCCATTTCCAGCTAATGACATGAGGAAAGATGAAGCAACCATAAATAAAAGTGCAAACAAACTTTACTTTATATTTGCTTGTATTTTTGTGACTGATACATCTGTTTGATGCCAGCTATCTATTAGTGGATTCATATTAAACTCTAGTACTTATGGTCTGCATGTAGAGAGTATGCAGTTGATCACATGCCATCATGCAGCAGGTCTTTTTCACAGCAGGAACTTTCACTTAGTGCAATACAGCTAAATTAAATCCAGCCACCGTTCATTTGTTTTCATATAAGGCCGTATCCTGATGGGGTACATAACTGTTTGTTTTTTTGTTTGTTTGTTTTTTTCTGTGAGAAATACCAGCTGGCAGCATCCTAATATCAATGCTATCTATGGTTATAATAAATATTATCTATATAAAATGTTAAAAGAATTGATAAAATATATCTTTCAAAAATAAACAAAGCAGATTAAAAAAAAGATTAAAACTCATGGGCACAAGAGCAGAGAATATTAAGCAAATATATAGAAAAAGGAAATATCCTAACAGTTCCAAACATTTACACAAAGATCTAAAACATAATAAGATTGATAGACTGAATGAATGTGTGGCTGATGATGTGGGAGAAACCAAGAAGACTCCAAGCTGTGGAGCTCAGTGGTATGGAGGGAACATACCAAATGAATGCATTTGAATGTCATTTAGGAAGAAGTATTAACGGTGGCAACTCAAGCGCGGGACCCCAGTAGACACTATCTCACTAAACAGCAACCTTCTACATAAGACTAACCTGATGTCAGAGGGAGGGAAGACGCAGAGACAGGAAAAGGTGAATGTTAAGACTTATAAGGGAAATAGAGTCATTCGCTATTTCTGCCTTGACTGAACTATCTCCAGACAGTGACCACTCTGCCTTCCTCCTTCTCTCTCTTCCTTTGGCTGCAACCTTTCCTCACTTTCCTCATTTTAATCTTTCTACTTCTCCATTTTTGCTTTTAACTTTCACTCCTTCTGCTCCACAAAAACCTGTAGGCCTGCTGCTCCAGCTCCTCCACCTCTCAACCCTGCAGCTTTCCCTGCAGTGGCAAATGATCTGAGACGCCCTGAGTCATAGGCCAACCTTCCCTGTAACAGTAAACACTCAAAGAGTGGGAGGTGGGTCTGCCAATCAGGTTTTTGTCCCTGACTATAGACAGAGGTGCAAAATGAGAAGAGATCGTCATGGCTTTGTCTTTGCAACATGATAAATCTAGGAGCCCAAAAAGAAAAAGGTTTCACTTAAGAGTCATTTATGCTTCCTAAATGCACTGAGGCTGTGGCAGATTTCATGAATTCATTTAATTTATTGTTTTGAAAATTAGGTTGAAGCACAAATGAAATAACGTCACTGTAAAGTCATTTTTTTTGTGTACTTCTCACCCTAGTAGAGCACTATGATTTCCCCAAGTGATCAACAGAGCCTGTTTCACACTGTAAAAAAAAAAAAGACATTTTAAAAATGTTCAATGTCTGCTTTCATGTGATAAACATTTATTTAATTTTGTGATTGAATACACTATTGTTTGTACAAGAGCTGGAAGAAGCAAAGATGGAGGTAATGCATAGTAATTAGAGATGCAAAATGATATTTGTACAACATCGGTATCAGCTGATAAAGACTAAAAAAATGATATTCCTGATTTATTCTTTTTTTTTTTTACTGCTGAGCTCGCTAGTACGACGAGGTTAAAAAAAGAGACGTCATAACGTTGCTGAGCGTAAAAGAGGGACACACCAAAGATGTCTGCTGTGTTGGAACGTGATAACAAAGTTGCTTGGCAATGAATCCTCAACGTCGGCATGAGAGGAGGAGACAAAACCCAATCCTTCAACACCACTCATTTAATAACTAATCTTAAGAGTTTTTTCTGCTTGCTAGCTCTTTATGTATGACCATGACCACCCCAGTGCAAATGGCATCTCTCAGAAACTGCTAGTATTTATGTGTTTATGTTTATTTATGTTTTCACATTAGTTCCATCACCATGATGATAAGAGCATCATTTCATGTTGATTTAATGTTGTCAGTATTAAGTACTGCAACAGAAGCATAGGTGACTATATCGTTACTGGCATCGGCAATCGACAAAAATGTGTTTAAAATATATTGGCATATTAGGTATTGGCAAATATCCATTATCGTGCACCCCAAACGATAAACATCGATTATTCTACTGGAGAGGATATGAGGAAATAAAGGGGATTCAAGTCCTGCTTATCCTCATGTAGTTCTGTGTCTTTAGGCTGTATTTTCATGTGAATGCCTCTGCCCCCCCCCCCCACCACCACCAACATAGAGCCAGAGGAGGTATATGCTCTTTAACAAGTTAATTCTGTAAATTTTCAATTATTCAAAAGTATTTATAATATCTATAGCTGTAGAGATAGAAATGTCTGTTTTGTAATGGTTGATAATCAAATTATCTCCTTACAAAGACAACTTGTGTGTTCAGGTTCCTACACTGGCAATCAGCTCCCAAATCCAGCCTGTTAAAGTGATGTGATCCTAAACCGACCCTCCAACCTAATTATGTAGATTTTATTGGTTTTTTTTGTTTATTAGGAAATTCTTTCCTCTTAGCTGCTAATCCTGCCACTAAGATGCCACTGCCTTCAAACAAACAGCACCATTTACTGCCCTGATAATGAAAACTGGCTGGTTTATGAGTGAAATATTGCATTTAAACATTGAGTATTCCTGTAACAGTAACCTCCTGCACCATCAGCCTCCACTCAGAGAATCTATGTGATGCCTAGTTGCAACGCAGTCTGTTCTGATTGGTCCATTTACTATTCTAATTAGTCACCTGATTTTTTTTTTTTTTAAGCAGTAAAAAATTTGTTGATAATACATTATAATATAATATAATATAGTTTATAATAACTTGACATGGTCATCTCTTGTGACAGCTGAATACTGCTTTGCAGCAATGTCACCCATCAACACAGAGAAACCAGCTCACAGGGCTGCGGTGGTCATTGCGGAAGATGCGACTACAAGACTCAAGAAATCAAAGATGAAGGAGAAAAGAAGAGGGTTACAGAGCCAGAGACTAACCAGGAGTAAATCTTAAACAGTGCTGTCAAAGCGACTTAACCTCCCTGCCTGTAGGGGGACCTGCTGAGGTAAAAATTGCAAAAGTTCCATTGCGCTGTACTTGCCAATAGTCAGGTGTTATGCAAATGTGTTTCATTATGATGTTATTCAGTGCTAAAATTAATAACCTGGATAACATCCTTTGATGTTGTATTTGGCTTGCGTAACTTGGGAAACGTCTTGACATCCATACAATTATTTTATACATGAAGTTGATTTGATAAGATCAGAGAGGGAAAACACTATAATCATAATTTTTAATATAAATACACCTGGTAACATTTGGTTTGGGAAAATTGAAGATATTAGATAGACACAACTGAGCTGTGGACATACAGGTAAATGTAAGCGATGGAATAGTTACTGTTTTTTATATATATATATATATATATATTCATAATACATTTAAATTAAGAAACACGGCATTAGTATTAGGCCTTTGCCCAAAGAGAGCTTGGATAGGCTCCAGCAGTTCCCCATGACCCTACATAGGATTAAGCAGGCAAAGATAATGGATGAATGGATGGATGGATGGATGGTATTACCATTATTTTTTACTTATAATAAATAATAAATACAAATAAAGCAGTCTAATTAATTTGCTTGCATCTGTTTTACAAATGTATAGCTGTACCAATCACCATCTAAGAGTCTGTTGACATTCTTTTCATATCCATTAACCATCCGGTAAGGACTCACTCAGTGCTGCTAAGTGTGATTATTGGTGCTTTTGGGTTTAGCTTGTTTTTAACAATGCACTTTGCCTCGTCTCGGTTAACCGCACGCAATCTGGAACAAATCCTCAGCACACACACACAACACTTAACACTTGACCTCTAACTTAGCGAGCTGTACCACACACCACGAGTCACAGACTGTAGAGATGGATAAAAATAGTGTGCGACTAGATAGAAAAGAAAAAAGGAAAGCATGAGAATGTCATATGTCTCTCCACTTAATTCTTTTGACATTCAATCAGAGCCCTATCACTATTATCACACTATGGTAATTATGACAGTGATTAAATCATACCTTTGTGTTCTTCATTTACTTCTGCCAACTATGTTCCCGTTACCTTTTCCAGACGCTATGAATCAGATCCTAACTCGGTATTAGTGTATTAAGAGGACAGATGATAGCTTCTTCTGCTCTCTCTTGTCCCCTCATTCAAGCTCTGTCTTTGTCAACCATCATCTCAACTCTATTCACAGAGCTGCGACCTTTCTGCTCTCGGCTGTATGACAGAGGGGGAACAAGTTGTCAATACAAATGAACTGAGAGAGGGGGAGAAAAGCAATTACAATTTCCCTTTAATCCCTGCCAGTTCCAAAAGTCATAGATTTAGCCCGTCTTTGCTCACCTCGCCTCTTCAGTGTGCATGTGTGTGCACCGGTCCTAATCAGGATATAGTGAACAGGGATCAGGTCTCTCTTTCACTGATCAGGATAACAAGTCCAATTAATCCTGAATCTCTATTCAAACTGAAGGTGTGAAAGATGAATCTTTGAAAAGACCCAATTCTTTTAAAAAGGGGACAAAACATATATATAGAGTGATTCAGTCTGTGGGAGACGGAAGTGGTGAGCAGATGTGAGTGTTGGGGGAGCACAGGTGGTGGAGGGCAGGTCTGGATTAGTTTATACCTATTCCCCACCTTCAGCTAGAGGAATTAGACAGAGGGAACGGGGGAAGAGAGCTGATAGTTTTAACAGTCTGAAAGGAGCCCAGATAAGGAGCAGAGAGAGGCTGGGCACAGAGGGGATCGAGATGGGCGGTAGAAGTTAATTACCTGAGCAGAGGGCATAGAGGGAGAGGTGATTGGAGTGAGGGAGGAGAGATATCTCACATGGTTACCCTCCAAAGTCTGTGATGCATACTGAAAGAGATTTAAGGGGAGGTGGGGGGGAGACACAGTTGTTTAAGTGGTCTTGTGGTTCCTTCAAGACCACAGACAGCACTGAAATACTAAACAGGAATCAAAGGGAGGCATCTTTGGGTGATCTTCCACATAGCCTGTAGCAATAAAAAAAAGCACGAGGGAATCGTTAAAGTAAAATTTATAAAGACTTTCTGCAAGGCCCATAATGTAAATGGATGTTTTTCATGTACTAGAATTAATTTTAATAAAAACAAATGCAGAAAATATCATTGCCAATTTTTATATGACTGTATCAGCCTTGATATAAACAGTGACATATTGTAAAGAGCATGCCTTGAAGAAGAAGAGTTTCACAAGACCCAAAGAGGAATGCAGGGATGGTGAGAGTTAAAGAATATGGGGGGGGGGAGCAAAGTCCCATTAATAGAGTGAACTTCAGAGCCAAATTACAGAGGCGCCGCAGAGATAGTGATCAGAGCGTGGCTGTGCACCCTGGGTCTGTTAACGCAGCACTCAGTGCATTTACATTACTATCATTACCGTCCTTATCATTAACATCATTCAAGGCTACACAAGCAGCTGATATAAAAGCTGTAATGTACTGCATTAGCTCATTTTGCGAGAGTTTGGTTTGGTAGTTGCACTGTTGAAAGGGGAAACACAAAACAGTCAGCATTTTGAAGCTTCCATTCCTTTTAAAGAAGGAAGTGGTAGAGCCAAGGCCCTCTGTCATTGGTCCCTGCAGACCAGCCCTGCGGCTCATTCGCTGGCTGGACGGTAATTTTGTTAAGGGCGCGGGTTGCTTCCTGTGCTGGCTAAACATATCTGTGCAAATGAGGTTTGGGATGCCTAGGGGGAGCGGGGGCCAGGGAGGAGCAGGGGGCCCGAGTAATGGAGCCAGTCAAACAGAGCACCACGGGGGGAGACAGAAGGGGGGCGTGGGGGGGTGGGGATGAGGTTAAAGAGGGAGGACAGGGGCGTGGAATGAGGAAACAAGGCAGAGGTAATGGAGGTTAAATCAAGTGGAGATAGAGGGAGAAATACGACTGCATCAAACTTGCATTAGCTTTGATTAACAGGCCTGGTCTGCGTCACTGCTCTAATGTTTCCAGACGTCAAACAAAGTTGACCCAGCGAGTCGAGAGCTGTGTTCTTGCTGACCTCCTGTGTCACTCCAAACCTAATGTCTCGCCCGAAGCAGAACAAAAACAAACATGTAGCGGGGCTCAACGGCCCACAAACTGCTCACACTCAAAAAGGTGTTACATGTTACTTTAGCCTCCGCAGTCATCAATCGAAGAATTGTCAGTTTTCATAAAGGTCTTAGGTCCAAACACTCTCTCTGGTTCCATAAAGGGGAACGCTGCAATCCCTTGCAGCCCAGGGAAATCTAAATTGTCCTAACAGGTTAAAATGAGACAAAGGAAGACTAATTTTGTGGCAGACTGGGAATAAGAGACACTGAGCTGTTTTATGTTTGCTGATACAGCCTGATCAGATCACATCCCCTACTCAAGTCTGGATGTCGGTGGCAACTCTACCCTATGGTCTATTCCAAATCCAATTACCGCTGAGCAGTGACAGTTTGGAGCCCAGTAGCCAGGTACCTTCCACTCCACCGTCCCCTGAGGCCGACACACCCCTCTCTCCATCCCATTTCGGCTCCACTGAGCCCCTTGCAGGACCATAATTGGATTGGTCAACAGTTAACTGCATTACAGCGGAACAGTTAGGCACTTGATATTTCTAAGTTGTTTGCAGTAATTTGCTCCTATTAGCAGCTTTTACTGAGAATAAGAGTCACTGCGCAAACAATCAACTAAATAGGGTTTCAGTGTCCAGATTATATGTGTTTGTGTGCATGTTCATGTGTATAAAAGGGTGTTTGTTTCAGAGGGAGATCTAATTTGAGGAGTCAAATCTAATCAGAGGACACCAAAGTTTAAAGGACAGTATGTGTTGAAGTTGGTGTCAAAGTGGCCCGGTTGGCTCTATTTCCCCCCAGAAGTGATCTGATAATGTAAACTGGGCGGTTCAAGACAGCTGTGCTGTGCTGCAGTGAAGTGGAGGAATGAGACACGGATGTAGACATGGCATATTTGAATAATGCGTGTAGGAACATTAAAATCATAATGCAAATCTGTTCAAAGGATGTTTTAAGGTTATATTTCAGAGTCAGTATTTCTGTCAGCACAATGCAAAGTAATAGAGCTGTGAAAACGGAGATGTTTCAGCCAAACTTTATTACTAAAGTTAAAGTGTCATAAAATTTTGCATCTCCTGTAAGAATCTGAACATTCACAGAGAGTTGAATTTCTTTCACTTACATCAACTTACAGAATGGTTTCTAAAACATTTCAGTTGTAAAATCATTGTAAATGTTCATGATACTGCATGAAATAAAACAAGAAACATGATTAAGATTCATGATTTGAATCTGAACCTGACTTTATCTATTGTTCAGATTTATGTTCTGCAAATGGATGCAAATTAACTTGATAATTTGACTGATAAAGGCAAATTTGCAACTGGAAAATATAAGAAATAGTACCACTGATAAAAACTAAGAAGTGCTTGCTTTGCTTCAAGGAAAACATGTTTCTGCTGGTTAAAAAGACCTATATATTTACACTTATAACAGTGTCACCACCTGACTGTTCATGATTTAGCTTGTTGTATCCTAATGTTGGATCAGCAGGGAGAAATGTTTTTGTTTTTGTTTTTCGGCTGATGGCAGAAAAATTATCATTATTATTATATTATTATTATTATTTTCAAAATTAAAACAAGCTTCTGAAAAAAAAAATGGTTTTAGTTAGTTACATTTACAAGACTCTGAAATCATGTAGTCACAGAAGCAAAATCACATTGTGAGCCATTTCCAAAGATTTATTTTATGGAACATGTCATGAAATTAAGTCATAATTAGTGTTATTATTTGCAAATGCAGATTACAGATACATTAGTCAGCTTACTCCATAAGTATTCCAATATATAGCAATCACTTGCCCTTTCATTTTTTTTTTTCTTTTAGAAACATGAGGAGCATAAAACTAAGAGCTGAGACAGCTCCAGGTCTCTCCAGGAAGCAATAATCTAACTGACGATAACAATCTGAATGGAAAAGGGTGGTGGGGAGGATGGGGAATGACGAAAGCTGACAGCAGAGGGGTTTCTCAGTTTCATCCAGCTCTATTTGAGGCAGGTTATTTCTCCAGTTTAACCTGGAGAAATACCTGTCTGACTTTGTGCTGAGGACTAGATAAAGCCGTGCAAAAGAGGGGCCTGTTTTTCCTTTTCGGTTCATCTACTGGAGAATGTGGATGTCCTTCTATTTGTGGTGAGACTGGTGCTCAGACCCAACCAATCAAATAAAGGGAGAAAATTGCAGGCCACATATAAAAGACTCACCTGAACCCTTGCTCTCATGTTAAATCTACCTTTCTCTGTAGTTTGTCTGCCGCCCTTTCTCCTTTTCTCATCATGTGCAAGAAGAAAAGAAAATCGCTTAAATGGAAAGCCCTTAAGCAGGGGCGCGTAAATATCGACTTAGAGAGAGAATCAAGCCCTTACCTCATACGACCATCATTCTTCAACCAGAGTAAAGAGAAGCTGGAGAGAGAGGATGTAGTGCAAAGAAGGCACACAATTGAAAGAGAAAAGATTTGAAAAAAAAATATTGGGGGAGGGTGATTCAGGTGTGTATCTGGGTATCTCCGTATGAGATGAACTTCGCCACCTGTCAGAACCCACATTCCTGCACATTCCGAGGATCCCACTGACAAAGTGTGGTGAGAGGACCAGGAACTGACCTTGGCTCCGTCTGTCAGCAGCAGATCCTTCTGATAGAGACTGCAAGGGTGCATAGTCACTAATGCATGATATAAGAGGACGGGACCGTTTAAACAGATGATAATATGTGCACATTTGATTTCGATTACATTTCTAAAACTCATCATACATCTTTAGTAAGGAGCCTTGAAGTGTCATGGTATTACAGGAAAAGATTGATCATTTTTTGCAATTTGCTACTGTTTGGATCAAGATCTGAGAGCTTGAAAATGTCTACAAATAACCAAATATTCTCAGAAATATGACAAATGACCACAATCTGTATACTGTCACAAAGATTAGAGTAGCAATGAAAGGTTAATGAAGAGGTGGTCAAATAAATCCTCAGATTTGGGATAGTAATGAAGGAAGACCACCAAAGCCCACATTCAGAAGTACAAGGGCGTTAGCTCACATGCATCACTCTTAGACCAAGATACTTGGATTTGTTTCCTTTGTGGTTGTTGTTGTTGTTGTTTTTTAGTAATCTGTGTTTTTATTTTATTTATTACCTCTTCTTATTATCTCTGGAATATTGAACATTTTGAGAAAGAACAGGCAAAAAAGCCCACTGAATTTTGGAGCAGACGGTGATAACTAGTTACAATTGTGCAAAATATACAGCAATGGTCTTCCTTTACTTATTAGTTCCAATTTAGGTTTAAATTTACATTCAAGTTTAGGAAACTTGCTCTATCAGGTGAGACTGGAATGGGTTCAAAATTAAAGTATGGTATTTCTTTCTCATTTGTGCTATAAGCTTATTGTTGCTAAAACCATGTTCATATCTATGCAGATATGGATAATTTACTTTAAACGGTAAACTAAGGTAGTGTTTGGCCTAGGATGTGCTCTTTGAGTGGCTTCCTTGATCTCATTTTGGGATGTTTTATAAGTCAAATCAATAACTCAAGAAATAATAAATAAAATGCTTTATATCGTTTTACTTATAAATTACAGTTCAATATTGTGAAATGAGTGATTTATAAAGCTACTGCTCACTGTCAAGAGTAAACGGTGTCAGGGAAGGTCATATTTTGGCACAGTATGACTTCAACTATATTCAAATAAGAGGAGCAGGAAACTAAAGCTCCGCACACAAGGACATTATCCCGAGGTTATCTGTCCACCACAGTTTCATAGCACTGTGAGCTCTGAGCAGTGTACTGTTTCAGCTGTTAACAGAGTGGAGAGACAGCAGGGAGAGGTGGGGCTGGGAGTGTGGAGAGTTCAGCAGCTATGAATGGAGCTCATTCTCCTCAAGAGGACTTCAAACAGGCCCACATCAATCGGCCAGGTGGAGCACCGGTGGCTGAACCATGCCGGCGGCCGTCAGCCCAAAGGTTTCAGAAGCAGCAAGCATGCCCCCTCACACAACAAGCTGACTGACGCACTGAACAGGACTGAGCCAACTGAACCGCTGTCACACACAAAACACAGCTAGAGCTCCGGCATACATGTCCAACCTAATGCTTCTGGTCCTCTGAGACCTCTGGCACTGATTTGGAAGGACCAAGGATGGATCAAGGCCCACACAAGCACATATCACTGCCAGTTCTTCACCATTATTTGCATGTTTTTTATATACTAATGCTGATGTTTTGAAAACCCATGGAATAAAAATATCTCTCTTTTTGTTTTTTTGTTTTTTTTTTTATTTAAAACACGATCTTTTCCTTAACCAAGTAAGAAGATGTCTAACCACACACATAAGACCAACATCATCAGCCCCGAAATGAAATTAAAAGGAGTTTATACTTCATTTAGTTACAAAAGAACAAAGAAAAATCTTTATTAAACTAGATTCATATATTCATACAGTTATGTTTGTGCTATATAATATAGATGTAAAAATATATTTATATTTGAATATCGCAAGGCTAAAATTATTATCCCTCTGACAGTTAATGATAATAATAATAATAGTGTGGCTTTTATGACTTACAACTGGCAACAATCTCTTATGGAACTATATCTCTTGAAAATTCTTAACCCATTTTTATGTGGTAATTTGTTTCAGCACATCCAAATTGCATGTTTTCCAAGCACTGAAATTAATTTTGAACTCCCTCCCATTCTCAAAATGATGAAGATCTAGACTCTGAGATGTCCAGTCCAGGACCTTAATTCTGGTGTCTTTCAAACAGTTTCAGGGGAAGTTGAGTAAAAGGGTCACTGTCCTGTTGGAAGACTGACCCACAGCCTACAGCTAGACTGCCACTTGAACAAGGTCCCTTGTGCTTTAAACAATAAAACAGCCTCGCAGCATCATGTTCCCACCATCCTATTTCATTGTAGGAACTGTGTTTTCTGTGCTGAAGCTTTCTACCTTGATTCTTCAAACAAAAGTAGCAACCAAACAGCACACGTTTGGTATTATCAGAAGAAGGGACAGATTTCCAAAACTCATTCCTATGTTTCACATGTTCAAGGGCAATCTTATGTCTGGCTTTGATGGGCTGCTGTGCGAACAATTGACTTCTTGGATGATGACCTCAAAGGTCACTGCGATGAAGAGTCCTCCCAGCAGCCCCTCATGAAACAGCAACTAAAGAATAAGCCAGTTCAGCAACATTCATCTTTGCAGACATTCAGGGATTCTTGTGAACATGATTTTCTTCTTCAAAGCTTCTGCTTTCAACTATGTCCACATATGTTTTTATCAGAATTTGTCTTCTTGGAACACTTGGAAATGGAAGTTTTGCCTTTCCTCTTCAGATGAGCCTCTACTGTCTTCTATCTGATTTCCAGGCTGGTTTCTTTACATTGTGTCATGTTGATATTACTTCTTTATGAAAAAACAAAAAAGGAATTTCTATCAGTCAAGTGCTGAAGTGGCACAAGCCCTGGTCACAGAGTTAGGTTAAAGAGTTTAGGTTAGATTCAAACATTAATAGATTGCTTAGAAGTAGTTTGAAGGCAAAAATCACTTTTGAAGCTAATCATTTTAGCAACCTCAATTTTTACTACATTTTATATAAAGAAAACACAAATATTTTTTTTAATGTAAAACTGAGCCAAATAGGGGCCTTAGCACTGAGAAATGTTTATCATGTGATGTTTTATAAATAATTCACTCGCTGGTCAGTACTTTGGGAAATGTTCTATAGCTCATTGTAGGCTAATTATTTTAATCTTAACCGTAAATAAACAACATCAGAAATTACAGAGTAAAGTGAAGGTCCAAAAAGTAGCTGTCCCAGTGATTCTTAATACCTGTAATTTTTGCCGGGTGCCAAAGTGGGGGTAAGCCAGGCTTTATTTTATTTTTATTTTATTTTATTTTATTTTATTTTATTTTATTTTATTTTATTTTATTTCAAGACCCTTATTCAACCAGGTAAGTCAGTTAGGAACCAATTCTTATTTATAATGAAGACCTGACGACTGACCACTTGAGCTGACGACTTACAAACATTATTTATAAATTGTGGCACTTTATTTACAGTCTTTCACATGTTATCCTTTTGTCTTAATTTCTAAAAGACTGATATTTTCTACAATACAATATAATTTATTTCCAACATTTAAGATGTTGTAATAACAACTAGTTAAAAACACATTGCATTTTTCCATATCAACATGGAACTTTAGCTATGGGTTTTAATTGATTTACAAATCACTTGCATTTTTATGTAAAATATAAAACTTAAACATTTTATATTACAAATATTCCAACTTTTATTAGAAATGGGGATTTTATCTATCTATCCTTCCCTCAGTTCCATCTTCTACCTTACTACATGTTCTTCCTTCTTTTTCATGTGGAAAACGTTTTTTGCAACTTCCTCTGCCTCCAGGCATCAACCAGTCAGAGGTACATGAAGCAAATGTTTCAAATGAACGTGATACAGTGGACAAACACTACACTTTTCTATGAGAGCTCAGGAAATGCAACCTGCTCAGCAGCAGTCCACTCAGCTCAGGCTGGCAGCCTCTCTGAGGATGAGATGGCACAACGGCAGGGCCACTCAGTGGGCTTGTCTTTGTGTTTGTGCTACAATTACACACTCCCTGTCATCCACCATGCAAGCCCTCTGACCTCTGGGTGAAGGTCAAGACGCAAGACACCCCTTCCAACAAATACAATGGGCTTCCATTCACAAGCCAGTGGTGGAAAGAAAGAAAGAGCAGCAGGAGGAAAAGGAATGTTCTCTCAGACATCAAACTCCCTATCTCTCCATCTCTCCATCATTTCCCCTCATCTGTCTGAGCAGTGCGCACTGCACAGACTCTGCCCACATCCTCCTGCAGTTACAAGGCCCCCTGTCTGCCGCCCTTCTCTAAAACAAACCCACTTAGCCCACATCCCCCAGCTCTACAAGACCAAGTTGTTCCCTGTGAGTGAACCAGTGCCAGAAATCACTGGGAAAGGCCTGCAGCACAGAGCTTTGAGAGCAAATTCAGCCATGGACCCTTCCAACAGAAAGGTACCCAGTCCAGCTCTTCCTGAACACCAGCTGATTCTAAAGCATCCATGTGCCACCTGCTGCCCTGTGTGAGTTCAGCCTGATGCCATCATTGCAGGCAGAGCAGGGACTGATTGGAGGGGAGTAAAGCACAGGCCCTCAGGACTTGGGGTATGGTGAGAATACGGTAGTATAGGATGGCAGTGGGTGTACTGGACTGGTGTTGATGGGTGGGCGGGGAGGCAGAAAGGATTTAAATGGAGATTGACGCCCCAGGGGTAACCTGGCAACAGGCTGGAGCTGCTGTCAGATTAGGATCTGAAAGAGAGAGATAACCACTTTACTGCCCCCTGGACTGAGGAGAACTGGAGGGCTGCTGTGTGTATGTGTGTGTTTAACCTGCAGTGTTAAACACACACATACACACAAGAGGCAGCTGCAGAGCTGTTTCTAAAGATGTGGTTAAAATGCCACACTGCAAGGACAATCCATCCATAATTGACTGCATCACTTCAAGCTTCGGGATGTAACGGATGAAGGATGCAGACGAACAAAATAAACTGAGAGAAATGTCTAATGTTCAGTCGGTTATAATTGAAAAACATCTGTATGATACTTAACATGTTTGGTTCAAAGATCAAACTACATATATGAATAACACAAATTATTATGATTAACAATGATCTTATTTACATGACAGTAGTCTGTTAGTAATATTTTTTTTTGTTTTTGTTTCTACTAAATGGTCATAACCTGTATTATTAATGGAAAAATCTTAGTTGCCTCAATTTTGTGTTTTTAGACCAAGAGAGAGACATTTTAAGGCATACTTACTCATGTGTGCATCAGTGCATCCAGAATGACAGGCACAGTCATAATAGTCAAAAAACTACATGTCATCATGACCATCATCTCACCTATCATTCTTAAACCAAAAATGGGAGAATAAACTACAGATAGTGGTTGTCGTCTAGCTCAGGAGCTCACATTAACGGAACAGATGCTGACTGTGCAACAATGTGTTGGCGACTGGCTTGGTGCTTATGACTTTTGACTTGTCATTTTTACTGTACAATAAGATGTGTGGCAAGAGGCTTGTTGTATATATATAATATATATATATATATATATATATATATATATATATATATATATATATATATATATATATATATATATATATGTAATACATTTCCATATATATCTGCTTTATTCACGAATTGTGTCAGATACAGTTCAGAGCTGTTGTGCAGCTTTATTTTTGATTTCCCTTGAATTAGCAACAAATGCTGCTAAGTAGACGCTGATGTAAGCTGAAACCATTTAGTTAAAAGGAAAACAATAAGACAGATTTCTAGAAAGACCAATCCCCCAGATAGACAAAACATTAATGTAAAGTGGCAATCTGATCAGACAGAGGATTGATGAGCGCAACAAGCTGGTTCAAAACAAACTTGTATTGATGTCCAATTCACTGATAAGCTCCAAAATTCAATCAGAGGACTGTGTGTCTCTATTTTTTCTTTTCAAATGCAATAATCAATTAACTCACTTCTTGATCCATAGAAAACCCATCAGTGGAATCTTGGCAAATAATCACTGGAGGATTGATAAAGAAAAAGTAAAACATTCAAATGCAGGGAGCAACAAAGAGCCCAATACACACAAATGCAGAGCCCCTAAAATACACAGATGAACAATCTCCAAGAGCTGAAGACGCTCTCAAAGACACACACAAGCCCTCTCGGGGCCTGCTGGCCGCTGAATTGAGAGGGATTTGTTGGACGGCACGCGACTGTGTCATGGCAGCGCCTCCACTTCCTGTCAGCTGTGTTTGTGCAGGGACATGGTGGAGGTAGGGGAGATGAGGGGGGGAGCTGGGTCCTCACAAGAGGACAGTCTCCACATGAAAGGGCCTGAAAAAAAAAGCATGTAAATCTTCTTGACAAGACAGAGGGCTGGGCTGAGAGAAAAGAGGGGACACGGTTGAAAGTTGAAACAATTGCTTTTTCTTTTGTGCAGGTGTTTCTGTGCATGCGTGTGTGTAGAACAGGGAGGGAGTAAGTGGGCCGTCTGCTGGGAGAATGACATGGACAGACTTAATGACATTAACCAAATAAGATGAATTCAGATCCGCTTTCTCCTTTGGTTTAACTTTTGGATGATTTGCATTTGCCCTTCAGCGACTGCAAGCCTTGTGTGCGAGCATGAAGGAAAAAAAAAGGAGATTAGTTAAATTCATTAAATTTGGGCATTTAGTAGTTCATGATTTAAAAACATGTTATATTGCACGTTGTATCCCTGTGCAAACTACAGCTTATCTTGATGACATTTACAGTTTCAATACTTTATTCCTGTTTTGTCTTTTTCATTACTCAAATAAGTTCAAAAGGGAAACAAATTACCTTTATTACAACTGAAAATCAAATAAAGTCAGCATGAGACAGACATTTTTATAGGAGAGCCATAAAACCCAATTTATGTTTCCACTGTAAAACTAATTCACCATCAGAGCCACAAGTGTGGCCCGAGAATCTTCAAAGCACATTTAACAGTACTGACAGTTTAATTTGATATGTGTCTGTGTGCAGCGTTGCTATCCAGCATTCATCTATAAAAGGCATTCATGTGTTGAAATCTGTAGTATAAAAAAGGCAATGTTCTTAAGAAAGCAATAAGAAAAGGTCAAAAATAGTCACGTGTTGCTGACATTTACTCAAAAACTCAGTTAGCATCTTTTGATCAGATGACTGACTCTGTAAAGACTGACGTAATTAGAATCCATCCTTGTTTAGCATTTTATTTCTATTAAGGAGAGGTTTGGTCACACCTCCAGTTGGACGCGTAACAGGACAAGACCTTGCAGTTAAATCTGCGTGATTAAAGATACTCTATGTACCGTAATTACCATTATTATTTTTGCCCATTTTGTGGCCTGTAGCTGCTTAGATCTAACTGGGTTTATATTAACAAATGACCTCTAAATGGAAGCTCTTTATACAGTCATTTTAACTGCAGGGTTGTTTTTTTTTTTCTAAGAAACACTGAAACAAAAGGGCTTATTGTGCTTCTTTTTTTGTCCATGTGTTAGTGCTCCAGTCAGTTTCTGAGTCTCTGTGTGAGGTGCTCACTCTTGTAGTCATCAGTGCGTCACACTCAGCCAACATCAGCATGTCCACATGGATGTTAGTGTGTAATTACGTTGCTGCTGATTGGTGCAACAACCAATTAATTCTTAGAACTTCTTCAAAATCATTTGAAATCCCACTGACGGCCGATTGTACTTATATTCACTGGAAACAATAGGCAGATGTCATTGGCTGTTTGTGACCAGTGTAGAAAGGGTGAATGAAAAATGCATAATAAAGCATAAATGACTAAAATAAAATGAGAACAAGTAAAAGGCCATGTAAATACCTAAAACAAAGAAACAAAGAAAAGAGAAATATAGGTACCATTAAGTTGACTATTGAAGAACTATTAAAAATATTTTAATAATCGCAAAGAAAAATTAAATTATCACAGCTTCTTATTAATCAAAACAAAAGTATAAATAACAAGAAGAAATGAAAGGCTGGCAGGTTCATCCTAAAAGATTCCCTCC
Source organism: Hirundichthys speculiger (assembly GCA_018398805.1). Lineage (NCBI taxonomy): Eukaryota > Metazoa > Chordata > Actinopteri > Beloniformes > Exocoetidae > Hirundichthys > Hirundichthys speculiger. Next base: position 1,894,418 of record JAGFBZ010002207.1, on the reverse strand, counting down.
TCTGCTCAGAAAAGATAAAGAGAAAGACAGCCATCTCTGGTTCTCATTTTCAGTCTGTGGACATTACCGCTTCATTAGCAGGCAGCATGTGCTAAATATTATTCTGACTCTGATGGCTATCACTCTCCTATGTAATGAGATACAGGCCGCCTGAACGCTCATATCTGAGACATTTTCTCTTCCCCTCTGACACCTCCTGACCCTCTTTTTACCTCTACGAGTGTGCATGTTGGTGTTTCAGTGTGAGTGCATGCATATACTGAATGCCAGTATATTAAGGGCTTTGCTGCAAACATTGAGGAATTATAAGCGGGAGAAGGGGAAAGAACAAAAAGTTTGGGAGATTGATGCAGACCCCAAAACTCTAATCCATGTCATAGTGTATTACATGTTCCTACCCTGTGATACCCAGATCTCATTTCAGTTTCAGGACTTTAGGTCCTCACTTTCATATCTCCCTCTGGCCGATTTAGAGAATTATTCAAATGAAGGAGAAACTTTGTCCGATAAAGACCCTCAGATGTTCTTTTAAGGGTCTTTGAAGGTTGCAGATGGAGAAAGGATTCCTCTAGAGTGGTTCCCTCATTAAGAATGATAATTGAGATCTGGATGTGTTTGATATACTGTACACTATTAAACTAAAGGCCTGAGCTGGTTACTGAGGGGGAGAGCGATAGAGTTCAGGGCAAAGAAAATGTTCCACTGTGGAAATCCTCATGAGTATTTTAAATGATTTGCCATTCAGTTCATTTCAGCCCAACTCTGCTGCTGTACCATTAAAGACAGATAACACAGACTGGCAATGTTTAAATCTGCTGTTATGTTGAAATAAACTGTGATTATTTACTTAAACAAAAGTAAACTTGCAAACCATAAATGTGAATCATGAGTAAAAAGTAAACACACCCAGTGTTTGATGTGTTGTGTTTGATGCTAAAGAAATGTAATTTAAATGAATAAAAAATCTGTTTCTTCTCAGTTTCTTTCATTTGTGTGTTTTATTTCAATGCCACTGAGGGGAAAATTGACTCTTAAAAGGTATGTTTTTTTTTTCTTTAAATTCTACATTTTGAAATATTTATCACACAAAGTAAATGGGAAATGTATTTGTTTGAGCTTTGAAAATATTAAAATTCAAATTTTTTGGAGAATTGTTAACAAAATAATAGACTTTGTCTGTCTTTCTTCCTTTTCAGAAAAAATTAAAACAGACAAAACATTATAACACATGTATGTTCTGCTCGTTTTTTATTTCTCCTCCTGTAACAATCTCAAGACCTCACACCGATACACAAATCACTGAACTAACCAAGAGTAATTATAGTCACTTCCCGGAGGGACAAGTCCTGCATGAGAACATTTGGACAACCAAGCGGAGGCACTGCTGAAGGAAAACATTTCACAAAAATACATTTTAATGATATAAATGAAATATATATATGCTTTCTGACCATATAAATGAGAACTTCTCTTCCTAAATGTGTGTTCCCTTTAGCTATGATATTACAGTATAAGATAAATACAGGGCAAATTTTAAAAAATGGTATCTGACAATTAAAGTCAGTGTAATAAAAGATTACTTATAAGAAAAACCTGAAAAAAACAGTATATCAGTATTAAATTCAACTGTAAACAGTAAAACTAAGTTTACACTAAAATATGTTTACATTATATTACAAGAAGTAGAAACTAGACGAGTGTGCCGGTAGCAGATGGAAATCAGGATATAATGTTGACTATTATTGGTGTGATGGGGCTGAACTCTGCTATCAGTGTGTTATCAGGCCATTTATGCTCCATTGCAATAAGTCATTATGAACTCCAATCAGAGCCAGGCTGGAAGATAAAGGCCAATCAGAGCTCTGCGAACTGATTAAAACCAATCAGAGAGGTAGAAAGTGATAAGAAAGCAGAGTTGCCCCTGCGGGTGATGAGCTCCAGCGTCAAAGCCACAGAAACACATGCAGACTCACACGCATACACACACATTGCATAATACTGAATTTTTTCACATTTAATACTTCAAAGCTTATGTAAGTCACTCAGTCATTCTCTTATTAAAACAAAGTTAGAACCAAACGATGATGTTACCTACGTTTTATGGAGTTTCTGCTACTGTAGTTACTTTCATATTCAAGCCTTTTACCAAAAGTAATTTTCTTATTCTTATTCAAATCTTTTTCAGTTCTCGAGGATGTGCTGTCCTTGTGGATCAACAACACTACACCTTCTCATTGGATGTATAGTTTAAAATGTTTCTGTCAACGCTCATGACACTACGACTATAAACTTACAGTTGAAATTTGGGCCATGCTATGGAAAATCCTGATGCCCGTAACTTTAAACATATGTGGAACTGGAAGGAGGAGACTTAAATGAAAATGTGAATCAATTATTAAAACGCTTTATTTTTCTCATTCGTGAACAAATATGTTTCTTTAGATGCAGATGGGCAAGAAAAATCAGGTCCTTTTCTGACAGTGACTTTGGCAGATAACTCATCTGTTTTATATGCATGGTGCGAGTTACCTGTAACCTGAAAGCAAAGCATCTTTTCTCTGGAAAACTGGAAGTCTATGAAGGACTGTAAAAAATCTCAGATATTCCTCCCCTGATTTAAAAGTTGTGACATGGGAGCTTTCAGTTAAATAACAACACTGCTGTTTGATTAGCATCTCAGACTGATTTTTTTTTTTTTCAAAGCATCTAATTGAAAGGGTGAGGGTGACAAACTGGGAGAAGGAGGAAAACATTTGAAAGACTTTTGAAATTCTCCTCGAAGGAAAATGAAAGCTCAGCCAGGGGAAGAAAAAAAAACAAGATCAGAGGCTGCAATTACTGCAGCGTGCTGCAGTGATGGAGGCGATAACGTGTACTCCGGTTTGCAAAGCTGGCACTCTGAACCTCAGCTCACCCCGTCTTCCTCCACCTTGATACTGAAGCGCCTGAGTAGTAGTCCCTGACTTTCAAAGGGGGTGTCCCTTAGGTCAGGCTAAAGTCAAGTACAGGAAGGAATTGGGAAGTACACGATGCAATCAGACCCTCTCATCTAATTGTAAGTCTGCTTCAGTTGGACATCGTGTGTTTTTTTTTCACCTTTCTTACCCTTCTTTTTTGTACATGAGAGTTTTTGGAAGAAATGTTGAAGCCATTTTAATGTGAGTTGGTTATCTGTGGGACTTAACTACACAAATCAAATATATATTGAAGATGAAAAACAGTTCTCTGGAAAATATGCTCCCAATAATGAAACTGCATATATACAAAACAAGCTAAATTTAAATACTAACACTGGCAGGCATCGTAGAGACAACAGACAGTCATCTCTGCTACCATCTGGGTAACATCTGGTAACATCTGGTAAGCTTCAAAAAGCACTAATTAATTTTTTTTCTTTTTTTGTGTGTCTGCATTTACATTCAGGTTAGTGCCATTGACTAGTAAAACCATCTAGTATGTATATGCAATTTAATCTTAAAGCAGACTTTTTTTGGGGGGGAGTGTGAAGTGAGAATGTATCCTTCACCAGTCCTGGCAGTAATTTCTAATGTCTTTATCAACATCTTAAATCCTGATTTTGTCAGAGAGGACCAAAAAACACCAGCAGTGAAACATTTAAAGACAGGACAGTTAAGAGACACTAATTAAGAATTAAAGGTGCTTTGTTGAGTTTGGATGGATGGATTTACTGTATATATATATATATATATATATATATATATATATATATATATATATATATATATATATATATATATATATATATATATTAGGGCTGGGAAACGATTAAAGTTTTTAATCACGATTATCACATGATTTCCCTGATTAATCACAATTAATTGTATTGTATACGGAAAATCAAATAATGAATTCAAAAGTAGTGTAAAGTGCATTTTCATACGGGACTAGAAGCTATGTTCTGACATTAATGTAAGGGGTCAACAAATAAGGTGACACTTATTAAGTTAAGATGACGGTAGAATAACACTCATTGGTTTGTTTTATTATTTCAAAATATTTTTTCAAATCTGACACAAAGGTAACTGAAAAGTATTGAAAAAAAAGTGTATTATATATATATATATATATATATATATATATATATATATATATATATATATATATATATATATATATATATTAGGCTGTCAAAGTTAACGCGTGATTACGCAAAATAATTTTAACGCACTAATTTTTTTAACGCGCGTTAACGCGACACAGCCTGGCCGTGTACAATAGTAAAGAGGAGAGTAGGTTAGCAGTAGTTGGATACAAATAATAAATGGATACAAAATACTATTTTGAATGGTAAGTTCAGCTTCAAACCTTGCCTGATGGCTAACTCCACAAGATAAATGTTGTTTGTGTTTGCTGTCGATGTGAATTTAGTTACCACCGGAGTCCGGTCACTTGACGGCTAATGAGAGCGGTGATGCAGAGAGCCCCCCCCCGTTTGAAGCAAATAAACGGAAATATTTTGTATGAAGAACATAAGATAAAATATTGAGTATATATATATAATATATATAATGGATTTGGCATTGTAGCAATAAATAAACATGCATTTGTTTTGCATAAGGCAAGCATTTGTGTACTCTCATATTGGCAAGGCAACTTTATTTGCAACTTTATTTGCAATTCAATTCAAAGTGCTTTACAGATGCAGTCACAAGAAGGCAAATAGAATCATTCCATACAAGCATAAAAATAATCAATAATAAATAAAAATTAATTAATGAAAAAATTAATTGATTAAATTAAAAATGAAGAGTGCAGATAAAATCCTTCCAGTCATCATCTTCACATTTAAACAGAACTGTTTCCAGTCTGGATCAGAACATTGTCAGAGTTCAGGTCTGTCTCACATCTTCTAGAAGACTGGTCCATATTTTAGGAGCATAAAACTGAAATGCAGCTTCACCTTGTTTAGTCCTGACTCTGGACACCAGCAGGAGACCACTACCTGAGGTTCTCAGAGTCCAGGTTGGTTCATATGACTCTAACATGGCAGAGATAGACTTTGGGGCCATGAAGAGACTTGAACACAAGTAGAGATGTTTTAAAGTCTATTTTCTGAGTGACAGGAAGCCAGAGACCTCAGGACTGGACTAATATGGTCATATTTCCTGGTTCTAGTCAGGACTCGTATTAATAAGAGTAATACAACTTGAAAAAGATCCGTATAAGGTAGATTTAGAACAATAAAATATGCGATTAAATTTGCGATTAATCGTGATTAACTATTGACAGTCATGCGATTAATCTGATTAATTATTTTGAGAAATTGACAGCCCTAATATATATACATTTAAATGAAATGTTTTTTTTTTTTTTATGAAATTGGTATAAGAATGCCAAAAAGGAATAATACCAAGCTCAGACGGTAAAAAAATGTCCAGCAAATGTTTAGATGAGAGCAGCAGAGCTATTTAATAACTACATACATACTTGTGTTCATGAAATTGATGAGCTTCTAGGTAGGTTCTATATATAGAAGCATTTTTGCTTATGTATGCTTATGTATGTCTATGTGAGCAAAGTTCAGGTATAAGATATGATTGTAAAAAATGTGTTTCATGCTGTACAGTTTATAATAAAGCTGGCAGATGCAGCTACTTTGGATTAATACTATGTAGTAAATATTTTTTTGGGAGAATTGTGATAATTATGGAATTAGCGTAGGTGTACTAAGTTGTGACCTAGAAGTTTACCATGGTGTGATGAGCTGGAGCTGTCTTATCATCTTTTTGGGATAACCAAACATTAGAGCATTACAGTAAAAAAGTCTGCTAGAGATGAAGGCTTCTGTAAATCTGCTCTGGACATCAGATCTCAGACTCTTGATATTCCTTTGAGGTGATTAAAAAGCTGTCTTAGTTAGAGCCTTGATGTGGCAACTTACAACTCAGCTCTGAGTAGATCCGCAACCTGTTTTTTTGTGTTTATACCTCTGGATTCAAGCCGGGCAGCAAATTTTATCCTTTACATTTTATTGCCAAATAAAAATGATTTCTGTATTGTTTTTATTCCTGACTGGCGTGGGAAGACAGTGGGCATCTGGGGGGGTGGCGATGGGTGCCAGGGCCCAATAAAGCTTGCAGCTTTCATTTTCATTGTTTTTTTTTTGTTTGTTTGTTTGTTTTTTGTCAACACAGTGGATCAACTTGCTTCACATGAGGTCAAAATGCTTTTGTTTTTATATATATACACTTACATGCATTTGGCTGATCTGTTCAATACTTCATATGTAATTCCTACCTATGGAAAGTTAAAAGGCTTCATAAGACTCGATGCATCGCAATACATAGCATATGCTGTGTGCCTGCGAGTGAATGCAAACACGCACGTCTGTGCACAGGCAGTCACAATTCACCTCACTTTCACCCCTCGATCCTGTGTGGGAGTCCATTTCCGTCTCTTGATGCATAAATAAATAATGGGGTACATAGTGCCTCAGGACTTAAAATGAAGAGACTGTGTTGAAGCGAGATTGAGAAAGAAAAGAAAAGCGCTGGACAGACAGTGGAGACTGGAGGAGGATAGAGGAAGTTGTAGTTGTTTCCCAGCTCAGGAAAATTCAGTTCCAATCTAAGTGAGCCGTCTGTCCCCATGGAGGCCACCTCCCCTTTCTCCCAGACATGAGAGGGAGGCCTCAATTAAACATATGAGGGAAGGAACATGACCTGGCAAGTTTAGCAGGAAAAGAGGGGAGGAGGAAAGACTTGGTGTGAATTGATTGAATTGCACTTTCGCCAAAACACCATGTGTGGGGCTGAAAGTGGAAAGACTGACTGACAGATCGTGGCATTTAGTAATGGAGAGATACACTAATGAATACTTTTCTTACAACTACTTGTTTAACATTATAGCTCTAACATTATAGTACCAACAATTTAATCTTTGTGTGTGTGCTGGCAGGAGTGTCCTAGAAATAATAAATCACTGTGGACTAATGAGTTTTTCTTTTCTTTTCTTTTCTTTTCTTTCTTTTCTTTTTTGAGGTTGCCAAATTGAGACAAATAAAGTTAAAAATTTGACAAGAGAAGAATACCAACATATAAGTGAGAGACTGTAAGTGAATCCATCTTCATTTGTTTTTTTTTTTTCATCTTAGCCCTCATTTTTTGACAGAGGAGTTTAATAGCTTAAAGCACCAAAAATAATTAGGACTCAAAATTTGTTAATCTAATTTAAAATGCCTGCCTACACAAAAGCATTGGTAGGAAGGGATTTTGTTTTTTATTTTTGTCTTTTTTTTTTTCAATTATTTTATAAATCTAATTCTAGCTGTCAGTGTTTCCTACCGCATCTTTCAAAGTCATATCAGCATCAGTAACAGACACAAATGTTACCTGCCAATCATAAACAACCCCTTAGCTACATTTATTACATGTTGACAGTGCTGGAAAAAACAACATTTGTGTCACAAGAAAACCTGTATGATAAATCTTCACAAGAAAGGAGAGAAGCGCTGACAAAAATACAGTGTTGTCAAATGTATTCGCTCACCTGCCTTGACTCAGGTATGAGCTTTAGTGACATGCCATTCTTCGCTGCTGCATTCTGGATCAGTTGGAGGCTATTCAGCGAGCTTTTCGGACATCCTGGCTAACAACGCATTACAATAATCCAGTCTAGAACTGACAAACGTGTGGATTAATTTTTCAGCATCATCCTGGGAGAGGATGCTCCTAATCTTGGCAATATTTCGGAGATGAAAACAGTTCCAACTCTTCTGGGAAGGCTGTCCACAAGGTTTAGGAGTGTGTTTATGGGGATTTTTGACCATTCTTCCAGAAGAACATTTGTGAGGTCACACACTGATGTTGGCTGAGAAGGCCTGGCTCTCAGTCTCGGCTCTAATTCATCCCAAAGGTGTTCTATCGGGTTGAGGTCAGGACTCTGTCCAGACCAGTCATGTTCATCCACACCAGTCTCTGCCATCCATGTCTTTATGGACCTTGCTTTGTGCACTGGTGGACAGTCATGTTGGAAGAGGAAGGGTCCAGCTCCAAACTGTTCCCACAAAGTTGGGAGCATGGAATTGTGTAAAATGTCTTGGTTTGCTGAAGCATTCAGAGTTCCTTTAACTGGAATTAAGGGGCCAAGCCCAGCTCCTGAAAAACAACCCCACACCATAATCCCCCCCTCCACCAAACTTTACACTTGGATCAATGCAGTCAGACAAGTACCGTTCCCCTGGCAACAGCCAAACCCAGACTCTTCCATCAAGTTGTCAGATGGAGAAGCGTGATTCATCACTCCAGAGAACGTTCCTCCACTGCTCTAGAGTCCAGTGGTGGCTGCTTTACACCACTGCATCTGATGCTGAGCCTTGCACTGGTGATGTCTGGCTTGGATGCAGCTGCTCCGACCATGGAAACCCATCCATGAAGCTCTGTGGACACTGTTGTTGAACTGATCTGAAGGCCACATGAAGTTTGGAGGTCTGTAGTGATTGACTCTGCAGAAAGTTGGCGACCTCTTCACACTATGTGCTTCAGCATCCGTCTGACCCTGATCTGTCAGTTTACGTGGCCTACCACTTCCAAACACTTCTATTTCCTTATAATACAGCTGACAGCTGACTGTGGAATTTTTAGGAGTGAGGAAATTTCACGACTGGATCTGTTGCACAGGTGGCATCCTATCACAGTTCCACGCTGGAATTCACTGAACTCCTGAGCAAAATGTTTGTAGAAACAGTCTGCATGCCTAGGTGCTTAATTTTATACACCTGTGGTCATGGAAGTTTTTTGGAACACCTGATTCTGATCATTTGGATGGGTGAGCAAATACTTTTGGCTATATAGTGTATGTCATAATGGTGTCATTGGGCAAAGCAATACCAAGAACAGAACTTTGCTCAAAGAAATGGGGACAGTCAGAGAGAGCCATAGTCCCAGGTTGTTTTAGTGATATTTTCTCAGTTTTGATGAAATGCAGAGCCCTTTTCACATTTGAGTTGCAAAAACAGAGACAGTAGTCTTTCTGTCATGCTGAATAGTGTGGAGTTATGAGTAAACACCTTGTGTTTTTTTTCAAGGAAACACGTTGTTCAGATTTGGTCGTTAAGGTTCAGGTTCAGGGAGAGAACCTGAGACTTCAAATGGTAACAGCAGAGGCTATAGATTCACAAATTCTATCCGCTGTCGGTCCTTCACAGTCGACCTATTCTTCTGCTGAAATTCGAGGCTCCCGGCTTGTCGTGTCCCTTTGCTGCGGTGTCTTCCCCGTTTCTCTCTGCCCCCCCTCCTGTCTCTATCCACTATCAATAAAGGCCACTAGTGCCAAAAAAAAAGAACAAAAAAAAAAAAAAAAACACAATAGCCTCACAACTCTGCAGATACAGTCATAGAAATACACATGTAGTTAAAATGAAGGCAGTTTCATAATGGCTCCCATCTGACCTATAATGACTAAAAGGCCCTGATTGTACTCACTTATGGGTTTTCATACAACAACTGCACTCGCCCCAGAAAATCAGTTTCCAATTTTCAAATTTCAGAACTGAAACAGCCAAATGAATAAGTGAAATGGTGAGCACAAGGATGGGAAACATTTATGAGGCATGTTAAGTGTTAGGACAGACTGAGGTCAAAGGGACGGAGGGGAACTTGTGACCAGCACTGATGGCATACCTGCACGAACTAACATGAAGTTCCATTTATAGAAATACACAGAGGAACAAAGGACAAAACGTGAACAAGGATGCACAAACACTGAGGGAAATGCTCTAAAACACAAAACAGCTGTGTTAAAACACACAAGTTAAGTTGATGACCAAACACATCAAATGCAAAAAATACGGGTCAGCAATATGTATCAGCTCTTCTACATAAAGGTCATCTCTCTCTCCCTCTCTTGCTCTAGTGTTTTTATTTCAGTATTTTCCATTTGCCTGTTTTGTTTTGTTTGTTTTGTTTTGGTTTGTTTTCTACTATTTGTGCTCTCATGTTTGTTGCATTTCTGGATTTGGAATGTGTTACTCGTGATGGTTCTGCTGACTGCTTCACCCTAAGAGGGCCTCAATATAAATAATTTTCTCTTGTTGTTATGGTTCAGAAGAGTGTGGTGAATCATTGAAGATCATGGTGCAATTCAACTTGTCAGACCAGTTCTGATAAGACAAGTCCCACCAGATAACATACTGACTTTCATTTGCTTACATTTGCATAGGACATGTTTTTATACTGGAACTTCAAGACCCCACGAAGCCTCTATTGTTTGTTAACATCTCAGATCTTGTAAAAGTATTTTGCTGCAGAATAGACTCACCTTAAGCGCCTTCACCATAACCCATTATAATAACATCACAATGCAAAGTAAGATGCTAAAAATCCAAGCTCCTAAAGACGGACTGATCAGTGAAAGAATTACAGTAGCAATACAGTATTATGTGAACCCCTTAGAATTTGATTGGTTTTCTTTATTGATTTGCTGTGCTGATTTGATTTGTTGTTTGTTTCGCCTGTCCAGGGACAACAGATGAAAATTGCTAGCTAACTCTGATGCAATTGTAAAGATTGTGCATTGTTCTTGTCAAATAAAGAAATCAAATCAAATCAAATCAAAATGTGATATAAATCAAACATAAGGCACTAAGTTCATACCACACAAACAGTTATGATGTCTTATTTCTTTGTTGAAAGTACCTATTAAACATCAACAGTGTTGACAGTGCTGGTTGAACCTCCTTTGGCTGCAGTGATTCAAGCAAATACTTTCGATAGCTTTGCATCAGATCTGAAAAATATTCGGGAGGAATTTTTCCTTCTTACAAAACTGCTTCTACTCAAACTCAAGATATCTGCTGTGAATAGTTGCCTTGAGATCATGTCACAGCATCTCTGTGAGGTTAAATAACTGGGTATAGATGGTGGCTGGAGGAATGGATGGATGGATGGATGCATAATGGCGAGTGGTCCTAAAGCAGTGATGTGAGCCCTAATCATGATGCTTCCTTCACCATGCTTCACTGTTGGGATTGTGTTTTAATGTTAATGAGTTGCACCCATTTTGCCCTTGTTCTGCCATGGGCTTTCAGACTGTACATTTACTTATATATGGTAGACTTATGAACAAAGGTGTTAGCCAGTTCCTCTGATGTCGTCAAACCTTTGACTGTTACTTGTGGATTCATATTTATGTCAATGAAGATTCTGCATTGTGCCTTTGAGTCATCTTGGCTGGGTGCAGACACAGAGTAGCCACAGTACTGAACTATCTCTCCTTAAAGACTGTTTGCCTAACACTTTGAGATTACTTTTTATCCCTTTCCAGCCTCATACAGATTGACCTCTCCTAATCATATCGCTTTAGAGGTTTCATCTTTGTGAGGCATGGTTCACATCAGTAGATGCTTTTTATGAACAGCAGGCTTAAGATGTTTCTGTCTTTTATCAATCAAAATAGCATTGACTCCAATCAGCTTTTGTTAAAGTAATTTTTCTATAGATTCACCAAGTTTTTTTTTCCAGCATTGTAAATGTTTAACGATTGTTAAACATTTACAATGTTTAAAAAAGAATTTAATGGACATACTCTAGCTGATAACTCCATTTTAAAGTTAATTAATACAGAAAAAAATAGTTAATTCTGTGAAATTCACAAACCTTTTTATTATTTTTTTTGTCACTATAACTTGGCAGCCGTCAGAGTAATCAAGACCACTGAAATACATCCTTATCTAAAACTGGGCCATGCAAGCATTTTTTGTCCTGCAGCAGTCATCTACAAATCTCCAGCATCAGTGCAATATTGGGGTTTGAATGTAATTACTCTATGGTGCCTTAGTTCAGGCTGTCACTGCTAAGGTCACATGAATAAGCTTCCATATTTGTCTTAAATCGAGCCACTAATCTGAAAGATCTAAGAGCCTGAATCAATCCCCCATTCTGCCTCTATTGATCTCATCTCCTCCTTTTACCAGTTTCACTCCAGCTTTTTCATCTGTGTCTCCTCCCCGCCATGCTCTTTGCAGTAATGGATACTGAAGATGTCAGGCAGATTTAACATTTATTGCCTATTCAAAATGGCCCCTGACCCACACATAATGCCCTCCACATCTCTGTAGAAAGCCTTGAAACAGGAAGCTGTGCATCTCGGTGGGCGTAGTTAAGGGGCTGTCACTCTCATTGTTGCAGGAGCCATGAAACGTAAAAAGCATGGCCAAAGGCTGTCTTATCTCTACAGCAGGCTTAATAATGGCTGCTCAAAGACTGCTCCTCCAGGTGGGAGTTATGTCATTAAACCTCGATATTACTCATTAGACTAACCACAATAACCATATGGTTTGAGCTAAGAGCAAGATACTGAAAGGTTTTTACAGCCTGCAGGCCTGGACTTATGGATCAAAGTGGTAGAAAACTTGATTTTAAATATCTACTTGTGTCTGTCCCTCCTGTTTTAGCAATTATATGATTGCCTATTTACGGGTGAATGGTCAGTTATTCTCTCGTCACTTCATAACTTGCCTCCAGTGTTTTTCCAAGCAGCAGTACTGAGTAAAATCATATCCCTTTTACCATCATTTTGCAGTTACTGAAATTATCCTGACCTATTATGACCATGGCCATGATTACTACTAGACAGAAGGCATGTGATGTGATGTGTGAAGAAAGTAATCCTACAAAAATGAAATGCGGACACTAAGTTGGGTAAACATGAAAATAAAAATTCTCTTTGTTTTTTCCCAGGACCTTGAGAGCAGCTATCAACCGCAAGCAGTATAATGTAATATGTACAGTATATCATTCAATTGGGGCTACCCAGATTACCAAAGAAGATTGTATCCACTAGGTGGCAGTACCAGTCAAAACCGGTTGTTATTGCTGCAACTGGGGCTTTAGAAGATAAGAAAACTTCCGATTTTAAACCCAACAATATCCAATTCCCACTGATTCAGAGAGTACTGACTTAGTGCGAGGGTAAGGACAAAAGAGGGAAGAATGTGGACACGCTGAACCTAACAAGAAATTCCAGGCTATGTTCCCATCATTTTGGCAAGGAAAATGTCAGCACTGATGCTAACACGAGCAATGGTCCTGTCCATTTTGCCTGGAATAACTGGAGGAAGCCATCGTTCAGAACAACACAGGTCTGCAAAACCCCGGAAGAATGTGAGTTTTGCCACCTTACGCGTGATCATACGCGATACTCGGGTAGCCCCTATTGGTTTGCCACTTTGGTCCAGACAGAAATATGTCAACTCAACTATTAGATTGTGTGTTTTGGAAGTTGTTAACACATGCTTGATTAAATCTCTCAGCAACTAATACATTGCCATGACATTTATGTGCATCCACTGATATTATTTGGTCAGAATGTTCTTTTGTTCTGTCCCTGACGCCTCAAGTGACTAAATAATTAACAAATGTCAAAATTCTGCACAGAAAATCATGAACATTGTGAGTATTAATCCTGCCAAACATCAGAACAGACAGATCTGCATTTGGAGACTAAGTCGACAAACAGGACACTGACGCAGTGTATGAAGGCTGCTTTACACTTGTGCACTTTACACAGATACATATGTATTTAATTTTGGTTCTCTTGCATCTGCTTCTGGAAAATACCCAGCATTCAATTTTTTGGGACAAGACTTCAGCATAAGAACATTCTGCTTTGCCTCTGGCCTGATGGCAAACAGCCAGGTGTTGTCAGCTGTAAAGTTTGCTAAATTGGAGTTTTAAGAAAATCAACCCTGGGCTGTCAAAACTAAATGTTAAATGAGGGGGAAGAGTTTGTCAAAGGCACTCAAAAAGAAAAAAAAAAAAGATGAGCAGAGCAACTGCGTTCATGTCTGAAAGCAGGTTTTACTTGATTATGAAGAGGAGGAAGAAAAAATTAACATAGCATAAAAAAATGAATGAGTGAATCAAGATGTCACTTCCATAAATTTAAACTGCATCCAGATGAGTGAGCCGGTCAGCTAACCCTTTCCATATGATATCTCTCTGCCTTCTGAGTTCACTCAGGATTCAAATCAAGTGTTTTCTGAAACAAACATAGAGGTTTTTACACAGAGAGAGCAGATGATGACAAGCGATTAGACTAGACAGTGACAATCACAGTTATGGTGTGTGAGGACAACGGGGTGTTGATGGTCAGAGATGAAGGTTGATGGTTCAGTCCCCGGTCTACACAGTCTACTACCTCAGATTGTCTTTGGGCTAGACACTGAACCCCACATTGACTCTGATGCATTCATCAATGTGTGTGTGCATGACTGAGAGAGAAAAGTCTGTACATGACTGTACGGACTAGAAGGAAAACTGTATAAAGTGCATAATGTTTGAATGGATGAATCTGGCTCCTACTATAAAATCACCATGAGTTGTCAACAAGACTATAATACAAGAGCAGTCCATTTACAATTTATGTTCATGAATTCTCAGACTTACACTCTTCTGTGCTCTATCATAGACTTTTGAACCCTGGTGTAACGCTCACCTGTCACCCAACGGCATCTGAGCTTTGCTCCAGTCCACCATAACTCTGAATAGAATGAAGTGGGTATGGTAAATGGATGGATAGACACACTTCTGCTGCACTTCAGATGGTTTAGTCCTTTGAATCATCGTGTACAAAGTTTTATTTTGCCTCAAAACACTCCTACAGTCATGTCACAGCATATAAAGTATTTTACATTACTGTAAGGACTGGTTTCACATTGTTCCTGCTTAACTTTTGATTACTTTCATCATTCACGAATCTGGTTTAAGACATGTCAGACCGTGTCATATATTTGAGCCCAAAGTGACTTCTTGTTTTGTTTTATTTATCTCTCTTTTGTCCAGCAAACAGTTAAGAAGCTATCAAATTTGAATGATCTAAAATAGAATTATATTGCAGAAACTACATGTGCTTGGAGATCCTGAAGTGAGAAAACTCATCACAACCTACATATTATAATATCCATAAAAAAGCTAAATTATCGAACTAATGCGGGAATAATTAGAGCAATTAAAATTAAGGCTAATTACTTTAGGATAAAAGAAGAACTCAGAGATGTCAGATAGGATCAAAACCACAAATTGATCAAGGCAAGATAATGAATCACAGCTCAGACTGTCTTTTTGAACATGGATTGAGTTTCATAAATGCACACAATCTTTACATGCTTTTTGGAGTTTGAAAAAAATGTTGATAATTATAAAAACTATGTTTTAATGGATTTGAAAATATACTACAAGTGTTATCCATGCACACACACACATATAGTCATGGAAAAAATTATTAGACCATTATTATTATTAGAATTATTTTTCCAAGCGCATATATATATATATATATATATATATATATATATATATATATAAAATCATGAAAAAAATTATTAGACCACCCTTGTTTTCTTCAGTTTCTTGTTCATTTTAATGCCTGGTCCAACTAAAGGTACATTTGTTTGGACAAACATAACGATAGCAAACAAAGATTGCTCATAAGAGTTTTATTTAAGAGCTGATATCTTACCATTTTCCATGGTTTTCTTGATTATAACCTAAATCACTTAGGTTTTTACATCAATAGCTATGGCGTGTACTGCCAAAAACACTGCTTTTATGCATTCAGTGTTTTCTTTTCTGTCTGTTTTAGTCACATGATGATGTTTAGTGGTACCAGGTATTAAAATGAACAAGAAAGTGAAGAAAAAAATGGTGGTCTAATAATTTTTTCCATGACTGTATATATGTAACTGTTTATTTATTGCATCATGAACTCCAGAATTGTTGCACCCCTTACAAATGTGAAGAAGAGTAGCACAAAGCGTCTCATCTGTCTTCATTTCGTGCAGCTGTGATTTGCAGCAGATTTGCTTTTAGTGTTTTTATGCTGCTCATCTGTGTCTTCCCTTGGCCTCCTCTCTTCATTCCTAATCGGTGTCTGTGATGTGATAACTCTTCTCCTTACTGTTGGAAACACAATTTGCATCAAAGGTGTACTCAAAGCATCAGTCCTGGCCTTATTCCCACTTACATAACAGTGCCTTATCAGTACCACATCCCTCACTTGTGCTATCAACATATCTGCTTGAAGCTGGGCTCTACACGTACAACTGGGGCCTGTTTTCAAGAACACAAAACAAAACGGCAGAAATGCTGGAATGTGGAAAACTACAGCAGAAATGAGGGGAGGCCTAACAGACTCAACATTGAACACTCTCAACTTTGCTGCATTGGTTGCCAACGGCAGGCTTCGAGCACCTCGCTTTAAAAGTCAGCTTTAGCAAACCGGAACTATCCAAGATACCCAGCCCCCTCCCAGATATTGCTGATGAAATAACAGAAACATGCTAATCAAAGCAACATTTCCATTTATGAAATGTAACAAATGGGCTGGGCGTCCATCAGAGCTGTCGAGCAAGTCCCCCAAATCATTTCCAAACGGTCTCCCAGACTCCTGCACCCCATGCCAAATGCAGACAAGGAAAAGGAGACGGAGAAAGATAAATAAATCCTCAATTATAATGGCTCATTTCCATGGGAAACTACCCTTAAGCCTTGGGCCTGACATCAGGGTAGAAACAGCTTCTCAACCCCCATTCTCCTTTACATCTCACCATTTGCACAGTCTTGATGTACCCCTGCTCAGAGTATGTCCAATCTGATTTTTTATTTTTCATTATATCCTCCTTTCCAGAGAGCCAGCTAACGAACCTACTGGCAGCAGAGCAAATCAAACTATCGACCCAAATGCAGACTTCATAATGAGTTATTAGTGGTAATGTTTGTTTACTTGATTGCATTGGACAGTCAGTTATGTGAGCATTAAAATTGAATTTCTTGAAACATACTGTATATAATATATTGTGTGACTAGATAACAACAGTTAATGCCAGTGCATATGTTCAAATAGCAACTGATAACAAGAAAACTATTCCTGATACAAAGTTGATAAACTGATTGAAATATTGCAAGACGTGTGATCAATTTTAATTTAAGATTTTTAAAAAAGGAGTGACTCTTGTCTGTCCCTAAACCTCAGTGACTGTGTTTCCTTATATGGAGACAAGATAAGTTGTTTGTTTAAACACTTTAATCACAAACTAAAAAAATATTGATTCATGTTTTTCCCTCATGTTTCAGTATCTGTTGGCACCACAGACGTTGATGCTGAAACACACACAACTGGCTAATCTAACATTGTGAAGAAGACTTTTATAAAGTTGACAATTTAAATGTTTTTGACCAACAGTATGTCAGCAATTCCATCAGCTGTCATTGAGAGAAATCAGTTATTTGCAGCACTTATATGCTCTCTGTTTAGCAACAAAGTGTTAAAATTACCACAGATGTAAACATACATAACACATAGGTTACACTGTGCTACTTGTTAATCGTGATTGGCATTTATTAGTTATAATAACTAACAATAACTATTGCTTCAAATGAACTTTTTCATATCATAGTGTTATTTCCATAACATTTGGACCAGTTAATAATTGGAGGGTTTCCTTCAATAATACGTGAGGAAGGAACAGCAGAAAAATTATAATATGAATGACTTGGAAAACTTATTGTCCAGTCTGCCAGGTGGATGGGTTTAGCATTTGTTTGTACTACTGCATTTGGTATTTTGCAGTTGGCCTTTTAATTTCCAACATGAAAAACATAAATTTTACACTCTAAACGACAGTGTCAAAAGCTCATGAAAAGCTTTTATAGGACAGTTACGATAAAAGAGAAGCATCAGAGAGCTGTTAGACAGTGGGACTAGCCTAATCAAGATATTTAGAATATTTAATTCACAAAACTCTTGGTAACAATGCACACTGTGGTTCAGCAAGTCTAGAAAACACATTAATTTCAAAGTCAGCAGAGGAATAGTGTATATTACTAATATACTGACTAGACTTTTTCTGGAATCTACACAATAATGACATTAAATTAAACAAAGTGCAGAAAGCTGACTAGCCCACAGTCAATTTCATTGTATTTCCTCTTTGTAATTTATGGTAATTTAATGTTTTGTGCAGATATATAGATTTTATTCCTATTCTTGCTAAATAAAATATTTCTTTATTTAAGCACAATAGAACTCTGTTTAAGCTCTAAGTTGTTTAGACACAGGCTGCTGTGTTGTAAGAGAAAACTATCATGTACATTTTCCCTGTGAATAAACCAACAGTAGACTGATCATGATACCTTCTCATTCTCATTCTCATTTTATACTTAACATAAAATCTTGTTAAAAATAATAGTAAATGAGTAAATTGTGTTACATGATAAATTTAGTTTGTAGTGATCAATGTAGTGATCAGTGATCGCACAAAAAAAATCCTAATCAGAGCATCCTTATAAATTTCCATCTTAACCTCTGCATATGGTTCTAAAATGATACTCATTAATCCTTTGATAAACAGGCCATTTGATGCTTCAAGACATAGATGTGGAGTCAGATGAAGAAAGAAAAGAATGGAATATTTCGTTTTCCATTATCAGTGGCCATATCTTCCTTTCACTGTCATCCCTGAATGGTCTCTGCTCCTCCGTTGTCTCCACACTGCTGTGGGCCTCTATGAAATGCTGTTATGTACACACACCTGATGATTAATATGCAGCAATGAAGTGTTGAAAAGATGGATGAGGAATAAAAGAAAAGCAAAGGAGAAAGGCCTGATGAGAATCTTTTCAGGACAGTAAACACTGCATGAATTAACGTATCAGAGCGGTGACAAGATGGGATGTGAAGCGAAAAGAAATTAAGAAAAGGGCGAGAGCAAACAGTCCACGTTGTTTACAAATGTTTTTAGCATTTTAAATGTTAGATCCACATCCGTCATCTATATGGGGGACAATCTGATCAGCTCCAGATGAATTCTACAGCATGACAATGACCTGGGACACACAGCTGGAGTCACAAATATCTATCTTCTGGTTGAGAAGAACAAGAGGCCCAGCTACAGATGGTCCGAGCCCTCCAGGCCCCCCCCAAATTTGACATCATAGAGTGAGTCTGGAAGCTGTAAAGACAGGAGACACATAAGAAGTGTGGGGAGTTCTACAAAATGCTTGCTGCATCAATAAACACAATTCAGTCACTTCAAATCCTGACTTCATCCAGGTTTTTCCAATGTATCACACGTCTGAGGTGCATCATACTATTGAACAAAGTGCTTATGTATGCAGGTGTGTATTAGTGAGAAAAACTGTATGCTCAATGTCAATCAAGCTGGTTTCTAATTAAGAGTTTCTGTGCAAGGTTAGCGATTGTTGCTAGGAAAGGAAATCACTATCAGCTTCCCATTTTCATATGAATGAGCTCTTTTAATTAAATGGAAAAGCTAATGAGAGCCTATATCAAAATAATAGAATGTTTTACCAGCTATATAATAAGGGAACAAAAAGCCCACAAGGATGACATATAGGATGGAGAAAAAAAAAGCTGGAGAGGGAGACAAACAGAGTGAAAGGCAGGGAGATTAACTGGTTCTGAGCAGGAAACAGATAGCTGTTGTCTTTGAACCTAAAATGTTATTTTAGCTCTGACAGAAGTTCAAAGAATCTGGAAGCCGACATTGAATTAGACTTTGGTGCACAAAAGGAAAAACTGAGAAGGAGGAAGAGAGAGAAGAAATGTCGACTTGCATGGAGGGAGATCTCAGATGAAAAGCAGTGAAAAACTACCTTCCATTGTTGAGTTTGCCTGTGTGCTAACGTGTGCGCTCGTGTGGTTGTCAGGCGTGCACGCACACTTGTGTGCCAACTATAATTTCTCGATTTGAAGGTTAATTAACGCTTGGAGTGAAAGCTCCAGCTCTGCAAATCAAAGACAGTAAACAGTCTTCCGGCCGCCACAGGGGATTATTAGAAAAATAAATGAAAGCTGCATAAAACAGTAAAAAATATTTGAAATATGAACTTTGAGAAGCAGTCGTTCCCCGCTTGCTTTTAATATAACTCAATGGATCAAGGACAAGTGAAGCAAACTTAGAGCGCATGCTTGAGAATACCATTGCACAGGATCATATACAATGTCGATGTCATAGACACAATGTATTATTAAAGAACCTAATGTTGTCAAGCAAGCTCATTTTGTAAAATGCCTACTCATTCATATATACTAAAATTAGTATATATTTTCCAACAAATGACACACTCTGTAGTCCTAAATAATCCTTAGCTACCACTGACTACACACAGAAGACAATTAATAACTTACACATGGTGTCAAAAACAAAAACAATGGTCACAGAAATGCAATTTGAAGCCCAGGAAAACAACAAAAAAGTCAGTCTACAGACGTGCGCTTCATAGTTTGGAGGGCTTAATTATTATTTAATTTACAGCTGCGCTGCATACATGTCAACATCCTCCAGTCTGGCTAATTAAAGAGGAAGACAACTGAAGGGGTAAAACAGAGGGAAGAAGTCAAATTAAGGATTGGTTCTCTAGAGTTTATCAAAAACATTTGGAAAGGAATGATGAGATTTACTGGAATGGATGAGGGATATTTACAGATGAAGACAGTGTCTGCCAGACTTGATTTGGGTTATTTCAAACTACATTTGCATCACCTGAATCTCCCTCCTTGACCTTATTTTTATATGTTCCATTTGTGACTCTATCCAGTCATTTGTCATTTCTCTCTGTTTTTATCTGTCCCTCTGTCTCCATTTAGTTCTCTCAGAGAAGCTGTCCTTGCAGCCCCAAAGCTCTTATCTGATGGGCGGCAAGCCACTGTTTTCATAAACACTGTTTTTGGAGGACAAGCATATATACATAAACAGCAGCGCCACAGGCTGCAGTGTCAGATCTCCTTTAAACCTCTGTCACTCACTGGGCTCCTTTAGAAGCTCCACCATCCCGTGTTGGGGCTTTCAATTGGGTTCCAGGCAGAACCGAAACCATCTCTTGTAGATACACAGCCCTATTACAACCTAACAGTCCAGGATTAACTCTGAATGCACATAGTTCATTTCATCATAAACTCAGTGTGTTTAGATTACATTAAAAAAAATAATTATTTTGTTAATTTGACCAAAACCAGAATTGTAAACTGAATTTTCTCAAAATCAGACTAACACTTAGATTATGCTGCAGGTATATATGTTCAAATGGACTCAAACTGGCCTATGTGCTCTGCCCCTGACCCACAGGTTCTAACCTCCTCTTTGACGTTAGAGCAAGAAAGAAACTGATGCACAGATAAAGATGGAGCATGTAGTAACAGAGAATCATGCATCTCATTTTTAAAAACACTCAAGTATACGGCACATTTTAAATGAATTTTTATTGCTTAAAAATTATATCACTGCTGTAGACACAGATGCAACCATCACATTCTAGTAGCTTACTCTATAAAGCAGTGGTTATAGTGGTTTCTTCTAATAAATGTTGATAATTTTAATTTTTTTTAAGTAGCTGCAGGCAGTGACAATGAGAACAAGCGTTTCAGCAGGGCACAGTTGCCAAGGCAACCTGATGTGATCTTGTAAACAGCTTACATGTATGCACTGGTAGAATAAGCAAACACACAGTGACCATATGATTACAATTCCTTCTTTTCTCTTCTTTATTAAGGGGGAATTCTGCTATACTGGAATTAGACAATCAGACAGATAAAGTGATCATCTTGGTGGTGAAGATGCAGAACACAAAAATATGTCTTGCAGGGCTGGTTGAGACCAAAAAAAAAAGTCTGAAAGGGTTGTGAAAACTGGACTTCCAGTTACTATATTGCCTGAAAAACAAGTTCAAACAAGCACTAACATATAATTTTTTGTTTTTCTAACTGGCTTTCCATGCCAACTCAAAAGGTGATATCTAGATGCTGAACTCAGAACTTGATTTAATTGAGACATTAATTAATTTGTTTTTAATCTATTTATCTTCTGGTTAAAGAATGAAGTTGAGAGATCGTGAGAAGCTGAGCTAACTTCCTGTAATCTATCCGTGTCCATCAGCTTTCACCATACAGACGTTTCGTGTGGACACCTTTTGTTAGTTATTTCTGTCTGACAATAATCACAATTCAAGTTTTAAATTATTCAGAGAGCAAATCAGTTCAGTCCCATCAAATATTTTCATGTAAGACCATGAACATAATGGTCTAAGCACGACTCCAAAAATGTCATCAACAATTTTAGCATATTTGAAGCTCGGCAGATTCAGGAAAATGAATTGCATGACACATAGGGAGTGAGTTAAGACTGGGAAATTGTAATTATGACGATCATGTTTGGTAACTAATCTAAGCATAACATCTACCTCTGGGTTGCAGCAGGCCAGATGGATTCCCCGAGGCTCCTTGAAGACATTTGATTACACAGTGAAACAAGCATGACAATCCAAAAATAGCTGACATGTCTTTGACATCTCTTACAACGTAACCCAGAGTGTAAGTGGACTTTTCACATGACCCTACACATCACATGACCCCACCAGCAGCAACAGCACTGCTGGACCGCTCCGTTTCAAACCCTCCTCCCTGCAGCCTGAAGTCCTCTCAGCGGTAACAGAAAGCTGGAAAAGGAACAGCTCCAGGCCCTTTCTTGTAATGCATTACTGTGCTGGTTTAATATAATTATTGGAAGTATTTATGAGCATACACAGCATCTCAAACCAAAATCCTGTCATTTTACAAACGCTAAGCTGTATGCTGATCTACTGCTGTAAATGGTGGGCATTATATTTACTCAGTAAGTGTCACAAAAACTCAGATAAAGAGGTCACCCTTGAATCCCAGTTGTTATGCGATCACATTTCAAAATTTTTCAATAAATAAAGCAGGTAACAAATAAGAAAAATAAACACAAATTATTGGGGAAAGCTGTGACGGGCTCCAGCCCATCAGCCAGTTGCTAACTGTGTTTCCATCCAGTTATCAAGCAAGTCTGAAGCTAATTTTTGAAATACTCTAAAACATAAAATCTGGATAAGGCATTTTTCCATTCAACGGTTTGAAGCATCCAAATCCATCCATCACTGGGTTGGAGCTGATGAATTGGCCTTTTTGTTTGTTTGTTTGTTTTTTTCCATGACATTCAACATTTAAATTATTGAATTTCAGACGATGTTTTCTTTCATGACTTAACTGTGGTGTAGTTAGATTAACTAGCAGAACCAAAAATAAAAAACATGTTGTTAAATTTTGCATCTTACTGCAACTTAACAGATTTTGTTCAAACAACATATGCCGTCACCTTATATCGATCACTAGCTCCTTAATCAAATTGAATCAAAATCTTATCGTGGCAGATTTTGTGACATCAGCAAACATCAAATTGTCATCCAGTGAATGGATGTAGTATTGCATCATGATGAAGCCTATGGTTTACATCCCTCGTAACAACAAAACAGCAGTGCTGAAGTCCTGTGAAAAATATGAAAATAACCCCAAATCAAAATCACAATTCTAAGATAGTATCTCAAAAATTAAAAATTTGATGTCATTATTTTTGATAATTTTTTTTGTTTTATTCTAACTGAATAAAAGCAACAGAATAAAAGCCTGTTATAAATACTTCTGTTCTGTCATATGGGATTGAAAACACTTGCAATGAGGCATACATACAGTAGTAAACTTTTAGCCCCCATACACTCAACTTGTGTATGCGGGTTAGCGCTTGACAAAGAAACGCTTGTATCCTCCAACTTGTCATGATCTCAGCTTCCTTTGTTTTTGTCATAAATGCAGGTGTTACTTTATGTCCCCACCACCCTCACGTGGGTAGAAAGATACATGGGAGACAAAGTTACATCAACAGACCCACAGAAAACTAGGTGGCATTTTTCAAGGTGATGCTGCTGGTGACCTCTGACCTGGAGGACTGGACTCTGCTGAGCTCAGCTGCAGAAAGATCGACTGTTATTATTCAGCCATCAGACACATCCTTTCACTGATTGTCCCTTCATGCCAAGGTGAAGAATAAGGGAATGAGAGGATGACAGCACCCCTGAAAACACTGTTATTTGCGTTGTGTGCATGTATGTGTGTCTTCCATGGTATGGAAACAGCACATCAATACGTTACTTTATTGAGGTGCCAGCACTAATTTGCATGTTTTTTTTTGCTGTGTGTAAATGAGACAGGAAAAGATATGCAAACAGGTAGGCGACGATGGGAGAACAATGGTCGTGTTAAAAGCTTTTCTTTCATGATGGTGTCCCGCTTACGCCTGGTTTATGGACAAATCAGCAAATGGGGGCTCTTTAATATGCAGAGCAAATAAAGGAATTTAGTGTTTGTAGATAACTGAATAAATTACGGTATTTTCTAAAACTAATTAGTGCACTTCAAGACTCCGATCATACACTGATCTAAAATAATTTTTACTCAAGCTGAGATTCTCTGGAAACAAGTCAACACTATAAGCTCTTTTTAAATGTAAAAATGTAAACATAAATATTAATAAAGTGCATGTTCTGAAACCAAAGGAGGATTGGCCACCACAATGACATTTTATTTTTGTAATGTGTTTGAGATAAACATTTTAGACAGACTTTTTAAGATATGTGTCTAACAGCCAGACAAACAAGAAATTCAAAGTGTATATAGATAATATACATACTCTGCTATGACTAATAAATTGTTCAGCACAGTTTTTCTAGATAAATAATTTGGCTGGAAGAAAGTCTAATCTTTCATCCGCACTGAGAATATCTGAATTTCAGATTATAGACTGTATATGATACAGATATATACAGCGTACAGGACATAGCCATGATGTCACCCAGTGGTTTGTGACCTGCAGTTTTGAAGGTTCCAGCTGACATGTGGTGGCTGCCATCATATACTGGCTGAATTACTGCATAAGAAAAGTTTTGCCTTTTCAAAGGAAAGTCTGTTGGACCCAGATATGTTTTTGGAGCTAGCCTGTTGTGGCTGATAGTGGTTTTACACTTAAAAGAAGTAGTAACCCCCTAACAAAGCAAATAACTCTTTTAGTTGTGTTATGTTTAATTTTTTATTTATTTATTTATTTATTTATTTATTTTTTTTACATTTAAGGACATTATAAACAAATCAGTTTGTTATTACCCCATCTTAAAACTGAGGAAACACAATATCAGAATACCAAAAACGCACTTTACACTGTATTATTATTTATTCAATAAAAATCTGAGCCCAATTCCATCAGCATTGTATGAAAACAAAGTACAGCCTCATTGCTTCCAAAGGAATTTAAAGGTTAATTAGCAGCCAGGTGCAGCTAATCAGATGTGCTTGATTAAATGATCCTGATGGAGTGGGACCATTTATAGCAGACGTTTTGACAGTTTGCTGGTCTGGAGCAGACGGGGGGGTTTAGGGTTATTTTTTGTGTAGAAGAAGAAAAGAGTTAGATTATCTGGCCCAGCTATAAGAAGAATGCTTTGAATTTTTATAGATATTGTATTTTCACCACTATTATTCAAAAAGGAAACATGAGTATAAAGATACAATTTAGTCTCCTCCTGTGTGATAATTATTTTACAATGCTCATCCCGTTTTTCAAAAACACTTCTCAATCTGAGTGCAATCCCATTAAAATGAAAGACCAGAGCGCCTGCAGTAGAGTGGGAATTACAATGAGCCTTTTTTATTTTTCATTTTTGAAGATCCAACAGAATGAAACTACTGTTATTATTACTGTATCCACTACAAGGTATTTTCTTGTTGTTTTTTTGTTTGTTTGTTTGTTTTCTTATTTTACTTCAACATCACACTTTATCACTGCTGTGTGTGCTCTTTTGTTTACCACAGTCTTGTTTACCACAGTCTTTCATAATAACAATTTTAAATCATTTAAGAAAAAGTGAAAACAATTTTATCCACATAATTTCATTCATAGCTGAAAAGCCTGAAATACACACTTACATTCAAGTCCCATGATTTACAAAGGCATATGTCAAGAACAAAACATCCTGACAGACTTATGTGGCTGAAGGAAAGATTGAAGATAAGCTTTACCGGAAATGGAAAAGTCATCTGAAAGAGGCTGCGGGGTATTAATTAATTTAATCATAGCTAATTATATTTGCATGGCTGAGAGGAGTGCGAGGGTTGAGGGTGATTCTGTCTGTTCCCACTAGTACAATCAAGCCATCAAAATATGTGTTCCTCCATCAAAACAATCAACAATAAATGTCATCTCTGTTAAATGAGAGATTGCTGAGTTTTGTATGTTAAAGACCAACACGAGAACAGAGTTGCAAAGAAATTAGTAAAACCACATCCATGAATATGCATTATCAGGCTATAAAGAGGGGAAACGTGTATTTGAGCAACAGAGAGCATGTTAGAGGTCTAATCACCTCCCCACTGGTTAAATTGTTAATTAATGTTGTATCCATTTATCAGTTAAATAGCTGTTAATTAGTCTTTTTAAGCTCCCCTGCCTTGAACCCCTTTTTGCCAGCGCTCCTCCTCTGCCATGTCAATAACCAAACCATCAAACTCTTCTTCCCACTATTTCTTTCTATGCCTGTTATCTGCACTCATCAGTGGCTTTTTCTCATCCATAAACGATCAGGAGCTCAGACGGTGACCCCCGACTCTCAGCTGACCTGGAGGTCACCAGTTAAAAAAAAAAAAAAAAAAAAAAAGGACAGGGTTATTGAAGTGAGAACCGTGATGGCTGTGTCTTATCTTTTTGGAAGATGAGGGGAGATGCAAGGGGAAAAAAGTCGATTAGGAAATCATAATGCCCATGCACATATCAAAATGTTACAGCTATCAGAGGAAGAAGGTGGGATCACTACTCCATGTCCTGATGTGAGAGCACAGTCGCAGCTTTGCTGTCTGTCTCATCCTGCCACAATCAGCTACCAAACGTACATTTTTCAGACCTTACAAAACACCTCACCTATTATTAAATATTCTCACACTGACTATACTGAAGCAGTAACACAAAAACATGCACGGCTGTGGTCTGTTTAACCACATCAGTCATATCTAAGATAATCTCCACTGCTGTAATGACAGGCAAAGAAGTGGTTTCAATAAAACTACACTGGAAAAGAATGAAAAAGGGACTGTAGCAAAAAAAAAATAAAAAATTGAAGACACACAGGGGTAAAAAGTGCCCCTTTTTTTTTTCTTTTTCTTTTTTTCATGTCTGGCTTTCTATAAGAGGAGCGAGAGGAGATAAGACTAAAAGGACTGTCACTCAGAGGAACAATCCTTCCACTGTCTCCTCTTGCTCCTGCTGCTCCTCCTTCCTCCCTCTCTCCAATTTCCACAGATTCCTACTGAGATAGAGTCGCTGTTCACAGGGACAGTTTGCTGACATCATCTGCCACATACTGAGTGTCCTGCACTCTCACTGTCCCACCCCACCACACCTGATGGAGTCACATATACATAAATACTCAGAGACGGGACTGCTTCTTTCCACTAAACGCTCTTAATCACTGGCTTTCAAGCTGGGTGATATAAATCATAAAAAACAAAGCAATGCCTCCATTAACTTTGACTTTGGTGTCATTGCAGACAATATAAACCCAAGATATTTCATATTTTCTCTCATCAACTTAATTTTCACATGATGACACAAGCCCGCAACACATACAAAAAAAACAAAACAAAGAAAACTAGTGGAAAGGTCTAGGATAATGCTTTCCCATAACTTCTCAACAAATTAATAATTTCCCTTAAATTCGTTTTTCGGGGACACGTCAGGACTGCAGGCAGGGCAGTCAAGTCCTGTTTTTTTCTTCTTCCTCAACCTTTCCTTTACAATGTGTACAGAATGTAATTTTGGATTGTCTTGTTAAAATTGCATGGATGTCTCTGCAAAAGATGTCATCTTAAAGAAAATTTCTCCAAGAGTAATGGTCCATCTGAGATGACTCAATGACTCAGAGTGCATCGACATCGCCTTTGAACAAGGTTTTTGTGTACTGTAACATTTTAGGTGGTACAGTGCCAGCTGAGGGACTGAAGATCCTGGGCCTCAAGGTTAGGTTTGCACCCTTGCTTATTTGTTCACTGAAGTACAGATTCAGAAGGACAATCCATTTCAATCTTTCTGTGAGGGGAATGTTTTTCAGTTTTAATGATTTTTCACATATTTGTTGACAAAATGAAGAGTCTCTGCCCATCTCCGCTGCTCAAAGCCTTTTACAGATACTATCTGTGCACCAGATCATCATTAGAATCACTTGTTAACACCACCTGTCAGAAATCACTTTATGTTTTTATTGTATTTCCCAAAATAACTCTTGTCCTAGATCATCTTTCTTAGGAATTGCAGTCAAACATGCAAAACTGGATTTTTATTAAATAATACACTTAGGCTGATGATTTAAAAAAATATATTGAGTTCATAAAGCCTCTAACAAATTAACTAGTATAATTAGATAATGCAATCAAATTGTTAAGAGTCATATTTAAGAGTCTGTATTTGTTTTTGTTTTTCTTTTTTGTACAGGGTAAAGAAAAAAAAAAAACTCCATTATGCCTCACTTGTTGTTTCCCCAAGTCAGTTACTTCAACAAGTATAACTGATTTCAGTTTTTCCTGTAACTGCTAATCCAATACTTTTCATTTCAATTTGGCCAACATACCTAGTTTCACACAAGAATTGTAATATTTAAATTTAGCCAAGTCCAAAATGTAATGTCAAAATAAAGCCACAGAAATAAATGTTTATGATTCCCTTTGTTTCATGTGGTGCAACATTCAGGCAACATGATGGCAACTTTTATCCATGTATTCAAAACATAAACCTATTCATTTGTTTATCTTTCCTTAGATTTTGTGGCTCTCGCTGCCTTTATTGAACGTTACCAGACAAGAAAAGGGCAACAGGCCAGGACCGCTGCCAGGACCGCTGCCAGGCCACCACCTCAACCAAGTGAGCCGTCTGGTGCTCCAACCGTGTGGTTTTTCTCATAAATTGCTGAAGTTTACTTTGCAGATGGACATATATTGAACATTTTTCTGAGACTTTGTTGCAACATCTATCCATCCTTCCATGATCTTTATCCACTTATTCCTGCTCTGGGTCATTAGGATGTGTTAGAGCCTATCCCAGCTCTCTTCGGGTGAAAGGCAGGAGTACATCCCAGACAGACCACCAGTTCATCACAGCGTATTAAAGATGAAACAAAAAAAAGAAAGTAACTTGTGTCCAAAACATGTGTTGTTCCACATCATGAAATGTGTCAGGTGGAAAATTAAGACTTTAAAATTGTAGGGTGACTATCCTTTGTTTTGTTTTTTTTTCCTGCCTTCTTGTTTTCTGCAGGCATGCGTTCATGTCACAAAACTCCTTCATTCTCTTTGCAGATAGAAAAACCCCTGAAAGTCCATCAGATGTGACAGTGGTATAAAACACAAGTGCAAGTTATATTTTTACTCAAAATTCAGTTTTCTTTTTAAATAGCTATGAGCTACCATTAGTACATTTTTTTGTATTATTTATAGTTATTTAACCAGAACTTTTAGCATCAGATTTTTTTTCCCCCCAATTATTCTTCTTTTCAGTCACTGGTTAGATTTCAGAAAAGATCAGATATTGACTTGTAAAAAATGTCTTCTGCGTAAGACTGAAGTAAATAAATGCAGAAAGCAGGTCTCTTCTGTTTCAGCTTTTCAAGATATTAACATGCCTTCTCTCATAAAGCTGCATTATCAGCTTTATTAGTTAATATTTTGGGATACTTTTAATTCATGTATCAGACACATTAGCAATTATCACAACCAAGTTTAAGATCAAAGCAGAAGTTTGCTTTATTTATCTCTCTGAGAACATAATTCACTTCAAATCAAGTAAACATCATTAACAAATTGATAATCAACTGGCATTGAGATAATTCATGTGGTAATTCAGGAGTCAGTGAATAGAAACCTGAAACTGCAGCCTTTCAGCTGGAGAGAAGCAGGGACAGGCAGGCAGTGAGTTCAGTATTTCTTCAAATGCATTTATCTCCATTAGGAACACAGCAAAAGAAAAGTTTGTTGCTAGTCAAAAGAATTAGTTCATATTTTGTCTGCAAAAGGCCAGATATTAAAACATAAAGCAAACAACTGTATTGGAAACAACAGAGCAGCACTGACCTTTGACACAGAGCAAATGGGATTATGTCCATCCTCTTAAAGGGAAATGACACTATCCCTGTTCACATATGTTCAACATTCCGGTCATTTAATTTTAGCCTGTTTTTCTCAATCTCTGAGAAAAGGCGATGAATGTTTACACAGTCATGATACTAAAGGCTGGGCACCGCTGAAGCCGACCTGTCTCTGTGGCCAGCGTTCCAACATAGTCAGAAGAGTCTGGACCAGAGGTCAAGACTGAACCATCTTTTTATGGGGATCAAAGACATATCTCTTGAATAGCAAGTGAATGCTAACAGGCTGAGAATCTGCTTTGGGCTCCTCTTCATTTGCTGAGCCACTTTTGCTGCTATTCTTCCCTTTCTTCTTTGAGGTGGAAGATAACAGCTGCTTGGTTTCTGGCAGTAGACCCTCTAAAGAAAAAAAAAAAAAAAAAAAAGATTCAGGTCAAGTAATAAAAGTTGATGATGTATTATTTAATCAATCAAGAAACATCTGCATATGCAACAAATTTATTTTTTACTGGACACTCTCTTGCACAGTACTTAAACGGACTTAATCATCAAGAACATCTGATGCATGATACAGATCTTCTCTGTGACAGAAAGAGCTGTAATCGGTTCTTTATTTGCACTGGAGCCAGTTATGTGACCACAACTGATGCCTTCATCCACCTCATAAAACTGAAAATCAGGTCTCAGCTGCTCCTGTAGTCGCTGCCTCAATGTTCACTGCTTTAGTCCTAGCATGTAGTGTCCCTCATCTTCCAGTTCAGGCTCAATCATCCCTTTTTCTAAGTTGGGCATCTTCCCGTGCCATGCTGCTCATGCATGGCACGGGAACTCTGTCCCAGAGTTCTCAAGACCTGCTCATTGCAACTATGTCCGATTCTCCAGCACCTCTTCAACACCAGTTTGAGACAGAGAACAGTTCCTGTGCTGTGGAAAACATCCTGCCTTGTTCCAGTGCCTAAAAAACCACAACCAGCTGAACCTAATGACTACAGACCAGTTGCCCTGACATCTCACATCATGAAAGTCCTGGAGAGACTCTTACTGGTCCACCTCAACAAGCAGGTCAGCACCTTTCAGGACCCATTACAGTTTGCATATCGTAATGGGCTTGGGGTTGAAGACGCCATCATCTACCTGCTTCACAGAGCCCACTCTCATCTGGACCAGTCAGGCAGCACTTTGAGGGTCATGTTCTTTGATTTCTCAAGTGCTTTTAATACAATTCAGCCTGCGTTGTTATGTGAGAAGCTCCATAAGTTCCAGGTGGATTCCTCCACAACCTCCTGGATTTATGACTACCTCACAAACAGACCACAGTTTGTGAGACTGAAAGGTTGTGTGTCTGAGATGGAGGTCAGCAGCATTGGAGCACCACAAGGAACTGTTCTCTCACCATTTCTCTTCACACTCTACACCTCTGACTTCCAGTACAACTCTGAGTCCTGTCATCTGCAGAAATACTCTGATGACTCTGCAGTTGTTGGGTGTATCAGCAACGGACAGGAAGCAGAGTACAAAGAACTGATCTGTCAGTTTGTGAAATGGTGTAGTAACAATCATCTCGTATTAAATACCAGCAAAACTAAGGAGATGATTGTCAAATTCAGGAGAAGCAGGAATCAACACAGCAGTGTTTCCATCCTGGGAAAGGAGGTGGAGGTGGTGGAGGAATACAAGTATCTTGGAGTTCAGCTTGACAACAAACTGGAGTGGAAATGCAACACAGAATACATCTACAAGAAAGGTCAGAGCAGACTCTACTTTTTAAGAAAGTTGAGATCTTTTAATGTCTGCACCAAGATGTTGCACATCTTCTATAGGTCTGTTGTTGAAAGTGCAATCAGCTTTGCAGCCATCTGCTGGGGCAGCAGCATCAGAACCAGAGACCTGAAGAGAATCAACAAACTGATCCAGAAAGCTGGATCTGTGCTGGGTGTAACTCTGGAGCCTCTGGAGCTGATTGTACAAAAAAGAATGCTGCACAAGCTGATGAAGATGATGAAGGACTCTTCACACCCTCTCCACGACACAGTGATCAAACAACAGAGTGTGTTCAGTGAGAGGCTTCTTCAGGTCCGTTGCAAGATGGAAAGATACAGAAGATCATTCCTGCCAGCAGCCATCAGCCTCCACAACAAGACTTAACACCTGTTATTATATTATTATTATTATTTCTGTCTGTTTTTTTATAAAAAAAAAAAAAAAGAGAGAGAGAGAGAGCCTTTACTACTACATTGAATTTCCCTTTATGGGATAAATAAAGTATTTTTTCATTTTCATTTTCATTTCATATGCTAAGGGTTTCATCACATCACTTTCTTGTCTTTCTGCCTGTGTGTTTTGAAGCTAGAAACTGGCTGTTTTGCTTCCCGTTTTGCAGACAGATGTAAAAAATGTTCTGGGTTCACTGCTTTTTATGCTGGCTGTCTGACCTCATGTACAGCGGCGCCAGCATTCTTCTTGTTATCATTATGCCAGAGTGAGGGTTGTTATGGTTGCAGTGCAGCCAAAAATCTCTACTTGTTATCTATGATCAGCTGAAAATGTCCGATTTCAACCACAAACATGCTCACACACACCTTATCATAAATCATTTGAGTCCAAGTGACACATGAAGACTGCTATTCTACATGTCTGTCTGCAAACGCATTTGTAATTTTCAGTAACTAAATGCAAAGACTTAAAACTTTTACTAATGACTAAGGTCTAAGTTAAGTAAATGTGAAATGTGAAGGGGTGTTACTCCTTATGCTTCTTAATAGAGCCTCAGTTAAAGATGTAATGTCATCAGGACATGTGTCAATCTGATTTCTGACTTCCATCTGCAACCAAGTGTAAACAGTCAATTTTTATTTCGGATGGTTAAAAATTACACCCTGCAAGCACCAAATATGGGTGAAAATTGGCTTTGACAAATCACTCTTTCTTGCACTTACATCAGATAAGGTGCTTAAGGCTAATGCTCCTGCTATCCCATAAGTTCATTGAAAAATTGTAGCACAGTAGTATAAGTGAATCAATTCATCAAAATCAAAATAGATGATAGTATTTCCCAGTTCTTTACATTATATATACATACATACACACACAGTGAAAAGCAACAGAGACTAGCATTACTGTTTGTGTGGTGGCAGACTAACAGATGAATGTAAATCCAACAGAGAATATGTTGGGTGACCTTAAAAGTGCTGCAAACAGGAGATAGCCTCCCAATATGAGTGCTTCAACAATGTAAGGGTGCAGATGCTTTGAACCAGACTTATGTAAGTGTTTTTTTTCCCTTCCTTTCAAATGTTTTATCATGATTACGGTATTTTAATGCCACATATACCTAAAATTTTAACAGGGGTTAAAGGATGCTTTAAATCTGTACTAACAAAATGACAAACTCAATATGTAAACAAAAAATAAAACCATTAGTAGGAGCCCCAGGATCAGATGACAGACAACATTTGTAAGTCAAGTCTACATTAAAAACACACATTCTTGCACATTTTCATCCAATCACATCATCTTATGGAGCATGTTGTGTGGGAATGTGGACAAGTGGCATGTGAAAAATTGAACAAAACAGTAAAACAACTTGACAGGAAGCACACCAATGAGGACACACTCTCTGAGACACCCCTGAATGTCTACATTATGTTGCATGCCTGAATACATATGTGCCAGTATATCTGAGAAAAAGTAGTGAAAAAGGGTGTAGGTGAGGTTCACTTTCTGAAATGTTTTTATTTTCTCTTCCCTCCTGGTGTGGAGTTGTGGGTTTTGAGCAACAGAAGGTAAAATAAACACTGATCAGACTTCCCCCGGAACACTGGCAATCCCCAGAGGAATCCTGGGAATGTGGCCCGGGATGTCAGGCCTGCCGCTCTTACCACATCCTGAAAAGTGTCTGCTGAGCCCAAGAATTCAAGAAGTCCCAAAAAAAAAGGGTCTGAACGTGTGTTGATGATGAGGGAGGCTCGTGTAATATTAAACTAAATATTCATGAAAGCCCTCAAACACTGTGTCACATGTGGCCCCCATTTCACTTGTGTTTTAACTTGAAATAAATGTGATTGTAAATCCTTACCCAGTAGGCGAATCTTGAACTTCCCGCTCTGTCCAAACCCACCCTCAATAACACCACTCTCGCCTGTTGAGAGTGTGACCTTCAACCCCACAAAGAGCTGGAGGTTGGTCTCCTTCTTAAACAGGCTGCGGCCAATCACAGTGTGATCGTCAGTCACCTGAGCACAACACAGAGGGAGAAAAAGCTTTGGAACATTATAAAGAAAGCACAATATGTGACAAACTTGATTTCAAGTACAAGCTATTGTAAATTGTGTGCAAGCATATGATCAGATTACAGCTGTGAAAATGTCAGTATGTTCCTCTGGTGCGTTGCTCCTATGGGTTGTCATGATTTCATTCTGTGCCGTTCATCAATCGCACAGCTCTCCATCAGTCACATTCTTCGAAGTTGGCCGCCTGGCTGTCTCGCACTTTCTCTATCACCGTTCTGGATATTTCACGGTATATTTGTATTCCTTGCTTATCAACCATCGCTAAGTTGATCTAACCCGCTACTAATCTGATAAAAGGAGGGCACCGCTTTGTCTCCAACTTACCCCCGCCACCAGCTCTTCCTTGCTCTTCTGCCTTACCCTCATTCATTCCTGAACATTTGACCTTAGTTTCCCTCAAGGGTTACTAATCTGATGATTATTTTTTTTTAAACATGCAATAGCTGTACTTGTCTGACAGACCCTTTAAATTCTGACAGGACGAGGCCGTTATGGGACCTTAAGGGAATTCTTTAGTACTGAAACATGACTGCCTCATTCGAAAATATGGACTGAACAGCAAATGCAACGCCACGTGACCACCATCTGACCTTGCACACACGCTGCTGTACTCTTCACTGAGTAAGTGAGCTGACCTGTCGACAGCCTGAGGTGTGAAAGCAGGAAACTAGTTCACACACTTGACCCCTGAACTTAATCTGACCCCGCATGAGGGTCCGCATAGAGAAACTGAACTGTAACACGCAGCACGGTAACAGTTGTCACCATCAACCTGTGCAGAGTGCACACAAATGAAAACTCCGCTGTCAAAAGTTTGAGAGTGTTAAGAATCAATAAATCAATAAACCAAATTAATAATAATTGTATAATCTAAACCTGATTAAAAAAAAAATACAATGAGACATGAACCAGCATAAACTAGATCTTAGGATTTAGGGCAATATATATAACAGCAAAGACGCTGGAATGAAAATCAGGATAGCGTGCTTGACGGGAAGAAATGAGAAAAACTTAGTCGTGAATATTCCTGTACCACTCAGGTGTGTCCAAACAGCGCCAGTGTCTGTCAGCTAGACAGGACTATGGACTGGCGTCTGTTGGCCACCCACGCACACCCCTGTCACAGCACATACTAAGGCATGCGAACCACCCATGCCTCAATTACTGCTCAGCAGGACTGCATATGTATGATTGTTTGTGTACGTGTCTGTTTATGAATATACAATAGGGGCTCTGTCTGAGAGGCACGCTCCAGTGCCACCAGCAATGACAAACATCCAAAGAACTACAGCTAGAGGAAGAAGGCATGCAAGGTGATAGTGAGGGCAGCGAAGGACAGACTACACTCACAGGTAAGATGAAGGATCATGGGACAGATCATTTTAAATAACAGGCATCCTACTGGATATCCACTCACCCTCTCCACTTGACCCTCCTTCCGTTTGGTCTTGTAGATGCGCAGACAAGGCAGAGCAGTCTCAGCGTAGTTTTTATCTTCAAATCCGTGTAACAGGCGGCCTTGAAAAGCTAGCCGACATGCATTGGCATGAATATCTGTGTCAAGCTTGGAGCCAATTACCAAACAGAGCGCAGGACATGTGACAGGCCGCTCAAACTCCAACAAGGCCCACTGCTCTGGGTCAGGCCCCGAACTCCCTTCTCCCTGACCAGAAACATATTCGTCCTGGTAGAAATACTCCCTGTCAAAAGTGAAGGGTGTTTCCAGTGAGCAAGACTCTGAGGTTGGTTTAGAGTCTGAAGGGGGCAGGCCAAAGAAGGTCACCCTCGCCATCACTGTCTCATGACCCACTGTGATGTGGAACTTGGCACGAGTAGTAAGAGAGCCCTTGAAGTAGCCTATTTTCCTCACAGAGATGGCAGCTGCAAAAAGGGTGCGCAGGGACCCTGGAGTGCACACAACACCACGTTCCAGCAGTTTGGGGTCAAACTGCGTCACACATACACCCACACGATCCCCCTGCATGGCCCCAGACACTGGCTTCCGAAACATCTGCACCGACTTTATTTTCTTGGTCACCTGATGTCAGAGAGCATGAAAATACAATAAATAACAAAGCTAAAAACACATTTCCACACAAACAACATCGTTTTCTAACATAAATCTGATCATGGGTTGAATAAAAGAGAGCAGATAACACAAAGCTATGCAATTCAAAAACAAGATAACGTATATGGTACTCTGCTGCCAATAGATCATAACTAACAAGGTTATCTTTCCCCAAAATTAAATTGTTTAAATTCTTTTTTTTAAACATCATGAAAAGAAAATATGCACAAATGTAAGCAAATGGAACAGAACATACACAACAATGTGTGGGTGCTTTTTCAAATAACAGGGGCTGTAGTCAGAATACCACTTTGCCCTTCACAAAGACATGGTTAAAGACAACCAATGATTCAAAATCCAGATTTTAATTTACAAAGGCTTTTTTAAAAAGTCCAAGGACAAACGAGGCCAGCCTAATTCTGCATAAACACACCAAGGCTAAATTCTAAAACTTGAAGATCTAAATCCAGATAGGTATTGACCATAAAACTGGAAGACTACAAGGTTTGGGTAAGCCCCAATCCCAGATGAATTTTCATGAAAATCTGTCCATTAAATTTGGAATAACCCTGCAAAACAAACAAGCAGACAAATGAGAGAAACTGAACCTCCAACGTAACTTCGTGAGCACAAGAAACTACTATTATTGAGTATGCTTTAATGCACATGCACACAGATACATACTAAAAATGTGTGTGTGTCTGTTTAATTTAACAATGTATTCAAAAAAACACAGGTGCACAAGTGGATCTTTAAAATACATCTATCAATCTATCAGACCAGCTATCTACTCATGACTGGCATGCTGCAGTCTAGGCAATTTAGCTGACGATCTTGTCTTTCTCACTCACAAAAATCGTCATTAGTCAGCTAGATTGTGATTCACAACAAATGATGATCAATTTAGCCATCTGCTGCCACCAAGAGGTGAATGTGATAGCAACAGACAAACCTGCAGAGCCTGGCTCAGACTGTGCATCTGGTCTGAATTACCCATTTCTCTTCTACCAGTCTACCCCCAGTCCCCTTCATCCTTCCCTCATACTAACCTGACACATCCTCTGCCCAAAACCACCTCAACTCCTGAGCTTCCAAAACACATCTAACTCCACATCTTGGGAGAATTGCCTGTTTGAAAATAACACACTGAAAATTCATGTCCATTTTCAGAACATACCTTTAGCACTGGGATTTCTACGGTATCGTTAATAGCCAGTGACCCCTGCAGGATGGTCCCAGTCATGACTGTTCCCTGACCACGGATGGAGAAGCAATGATCCACAGCCATAAGAAGGTCACCCTTAGGGTCTCTTTTAGGGAGGTATGTCTGCTTCTTTAAAAGCTGGGAGCAAAAACAAAGAAAAACACTGAAATACTGTATATACAGTAAGTGACCTGCACTTATACAGTGCCTATTTTTAACCTCGTCTAGGATTTACAAAGCACAAATACTCAAACAGCACTTTCTATTATGTATACACTCTATGGTGCTTTTGTTTCTACAAACATACACCACATAGGTGGTCAACCACGTTAAGGTCTAATGACTAAAAAGGTCAAAGCATTTAACGTAATTTTCAATCAGTGCTTACACTCCAAACAACAAAAAGCACAAAGTCAAGTGTTGTTGCATATTATCTTAAGAACAATAATCTGAAAAACAATTGTTTCATAGGTTTTCTACTGAAGACAGATATTATCAGCAAATTTAATTATAATTTTTAAAAGTAAAATTGAAAAAAGTTGACAATATTTATCAGTTTCTAAAACACCCCTTCCATTTGGACCATGTTTAATTTATACATGGTAAGCAGATAATTCTGTATATCTTCAGTTTATCTAATTAAATTAAGCATGTGTATTGGTAATCATATCAATTATGTTAATTTTATTAATAAAAAGAAATTCAATTAAGGGCTTAAAATAATTGTTTTTACATTATATAACATCAACTAATTTTCTGCACTTTCTCATAAATGAGAACTCACTCAAAGATCTGAGCTTCATTACTAACAGTTATGAGGAACCAGTTTGTTTTCCACACTTTACCTCTATTAACTGGGGTACCCCGTGTGGCTCCTCTGTGTCAGGGGCATCTGGGCCCCCAGGCTTTGCTGCCACAGCAATCACTGGACATTCCTTAAATCTGGGCACCAGAAACACTGGAATTATTTCATGGAGTGACATTACAGTACTTTCAATTTAAAAAATAAAATAACAACAAAAACAAGTAGGCCTGGCAGACTGATTCTGTCATATATAAACAGAGTTGTACTGTATAATAGATGATGAATTTTAATAACTGTTCTACTGCAGGTAGACAAAAGCAATGCCCTAAGACAATCATCTACCTTCACACACATCCTAGTTATTTTTTTTTTCTTAAATGCATACCTGGTGTTCTCCAGTGTTTTATGCATTTTCTTGGTCATTTTCTCAATGGCACTTTGTCTCTTGTTGGGTGGCAGCAGGTCAGTCTTATTCAGAACGACGACCATGCAAGGGCAGGTCAGTTCTCCAATCAGCAGACATTCTGCTGTCTGAGTCTGCATGCCTTTCACCACATCTACCACCAGTATCATTAGGTCAATGATTTGGGCACCTAGAAAGGCAGATATTGCACGCATGAAAGAAAAACATTGAGCTGATCCAGAGTAACACCAGGCTTTCTTTCCACTTAAAACACGTTACAGCTTTCTTGTACTTTAAACAGATGATGTCAGAAAAAGATGTATATATATATATATATATATATATATATATATATATATATATATACACACACACACAACTATGAAGCCAACAACTGCAATACAAATAGGATTGGACATATGCACTCAAAAATAAGAGTAGAATAAGAGGAGAAATTAGGGGAGGAGGGGTGCACCAAGGCACATAGAGTAAAGGGCTAGAGGGCTTGAAATTAGAGCCGCGGCTCACTTGGTTGTCTTTCCTTTCAGTCTTTACTTTTCCTGGCTTTGGCAGTCTCTCTTTCCTGTGCTCCCCTCTTTGCTCTCCTTCTATTTGGCTCCCCTTTCTTTCCTGTGTGTCCCCCACTTGGGACTGGAGGGGAAGTTAAATGCATACCCCAATCTATACACTTTTCTTCCTACAGTATATGCCAGAGCAGTGGCTTGCGAGTTTGATTTATTCTGTAGGGTACAGTGCTGAGTGTCTGATGGCCC
The DNA here is from genome assembly GCA_018398805.1 of Hirundichthys speculiger. NCBI lineage: Eukaryota > Metazoa > Chordata > Actinopteri > Beloniformes > Exocoetidae > Hirundichthys > Hirundichthys speculiger. Next base: position 1,854,871 of record JAGFBZ010002207.1, on the reverse strand, counting down.
CGAAAAACACCATCACACATACAACAACCTGACTGCTTTAGGTTTGAGTTGTGGCAGCCTAAATTTAAATTGTTCAAGTTTTATGTTTCATTTGTCATGCAAATGAAACATTGAGTTAATTAAGTTAATTAATTGAGTTATTCAAGCATCCTGATTTATTTTCTCAGAACTGCCGGTCCATTTTAACTGTCTCAGCTAATATTTCCAAACATCAAGGTCTACACGTTTAAAAGGTTTTTGTCAGACAGAGTGTGCCCCCTGCTGGATAAAGAAAATCTGAGTTAATTTACAGCGACATTGTATTGTGGCTATGAGTACTGCAAGAAGACTTGAATTGATAAAGCTTTTTTATTTTTTGTCTTGGATAACCAACTCTGGTTACCTTGAACAGCATGCACCAGTAATCAGCTTTGTTTTTGGTTGTCTGAAGCAGATTCAACACGTCATTCTTTAAACTTTTTTTTTTTTTCCTTTTCTACTAAAATTATAATGTGATCTTTGGAGTTGGATATGCTTCAGTTTCACTTCAAATTTCAAAGCTAGAACCATATATTCACCAAAATCAACATCATTATTATATTAACTTTCCTTATTGGTTCAGAAATACTAGAAGTTAAACAACCAGCAACTAGACTAAAAGAAACACAAAAGACCAATAGCATGAAGTTGGAATGTATCCTACACATATTTTGCTTCAGTTCACATCATCTTTAATGACCAAACATTGTAACCCCCTGGGCAACTAGGGGGGGGGCTGGTTTGTGCCTTGTAGGCCTGTTAAAGTAACTATCCGTGTAGCTGTAACTGCCTAAAACTGGTGTTGATGTTACTGTCTGTTCTGTGGCGTTTCCGTGATCTATCATGTACTCAGATCAGATGTTAGACCTCTTCATTTACATTACAGATTACCTCCAATAATTGTCCGAATCAGAGAGGCGTGCCCCGGACAGTCAACCAGGGTGAACTGAAGGCTGTCATACGGCTGCTGCCCTCCACTGTCCAGCAGGTGATCAGGAAAATCAACCGTGAAGGAGGAGAAGCCGAGGTCCAGCGTGATGCCTCTCTCGCGGGACTGCGGGTTCTTGTCGAAGGCAGCTGTGGAGGCTGTGCTGCTTAACGCTCTGGCGAGAGACGTCTTCCCACTGTCGACGTGTCCGAGGACCCCAACATTGAAGTTTAGTGTTCTAGTGCGGCTGTCATGAGACTCGGACATTTTCTCAACTGTCTGATAAAACGTTATCTAGTATTTGTGTTTTGCGTTACTCCGAGTTGGACCTTGAACAAGGCACGCTGTGTTGTTTGCTGTTGACACACTCACTCCTTGTCGACTGTTCTTCGAATCCAAAACAAATACTTTTAAAAGCCCCTTTCCTTACAAAATGCAGTTATGTAGAAACTGGACTTCACGTTCATAGTTACAAGTTGCGAAAAATGTCTTCCGTGGTGTCACCGCTTTTCCTCCTCGGCACAACAAACTTAAGCGGAACGTTTTTGGTATCGAACAAAAGCAAAAAGAAGGAAGTAATGATCCATTAGTTACACTTTAATTAGGGTTTAAATACAAAGTGTCAATATAATTACCTATATCTTTTCAGCTCTCCCATCAAAATTATACTTTTATTACAGTGGGATGTTTCATGTTCTTTCCACTACGACAAGTAAAAAGAAACACACAAGTAGTATCACTTCCGCTTATTTTCCCTAGTAACCCACATGGAAACAGCTTCCCTTGTGTTTTGACTTTCTCGCGCCGATTACGGCGGTGTGAAATAAACTGAAGTATTGGAGGTACTTTTGATTGTTTTCGGTGCGTCTCTCCGTCTTTAGGTTACACATTTATCTAAATAACACAGCTATGAAAATCGAGGAGGTAAAAAGCACCACAAAAACTCAGAGGATCGCCTCACATAGTCACGTCAAAGGACTGGGGTTAGACGAGGCCGGAAATGCTAAACAGACAGCATGTGGACTTGTTGGTCAGGAGGCTGCAAGAGAGGTAATATTCATTTTTTATGATTATGTCTTGTGTTATTCTGCTCTTCTTTAAATTAATTGTTCATACACCATTTTTTTCTAAAAAAGGTGTCGCTAATTCCAAACAATTTAACAGGCCGCAAGCTAACCTCGTTAGCACGGTTACGAAGTCTGGTAAGAGGTCCCATCATTTCAGATATCTTCATTCATACTGGTTCAGAATATTTGGCAATTTTCCTCTAAAGCTGTATACAAAGGAAATTAAATAGTTTTGTTGAAGTTAATTACAGACAAAAATTTACACCCGTTGCTTGTGTTCTTGAAACATGGTCATTTTTTGTCAACAGAAGATACGTAATTGGCAAAAAATTGTACTATAGACTATATTGTTTTCAAGTTGTATGAATGGAATATTATCAGGAGTCTATTTAAATTATGAAAATTAATGTGCACTTTCTTACATATTAATTTCACAAGTATAACCCCATTTACCAAAAGTTAGGGGGAATTTAAGATGTTAATGATAACATAGGTTTATACCGTAGTTGTTTTTTTTTTTTTTTTTTTTAATTAATTAGTTCCTATACTTGATTTTAAAATGGTATGGGTATAACCACATCCCATACTAAAACTAATTTTTTTTTCTTTTTTGCTGTTGTTTTTAAGGTGTGCTTAATTTGATATTGAAATCAGCAAAGCACCACCTTGCTCTTTAACAATATTTTGTAAGAGTTTGGAAACAAAAAAATCTAATTTCTATAGTTCTGATAATTAAATATTTTCATATTATTCTCAGGAAAGGATTTCAGCAACAGAACTGTTTTTTTTTGTTGTTGTTGTTTTTTTAATGATGATATATCAAATGTTTTCAGTGGTCTTGCACCTGCACTCAGTCTTGCTGTCTTAACACATATGGAATGTGGTTTGACATTTTCAAGACCTTCCTCAAAAAGACTTCCTTTAGATGGCAACATATGTTTTTCATTAGACAGACAGATCGATAGATATTTTCCAACATTAATAGTTTCTTCACAGACAGGCAAGTTAACCCCATGCAATATGCACTTAAGCGCCCCTAAATCATGGTGCAGGCTTTTGAAAAATTTCCACAAGTAATTTAGAAAACTGGTAAGAAGTATGCAGCATATGCAATTTTCAAAAAGCTAATAAAAAATTTTGATTGAGTATAGAACAGTCTTCCATTTTGTCTTAATCCAACTTGACATGTTTTTGCTCAAGATGAGGGGAGAGTATTTCTAGAATTTGTTTAGGCTCATTATTTGCATGGCACAGATTTAGCTCGCATTTGTTCAGTAGTGATTTTTGTCAGCGTACAAGCATTTTTTGAGGTGTTCCAGAATTCTGTTTTGAATGTAGAGGTGTCTGATTCTTTGAACCCATTCACAGTCGCTCCTTATTGTTTTGTTTGTCCATTTTTTAAAGATTTGTGTGGATTCCCTGAATCTGTTTGAATATGTTGTTTTACAGATTATAAAATTCTCAAATAGTTTCATTGATATTTTGAAATTGTTTCACTTTTTTTTTAAGCTCAGTCTTTCTTAAGAGAGGTTCACAGACTTGTGAACCTCTCTTAATCCTTACAGTTTTAACAATTATGGTAATGTGTCATGATTTCTTTGTTTTTTTACCACACAGTCTTTTTTTATCTTAAGTTTCTGTCCCTCCTTTTTTGTGATATTTTGTTTGTTTTTCTACAATTTAAAAACACAGAGTTTTATTGTCTTGCAAATAATCACCTCTGAGTATAAGTTTCACATTTTTAGCATTAAAACTTACTTGGAAACAATTGTTTTCTTGTTTTATTTTATTTTTTTTTTTTTTGCCATTGAATTATGGATGATTTTTCTCACTTTAAAGGCTTGTGGCATCATTGTCGAGTTGATCCGCTCAAAAAAGATGGCAGGGAGAGCAGTTTTACTAGCAGGACCACCTGGGACAGGAAAGGTAAGAATTTAGTGTTCTTAACGTGGCAAAGTTCACCAACATCATACCCATGTTTTGTCTTGTTTTTTTTTTTTTTTTATATATATTTCCACATTCGTATTTTATCTGGCTCCCCTCAGACTGCCCTGGCATTGGCTGTTGCACAGGAGTTGGGAAACAAGGTGCCTTTCTGCCCCATGGTTGGCAGTGAGGTCTACTCATCTGAGATTAAAAAAACTGAAGTACTGATGGAGAATTTCAGGAGGGCAATCGGTGAGTGTGACTGAATTTGTTAATCATAACTCAATATTTTCCTAGCTCCCGACATTTCTCTATGATTTAGATGGCTTTTACTTGGTGAAAGGAACACGAAAACCTAATTCACAATGAAACAGACTTTTAGCAGCACACATTTCAGATAGCTTCAGCACAAAAGCTTGTTCAGTTGTTGTCAATAAGGATGCTCTTAAGTTCAAGATATGAAATATATTTGTTGAATGAGAGGAACTCAGGAATTATTTGTTCATGAAATACAGTGAGAAACAGATTTACATTTTTGCCTATGAAATGCATTATAAAGAGCCTTGAACTTTAACAACAAGGTATCCTGTTGACACTGTGGTCGTGAGTTGTAAGGTAACACTTGAAAGAGGATTTGTGAGGATGGTTGTTGACAGAGAAGAAAGGACTAGCAAGAAGTAGGGGTTGATCTGAATGCTGATGGTACCTGTCAAGTCCGGAGGAAATGGAGCTTAAGTAGAGGCAGAGGTGGTCATAAGCTCCACCCATATTTCATCTGAGGTTTGTCATCGCCTTGTCAGTAACAGCAGTGCAACACAGTCCCTTACTCAGGCACTCTTCTTTGACCCTCTGCTTGGAGGATCAGGCACCTGTGTGCTGCTCATTTTCAGGCCCATGGGCTGTGTGAAAGAGTGTGATCATGTTACACTGAATGATGCCTTGGCATTTCGTGGGCCCGCACACGGTCCTTTCCTTTATAAAATACATTGTTCAGTGGTCTGAAAGATGTGGCAGCTTGGCTGATACAGGAATATAAAGGACAGATTCTCACTTTGAAGTGTGCATGTGTGTCTGACTGTAATGTGGTTCACATTAAGGACTACGCATCAAAGAAACAAAGGAGGTGTATGAAGGGGAGGTGACAGAGCTGACCCCTTGTGAAACGGAGAATCCCATGGGCGGCTACGGGAAAACCATCAGCCACGTCATAATTGGTCTGAAGACAGCCAAAGGCACAAAGCAGCTCAAGGTCAGACTGAGAATCCTTATATGTAGTTCTCTTGTTATTGATCTGTAAATACATTTTAGCTTTTGAACGTTTTGTGTACAAACAGTAAGATAATCATTATAATAAATGGCAGGAAATAATGTTCACTCAACAAGAAGCAGCTTGTTGCAGGTTGTGTCCTGACATTTAGTAAAAACTGCCTCAGTTCATCCACCTCTTCTTTGACAAGCATGTTCATGAAAATAAAATATGGATTCTTTTTTCTTTGTTTGTAGTGGTTAAGTATAAGTAATGCTTAGATTTCAAGTGTAGTCTGAAAAATGATACAGAACAAGGCAAGGACCAGCGATTACCTAAAAGATTTGTCTTTTTTCCTAGCTGGATCCCAGTATTTATGAGAGTCTTCAGAAAGAACGCGTGGAAGTGGGAGATGTCATCTACATTGAAGCAAACAGTGGAGCTGTCAAGGTAACCCACTTTACATTTAAGGTCAAAAATTCTTTGTTTCCATGGAACTGTGGAACATTGCCCCAAAATGCTGACCAGTGATTGGATTGTTTATGAAATGTTACATAATAAGACATTCCTCAGTGTTCTGGACTCCATTTGGTTAACTTTGTTACCTCAACACTTGGAGACAAGCTCCTCTTAAAGTCTTATTAAGAAATGATATGACCATGCAACAAAGAGACAAAGTCTGTTAAAAACAAACTTGGATGTGGTCAAAAGTGTAAGATTTCCAAAACTTTGAAGAGGAAAATGATGAGAGATGTCAATGTGAATCCTTGAATGCCTGTACAGTTCATGGAAGACTGTTGTGAGGGTTCTTCATCATAGCAGCTTCTGAAATCATTGTCCAAAAAAAACTTCATAGTTCACCCAGTAGCACATCAAAGTCAGACAGACGTTTTCCATTGATCACCTGCAACATGGAGGTTAGTTTTTGACATTTGTGTTTAGGTCTGATGAGAACAAACTTGGAACTGTTTGGGCAAATCGATGCTGCTTTTGTTTGGCGAAACAAAAGTCTTCAACTCCAAAAAAAAAAAATTCAACACTTTCTACAGTGAAACATTATGGTGGAACTATGCTGCAGTGATGTTTCAGGTGCAAGACAATGAGCTAAAACATACATCTAAATGTGTTCAAAACTTACAAAGGACACCAGAATCAAGGTCCTGAGCTTGATTCTGGTGCTCTCAGATCCCAGATCTCAGTCCTATTTAGAGTCTGTAGAGGGAGCTCAAGGCTCAAGGTTAATGACCATGTTCAGAAACCAATGCAATTTGGACGATCTGGAACAATTTCCCCCAAGACACATGCCAACTTATTTAGGAAATGCCAAAAGTGATTATTGTCAGTATTAAGTTACAAAGACTACACTATTGATTATTCATTGTCAAAGGGTTAATAGTTTTTCTTCACATTTTTTTTCTTGCTTCAACTGAACTCATCAGTAAAACATTTTTTTTCCTCCATTAAACTAAATACACATATTTAGCTGGATGGAGATTTGTCTGTTATTTTGGAACTATCAACGCTTTTGGCGATGGTTATTTCCAGGGAAAGAACTCTGGTTTATTTCAGTCTGGGCTCCAGCTGGGCCGCTCATGTGTTGATATTGTCTTCTGTTAATCATTTCTTGAGCACATTGTTTGCATATTTTGGATCCTATTTTTTATATTTTTTTTCTGTTGGAAGCCATGCTAGCCAAGATCAAGATTTTCTCTGGACTGAATCCTAATGAAACGAACAGAGGGCTTTCCAAAGCTTTTCCTCAAGACCATTCTGGTGAATCTCAGCAACAGTGCTATAGATGCAAAGAGTTGGCTCTCTGACTAAGGTGGACTTCCTATCTCTGAAACATACATACGATTGCTCACCTAGGATTATTGAAAGGTGTGCTGGAAAGAAAAGAATGGTACAAAAAATTAGATTTCTTCGGTAACAGGAGGCTGATCCTTTTTAATTATAAAAAGGAAAAACCTTTATCATAAGCAGTCAAGTATAGTGTTGGGGCTAAATTAGAACTTTACAGAGAAACATTTGGGAGGAAGAAAAACTTGGCCTTTGGTGGTACTGGTGCGGTAAATATCCAAAAGCATCCAGTCAAAGTTGTCAAGAAGTAGTTTTACAGTGAACACTATTGACATCAATAAGTGTTTCAGATCTGAAACCCATCTATGGAGGGGGATCAAAAACTGGAGCGATGCCAAGGAAGCCTTCTGATCTCAAAGACCTGGAAACTGTTGCTTAGGAGGAGCAGTCCAACTGAAAATATGAGCTCAATATCAACTGTTTGTTCATTCTGATTGCAAATAAAAACTTTGTCACTTAATGAAAAAAGGGTACTTTATATACAGTGATCCCTTGCCACTTCGCGGTTTCAAGTTCCGCGGTTTTGGTTATTCACGGATTTTTTTTCAGAAATATATAATGTAATTAAAAAAAAATTTTAAAATCGCGAAAACATCACAGGATTTTCTGGGCATTCTCTCACAGTGAAGAAATGCTGTGAGCCACCCTGGCCTCTTTAAGAAGGTAGCCTTATGGGTAATGATGTGGCCTTATGGGTAATGGTGTGTGTGTGTCGTAGGACGGCAGAAGAAAACGGGGTTAGATGAAAAGTGGAGAGAGCATAAACAGCAGCCCAGCGTGTATAGATTTACATTCTCTGTTAACCGACAGGAGCCGAACAATACAACCTGTGTGATGTTACAAGTTCCTGCAGTGCCAGAATGAAGTGCTCGCTCCATGCAGAGAAAACCAGACTTTTTGTTTTGTTGTTGTTAGTGTTTTAGCTGCTAATCATGAGCCAAAAATAGCACAATACCAGCGGGTTGTTTACTACGGTTCAGAGACCAGAGGCTGTGAAGGTAACAGAAAGACCACAGTTGAGCCTTTGTCTTGTTTCGCTGCAGGGCCTTGCTACTTTTTTTTTTTGGGGGGGGGGTTTTTAAACATATTTTAAACACATTATTGAGGCTTGGGGGGCTCCGGCTCCAGATCTCGGACATTTTGATTGTCACGTGAGGGGGTGCCGGTCCCCATTAACCGCAGAAAATGAGGGATCACTGTATTGTTTAAAAAATGAAGCGTTATCAGCATCTCTAATGAAATGTGTTTTGTCACATACTGTTATTTACAATTGGCTTAAACCTGTACAAAAAAAATAAATGAAAAATTGTACTATATAAACTAAAAAATGAAATAGTCGAGTTGACTTCTTGGTTAAATCAAAGTTGATTGCATTCTGTCTTGCCTGTCCTTGAGTCCTTCAAAGTGGCATTTTGCTTTCATCTCTCAACTCTGCATGACAGCTCGGCTACATTTATGCTGTACTCTGGAATGAACTTCTCTCATTCTTGCAGCTTTTCTGCTGCTCCTGCTATCTTTTCATCTCCCATAATGCTTCTTTCTAGCAGCCGGGCTTGTGGCCTGTGTTGACAGGCTGTGATGACGGTTCTTTTAATCGGTGCAGGTGGGCCTGGGACTTGACTTGGCTGTAGTCAGAGGGCAAAGGAGAAGGACTGGGTGGCACATTTGTTACTGTTGACAGCGATCCCATGACCTGCCTCATCAAACTCTTTCATCCTTCAGCCACATGCCCTCCTCTCTGCAGTGGGTTGGCAGCAGGATCACTCATACACCTGCTCTCCCTTCTCCCATGTGTCAGCTTTTGTTTCATTATGGACTGAAGTAATGTGAGAAATTCTTTTGTTGTTAAAAATGAGGATGTTGGTTGTTATGCCTCTGCAGAGACAAGGCCGTTGTGACACTTTTGCAACAGAGTTTGACTTGGAGGCAGAGGAGTATGTTCCACTACCCAAAGGTGATGTCCATAAAAAGAAGGAGATAGTCCAAGATGTCACACTGCATGACCTGGATGTTGCAAATGCCCGACCACAGGTATATACTGCACTAATGTATTAATATCAATTATTAATTCATATGTCTACTAACATCCTACAACAGATTAATAATTGTACTTTGTTTCATCCTAGGGGGGTCAGGATATTCTCTCCATGATGGGACAACTGATGAAGCCTAAGAAGACAGAGATCACTGGTAAAGAAACTCTGACTGCTGCCCCGATCTGAACATTACAAGCTGACTGTCACCAACTGTCCGCTCTCATTTTTCTCACTCCAGATAAGCTTCGCGCTGAAATCAACAAGGTGGTGAACCGCTACATAGACCAAGGTGTTGCTGAGCTCGTACCTGGTGTGCTGTTTGTGGATGAGGTGCACATGCTTGACATTGAGTGCTTCACGTATCTCCATCGTGCGCTAGAGAGCAGCATTGCCCCCATTGTTGTGTTTGCCTCAAACAGGGGAAACTGTTTAATCAGGTGAGAATTTTCGAAACATGTTTTATACAGACACACACACAATTTGTTAAATGGAACAGGCCAATTTTCTTGTCAAGTTTCATAGTTTGAGTTTCACTGTTGTTTACCAGGGGGACTGAGGACATCAGCTCTCCACATGGGATACCCCTGGACTTGCTGGACAGAGTCATGATCATCCGGACAATGCTGTACACCCCACAGGAAATGAAGCAAGTAAGTTTGAGCATCAAAATATCACAATCTGATATGTGACATCTCTTCCAAGCACGCATCACTAATGTGGCCATGGTTTGTAGATCATCAAGATCCGCGCTCAGACTGAGGGGATCAGTATCAGCGAGGAAGCTCTAACACACCTGGCAGAGATCGGCACCAAGACCACTCTCAGGTATTTGCTCTCTCTATGTCACATTCAGTGAATATCTCCTCACCATCCAACTCGTTGCTCATTGATTGTGGAAGAGGTTTTGAGAGAATTCATGATGGGGTATGTTTTCCTGGGGCGCACTAGAGGGAGAAACTAGTTCTTTGTGTTTTGTTGATGGTTTCTAATATCGGCAGACATGATATCTATAAATCACTTTTCCTACCTTTTAAATGTTCAGTGGACTATGTATTTTTAGTTTAAGTGTTTTAATCTTCCAATGGACATGGAACAAAGTCATCAATCACAGAATAAGTCAGAACATTAATATACAGATTCAAGGTCAAAAGAAAGTTCAAAGCATTGCAATGAAATAAGATCAAATCAATATTCTTGCAAGCCAGTTGTCTGCATTGTTTATGGTGAGAAGTGAGTTTCATGTGCAAAAATTGAGATTTTTCTTTCCTGCTTGTAACCCTGAAACTAAACAAGTGAGTCTCAAAGGCACCATAACGTCTAGTTTCATCTCATACACGAGGTAAAAGGTGAAAATCCCACCTCCCATCACATGCTCATGTTGCTTTGTTCCTCTTATTTCCTGTTTCCTCTCAGGTACGCAGTACAGCTGCTGACACCAGCTAGTCTGTTGGGCCGTGTTCAGGGCAAAGAAACCGTGGAGAGAGAGCAGGTCGAGGAAATCAATGAGTTGTTTTACGATGCCAAGTCTTCCGCTAAAATCCTCCAAGATCAGCACCACAAGTTTATGAAATGAAATTGCATTTCCATTCCACTGAGCTGGTGTTATCACAGTTGAATTTCTTTGCGTTGTACCATCTTTCCTTTCTGTTGTGGCTCATTCTAACATCGCTGCCTCCAGCTCATTTACTGTAGTAGTTTTGTTCATTAAATTTAAAGTTTTATCCGTTCTGTTTGTTGTTTGACAATTTCTTAATAAAAAGGAAAACACATAATAGTTCAATTTTTTTCAGTATTTTTGATGCAACATCAAAATACGTAATACATTTTTAGACTCTAGCTGATATCTATTACTATTACTGAAAACATACATTTCACTATGCATACGTCATTTTTCCATTATAGAAAATTGTGTTATGTTTTTTTTTATGTGTATCAAAAGTATCAAGCACAATACTGTAAATGCTACTGTTATACATTTTTAAAAAATGAACAAAAATAGAAAATTTAAACTGATTTTTTCAGTAGTGGAGGTAATTCTACCCTTTTTCTAGAGTAAAACCTCTAATACCAGACTTTATTCGCTATGTGAAAAATTAGTAACCAGTTACTTTTGCACTACCACTATCATAAAGTACTTTATCATCAAAAATGCCCTAATCGTGACTAAATTCTACTATATATTGTTGTGCAAAACTCAGAATTCCTCTTTTAAGCCTACATTTTTTGTCATGGGGGTTTTTTTTAGTTCATTTTTTTTGTAGAAACTAAAATATTTTTGTGAAAAAAAAAATAAGTTTTAAGTATAAGGAAAATACAAGTTCAGGTGAACAATGATGTAATATTTTTCACTATGCCAATATTTATTTCAATACAAATTTTTAAAATGATCATGTGAGAAATACTAATAAGTACAACCAGGTACTGCTAATTATCAGTCCTTAATTGGTTATTAGCAGGTTGTGCAAACCTCTAGAAACAGCAGACCTTTTGGCACTTTTCTGGTCCAGAGCATTCAAGTGTGTATTAACACAGTGCCAAGAGGAAAAGACATGGGTGATAGTCTTTTAGAAGAAATTGTTGCACATCAATCTGGAAAGGTTTGGAAAATTTTGTGGAGTTTAGTGCTTTAGAGCGACAGATTATTCACAAGAGGGAAGCTTTCTAGACAGTTGCCAATTTTCCCAGGAGTGAACATCCCAGCAAATGCTCAGAGAAATACAGCTGCAGGACCCAGGTACCTTGCTCATGTGGAGGCAACCATTAATTTCTCTCTTTACAAGAGCATTCTAGAGGGACGTTTGAGGTCATCTGACACCTAAAGCTTCCATCAGCTGATATATTGACTAAGCAACTTTATATTTATTTATTTTTTAACTGTTTTTGTATAAATTGTTGGGTTCACACAAGTACAGCTGATAAAGGTTTCTTTTATCTTTTTCTTCTCCTTTCAGCTTTTTCATGTGGGTGTTTTTTTTGGAGGGGTGTTTCCATATTTTATCAAAACACATTACAGGTACTTCAAAAGTTTTTTAAATGATAAATTCTGCATTATGGCAAAAGCCATTCGGATAAATGTAAAGAAGTTGAGAGTACACAATTTACCTTTGAAATGTGTTGAAGTACAAAAATTACCATGCAAAAAAGTACTAGGTAAAGTACCAATTAACTCAAATTTGTACTGAACAACAGAACTGGAATAACTATTCTAGTTATATGCTACCACCGGCCTTATTTTCTGAAGCAGTTCATTTATGCAATGCAAGTGTAAAAAAATATGTCTTAGCAAAAGTTGTGCGACATTCACAACATGAGGAAAGATATTAAGAGTGGCTTCAGGAAAGACTCAAATAAAACAGGAAAACAACAGATTCATTCTTAAGGTGGAACTGGTGCTGTGCAACGGTGTTCATGATGCCTCCCTCTACTTCCTGACTGGACGAGCAGAGCGCGTGTTGAAAGCAGTCTCTGCTCCAGACTTCGCTCCACTGAACACTGAGGGAGCAACTTTACCCACTTTCTCTGCAAAGAGGAGAAGGAAGGAAGGAAAAAGAAAGAGTTTCAATAGTCTATTGGAAAATACATATATAGATATTAGGGCTGTAGCGATACGCTAATCTCACGATACGATACGATACACAATATTTGGCTCACGGTATGATATATATCGATATTTATCTTACAGTACATTTACATAATTTTCCGAAAGATTTTAAAGGGACAAAGTGATAATGATGACATCTTGTGAGTGTTCCAATTACTTTGTTTGAATTTATTGAACTGAAAGCATCAATTACACATTATAGGCAGCTTGCAAATGCTGGACAAAATGAATAAAAGATTTGATGAGAAAAATAGTTTCATTTATTTAAACAGTGCAAATTGTTGCTTGCAAGCTTTTAAAGGTGGGGTTTTGAAAGAAGTTTAGAATATCAATACCTGCGGCTGAAAAATTGATAGTCGATACTTGATAAAATATCGATATACTTTACAGAATCGATAAAATTGCTCAGCTCTAATAGATATACACTGATATACACATGCTTATTTGATCCCATCAAGTTTGTGAGTTTGTGAGAGGAGTATGACAGCATCATTACAGTCCCTCTCTTCCTGCCTGTATATGGAGTGGAAACTTGAGCATCATGAGAAACACCCCTTACACACACACACACACACACACACACACACACATTACTATAATGTGATCTTAACTAAACCAGATACAGAAGACAAAAGGCTGTTTCCTTCTGCTGTCATCGCCATACTATCCTGACTGTTTACATTTATGTGTGTATCCTCACCACACTCCTCCATTACTTCAAACGTCTTGCTCTTCAGAGGCCCACTTGTACCCAGTTTTGTCTTTGCTTCAGTTCAGCTCCTCTTCTCTCACTTCAGGACGCTTCATTTTTTCATCTTCCTGACCCAGCTGAAGGGCAGAGAAGCAAAAAGGGGTTTTGGTACTCTACATATTTACAACAACTCCTTTCAAAGCTGTAAAAACAAAGCCATCAAACTGCTCTTACTTGAGACATGATGGTTAAGTGACTGAAGATACTCTGCAATGAGAAATTCTCTTTCAGCTTTCTCTCCGTTCCTCTTGGAGGTTCCACCCAACACACACTGACACATATACACAATCTGGCAGCGGTTCTTAAAGATAATAAATGACGTAATAAGTGAACAGACTCCTCCTCTTTTCTCTTCCCTCATTCCCATTTCTCCTGCTGTTTTATTAGGAAATAAACTTGTAAATGTTCATGTTGAATCTAAGTCCATGTTAATATAGTCCACATTGAATCCAGTTTGATCGATATTAAGATTATAATTCTGTTTATTATGATTAGTTTAATGTCTGCATTTGAACTGCTTTGTACAAGCACTGGTAGCAAGTACGCCAAGTACTTGTCCTTGTCTGTCTTTATACCAATTTTAACTCAAATATCTGCTGAAAACATAGAGAAAGAACAAATAAACGTTCAGCCCTGCTGTAAAAGAATTCCATTCCCACCACTTCCTGCTTATTTTCAATAATTACGTCATTATTCATCCCATTGGGATTTTAACATCTGTGGCAATCTGTGCAGCAGAAAGACTAGCAAATTACAAGGCAATATTTTTTATACTCAACATATCAAATAATAATGCTTTACTTTAATAAACTCATGTATTTAAACAAGGCTAAAACCTACGATGTGAGTGCTTATCAAAATATAAATACAAGAAAAAAGTTTTTAAAGAAATCAAAGCTCAACAGAGGCCATGATTTATTAACATTAACCTTTAGCTGTACATTACAAAAATTGAGTAATGGGTGAACTCAAATTAAAAAGGGCTAGAAGCACAGTGGGAAAACACATCTGGTGCCAAAGTCTATGATCTTTGATATGCAAACTGGTTATCTTTTAAAAAAAAGATAACCAGATTCATACACATTTAAAAACAGCCTTATGCTAATAGTCTACCTCTCCAACTTTCTCCATACAACTTGGCAAAACCCTACTCGCGTGTTACTTTTTCACTAAAATACATTAATGAAAATGCTATGTCACAATCCAAACCTTGGTGCAGGAATGAGAAGCTTTGGACATTTGATGTATCAACATTTCATACTTTATTTCTATTATTACCTGCACCATCACTTATGTGAAAAGGTTGCCTTTTGTTTATTAAATTAAATCCTCCCCTCGAGTAGAAACGGTAATGACATTTTTCCCACTTGAATCCAGGAATGTTACAGTGAAAACACACAGAAACACTTCCATGACACACACAGTCCTAAGAAAAAAAATGTAAAACATTAAAAAAGAAAAAACTATCCACACCCCCATCTTCCCCAGTCCTTCCCAGGAACTGTTTCCTTAAGGAGCAACAGTCTTTTCTCTTATTTATGTATGTTTCTTTCTGTATCGTGGCAACAGCTGGGTCTTCACAAACTGAATCAGCTGAGTTTCGGTGAGAAGAACAGCCAGAAGCACAAGAAGCAGACACACTCCTCCCACAGCAATATGGACCAGTCTGAGCAACCAGCCGCTGTCACAGCAGAGAGCTGCCTGAAACCCGAGAATCAAGAACCTTAAATTAGATCTACTGAAAAGTACAAGATTAAATTCAACATAATAATTACAGGCACATGGAATAAAACACCACTACAAAAGCTGATATTTGAAGGTTAAACATTTTCTCTGGTACCTCAGAAGCTGCTGTGATAGCTCCGCTGACAGCAAGCACCAGCAGTAGGACTGGGGAGGGCAACAGGCCTCGCAGAGGTTTCCACTGACTGAACTGGAAGTAATGATGTATGTAAAGTACGCTGTGTAAAATACGAAGACCCATGTTGAGGCAGTTCGCTAGTATGAAGCCAACTCCACCAGCCCACCATGTCAGCATGTAAGACAGGAAAAGGAAGGATACAGACAGAGCGAGCATGACCAGGTTATACCTGAGGACAAAACCCAAACACAGTGTTAATAGACAGATTATATTATCTGCAATATCTAGGATTTTGTTTCTCTGTGTCTGCAATCTTACTTGTCAACCTCTTCTTGGCTCATGGCAGCAAATACAAAGCACTCTGTTACACCATTTACAGCAAGCAGGAGGACGTAGCAGCTATAACATCGCAGCAAACTGGGCCCTTCAATGAAGTTCACAACAAACCTTTTTAGAAAAATCCAGCAGAAAAGAACTGAATGTATTGCTCTGTTTTTGGTTTTCGTGTGGAACATGTACCTGTACCACTACTCAGCAGAGAGCCACCATAAATATCCAGAGCCAAGTGAGAGTAGGCATATCCAAAGACTGTGATAATCAGACCAATCACCAGCACCAGTTTCAGCAAGCACTGCAGGACTTCTGCTGCAATGGCAACTTCTTCCTGCATACAAACCACCAACAAGAAGTTAAATCAAAAACTCCTGGCTCACCATCCACAAAAACATGTTTGTGTTTATTTCCACAGGACCGACCTGTTTCTGACTTTTGATGTCACGTCCTCTCTCTAACACTTTGGCAAAAAAGATATAGAAGCTTTCCTCAATGGGCAAAAGACGAAGCGCGCCACCATGGAGCCCAGATTGTTGACAATGTCGTAAACTCCCTGGTCTCCAAAGCTGAGGACGTTTAAGAAGGTCATGACGTATCGCTCACCCTCTGTCAAGATCTGCTTAAGGAAGGACTGCTTGAAGAAGCTCCATGTGAGCCGGGCAAGAGTCCAATCTATTAGTGGCTTTAAACAAATAAGCAAAGGAATATCCACCATACATCAGTATATGTTACAATTCACTATCATTTTGTAGATATAAGCACTAACACATAACAATATGGCAGCTCTACAACCTCTCCATCAGCTCTGTGAGGCAACAAATCAAGAACATGGTTCAGTGGGAAATTCTTCTTAGCTGCGTCATCAGAGCCCAGGAAACGAATGAAATAAATGGTGTAGCATAACACAATAAATCCTGTGTAGACAAACTAAGGAAAGAACATAGAGTAAAATCATTAAAAGCTTAAGTATTGATAGAAAAAATTCAGGGGACTTCAGATGTTTTCTTACATGTGCAGTAGCGAAGATGTAAAGGCCCCATTCACGGGTAAACACCACCAGCACCACAGTTACACTGCACTTAGCTATCATTGCTAAGCTTTCAGCAACCACTTTCAGTCGAACAAACATGTGTGCTTGAGCCAAGACCCAGAGGGGCTCGGCGAGGAGCTCCTGCACTCCTGATAAGGCAAACAGCACCACAGCAGGGCTGTAGTAAGGGACAGTCTGGGGATCTGGGACTTCCAGGAGCCACAGCCACACACAACCAAGAAGGACAGCCCATATTACACCAAGAGGCAACCTGAAAATGACAAGAATATTATTTGCACATCAAAGCTGAATACATAGAATTATGATCCTTATATATTTCAGTCAACTCACGTCAGCCATAAGAGGTTAAGCACTTGTCTCCAGCTCTGGTTTGTCCCAGATTCTCCACTCAGACAGGCTCTCCGGAAAGCTTCTCTGGATAAAAATACTAATGTGGAATACAACAGTGTAAGCCTGTATTATGAAAATAGAAAAGAAAAAAAGTCAAGTTACTGCAGATGGTGCATTGAAATTTTGTCGGAGTGAACTTTTTTCTTGTGACACTGACAGCATCTGATTTCTTTACCTGACGTTGACAACCCCAATCAGCTCCTTTGACACAAATCGCAATGTGAATGCATTTAGCAAGAAGGTAAGCACACGGAACATCACCTGGGATTGAAATAGATGAATTAACACACGAAAAACTAACGCAGAACAACAAAGCTCAGTCATGCGTTAATTTACCTGCAACAACACATTATACGACGCTAAAGTGGACGCATTCTTCAAAATATCCTGAGAGCTCATTTCGGATCCTTCACAAACTTCAAGCAGGAGTGAAGTTTACGACTAATTCTCTTATTTCCACAAATGAAAGACATCATGAAGTAATCCTGAGTGCAGTGCCATTGACACTTTGAAAAATAAAATAATAATAATAATTGCCGACCGCGTTTAAGTCGTTAAAAGCAAATGACTGTTGAACTGCACTTGAAATCTACGTGTATTGGTGCATAAAACTACTTCCGTACACATTGTGCAGAGATACGTTGCGTGATGACGTCCAGCGCATTAAATGCCGTGATGCCAAGTACCACTAGAGGGCGTAACTGTTGCTGATAATCTGATGACGTGTCAGATGACTGCGGCTGGCGCTTCAACAGATTTTTTTTTTAAAGCACCACAAACATTTTTTTTTTTATTGAAATGTTCGTCACTAACATCATGATATGGGAGTACTTTCTACATTCACAAAGAATGAAAAAACGCAATTTTGCATTGGTCTTAAAAATAGACATAATACTTATCTGTATGTAAGAATACACATAGATACATAGATAGATAGATAGATAGATAGATAGATAGATAGATAGATAGATACCAGTTTCATAGTTTGACAAATTTAAATTAGTTAATTCTTAAACTATTAAGCAAAAAGAAAAAAAATTAGCACAGACTTGGGAGCTGATGTTTTTTTAATCAGATGTAAAATATGGAGACAGTAAAAAACAAGTACATCCTCAGTAAACCAATATACATGCTACAATATACATCTAAAATGTTTCTGTACAGCATTTCAGTGATATCACACTCACTGACTGATCTAACATTACTGAACTCTGCAACTATAGCTGCATCCAATCCTCCCCAATTCTCCAGACAAGCTTTCTCTGCAGCTGAGAACAGCTGTAGATGTCTAAATGTAATAACTACATGTTCAGTTACCCATACCACCGCAACCTTTTCCTCTTCTTAGTTTTCTAATTTATTAAATCAAATGAAAGAATTCAGGTGTTTCAAAGACAGATAACGTTCATTGTTAACATAAACAAGATGGGCAAGTTATTGTACACATGCACTCACCTCATTTAAAGAATTATTCTACATCTAAAGTACACATTTTAGTATATTCATGTCACGTTTTTTCTTTTGTAACTTTCTATCCCTAGTTGGGCTGAACTGCATGTAGAGGGAACACAAAATGGTTGCAGATGGTAGCACTATGTTACTTAGAACAGTAGGATCTTCAACCTCCCACCATATTATTACTCATAGAAGCTTTCACAGCCTCAACAAATAAGCATGCACACAAACACAATAATATCAATGTATACAGTACAAGGACTTATTCCATATGTAACCAAGGAAAATGCTTGTGTTTAAAAATAGTCACACATTTACTGACTGAAGAAGAGCTCATCTCAGAGTGAGTGAATTGTCTCATAAACAGCCAGGAAGTCTTGTGAGTCAGACTGATATTACAACAATCACTTTTCCAATAGGTGCTCCATTTTGGGGTTTATGAATGAAAAACCAGCAAATGCAGTCTGGTCAATAGAATCTATGAAGGTCTTATCGCTGTGGGAGAGCCGCGGCTTCTCACTGAGGAACTCCCGATCAAAGTTACTGCAGTCATTTGGTGCTTTCTGCAAGTAAGGACAAACACATCTCAGTAAAATGCTAAACTGTGGCAATTATCAGATAGCAGACATATGTAAACACAGCACAAAAATGTTAATCCTCAGCGACAGCCATGGAGCGTACCACTTTGGGTTTGAAGGGGGGTTCTAGCTCTCTCCTCTCCAAGGCTTGCCAGTTAATAGTCTTAAAGAAAGGGTGTAACCGGACATTTCCCACAATTCCTAGCCTGCGAGTGGGCTCTCTCTCAAACAACTAAAGAGAAAGAAAAGTAAGAAAGTTTAAGTTAGGAATATACCTTATTAAATCTCAAACACATTGCATTTCCAAACAAACATTGATACTGCCCATTTGGGTTTACATTATTATTATAAAGTTGTGCATGAACACATCAATTTTAGGCAATAAAATAAAAAACCATAGAAATTAAAAAAAGATTATCTCTGAAGCAGCAATAGTATCCTATTCACTCCAAAAGGAATTTATACTTAAACCAGGTGTATCTAAATCTTCATTCATTAAACAACAGATATACATTTCAAATGTAGACAAAAACATGAGAGCAAGAGTAGTGTTACTGAAGATCTCATTTGCCATTTTAATAGCAGTTAACATTCCCTTCACATTTCTACCAGCAAAAACATCCCAACGTTAGCATCAAAACTGACATCTTTCTTTTCCATCACATGCTACATACAGCAGGCACTATGAGATATCGGTCAGGGCTCTGGGAAAGCCACTGTAAGACTCCAATTGTCTCCTGGTAAAAATAGTCTTCCAGTGAACAGCTGGTGGGAGGCTTTCAGTTCTCATTCCACTAAAAGACTATTGCTTCAATTCATTTAGACTGATATTATGTTTTCAGTCTGATAAACAAAAAAATTTAAAAAAAATCCTCTGTACAATTTAGAGTTAATCATTCCCTTAAAACTTAATACTAAAAAAAACTAGGCCCTTTATGTTCAAGTCTCCACCTCCAAGCATCACCATACTCCTAAAATGTCACATCAACGTTTCATTATCAGATCTCCTTAGATTAAATTTTGACTCATTAGAATAAAAAGCAAAAGCAACATGTTTCGACACATGCTCTTTTGTAAATTTCATCTTACTAGTCTTGATCTTTGAGCTCATGACTGGTTTCTTCACATTATGTTGCTGTGTACCCACATCATTGATCCTGTTTGAAATGTTTTGTGATCCAAATTATATCTGGTAACTGGCAATGATCTATAAAATCAATTCTTGCTGCACTTTTCTATCAGTTTTCAAGAATTCCTCTCAACAAGTCTTCTATTTACAATATGCACGACTGAATGGAGTAACACAGAGTAGCAAGTGAGCAAAGATCAGTTGACTTGTCTTTTTCTATTTTGTTTATTTTTCTAAATTCATTTTCTAGGTGATTTAAACTGGATAACAAAGTCATCACACTCATGACATACATGTGTCACTATGTCTGACAATGAAAACCTATCTGATGCCAATCATTATAGTTTGCTCATGATTTCCCAAGTGAGATTTAAGTTTAAAAAAATATTGTTTTGATCATCTTTAGATTTCATTGTTCATTTCTGACTGCTATTAAAATGGTCTGCGAGCAAGACCTTCAATCCCCCATCTCTGACAATGTATGGGACTCTATTCTTGATCAGGTGCACTCATCCTCCATCTGCGTGCGAGCCATGCACTTCTGCAACTTAAAGTTGTCCACCAGGTACACTTCTCTAAAGTTAAACTGGCACACATTTACCCGAATGTAGACCCAACATGTGACAGGTGTATGACTGCACCTGCTACATTAGTTCACATATTTTGGTCAGGTAAGTTCTGGAAGTTAGTCTTCCATACCAGTTTTGCACTGTCGGATTGAGCCAAACCCCTATCTCCGCCATTTTTGGAGTTGCCTCAGAACTGGACTTACCACGATTCAAACAAAGAATGCTTTCATTTTCATTTTTAATTGGGAGAAAAATCAGGAGAGCTGTCTTATTAAGGTGGAAAGATCCGGCTCCACCTTCATACTCACACCAGATAAGCGATATTATATTGTGTATAGACTTGGAAAAGATAGCATTCACTTTCCGAGGTTCTGAAAATAGATTTTATAAAGTCTGGTAGCCAACTTCTTAACCTGTTTATGAGTGTTATCTTTGAGTACCCCCCCCCCCCTTTTTTTAATTTTTTTTTTGTAATTTTAAAATAATTTTAATTTTTTTTTAAATAATTTGTAATTTATTCTTTTTTTCCCCTTTCTCTTTCCATACATATTTATGAATAATGAACCCTGTTGTCATAGGGTTACCTTAGCATTATTTGGTATCATTTTGTAGATATAAGTATGCCAGACATTTCATAAGTGTCATCAACCCTCCAAGCTCAGTGATTGTGGCAAAAACTCTAAGGAACAACGCTGAATGTCCTTCTGAGTACCTCACTGCTGTCGTGGAGCTTAGGGACCGTCAGCAAATTACTGCTGTCAAGCAGCAGCCTGACAAAATATACAAATAAGCATGATGAATTAAGCCTCCAAAAAGTACGGCAGCATTGGTGGACTTCCGGTTTTCAAACTAAAGGCTTGAAAAAAAATTAAAGCAGATCCCCTTGATCCTGTATAGGACAAAATGGGTATAGATGATGGATGGATGGATAAACAGAACATTAAAAAAATGTGATTAATGTGCGAACAATCACGAGTTAACTACAAAAATCTTTCGATTAATCACGATTAAAAAATGTAATCGATTGACAGCTCTAATATATATGAGTTTAAATTTGATTATGATGCATTGATTTGTATCATATCTGTTCATATATTGCTAATGTTTAATAAAAAGACACTTGAAAGAAAGAAAAAAAATATTGTTTTGAAGTAAGCTAAAAGTTTTGGTCAAAGAAGAAGAACCTTTACATCACATTTTATTACAGAACCTTTTGAAGGTAATTTATCATTACTAATATTGCAGCTGTTTATCTTCATTGTATGAACAGTTCAGTACAAACCCTCTCAAGCAGATCTTTGGCCTCCTTGTTGATCCATCGGGGATAGTGTGGAGTGTCCATGCGGATGGACTCAAACAACTCATCCTCATCATCTCCATGAAAAGGTGACTGACCAATCAGCATCTCATAGAGCAAAACTCCAAATGACCACCAGTCAACTGAGAATGAGTATTGCTGTCCCAGGAGGATCTGAGTTGGAAACACAAAATTATAAATAAGAAATATTTACACAGACAATAAAACTTGTGTTCATGTGAAGTGATTAAACCAAATCCGCTGTAAATCTCGTTATTTTAGAACAAGACACCATTTCTAACTTTGGAGTACTATACCTCTGGAGCGATATAATCAGGAGTTCCACAGAAAGTTGTGGCGCGATTGTCTCCAAAAACATCCTCCTTGCACATGCCAAAGTCAGCGATCTTTATGTGTCCCTCATGATCCAGCATCACATTGTCTAACTTCAGATCTCTGGAAACAAAACAAAAAGAGGATTATTCAAAATAAATAAGAAATCTTTTGAGGACAATAGAATGTGTTTGCAGTTTAATACTTTTTTTTAAGGTATGCAATTTACCACATACTGAGCGTTACAATGAATATTTTTGTTGTGTTATAAATAGGGCTGGGCAAGTTAACGTGTTATTATCGCGTTAACTCATTAATTTATTGACGCCGACATTTATTTTATCGCGGGTTAATGCATGTTGCTCACATGCTTTTGTTTTGAAATGTCTGTTACTGGCTGCTGCGGAACCGAAAGAGAATTGGCAGGTAAACATGCGGAAGAATCTAAAACAGACATGGAGAACGGTTAAAATCCATGTACTTTACAGTTCGGGCTAACAACTCAGGTAGCAATTTTAACAATTCAGTCTGAAAAAAATGTTCTGGACTGCAACAAAATCTTTTAAACCCCTTTGTTCAAGACGATCGGGTCATTCCTCCATTTTACATCAGATCTGCTCCATGCGTTCACTGTCATGCTATTTTCTTAATTCGTTACTTCAGTGCGGCTCCATCTAATAGCGCAGATATGTAATGACAACAGAAAGTCTATTCCTCGATTATAAAACTACCCCCATTTTCGAGAATATGACTTCTAGATTATACTATATCGTACTATATTCGGGCCAATACGGTAGTTTGATTATTGACTGATTCAACAGCAGATGGGTGTCCTGCAATGCTGGAAATGAGCATCAGAAGATTCTGTGCTCGTCATGATCTGAGGAGAAGACGCAGAGCTGGAGAGCACTTTGGTTCGATCTATATATGAGCTGAGTTTTCATTCAGATTTCCACAATATTGCAAATATTATAGTATGTGATTCCAGTGCCGCCATGCTACCTGAACTGTCGCACAAAGTCATTTCTGGGTCACGTAAACTGGACAATTAAATATAAAAACAAATTCAGTCCCGTGACCTGTTTTCTAAAATTGAAATATAAAAAAATTGACATTTTTTTGTTTTTCTTGTGTTAGATTAAAAAAATGAAAAACAAAATAAGTCACTTTTTAATTTTTTTTAAATTTCTGATTGACAATTGAAAATGAAAAAAAAAACAAAAAACAAATGATACACGGATAATTACGGACTGATAAAGTTACAGAACTTTTACATGGACATTTTCATTCAAGTTCTCCCAGATGGCTGATTTGACAGAAACAAGGTTGTTTGTAACCACTGACAAGTTGACCTCCCCGTTAAAATGTTGTTGGTAGACTTTTATTTTTCTATAAAAACAAGATGACATTAATGCTCAGGCAGTTTCAATAAGCTTTATTTATTTTCCATTTTTTAAGATGAGATTTACACTAAATATGTGTTACTGACAAGTGCTGATGTAAAAAGTGTTCATAGTTCATATGGCAGCAGAACATTTAAATAAGAGTGCACTTTACACTACTTTTGAATTCATTATTTGATTTTGCGATACAATGCAATTAAATGTGATTAATCATGGAAATCATGCAATTAATCGCAATTAAAAATTTTAATCGTTGCCCAGACGTAGTTATAAATTCTAAATAAAGTGTTTAAAAGGTTTTGCCAGCAAGGCTGTGAAATGACACCAGCAAAGCCAGAAAAAGAAAAAAAAGGCCCTCAGGACCCAGCATTAAAGAACACTGGGAGAGAAACATCTAAACCATGGCAGTCAGCATGTTTTAGATGTTTCTGTGCTCCAATACACCTCATTCAAATGAAGGAATCACCATCATTTTGTCGTCAAGGTCTGCACATCTGTTAATGACCCATCAATTTGAGCCACATTTGTTGGAGCAGGATTTATCTAAAACATGCAGGGAAGTAGGTCCCGAGGACCTGGCTTGAAGAGCACGTTTAGGCAATTGGGTAAAGAGAGTATACATTGTCTTATCTTTCCTCTTTTCCCTGTTAGTCCATCTCTTTTGCAGCCCTGTTGTGTCCATGTGTTCAGGTTTACCCTGCAGCTCTCTTGGTCACCAAGTTATTGCTTTCTTTCTTTTTGGATAACCTAAAGTTCAGTGCTTTTGGTTAAAATAAAGAACTTTTGTTTGAAAAACTGTGACAGCTCTGGACATTGGACTAGCATTACACTGAGCCACATGTGCTTTGTCGACTTGGAGAAGGCATTCGACTGTTTCACATTGGGGTATTGTGTGGGAGATGCTCTGGGAATATGGTGTATTGGGTCTGTTGCTTGTCACTACATAACAGAGTCAGGGCCTCTGTGATCAACCTGCTGCCCCATGACCCCAACTCAGATAAGCGGGTGGATGGATGGATGGATGGATGGATGGACCATGACTTTTGAAAGATTTTTAAACACAATTCCATTTATTTTGCATATTTTAGGTAGTAGTTTGTATTTAATGTTATCATTTTGCCATTTTGATTCAATAATTCTTAGAATATAAGTATACTTTTTTTCATATCTTCCAAATCCTGCAGAGACCTGAAACCTGCTTAACATACAACATGTAATTAAAGTGAACATTGGGTTCACTGTTTATGGTGCTATAAATTCTATAGCTTAACTCTCTGATGTGGTAATGAAGTTGCAAGTTGGTAACTAGCACCCACAGTCACATTTTTCTTCCTTGCTTACAACTGCAATACCACACAATGATACTTTTAGAAAGAAAAGTGTTAAAGTGTGTGGGATTACCTAACCAAGCAGTTTTGCTCGTTCTAAATTCTTTTCACAATAAGATAAAGCTGAAAATAAATATTTGAGAGCCAAAGGAAAAAAAATTTCAAATGATCAGCTTTAAAGACAGTGATGATGGTTTCTCAAGTGCATGTACAGTAAGTACATTTAGAGGTATTTTATATTTTTGCTCTGACCTGTAGATGATCCCTTTGGAATGCAAGAACTGAAGACCACAAATGATCTCAGCAGAGTAGAACCTGGGAAGACAGGGACAGTCAGATATCAGTCACTCAACTCTGATGGAAAGCTGCAGTTTGGCAATCTCACTATAGAGTTGGCAGCCTAACGCTGGTGTCACTGCAGACTTGCTTCAGCGTAGACCTGAATTATTGAGGAGGACATTTGTATAGAGTAGAAGACAAGTGAATAACACTCTCATCATGTGAAACCCAAGAGCTTTGGTGAGCTAAAGGATTAGCCTATTGATGACCTGCTTCCTTTGCCATGTGTCAGGTGAAACAACTGGGTTCTGAAAGCAGACTGAGGCATGTAACTCACCTCCTTGTTGTTCACTGTAACTGATGTACTGAATAAGCTGTCTGGTTTTAATTGCTTAGTATGTCTCCCTGAACATCACTAGTCACAAATAAAGCCCTCATGGAAAAAAATAAGAGGCTGAAGCTGCATTATGAACAAAACAAAGAGGAAAAAGAAAAGAAAATGTGCATCTGATTGTGCATTTAAGGTAGAAATATCATTCTACTGTGAGATAAAACTCCAAGATCTCTCCAAGATAATGACATATAAATAATGGATACTTTATACCAAACTGATGCCAAAATTTTATACCAATAGCAGGATCAGAATTACTTCCTGATTATGCAGAAAATAAGGGTATCGGGATCAAAAAATGTTATGAAATACTGCCTTGCAGCTTCTTGTTTTGAGTCAAGGTAGAGACGCAATGGTACAAGTTGTTGAACTGAGTTAGCAGTATAGCAATTGTCATTATATCAGCAATAAGGAATTATTTTACATTGTAAAATCCCAGCAACAAAACTGTGGCATGCCCGTTAGGCAAAGCTGTGGCTTACAGTTGTGCTATGAATGTTGCTAAGAGTAACACAAGCAACCTTATTATGTATTCAAGGAGCCATCGTCTAAAAGAGCATGAGGATAACTGGTCAGACCAAAACTCTACAGTTGTCTTTTCAAAAATATTAGAAATTCCTTGACGAAAGCCAGGAAGCAACAGCCATAATGGACAAAATTATTAAATTCATTCTCTTGGGTGACCAGCCCTGTGGATGGTTGAAAATGTCTGCTTTCACAGATTAACTGAACTTCTGGAGTCACAATACAGTTCACAATACAGTTTGCCAGGTCCAAAATACACCTCTGAAACTTCTCTCCCTAAACTCTAAGACTGTGACTTAACATATTAATGTAAGCAAAAAGGGGTGCAGAAAATCAGCTTCATGACAGACATTTGGATCTCCAACGTATATGTCTGTCGCTTGCCTTTGTTAGGATAGGACCAAACATCGGTAAACCTTTCTCTTCAGCGTTCAATGCTAGATGCAAATGAGTTCTGTGGATCACATACAGACAAGTTGATCCAATAGCAATTGAGAAGATTCTGGTAAATGTCAGATTTATTTAACAAATTTTTAATAGATATTCTTTATTTGATATTAATTTACCATGACTGTCAAGATAAATCATGACTGAACTAGATAATAAAATATGTTCTGTGGTTATTACTGTCAGCGTGTGTCTACTCACGCTTTAGAAAACGTTTATACTGAGCTAGGTCATACAATAATAATAATAATAATAATAACAATAATAAATTAAAAAAATATATAAATAAGATGAAGTATTTACAACTAACTTAAGCACCTCACTGATTTGTTTTTAAAGAATTCACACTAATACCCCCTTCAGTCAGAGGGCAGAACCCACTAATTTAGTGCTAAGGAGGTTTGTCTGAATGTGTCCAACAAGCTAAACAAGCTAACACCCTCCCAGTCCACTTTAGCGGTAAGCCCTTTGAAAGTGCCAAGTCTGAATCAGAGCAGTGAGTGTGCAGTAACTTAAAAATAACAGAGGTTGCTGGACATATCACACACAAATAATCACCATAATTTATCAGGGAACTCATAAAGGAATGCAGCAAAATTGTAAAAAGAGATGAAAGGAAACTGAAGTGACAAGTGTTGGCTGCTCCTGCCAAAGAAGAAATTGACACAGAGCTGCCCCGGTAGCGCAGTGGTTAGAACACAATGCTGGTATGATGGTATTTAATGGTATTTCTAATGGTATTTAAAGCTCTGTCTGAATGGTCACACTCCTTCCTCCCGTATTGCTAACATGTTAAATAAATCGGTTATGTGTCTAAAAGTACTTTGACTTGTTAATTTTTAAAGACATCTAATCACAATATCGTGCTACATATTGATTGTAAAATGCAACAGATGTATCTGATGCAGCAACGCTACACATGCATCATTCATGAATATGTTCTCCTTTAGACTAACACTGATAGTTTATAGTATAAGCTGAATGCTCACTGATAGAATTAATGTACAAAGCACATAATTTTGATGATTTAAGAGAAGATAAAATCAACCCCTCTTTCTGAGTTGCTCGTTGAGAATAAATTATCTCGGAAGAATACTATCACTGAGTGAAAAGGACTTCAGCAGATGCCAACACAAGATCAGATTTCAGTGTTTACAAAGTACAGAGTTACTCTTGTCATCTCACAAGACAACTAAATGTTTAACTACAGGAAATGTAAATGGCACTGTGAGAGCAGTCAGTGCACCCAGTGATGAAGTGAAAAAGCATCATACTGTTTTAAAGAGGATAATATGATAAAGGTATCCATGTTCAACAGTATCAAAGTTTGACAATAAAAAAAATTAATATATTTTTATATCAGTTACAAAAGTATTAATTGCGCCATATCCTCTCAACATCACACTACATCGTCATCACTCTTTTACTTATCTCATTTAACCTTAATTGATCAGTTTCACAGCATCCACTAAAATGTTTTTAAATGTGTTTCTTTTTTTAAGCTTTAGTTGTTGGTTGATGGGTTCCCATCAACATGTTCTTTCACAAGCTTTTGCTGTTTTTCTGGAGGGATTTGTACAGAGTGAGGAGAGGAGGGTGATTGTAACTAATACCTCCTCAAACATACAACAGTACATGGGTACTAGCAATTTTTCACTCACTTCCACTTAACAAGGCCTGTCTGCTATTGAACAGGAGCTAATGATACCAACCAACCTGATGATATCTGGCTTCACTACATTATGGACAAGAAAATGCCCAGCATGAAGGGAATACAAGAGAGTAATCATAGTCTCTTCTTTACAAGAATTAGCTTTCAATCATCACATTTATTTTGCATGCATGAAAACTTGAGCAGCTAAATAAGCATGTGAGCACTCACAAACGACGGCAAGTGTGACTCACGTGGCTCTGTTGAGTTCAAAGCGTCCTTTCTCCTGAATGTGAAACATCAGGTCACCTCCATTCAGATACTCCATCACAAAGAACAAATGCTCCTACAGACAAGATCCATCTTTAGTATCAAGGACATGATCTCCATCAATGCTGCAGGGAAAATGTGACCAAATGCATTAAAAACATGGAGTAAGACTACCTTTGTCTGGAAGGTGGAGTAAAGGTGTGTGAGAAAGGGGTTTTCCCAGGCTAAAGCCAAGACTCTCTTCTCTACCATAGTGCACTCCACATCATCATCCATGAGAACAACATCCTTTTTCAGAGCCTTAATCGCAAAATACTCCCCACGCCCCTTCAGCTCTGCAAGGAGAACCTACAAAGACAAGAGATAAATGTAGATAAATCTGTGCATATTTGCTAAAGCTTGCTATTTTATAGATCTTCTACAATCTATTTCCAAAAATGAGCTAGAGTTTCTAATGCAGTTACAAAAGCTAATCAGTGTAAACTGGAGAGTACCTTGCCAAAGCTGCCTTTTCCTAACACTTTATGGAAGATAAAATTCTCCACATTAATGCGGGTCAAATGGGTAATACGAGACTGTGGCCGTGGGCTGGATCCTTCCCAAAGTCTGCCGTAGTGTGTCCCATCTAATGGACAAACAAAATGACCAGACACATCAATTACTGATTCACGTAACTAGTTCAAAGTGTGAGTTATTATTCTGAACAGAGTCTATGTGCAACTGTGCAAACAAAAAAATGTGCACTGACCACTGATTTCAAGTCCGGCAAGCTTGTTTACTTCATCATATATTCCAATATCAGGCATAGTAGGCAGGTTTGGATCTGAGCGGCGAGTGGATGATTTCTAGAATACAGGTAAAAGCATGAATGAAGAAAAATAAAGCAGACAGAAAAATTGTTTTCCATCAATGGCTTCCCATCTGCCTATTGTACACTGTAAATAAACACACTCAATATTTTTTTTTTCCTCTTTAGCCTTTTGTGAATGTCCCCAAAACAAAATATATTTTATCCTCAGCCACAACCTTTAACTAATAGGACTAATGAACACTTCTTTTGATAGTCCAGTAGGTGATATGGAGCTTGTTATGAGAGACTGGTGTGTCATATTATGTTCTGTTTGACAAATCATTGGGTTAAAAAAATAAAATAAAATAATAAAATAAAATATCAACAGAATTTACTGCTTTTCAAAATCAGGACATTTATGTTTTGAAATAAATCTTTTTCTGAATGTATATGAAAGGTGTCAGTTCATCCCTGAAACTGCATGACGGTTCTCATTTGAATCAATGTTATTGGCAGCTTGATAAGTTAAGATGTAAATATTGTGTATTTATTTTATAAATGTATAATTATGCATCATTGTATACACATAAGTACTTGTGATGTTTTCACTGACATTTTTTTCCATTTATTAACACTTATTGTTTTGAAAAAGGAAATTGTGAAATCTTTGTTACATGTATATCAATCGGAAATCCCCTTAGGCAACATCTAAATAAGACATGCACAGTTATTCATTAATCTGGTGCAACTGAACATGTTGCTGTTATGTCTAAATGATACCACAAGTACTTCTCTGAAATGTCTTTTTTCAGGGTAAACAGAAGTCCGGCACAGTAACATATGCATCACTTTCAACAGGGCACAAGTTTGAACTGCAGCTGTCATATTAACGAACAGACAGGCACAGCGGCTCTGTGTTAATCTGATATGTTATAATCTGTAAAGGGAAGTCCTACAGATCATATCATTAAATAAGTAAATAATAGCACCGCCCAAGCTTTCTTCCTCCATGGTTTCACCTATGATAATTAGCAAAAGCATCAACCTGTTTTTCACAACAACTGAGCTAAATGAACAAGATACTGTAAAAAAACTGTAAAAAAAAATTAAAGTAAAAAAAAAAAAAATCCATACACCTTAAACAGCACAAGGAGTGTTCTTTAAAGCACTCTCAGTGTACCAATCATGATGTAGTACATTAAAGCTAAAATGTATATGCAATGTATTAAAAGACATTTAATTAGTTGGCATGATACTTGTGTGAATTTTGTGTTGGCTTAAACACTTTACTGTGCACGTATGGATTTGTAACTATGTTCATTAACTCACCTGACTGACTTGTGTTAGAGCTTCAGCTAGCAGTTTCTGGTTGATGCCACACAGGTTGGCTACTTTATCTTGACACTTATGATGGACATTCATGGCACAATCTGCCAACAGAATAATACATGTCTGTCAAAAACAAAAGCACACTTATACATCAGTAACCACCTGTTCAATCATATCTGCAATGTACCTTCACACTTAAGGCCTTGTTTGACCAGACCCCACAGCAAGCTTCCACAGTGGTCACAAAAGGTGGGACTCATGTAGTTGTTGATCTTGAAACGATGTGGCATGTCAATTTTAAACCGCTCCTTCTGGAACTGTGGAATCAAAAGGGATTCATCATCTCCATGACTGACTAATATTGTACCAGCTGGACACTTATATTATGTTTTTCTTTTTTTTGTGTGTGTGTGTGTGTGTGTGTGGGGGGGGGGTCCATAGGGCTGGATTGAAAAATGTATTTCCAATCCTGGCCATAATTCTAATTTAAAAAGTGGTGTGTTATCATTTCCATGTGTTGTTCATGTAAGCTATATATTTCATGTAAAAATATATTTTACATGAAATAACCACTTTGAATAACAAAAAGCATAAACTAAACTAACTACTGGACACTAAACTTGAGACATATGGAGAATGCTAACAGTATGTGGTGTGCTGCAAAAAAGCACATTACAACGTACCACAGTATCACGACTGTTGGCAGCAGTACCAGTACATCTGCCAATGATTTTGTCTATGCATTTTTTATGGATAGCTGCATTGCATTCTGTAAAAAAAAAATCAAAGAGTTAAAGAGAGTCACATTCTTCTTTTGTTATACATACTATAATAAAACAATGAGGAGGCATTTTCCTCCAAGGTCAACAACACATTTTAATTTATACCATCAAAACATCAAACTGCTATTTAAGTTCCAACACAGTGCATCCTTTCTTTAATTTTTGTACACTTACCTCTGCATTTATAGCCTTGCTTGTTGAGTCCCCTGTGGGATATATAGAGATATAGTCATCAGACCATTGCATACAGCTAAACAATTTGTGACCATGCACACTTAGCATGCCATTTAACAGGCTCCTGGATTAATTTCCCAGATTTCTCTGGTATGTTTTCTCAGATAAAACATACCAGTTTTCTACCAGACAAAAGAGACATGGACCAAAACAACAAATTGGACACTTGTTTTGAAGAGAGCATTTGCAGGAGAATCGCCTGTCATCCACACTTTTACAATGCACTGTAGACTGAATACAAGAGAATGCATGGGAAGCTGTGACACAGCTGACCTAAAAGGCATTACAAAAAAGACACAGAAATCCTGTAGGAAGCTTAAGTTTTAACATAAGACATCAAGTAGCAAAACTCGCTTGCTTGACCTTAGATATAACACACTGAGTATCTCTGCATATCTCAGCCACCTCTTGGTGGCTAAGATATGGATGCCCTTTGCCTGAGTGCATCAGTGCTAACCCAATGTCATCTCACTCTGCCATCCGCTTTGCCACTGGAGCTCCCTTCACCACTCACCACTGCGACTTATACAAGCTGGTTGACTGGACTTCTCTTCATACCCGACGACTTCATCATTGGTTTCTTCTCATCTACAAATCCATCCTTGGAATCACACCCCGTTACCTCTCGTCCCTTCTGCAATTCTCACAGCCTGTCCGTAACTTACGTTCTACTGCCTTTATTAACCTCTCCATACCCAAAGCCCGAACTCTCTTTGGACGTAGTGCCTTCCGTTTCGCTGCAGCCTACGACTGGAACAAACTCCAACACACCCTCAAACTCTCCACACTCACCTCACTCTCTGTTTTCAAACATAACCTGCTTCACATCACACTTGACTCTTGCACTTGCTAGCACGCCCCGTCATGCCATAATTGTTGTCTGACCGTATTTTGCTTTGCACTGTATTTATGTATTTTTTTTTAAATTTATATTTATTGTTATTATTATTATTATAATTGATGTTCTGTTGTTGATGTGTACTTTTACATAACCTTGTTGTTTTAGGTTCCCCACCCCCCTTTCCCTTTAACGAGCCTTGGCTTGTCAGGCTGCTGTTGAAAATAAGAATTTTGTTCTTAATTTGCTTGCCTGGATAAATAAAGGTTAAATAAATAAAAATAAAAAATGTGTTACAACAAATCTTGCACTCAAACCGCTAGCTTCTTACTCAAAAAGACATGACATGAGGGTACATATGGAGGCTGTGTGCAAGTGGCACCAGTCACATGACAGTTCACCTCTCAGAAAATGAATGTCAACACTGTTCTATGGTTTAACCCTGGCTTGCTGCTCCCCTCCATGGGTATTCAACTTCCCCAGTTCTCCCTCTACTCCAGTGGAAATAAGGGGGTTTGATATTAGAGGCCCTCAGTGTTCCAGTTAAACATTTAAAAATGAGCAGACTTGAAATACTATGTAAAGCTATAATATTATGGTGCATCATAGACATTACTGAGGCTTTAGATTCAGGCTATCCACAACTAAAAAACACGATTAACTGATTTTGAATATGCATGCTCCTTCCAATGCAATCCAAAAGCAAAAACAAATCTAGCACTCCTTAAATTGCTGTATGACAGCAATTGAATTGCTTTGGAAATGCTTTGAATTTAGAATAATGTTACTAAAGAACAAAATGCATACAAATTATATGCAAGGACTGCTATACAGTTGTATCTGTTCCACAAAGCAGCACATGTAACCACCTGAAAACACACCATAATATGATAAAGGACAATGAATGCAGGAAGGTAAAGAAAAACAATGCAATGGTTGCTGCCATGAATTGCCCAAACTCAGATGTTGATAAAAATGAGTTCGTAAAGCACATCAGCATATCAATCCAGCTCATAAAGGCTTAAATCAACAATTCAATCACATTCTATTTGACTAAAGATGTTCAGGACAAAGGTGCAGTGAGGTTCAAAAGTAGCAATATCTGCTCTCTGCAAAAAAAAAAAATGTGTGAAGAAATAGTAGGGATCTTACAGCTGTCTTTGCTACAACTGTTAAACCAGAGAGTGAATTGCTGATGGAAGAAATGGGCTCTTGGACCTTGCAGAATTAAAGATTTCTCTGCATCACAACGAAAACTAGATCAAATGCAGCGATGGCAGCTTTTTTGGAAATTCAATTCAATTCAAATTCAAAAATACTTTAATAATTCCCCAAGGGGGAAATTCAAGAAGGGGGAAATTGGACTGGGACTGGGCTCCAGCATCTTGACCATAGGCTCCATCCAGCAACAGTGCTCCAATTTTACATTAATTCTTTTTCCTTTTTAAAAGGAAAAACATCGATATAATTATTCTAAATACTGAGTTATGATAAACTGTAGGCTGATTGTGGTTTTGTCTCCAAATACTTGTCTGTAAATAACAAAAATAATATAAGAACTGCCGTCATTTCATCTGCAGTTTTGAGGAACCAAAACTAATTTCAAACGGAAATAAGAGTGATATATAGTCATGATCTGAACAAAAATAATAATGATAATCCTTTTGGTCATAATTGTGCAGCCCTTCCCCCTCATCAAAAAAAACAAGATGTTCAATACTTAATCTGATTTATCTTAATTTTACAGAGATCACACACTCAGACGGCCATATGAAAAGAAGTTCCTAATAGCTGTATCATTCTGTCTTATGTTGCAATCTATTTCCAATCATGAAGGCATGTTTATAGAACTGCAATGTAGGCTGGACTGACCAGACAAATTCCCTGCACACCGAGCAGAAAGTGGGCTGTCTGAAGAATGTGGCGATGAACTCGTGGTTCTTAATGAAGTGGATCTTGGCTTGCTTGATGGCTCCTCGTCTACGGTTCAGGGTAGGAGCCTCTTTCTCCTTCGCAGCCTGCTTACTCTCTTCCAGATTCAGAGAGAAAAACATGTCAATTACTGCACAACACTGGAAGTGGAAAAACAAGGTTAGTATGTAGATAAAAGTTTATAGCCTCATTTATAATCTTAGGGAATATATAATAACCGCCCATGTTAAAGTCTGTAAACGATCACAGACTGAGCAAAGGGAAAACAAGGGAACTGGCTTCATAGTGTTTCTATACATGAAAATGAAAGTCTTCCTCTTATGGTTTAGTTTAAAGCACAAACTTAAAGTATTTAAGTAAAGAAACCAATGAAGAAATACAAAGAAAATGTTTATTTTATATTTCCTTTTACCTGTATCCGCATCCTCCAGGAAATACTGCACTGCCATCATCACTTTCCCAGAAGGATGGAGATCCACCTGAACACAAAACACACATTCAGTTAAACAAGACTCTCAGACACTTGCTTAAGACATAAGACAATCTTTTTCAGTCGTATCTTGTCCTACCCAAAATTCAGCACGTCCATTGGCTTTTTTGCAGCGCTCAGCAAGAACAGACACGCCTACAGTGACCTCAGCTAGAGGCTCCTCTGCCGTCTTCATCAGTAGCACTTCAAGCACACGACCCTCATATATGTGTGCATCAAAGCTGGCCTTCCAGGCAGGGTACATGGTGGGTTTTCTCTGAACCAGTGTCTTGCCACGTTCTAAGGGCAAGATGAGAACAGAGGGGAGGACAGAGACATAACTTTGTGCTTTCTAGCACAGGAAACAAGACTATATGTCAACTTTATTTGCAGAAATGTCAATTTCTTTAATAGACAAGATGACATTAACTAAGATTCTCTCACCAGTTGTCAAAGCTTCTTTCATCTTGATTGCACAGAAGGGCGGATCAGCCATAGGAGGCAGGATGCCCAAATCATATGAATTAAAAGCAATCCTCAAAAAAGGAGCCATGGTGACGAGTACCAGGTTCACCTGATCTCAGGCATAGACAAAAAGAGTGTTATCTTGGCAGCATTAATCTATTACACCATCTAGTTACACAGACAGTTAGTTCATCTTCATTTCCACTCATAATTCCACTGACATTCATAAGGTTAACAATCTCATGAAGAATTATCTATATCTCATATCTAAGAACATGTGTGTTGTGAGACAAAACAATATCAGAGAAAGAAGATAAGTTACTGTTGCTGTTGTTGTTGTTGATGTGTGAGAAATATATTCAGAACACATTCTTGCCCCTTACCCAGTGAAACATCTGCACCCACATTCAAAAACAATAGATTGGTGTGTCAGCAAGGGCTGAGCAAATTATGTTGAACCCCAGTGAAACTCAAAAAAAAAAAAAAAACACTTTGAGGAATTTAAACTTGAACACACACAAAATATGTTAACCCTTTAATCAACAACAGAGTACTGCAGAACTCCTTCAGCCTAACTTCAAAACTGGTTGATGTCAACACAAATAAAACTAAGTCTAACTATTATTGTACCTGGAATTTGGATTATACACCTTCCAAATTCACCAACTTAAAATAAAGGAATATAATAAAATATATATCCATCAGTTGTGCATCAAATGTGAAATACAACCCTGAATTCTGGATAAGTTGGAACATTTTTTAAAAACGTGAATAAAATGAAAACTAAAAGGCTTTCAAATCACATGAGCCAATATTTTATTCACAACAGAAAATAGGTCTCCTTTCTCTCCTCTCTACGACACTGTCTGCGTCGACCTACAATTTTTGGGTAGGTGCACTGGAGTGTCTGCGTTGTGTTTTAGAGCAACATATGCTCCCCTCCAGACAACATCTATCTCAGGGAAGGACTTGTGCATTTCAGTAAGACAATTGGAAAACCACATACTGCAGCTATTGTCTGGCAGTCCAGATCTTACACCTATAGAGAACATTTGGCACGTCATTAAACAAAAAAGATGACCACAAACTCTTCAGTAGCTGGAAACCTATATCAGGCAAGAAAGGGACCAAATTCCAACACCACAACTCCAGAAACTCATAACCTCGATGTCCAGACACCTTCAACTGTTTTGAAAGGAAGAGATGCTCCACCATGGTAAACATGCCCCTATCCAACTATTTTGAGACCTGTAGCAGACATCAAATTTGAAATGAGCTCAATTGTGGATAAAATTGTAAAAACTTCTCAGTTTAAGACATTTGTTATGTTCATCCATGTTCTGTTGTGAATAAAATATTGGCTCATGTGATTTGAAAGTCTTTTAGTTTTCATTTTATTCAAATTTAAAAACTTTTCTGGAACTCGGGTTGTATGTGGTGAGGCTGAAATACTAGGGAAGGATCAATAACCCCCTTTGTGTAGGGCATTGGTTACTGTGTGTATCATTTAGTGCTTGTGTAAGCCTATATATGCTACAGAAGGAGCCAAATCATTTTCTATGACAATCTCTGTGACTTCAGCTTATGTGTGTAATAAAGTAGATACAGCCCATTAATTAACCATGTAGGTCAGGCATGCTAATACTGTTTTACATTACAATTGTTTCAATTCAACACCCTCAAAGCATAAATGCACAATGTTGGATAGATCAGCATCTCTATAGTGCCTCTGCTACTTGTTTATGTCACTGTCAGTGTGTATTCTAAGTGTTTACTGTCTGATTGGTTGCAGTTCCAACAGTGGAGGTGTTTGACTGTACTACAAAGGCAGAACGAGCCTGAACATGTCCAAATAAAAGCATGCTGTGCTCTGCAGTCAGCCTAGATGGTATTCACATCCCAAAAACCATAACCACCCACACTGAGCCAGGAAAAGTAAGACAGAAAAAAACAAAAAAACACAGTCAAGAAGAAAGTATGCACTAAAAAGGAATGTGATCAACAACAGTGTTCACCCACTCACTGCTTGCTGTCAGCTGTGATGTTGGGTTTTTGAGTTAATCAATAGCGAGCACAGTGTGTGATTGAGGGCACTAATGATTGATTCCCTGGCAGGCTGTTTATGTGGCATTTTGATTTGTCCCATCCGTTAGTTTCAGAAGCGATGTCCCATGACAAAAATGTTGTCAAATGTAAGCTTCTTTGTCAGCTTGGTGAAATCTATTTCCTGACATCTGAATTAGTCACCAACACAAAAAAGTGTTTATTTGGAGGAGTAGATAATATTATTATTATAGCTATACTATATATATAACCTATAACACCCACAAGCTCTGCTTAAAAGCCATGTAATCGCAGTTAAAAACTGGATTTATAAATGTCAGTTTGTATTTCATTTTTTAAAATATTTGATTAGATGATAATTAACAGCAAAACAGGAAGCATGATGTATAATGTAGTTGTAATAGCAGGTATCATTAGCTTGTCTAGTTACAAAAAAAATACCGTGAAGGGGAAAATAAGGCATGAAAAAGGGTCTATGAGCTTTCCTCTCAGTGTAGTCTCAGTATTCATAATATTTTGATTATATGTGTGTGTGTGTGCACATATCTAAGGAGATTGCTCAGTAATCAGCTGTTTGGATGAAGAACAATTCCCTGCTATTTATGGAGCGGCTCAAATTGACACGGATTTTCTGTATTAGGCTACATTACACCCTTACTGGTTAATGGTGGGATTAGAAGCTCCTAACAGGTACCTCAAACACAAGTACTGGGAGGGTCACACAGACTTTTTGAACGAGTCTTTCAGCCCGATGCCTCTGATTTGCTTTATGTAAGAGCGGATGTGGTTGATTTTCGGTCGGTTGTCACCTCGTGTGTGACTCACGCGTCAGTTTGAAGCCAGATTTTCTTTGAGAAAGGGTCTTTACACCCCCGTCCATCTTTTCCGGACCTGCTCTCATTCCTCTCATCGCTCCCAGTAAACTGGGACCCGTGAGATTTTTCCATGTCTGAACTGGTATTCCGCCATAGCCACATCCCACATTCCCACAGAGTGTCACACATTTTGACAGAATTTAAAGTTGTTGCCAGTACAAGCGCGAGCGGATCCTGATATGCCACCTGTCAACACCTGGACATTTTCTCTGTATCTTCTTATTGTTGACCTCGTACTGCC
Organism: Hirundichthys speculiger; assembly: GCA_018398805.1. Taxonomy (NCBI): domain Eukaryota; kingdom Metazoa; phylum Chordata; class Actinopteri; order Beloniformes; family Exocoetidae; genus Hirundichthys; species Hirundichthys speculiger. The sequence continues at coordinate 1,816,129 of JAGFBZ010002207.1, read as the reverse complement.
GTCGTGTATGACGGGTCACAGAATCCGTCTCAACAGCCGCCAGCATTTCAGTTTTTTTTTTTAAAAAAAAGGAGGGCAAAAAAAATACCAGCGAAAGTTGTTAATTACATACATGTTTGTTTCTCTTTTTTTTAAATGTATCGACACGTTACTCCAATAATGCAACGCGATATTCCAACGAACAAATAGTAAACAAATAGTTCACAGTTAGAAGTAAAACGTTAAAACATTAACGTGACAACTTGTTCCTGTGCAGATGAAAGACGGAGGAAGAGGCGGAGGAGGAGGAGGAACGTTTTGGGGGCTTCTGGGTGCAACTTTCTGCAAACTGCAACCGTGACAGAGTCAAATCTTGAAAAAGTTCGACCGAAAAAGATAATAATGGCAGTCTCACCTCGGCAAATGTCAGCGTTGGCTCCTTTTCACCTTGTCCCGACGGAACTTACTCTGCTTCTTCCTCTAGTTTTTCGCTCTGTGATTCCGTCGATTGAGGAAGTGTGGCGCGCGCTCGCAGAGGCTTTGCTCTGCAGGCTGTGACGTTCACCTGGTACAGACACGCTCGCGCTCGCGCATACTGTCTCACACGCAGGACGTTTCTGTGCCCCAATGATGGGAGTACAGGGTACCCAGCTGACTGAACTTTAGTGAAGTAAAGCTCAGCTGACTTAAACACATTCATTATTTTCAGTGACACATTTTCTATTTCATCTACTGTTCTTGCAGATGTAGCTCTGCAGACCTGTTGACCACTTGAACTGGAAAAAAAATAGGCTAAGCAATTATTATGAATTAATATCTGCAATGCTAGTGAGTGTGCCCCAGATTTATATCCTGGTATGTAAATAAATAAATAAATAAATATTTGAAGCATTCCTTTGATAAGGGGTGGAGTCATGTGACAGGGACTTTAGGCTGCAGGGGTAGTTTTGAGGTTTGTGCAATCAGATTTTGCTGGTGAGGGGGAATCAGATTTTCCTCTTGTAACCAGATGATATTGTCTTATTCTGAACTAGCACATGCACTCCAAATTATACATTTTCTTTAACTGTCTCCTGCTTGGAGACACGCTCTCTCTCACACATGCCAAGTGAACCATTGTGATGGGATTGTATTAAATAAATATTGGCTGAAGTGAAAAGAAACCAAAACGAGTAATGATAAATCTTTCAATTAGAGTCGTAGTTAAAGGCACAACTTACACTGAACTGCATTTAAGTAAAAGTAACATTGAACCTGGTGTTGGCAGGCTAAGAGAGCATGGGTGTGCCAGTGTTGCCCTCACCCATTTAAGGACTTACATAACAGGCAGATTCTGACTCATGGCAGACACAGGAAGTCTACAGTGGAGACTAGGTGTGTGTGCGCTCTCTGAAGACTTCTCTGATAGGCACGCCTTCAAACCTCAAGAAAGCTTGTTCTTCTTTTTTCTCCTCTAGCACACACCCACACGTTCATCCACACATAACCGCTGTCATGATCCACTGGGGTGCAGAGGGAGAACATACCGATGTTAGATCTAGCATGGAAAGATTGAAGAGAACCTGTTGATCCACATAGAAATTTTATGTGAATGCAGAGGATAAGTTTGGAGAAAGAGAAAGGAAAGCACAATGCAGACTTAATGTTTCGGCAACAAATGTTGTAAATCTTCAGCCTGAGGTGTGCAGTGTGCTGGAGACTGTGTTCTCCCCTGCTTCTCCTTTTAAGAGAGAATGGTCTTTTTACAGCTTTAGTAAAGGTGGAATAATTGTGTGTGTAACATTGACTTAACAGAATAGACTGTAAAGAGTTTGCAAAGTGGGACAGAAGAGTGTGTCCTTCTACTGTTCCAGCCTCTCCAGTTCTTTTCTTTACCCTACTCCTTTGAGAGATGCAGAGAAACACAAAAGGTGGGAACCCAAAAATGTCAAGGCAATGTCAAGTGGACTGAGCTTTTTTTTCTTTTTGACTTTGTGTTAAATATCCTGCTGTTGCATAATGAACTATTTTCCTTTCCCCCTGAGGATATGCTGCCCACACGGCAGTATGCAGTATGAAGGATGAGGAGCCATGCTGTTGGAGCTCCGGACATTTTTTTAAACACAGCATTGCCTTCTCAGACTAACACTGATGGGCAGAGTGTGTCATTGCAGGTTTGTCAATTAATAAAGTTCACAAAATTGTGCCATTGTAGCATTGTGTGTAAAAAGCCACAGAGGAGGAAGTTCAGTACAGAACATATTTCTGCTTTTTTAGCACCAGTTGTTAATGATTCTTGAGGCTGTACACATATAACAGAGCTGAATGTATTTGACCTTACTGAGTGGGCTGTGAGAATGATTGATTATTTGCTTCTCTCTGTATTGATCCTGCCTGCAACAATGTAGAAGAAACATTATGACAATATCCCTTCCGCGATGTAGAAGAATTCCCATCACTTACTTGAGCTCACTAAAACTTTCATAATTTGTTTTCACATTTAATTAGCACACAGAGGATAATTAAAGGGTATTTCGGAATTGGCGTACAATATCCAGATACCTTTGACTTCCATATACTCAACTATATTTTCTGTTTGATGACCAAAAATCAACAATTTCCTGTTTCCAAATCATTAGAAGTATGTATGCTGCCAGATAAAATTTAAGACCTGTAACCTGCTTGAATTTTGGCAGTTGGCATCCTATAATGATTAGATTTTTTGAACCCATTATCTCTTTGTATGCCCTTCATACATGGGAACAGTTACATGCGTTATGTTCCATTGATGAGGAAATGATCCCTTTTTAGCTGCATTTGCAAAACGCACTGAACCAATTACAATGAGAAAAAGTTATTCCACTATTGAGGATGATGAAACTGATGAGAGCAACAGAAAAGGGAGACTATAACTGGGACGAGAAAGGGAGAGCAGAGTGATAAATGATCTGTCCTTTATCTAGGACAAGGTGTCTGCAACTTTTCTGCAGCCCCAGAAAGCAAACTTTGTGCATGATGTTATTCTGGGTCAGGTAGCCTCCGGGGGAAGGGGATGGGTAGAAGCAGCGCGGGCCTGTCCTTTCACTGGCCACATAGCACACTGGGCTGCATATCCCCCACACTGTACTCTCCAACAGCTCAGGAGTGTGATCTGAACCATTTGCCAGCTTAATATTTCATCAGAGCAGGGCACATATTAACCATGTATCGGCACAGACAAAAAAAAAAAATAGGAGTCTCACAAATGAGGCAAAAAAAAAGTTTTGTTGAGTGCGCTGAGCACCATCAGCAACGAGAGAGGAAGTGGGTAACAGCCCATTGTACTTTTAGTTTTAAGCCACCTGCCATCTAGAGGACATTACAGGAATTAAAAAAAAAGACAGACAAAGACAGTTTCCATTATTATAGCAGATTTGAAAGTATGTAATTGTAAATAAACTTCATAAATCAAGTACAGTACAAGATCAAGACACTGGTTATGTAGCTCAGTGCATTCAAGGATTTACATTTCAGTCCAAGCTAACACCTCTGTGCTCAGACAGATAAGGAATTTTTACACAAATATAAAATTACATTGCACTTATTATAAGAATTTAAATTATTATTTCCTCATTTTCCAAGTAGTCAGTAAATAATTTGTAGTAGCTGAAGCGGTTCCAATGGTCTGTTCATGCTTTATATATATGTGTATATATAAATTATATACCAGTGCAAAATGCGTCAAAACTACTGATTCACTCGCAGGACTGCACTCTGACAATACTGTACACAGTCAAGCAACAAACTCAAAGTCTTTTATACATTCTTTGAAACAATCTGTGTTTCCAAGTATTGGTCTTGGAAATGGAGTGAAAGAGCACTTATTAAAATTAAGGCATAACTAATTCTAAATAAAAATGAGGCCGTTCCAGATTTGGGCATTTCTGAGTTTAGCTTAAGTGTGTTGCTATTTCTTTTCTCTATGTAAACAATAGCAAAAATGACTTTGTGAAAATGTAGTTTTGTCCATTTTTTAAAAAGAAGTTAATATATTCAATGTGCACAAAATGTAGTTTAAATTTAATATCTTTCTTTCCAAAGATGTGATAATGATCCAATAACTTTCCCATGAACTGCAGGAATGTTGCTGATCAGCTGCTGGGTGCATTACAGTTGGGGTCAATGTAATGTTCCAGACTGGCAGCTATCTGGGCCAGTGCTTCTCATGGCTCTTCACACCTGCTGTAACAGCAGGCAGGTTACTGGAGGTTGACAAAGTAGGTGATCGTGTCCTCTCCCAAAGAACACAATGACTTCTTCTTTTCTGTCCCGCTGGACAAGTTATAACACGCAGACATATCAGAGTACTGTCTCCTTCCTATCATTTTACTTTGGGTTCACAGTCAGTTTTTATTCTCTCTTTTTTTCCAGGATCAGGATTTGCAGAAGAAGAAAGGGAGCAGATTGTTTGATTTTATAAATTTGTGGCTTCCTCCATGGCATTTACCCACCTGTACAAAGGAAAAGAGTTTAGATTAGGAAACACAAATACATGATGAACAGTTTTGCCAAAAGAATCATTTGTATCTGCTTCACCACGATGGATTGCCATCTAATTATCTACACAGGTTTTATAACATAAGTTAAGAGTTGCCCGAGTAACTTTAACTACTTCTAACTTTTCTACTTCTGTAAAATTTGTGGCCAGACAATGTCAAAACTTCAGAAAGCAGGATTTAAATGGTTAGTCTGCAACAGCAAGAAGCATGTAATTACAGCAGTAATATCTATCCATTCTCTTAATGCTCTATCATTAGCACTGAGTTAAGCATGTTTCTCACCTCTGGGCTGTAAAGTTATCCTCAGCTTTAAAAGTGTAATACAGAGTGTTTTTGTGGTATAGCTGGAAGACATTGGTGTCCTCATCTTCACCACGCTTGTCAGGCAGCTTCACTGTGAAACCCAGCAGAGGTAAACTCTCCGATGCTACCTTCTCCTGTACATACAAGATTCATCATGAGACTAATACATTTATCAGTTCTAATAAACAGTGCGTTTATTCTTTTAGATTTGCTGTCTATGTTTAGCCAATGGCTTAGCCTAAAATTGCATTTAAGGGTGAATATGTGCTCTTCAGGTTAAGAGGGAGTGCATATTTCTCCTCACCTCTTGGCCTCGGTAGGTGTAAAGCACCTTGTCTTTTAGAAGAAACCAAAGTCTCTTCCAGTTCCTTTTGGTCTTCTTGCTCCGCTGTAGGCTGCCGCTGATGGAGCCTTCCTCCGACACTGTGACCTGCACATCAGTTGCAACTTTATAAATAAAAACAACTAATGACTGTTACATTTTGTGAGAGACATTTTGTAAAGTTACCTGGGTGAAAGTGAGAGTGCCTTTCCGATGTCTCCAAATATTAGGCGGATGAATGTTTTGGAAGACAGCAGAGAGTGGACGACTGGAGCGGCTCACCTGAGGACTACCTTTGTCTGACCGTGAGGACACATCTCCTCCTTTAAAGACAAAAGGCTTCCTTTTACCCAAAGTGGAACACAGGTATCCAACTGTGACTTATGGTGCATTGTTTGTGAATGATTGACATGTTGTCTTTAAACCACTTTGTAACTAATTTACTAATAAACTAATTAACTAATAAACTAATTTAGCAGTTTGCTTGGGGTCATTGTCCATTTGGAAGAAATGTCCAAATGTCACGATGGTCATTATGGCCAAACAGTTCAATTTTAGTTTCATCATATCACAGGAGATTGTGCCAGTGTGCATTTTCAAACTGTAATCGGGCTATTTTATGATGCTTTTGGAATAATCGCTTCTTGGCTGAGTGGCCTTTCAGCCCTATTTCAGAACAAGACTCATTTTACTGTGGATAATGACTCTTATTATCTTTGGCCACCATTTCCACAAGGTGTTTTGCTTTTGTTCTGAGGTTGATGCACAACTTTTGCACCAGAGCATGTTTATCTCTGGGACCTGTCACCTTCCTGAGCAGTATGATGGCTGGACATTCCCATGGTGTTTACACTTGCAGATAGATGGTTGAACAAAAGAAAGTAGCACATTTAATCATCAGGAATTATCTGGGGTGAAACTAGTAGTTTAGCAGACAAGTTTAGCGGGCGCCGCTTTGAACTACCTGTCCTATCACAGGAATGTTTTTCAGACCTATAGAGGTTCCTGACAGCCGTTTTATCAAGGCCATTCCTGGAAATGGAGACATGTCAACGATCTGGCCCTGAAAAACTACCCAGGAACCCCCACTAGTGGAAACGCACTTTATGTAAACTTCTGACTTTGAGGGAGGTAATAAAAAAAAAAAAACATCTAAAAAAATTTATATCTGTCATTACTCTGGCATTTAACAAATAGAAATAATTTTGCTATTCCTAACTGACCTAAACAGGAAAGAATTAGACTAATTTGAAAAATGTTACACATACACACACATATATATAAAACTAAGGACTTTTTAAGTAAAAAAAGAAACTTAAAATACCATAATACCATGATAATACTGTATCTGGCCGTATGGCCATGACCTGTATAGGGGCTCTGTTCTCCGAGTTAACCAAGTCACACTCAAAATTAAGCATTAAGTTAAGCATGGTGCATCTATCCATTTAAAGATGTAGTTCAGTTTATCCAAGCAAAGTTTTCTTACCTCTCTTCTTCAGCTCGTTGTAACAGTGATCGCACACTTTGGCCATGCGGTCTTTCATGTATTTCAGTGGATACCTGTTTCTGGAGCAACTTCGACAAACAATCTGTGTTAGAGAACAAAACACAAACAAATAAAATGAAACAAGCTTCGGAACTTTTTTAAGTGCATTATGCACAGACAGTAATCTGATTACTGGCACAATTTGTTTCATCAATCATGTAGAAATTTCCTTCTGGACATGTTTGAAGTTTTGAAGATAAGTCACTTGGGAGGGGGCTTGAAATAAGTATCTTTGACTATTTTGGATTGTTTTAATATAACTTACTCTTCCACAGCCATGGCAGTGGTGTCTGCGAAGAGTGAAGCTGAAATCTGAGGTGCAGTTCATGCACATCATCACTTGTGAGACAGGGACAAGGGTGGGAGCTTTCTCTCCTAGGAACATTCTAAGACGATCTCTGGGCTGGCAGACGCACACAAACATATCCAGTGTTTTATCACAGCTATGGGCTGATTGCCAGAAATCTCATTCTGGTAAATGCAGATTAAAAATGTTACTAATGACATCATGCAGCGTTGCTCACCTCTCCTGAGCAGTTGTTTAAAGCTCTAGAGCCTCTTGTCTGTTCAGTCACAGCACGGTTAAGAGTGTAAAACCAGTCCTCTCTTTCAAGGAAGGAGCTGCAAAAAGTACCCACAGACACCAAACATTGTGCTGATTTAGATGTCACCAACAGCAAACATCTTGCATATTAGCTGTACAAATTTAGTGATCTAAAGCTAAGTTTTTTTTTTTATCAATGCTATGATTAGATATTACCCATAATTTTATACAGCATGACTCACCTAGCAGCCAAAGTGATGGAGATGTCCGCTCCCTCTATTTTCAGCACATTTTGTATATTTTCTATAATGGGTTTACTGACCTGGACAGTCAATCAGAAACATCAAGAATCATAGATCAGGCATTTTCATCAAGGAGGGCAGAAGGAAAGATATGGTCTGACAGGCAATATATTGAACTCTCATTGTTGTATTGTGTATACAATACATATTGAAATAAACTTAAAATGCATATAAAGTCCTGAAGATTATGAAAGGAAAATAATGATTGGATATCAAAGAAATTACAACATTAAGTGACTTGGTGAAAGATTCAGACCTTCAAGCTCGTGAGCGGCAGAGTGTTCTTCAGTCTGTATTTCCCATTCTGCTGAGGGTAGGTGTAGAGCAGCACATCATTCATCTGACAAAAGACATGCAGTAACCTTAGATAAGAGTCAAGTCTTGAGCGCTTGAGGATAAGATGTTAAAAAGTTGCAAAAAAAAAAAAAAAAATGATCCGTTGAATAGACGTCATTATTCATGTACATGCAAAATCTGTCCAGTAGGTGCCACTATACGCATATACAGAACTTTAAAGAGCCATCTATGTCTCATTGGAAAAAGTTACTCTCTTCTCTTAACCTTATCAAGGTGGATTTGGAGTAAACATTAAAAAAAAAAAAAATCACAATATGATTTAGTCCTACCAGCTTACATACAAGCACATGCTCAATGATCTCTCACCACCCTGTTCACAGTTCTCAGAACAGACATCCATTTCTTTATTTTCATCTCATTTACACCACCAATTTGTAATTTTTTTTCATTATAGGACAAATGAAGAATTACAGGAGAGCTAAGTCATAACTGACGCTATTGTCAAGCACTTTATTTAGCCTCTGTTATGGGATCAATCAATTAAAACCCTTATACTTTACTTCAGTGGGATATTTCATTAAGCAAGTGTCAAATTATTAAAATCTTGCAGAACATCAGTTTTCTCATTGTCCTTGTGTGTTTTAGAAGCTGTTTTAAGGAACTGCCGGCTCCTGCATCATCAGAGCTGATACTTTATTATCAGATAATGCATCATCTTCAGCTGGGTCGATTATTAGACAAATGTTATGTGGCAATTATTAAAACATATTAGCTTTGGGGGCTGCTGGAAAGCTCAGTGGTTTGAGCAGGTGCCCCATGTACCGGGGTTACAGTCCCCCGTGCAGTGGTCGCATATCCAACTGACCTTTTGTTGTATGTCTCTCCCATTCTCTCTCTCTCTTCCCCCCCACTTTCCTGTCAAGTATATTGTCAATAAGGACCAATAGAGCCACAAAATCGTAGGATCTGAATCCACAGCAACAATTTCAAAAACATCACAGAGGGATAAACAATGCAATTTCTATGTTAAGGTTTTACAAACCAAATGTCTTTTGAAATCTACAACTCCTCTTTGGCAAATTAATTATGTGGTGTTGACCCAGCTGTGACAGGTGGTCAAGAGTGACCTCAATTATATTTTTGCTTGGCTCATACTTAGAGCTTAAACAATTAAATCCCTCTTCTGTCCCTCCTCAGCTGTTTACCCTCAGTTTATCTTAGTGAGTTTACACTCAAGGAGCTCAGGAACCATTCACATTGACCATCATAAGACTTCTACGTGTATCTTTAGGAGCGCAGAGAACTGACCTTCCCTGTACTGTCAATAAAGAACAAGCTCAGGAAGCCAACATTTAGAAACATCCTGTCAGGAAACCCTGCTTAATAGCTCAGTCTGGAGAGAGATCAAGCAGAAACTGCCTGAACTATATTTTACATTCATTTATTAGATGAACGTAACTATGATGACGTGAGCCATATAAATCTTTCGGAAGAAAACAATAAATAAGATAAACAGGAAACATAATTTACCAAAAACAGATGGCGGGGCTGGCGGCTCTTGCTGCTGACCTTCATCAGGGTTCCCTCTTTCACAAAAACCTGATTAAAAAACAAATACACATTATTAAGTCAAACTGAGCACTTTACAGCTCATCTGACCCTGATTCATGTCGGGCATCTGCAGTCATCTGTGTTATTTTAGACCAGGCTGGCTGGGGATTCCCAGCAGACTGATTGTATAAAGGGCAACAAGGGGTGGTGGGGGGGGCAGACAGGGTGGGCTGGCAAGGCTTAGGCAGAAACAATGCTGTTATCAGAGTCATACCCTGCCAGGATGAAGCAGGTCCTGCTGGCCATGAACACTGTATGCTATGTTGATTAGACGCAACAGATTCTCCTGAGAAATAGAGGCAGGCAGAAACAGAAAGAGAGAAACATGTAGTCAAAATAAGAGAGAAAGGATGAAAGAACATAATCAGTATTTTTCTTATCTCCTGTTGTTGTTAGTCATACTGTTATCACCTGAATCAGGCAGGCAAACCATGTATTGCTCACTTTAGAGCATGCTAGAAATGTCAATGTTGGGTATGTGAAGCTTTGCTGCAATGTACTGGTGACTACTGAACAAAAGTCTGCACAAAATATTAGCAGCTTTGAAATGATACATGAGCAAACTTTAACGTAAATGCTAACAAGCTCAGACAACCTCCCACTGATTTTTAAAATATTTAGCAAGTTTAGGACTAGCAAGTGTTTTCACCATATTAATCTTGCTGTGCAAACAAGCTCACATTTACTAAAAACACTGAGCACAAAATACAGCTGAACATCATGGTAATAATCAAAAGTTTCCTCGCTTTTATGGACACACAGCTGCATGGCCCTACATTGACAGGAGATATATGTTTTCATAGATAGGAATTGGTAGTGTAGGAGTGATATAACTATATGTTGTCCACTTTTCAAAAGGCCACATGATATAGTATACTACCTCACAACTTTCCCTACCTGTTTGTTTTCAATTTGAAATTAAAAGCCACGAGTTGATGCAGTACATTGTGGCACTGAATATTTGATTCTCGAGCTTTATCAATTGATGACTGCACCTCGATTATGTTAATGACACTCTTTATGAAGTTGCAGCCAACACTCTAAATTCCCATTGGAAATTTTTCAAATAAAAAGAGGCCTGTACTGTAGAGGATTATTTGGGACCTAGCGAGCTTAAAGCCTGGTCTTCAGTGTCACAAAGGTGACCAACTACTCTGTAAAACACCACCATTCTATGCAGCACAACATGTTTGAGATGAAGGTCAGCTTGGAGAAAAACACAACCTGACCAGTCTCATCTGACTAAAACCTGAGTTGTTAGGCTTTTATAAAAGCTGTGTCAAATAACAAAACTATGCGTTCGGTATGTTTAGATTCTTCATAGTGCAGGCCTTAGAATGACTCCACATCAGACAAGTAATTGACAGAGATAAAAAGCTTAACATTTGTGAGTCAAATTTCATGGCAATCTATCCATAACTGTAGAGCCGTTTCATACAAAAATTAAAACTGTAAATTTGAAGGCAACACTTGTCGGGCTCAGGCAGTCACCACAGTCATAAAGATACATAGTTTGGAAAACATTAATAGCTAATACAGGGAATTTAATCCATAAAGTAGTTACTGGTATTTTTTTAATAAGAACTTTTTGAGGGATCATTAAACTGACCAATTCTGGCATTCTCAAAAATGAATTTGATGATGGTTTTCAATTAAGACCCTTGCAAAGGGACACAAACACAGTTTCTAAGGCAGATTAATATGAAAGGAACATTTTTAAAATATTATTTAATGTGGTTTAATCTGCAGCAATATTTTGCCCCATTTGCTCTGTGGTGGAAATAAGAGGTTTTAAGTTATTGAATCAATCACTCAATCTCTGCATTAATCTAGAAATACACTGAGGTAGAGGTGCCGTTTGTAAATTAGCAGAACAAAAATAAAAAGTGCAGTCCAGCGTGAAAGACGATGAGGTAAACTGAGGAAATTAAAGGTTCATCCATCCATCCATTATCTATACCCGTTTCATCCTCTGAAGGGTCACGGGGATCTGCTGGAGCCTATCCCAGCTGTCTACGGGCGAAAGGCAGGGGTTCACCCTGGACAGGTCGCCAGTCCATCACAGGGCCACACGCAGACGAACAACCACTCACACTCACATTCACTCCTACGGGCAATTTAGAATTAAAGGTAGATTAAAGGTTAATTAAAGTTAATTTACTGTCTTTGTGCCAGATCTTGATGCCCTGTACATTTAGTTTCATTATGCTTAAGTGAGAGATAATTTCCTAAATAATTAGTATATATAATAGTATTTATAATAGTATTATCACCTATTTCTAAGATTATAAACAGGAGATATTTTAAGTAAAATTCTGAATAATTTGTTAGGAGGAAAATGTTTTCATACTCCTAATTTGTGCAGTGAAATGTTGAAATGTGATGCTACTTTAATCAGGAAGTAGTTAACTTTCTACCACCATGGTTGGTTTCATGAATCATGAATCCATGACGGTTAGCTTACTTTATTACCGTACATGAATTTTTCACGTGAATAATTTTGTATATATATATATATATATATATATATATATATATATATATCTATATATATAATATATATATATATATATATATATATATATATATATATGTATATATATATATATATAGAGAGAGAGAGAGAGAGAGAGAGAGAGAGATGACACTTACCCCATGTTTTAAACTGTCGTTGACTTGATCTGCAATGTCAGACATGACTGATACAGCAGCTGAATAAGATAAACAGGCATGATCATGACAGACACCTGAATACATTAAGAGGCAACCATAGTCACAACAAATATTCTTAACTGGTAAAATATTTTATTTTTTCTTGTCTGTACATGTACGAGGTAAAAGTCATGAGTCTGGAAATGTCGACATGTTTAGGCTGGAGTGGCTCTCTTATCACAGATGCAGCATGAGATTGTGTTGCTGCAACTTGCTTTCTCATGAACTACACTTTACAGTCTTCACGTAGAAAAGAGCTGGAATGGCTGCCTGGTGGGTTTCCAGCACAAACAAAGAAATCTAAATTGGCTCTCTCATGACCATTTCTTCATGCCAAATGAGCAGAAATAAATTCCCAGTAAAGACAAAGCCACACATGGAGGCCAGTAAAGCTCTCCTGAGAGCAAAAGACAGCTTGGACTGAGCATCGGCTGTACACACTGCTGTTTGTTCTTCTAACATGTTTACTGTACCTTGGGTGTCTTCGTATTCCTTGGAATCAGGGGAGAGATTATTCAGGTAATCTGTGAGAGGAGCGAAAGAAAAAAAATGCCTTTAGGGACAAAAGCATGCAGTACAGTCATTGTTTTACTTGGGAAGGATACTCCACTCTCAATCAAATAAATCTTGTTCTTTTGCTTTTCACTCACCAGTGAGGAGCATGCGATACTGAGCCATACGCACAATGACCTGCAGGAGCTGCTGTTTAAAAGAAATTTTTCCCCCAGCTTGGTCCTGAGGGGAAAAAAAAAGAAAATTAGCATTTTTTTCTTAATCACCACTGACTATTGGGGACACTATCACATTAGGGTCATATAGTAGCAAAATGGATATTTTGATGAAAAATTTGCCAAATTGATTGAAATGGCCAAGGCCTTTCAGAAAAAGTATAAAGAAGTACCAAATTAAGAGTTATGCTGTCAAGCAAATAACAAAGCAAGCGCTTGAAGCAGAACCACTGGTCCTATTTTAAGTGTCCGGAGGTGCTGATATAAAAACCCAGACTGCCAGTCAGCAGAGCAGTGTGTGTGTCTGTGTGGGTTTATTACACATATTGTCGAGCCATAAATCAATTCATGGAGGTTACAGTAATAATGCACATATTTCTTCAAGGGACTGAGGTTAATATCCTATTAAATTATGAAAACATGATTGTCTTGTAACCTATCCATGGTGTGCCCCTGCCTTTCACCCAGAATGGCTGGTATAGGCTCCAGAAGATAAATGTGATTTCCAAGCCCTTGAAGTCACACAAATTTTTGCTCATCAATATCTTCACAGGAGCAGCCGATAGTGGCAACCCGACAACTGCAGAATATCACGTGTAAGCAGGCAGAGCTCACTCTCTTCCAGGGCTTTGGAGACCTGCGTATTTCTCTTGCTATGGTTTCCATCAGTTATTCTAAGCAGAATAGGCAGGATCACCATTCGTCTTGGAGTCACTGTTGATCTGGTTCCTTGCCGAATTGACGGTACATAGCCTGGAATTTCTTGTGAGATGGATCATGTAGATATTTTTTCCTGTTTTGTCGTTACCCGCATGCTAAATTGGCGCCTACCAAGTCAGTAGGAATTCATAGTCACCTCAAACCGGAAGTTTACATGACATGCAAAAGCCCCAAATGTGGCGGAAACAATCAGTTTCAACTGGTGCTGCCAGCCAGTGGATACCGTTTTTGTGGTGCTCTGATTTCCCCTGTTAAGGCCTACATGCAGAGTGTGAATTATACAATGACAACTGGGGGGGGGGGGGGGGGGGGGGGGGGGGGTCAACATTTTCTAGAGATGACAAAAATGACATTTTTCCCTTCTTTAGGGGGGTCGAAGTTTTTAATTGGAAAAATAACCCTAACCCCCCAAACCCCCCCTTAATTCGCACTATGCCTACATGATCTTATTCTTCCATGCATCACAAATATCACCCATCATATGCCATGCTTCACATAAAATACCTTCAGGTATTTTATTTCATTAGCTAATATTTATTTACAAATGTCAGTTTCCTTATTAACAACAGAGATGCTGAACATAGACTTGGCCCTCTCAGAAAGTGAATGGCAGAGCTGTGAGAAAAGTGCCCTGAGTCATGAGCGAACCTACATGATTTAAGTTGATATCATTAATTATTAAAAATATATTTTTATTAGTCCACTTCTGTGAGTAAAGGGTCACCCAGTTACTGGTTGTATTGACTGTACCCATATAACCACTGAAGCTCCATGAATTTTTTTTTCTTTGTTAATGTTGGCAAAGGTTTTTATACTTCATCAACTCTTCAGCGTTTTTTGTTTTGAAATATTTAAATTCCACATTCTCTCACTCTGTAATTTCTTCCACATCAACTGTCTTCCTGTTATGGTACCACAACACTTCCCTTCGTTACTTGTGCCATTTTGCGTTTCTGTGGAAAGTCACATGACTGAAGGTGAGCAGGAGGATCTCTTCTGTTTACTTGGTGTTGCCATGGTGAATCATGGTCTCGGAGCTTTTTATAGTCGTGTTAACTCGGGGTCAGCATCCTCACAGTTGGTTTGAAGCAACTCTGATCATCTGTTCTGAAACTGCTCTGAGTTTCTTAACTCAGTTTGTTGAGTCTGAGTTAGCTTTTTGACTCTGGGTTTGTTGAACCTTCTTTCAGACACAGCTCCCAGGTGCTAACGTGATCTGTCAGCAGTTCAGATCTGTCAATCACGAAAAGCCTTTCCACCATTATGAAATGGCAAACAGAACAAAGAGAGCAACACAACTGCTGAACAGCTGAAATCACGTATAAGTCAAGAAAGGGAAAACATTTACGGTAACTTTTAAAACGGTTCCCAAATCTTTACAGACCTCTGTCTGTTTGTTTCTATGTTTTGATATTTGATATTGATAACACTGGATTATTTAAAACAATTATTTTATTTCATTTTGGAGTAAATGTATCTTTGGAGTGTCTACGTATAACAGATAGTAATTTAGTAATGCTTAAACATTTAAGGTTTGTAGCAACATGATGAAACAACGGTCAGAGTTTGCCCAGTTTCAGTAAACCCATCTATCCATCCATCAATTATCTATACCTGCTTATTTCCCATCATGCAGAAAAACAATTCAGTCAGCTGCCTCCCATGTAATGCTACCAGCATTAATAAACAGAGAGCTGAGGGGAAGTGGAGGACTTTGTCAACAGTAGCGCTCTTAAATCTGACAGACAAAACTGCCAAGCTCTGCAAAGACTTCCTACCAACTCCTCCTCCTCCTCAGTGGTCCATAAATTGTACGCAAAACAATGAAAACTTCTCTATTTGTAAATGAAACATATGTACAGAAGGCCACTGGACATCCATTTACAATCCAGCTATATTGTCACAAAAAGGCTGCCGCCCTCAGCCCCTGAGGGGATAAACGATAACACCCATCACATTGATCCCTGCCAGAGTCTAAAGTTAGCGGTTGACTGGGTAATGTTTTATTGTAAATAAAACTGTGGAAAGTGGGCAGACAATATTTTTGTTGAGCTGCACATTGTGTCCTCTTATACAGTTGTTGTTTTTTTTTTTAACCTACCAGCTTTATAGTTTTTATTGTAACATCTCTTGCTGACTGGTTACAAAAACGTCCTTGTTCTGAATGGTCATAGTTTACCTTTTGGTGCCACAGCACTTACAGAGATATCTATTTCACTTTTTTTAGTATTTCTTTATTTTTGAAGCTGAGGGTGTGAGTAGTTACTGTCTTACATGCAGTAAACAGCAGTTACAACGCTCCCAGTTTAATCCTGATGTAGAGCTAAGCCAACAGCTGCTCGCAATGAGGTCCATAGTGTAGCACATTTTCACCATCTAAAACAACTCTAACTTAATACATTTCATAGTGACTCCCTTGTATAATATATTAATGATTTTTACACCACATCAGTTTTACAACAGACCATTACACGGACCAGGTAATATAATCAGTTTTGCCACACAGTGTTGCAATAAGGACCATGTCACAACATGACAGTTCTGCAATGACTATCTGGCGCAAATGTGATCTGAGATGGGATCATTAGAGAAAATGAGGATGGAGTTGGCCTTATGATAAACAAATGTACCCATAGATGAGTGTTCTCTAATGAGGACATCAGAGGTTATTTGGTCTTCAGAAACACTGATTCATATCAAAGCTTTGTTTTCATACACGGTGAAATTTTGAGGTGATGGTATTTTAAAGAATGATTTACTCTTCATAAGAGGTAGCTTATGAAAGAGAAATGTGTTTTATATGTTTGATTTCTGACCTCAAACTTTTGAACGATGGCTGCAAAGACAGGTGAGGTCTGGCAGCTCTCCTCCAGTAAACTCATGCTTCGATCGTAGTGGCCGATGTAAGTTGTGAAAACAACAAACTCTGCTTTCCTGGACAGGAATATGTCAGCAATCCTCGGGCTGTCCTCCCTAAATGGACAGATGGAAGATGCACATGTGAAGGAGAAGCAAGGTGTACCTGTCCTCATTGGTGTTTGTCAGTATTTCCTCTTTAACTTTGCAGAATGACGTCCCATATCTCACCAGTGTCGGATTCGATTCTCCAGCTCAGTGAGGATTTTGCAGTGCAGAGTGTATACGTCGGGTAGCTCATTGAGAATCTCTCGAAGCCTCTCATCATCCAGCACAGGCTGTCCTTGACCCCCAACTGCTGAGCAGACCGCTTCCCTAAAGTCCTGTCACATGGAGGAACATTGTTTATGTTACAGTTTAAGTTACTATATTACACCCCAACTTTACAGATTCCCTATGTTCCACCTGTTAGACCAATCAGTGCGTCAGTAGCCATTGCCTTTAGGAACAGGTTGCACTACCCGCAAGCCGCGATCGCAAGATACAGAGTTTGCAGAAAAGGCAAAAGACACGCCCATTGCCACACCTACAATGTGAGTAAGGGAGTCGGCATAACGGGTAGTGGTGGGCAATACTTGGAGTTTTGGTATCGATCCGATACCAAGTAAATACAGGCCCAGTATCGCCAATACCTATACCAATATCGATAATTTTTCATATTAAGCTTGATCTATCATGAAACTGCCTACCTTTTGGTGTTTTTGTGATTTTTGTCTTTGAATTATTTTGTTAAAACCTAGAATACAATTTTGGCAAATGTTATAGGTGACAGCAAAATACTTTATTATCACAATTAACATTTTTCTGTAAATATTCTTTGGAGATGAATTGTTCTGTTCATAATGTTTTTTCTAGTCCACCTCATACATTATATCTTTCAATACTTGTGTAATTTTGTTTGCACTATGTGAACTTTCCTGTTGCTTTAACTATAAATTTCCCCATTGTGGGATAAATAAAGGATTATCTAATGTTATTTTATCTTAGATAAACCTTTCAATGGGATACATGACATGTACTGGGTTATTTCAAGGTATTAGTTATGTTTATTTGAGTTGCCTCTAGTAACATGTGACTTAAGTAACATGTACTTTGAAAGTTAATATGAATTGATGCTGAAATTGACCACTCTTATCTACCTGAATATTCTCTGTGCCTGAGGACACAGCAACAGTGTGTCACACACAGACTTCAATGAACTCACACTCAGTCAGTGCTTGTGGGAGAAAAAAAGCTTGAGTATCGATCTTTTTACACGAGTATCATTCGATATCAATACCAGCGTTGGTATCGATATTATTGATATTTGGATCAATCTGCCCAGCTCTAATAACGGGTAGCAGCTTCAGGGAGCGGAAGATTGCATTAGCGGTTTGTGGAGGTTCCTAAACACGCAGTTTGCAGGTAGCAGTTAGTGGGTAGCGGCTAGCGGTAGGTGTACGATCGGGGCCTCAGTGTTTTAGAGCTCTGGTTTAATCCCTAAACACTAGTGTTAAAAATGTGCAAAAATGTTCCTTCTTAAGCTCTCCTCCAGTAAACTCACGAGCTTGAGCTTGTGCTTATGAGGCACCCATGAGCAAGGCCTTTCTCTTGCTTGTGCTACAGCAAGAGAGTTTCTTGGACATTTTTTTTCCTGTAGTTTTTTTTTTTTTTTTTAACACTGTCCTGTTTTTGCTGTTTGTCTGTTTTATGCTAGCTGGTTTGCTTTACTTCCTGTTTTAAGTTTGAAACTCTAATTCCTTGTGTCTTAAATTCAGATTTGACTTTCTTTGTTCTACTTTGACTGTTTATGCCTGCATCTCATCAGTCCCTGAAAGTATACATTATTAGTCTCTTCTTCTTTCCTTGCCAGTCCTACTGTTAGGACTGAGAAGTGGAGGACCAACATGCAGTAAAGTGGGTGGCAGGTGACAAAAGTCTTTTTTTCATTAACAATAACTGAAGAATAAAAATCACTGCCAAGGCAGGATATTCCAAAAAAGAAAACAAAGTTAAAACCAACAGTACAGTGAAACATAAGGGGAAGCACAACAGGGAGAACAGAGAATCACGACCAACAGTGACAATGGACTTGCAGGGAAAGGAGAAATGAGGAAAATATGTACTGACAAGGGTCGGTGAAACAGTTGGGGAAGTCAAAAACACACAGGTGACAATAATTAGGGGAGACAACTGGAGAAAGATGGGTAGGAATGCGACACTCAAGCAGGGCAAGAATAAACTAAACTAAGTAAAGAACAGAAGACTTCACAAATAAAACACAAAAAAGTGTAATCTAAAAAAAATTCAGAAGATCAACAAAACATAATTCCTTGAAACAACAGCATGGAAATAACGAAACACAGAACAGAAAAGAAAAAAGAAAAGAAAAGAACAGGAAAAACAAAATCAGCAGAAACCCTAGATCATGACACAGATTTGTGACTGTAGTTACAAGTTAGGTGTGAATGGAAATTAGCTTGGAAAAATGAACTAAAATTAAATTTTTGTGGTCAGTCAAGAGGCCAAGCAGATAATGGAACAAAAAGATATTAGACAAAGAGGGTCAGGGCATCCGAATAGCCTTGGTTGATATGAGATCCACACACAGAAATCCGAAAATATGACAATGTTGGACAATTCAACATTTTTCAGCGCACAACAGTGTTAACAACAGTGACACATTCAAACTAGTTTCCTTCCAATAAAATGTCTTTTCAATCAGTATGCTAAACAAAAAAAAACAACAACCAAAAAAAACCACCTTCCTCTGCCATTAGAAATAAATTAATGAAGGTGGAAAAATTCTCTCCCCTCCACCACACATCTCTCTACAGTACTTTCTCCTAACAACTATTACAGCTACAGCTATGCTGGCAAAATCAGCACTAAATGTCTTACTGCAAACTCAGTTAGTCACATTTCTTGAGTCATTTATATAGTTTCTTCAAATAGTTTTGAACTCCGAAAAGGGAATTCAGTTCAATTCAGCTTTATTTGTATAGCGTCCATTACAATGCAAATTGTCTCTAGGTGCTTGTCAGAGACCCAGAGCATGACCCCCGAGCAAATATTATCAACTATAAGTAATTTAAATCTTAATTAAAGAAACAATGCAAAATAAAACACTCCCCTGGCAGGAGAAACCCCTTTTAGCCAAACAGTTGCAAGGAAAAATCTCCCCTCACTCATAAAAACAAATGCAGCAGGGCCAGGTGCAAAGATCCACACTGCTTATGCCTCAAAAGAGTTTAATTCTTAATTCTTAAAGCACAAAACCTAAGTTAAATGTTTCACAAAGTGAATACCTAGATCAGTTCAAGAGATATAAATTGGATCAATTTTATGAGAGGTGGTAGAGAAACTTTACTCACTTCCTGAAGCAGCTTGAGGGCATTCACATGTCTGTGGATGGGGGGGACACTTCATTAGGGTTGTACTGGTTACTTTTGGTGCATAGATATGTTTCAAAAGAAATTTAAAAAAAAGATATGTTTCAAAAGAAATGTTGAAAATTTATACTTACAACCTCTCTGTGTCCACCATCTCTTTCACAATGTAAAAGGCTCTGGATCGACCGTCAGGCTGGAAACGGATTAATATGAATGATGAGGAAAGTGTTGTAGGACTCCACTAAAATCTATTAACTCTAAATCTCAGCTAATGATATCCAAGATTAAAAACTGTTTCGTTTTTATTTTTCAAATCTTCGAACTTCACATGATAAGGGATTTTGTAAACAATAAATGAGGAAAATATGTAAAATATAAACTTTTTTCATTGTTTCGCAGAGTATGTGCTTTCAGCTTCACTCCAACTTCAAGCCAACCTGTCTGTCATAGTTGTCTATTGCCCCATCTTCCTCTTCAGAAGTGCGTCCTTGGTCTTCGTCACCCAACGTCTGCCCTCGACTGTTTCCCACGGAAACAATTTGTGGACTGACAACCATAGGACACACATAGGCTTCTGTATAGGCACTGTAGTGAGAAAAAGAAACAGCCCACAACATAAAATGATTTTGTATACAGGCGTGCATGACTGACAAACAATGTAACAGTGTTGCATTGTTTGTATGCGTTGAGATAAAAGCAAAAAAGATTAAAAATATTTACATTTCTGAATATCCACCATTGGTACATAAATACTAAAGGCATCCTGTACTTCATATAATGACCTAAATGTTTCTCTTATTCTACCAATGTTTGTCAGTATACATCAATACTCTGTATATAATGTAAAAACGTATAATTTTATAGTAGAACCATCCAGCATACGATTGATTTAAGTAAGCAGCTGGGATTTTTTTCAATGTAATTTAAATGCCTTAATATTTTTTTTTTTTTGTTGTTGTTGTTTTTATGACCTCTGAAAATAAAAATATGTCATCTTATGATCTTCATAAGCAGTACACAAATGATACTCAGCTGTATTTATCCATGAAGCCAAATGATATCAGTAAACTCATTGGATTGCAATCTTGTCTTAATGATTTTAAGACACACACACACACACACACACACACACACACATTATTTGTATCATTAAAGAATCAATTCCTCTTGATCGATAGGAGAATATTCATGCCATTGAAAGTCAACTCCAGGTTTTCCTGGATACTTACAACTATTCACAGCACACGGGCATAAACAAAGGTAGTTTATAACTGTCCCTGGCATAAAGTTTACGACTCAAGTGAACCATCAGCGCAGGCTGCTCAGAACTGGAGGGGCTAACGCCAGCTCCATTGCTATCTCACAATGTCCTGCTTTTGCTAAAATCATATTCTTTTGTTACATGACCTAAAAATTACCCCTTTGTCAAACCTTTGTTAAATTGTTCTTACATTTAACTAAACAAGAAAAATAGTAGGAAGTTTTACCTTGTTTACTTTAAGTTACAGTAGTATAGACTGGAAGGCTATTTTTATTTTATTTTATCTTTTTGGCTCCTCCCTCCCCAGACACAGTGGTCATAAGGAGATTCTTTAAAAAGTTGCCAAAAGTAAGTCACAATCTCTCCACAGGAATTTTTTCTTATTTTCCTATGGAAAGGTTAGCACAGTTAGCTGCTTAGTCTTTTAATCAAATGTTTACTAGTTGCAGTGTGTTTCATGGGAAGAAATGATCTTCTGTAGTGATTTGTGAGAGGCCATACTAGAGAGGACAAACAACCATACAAAATCAGACTCAATGCAGTTTAATATCAATCGATGCCAGTTTTCAGATTGTGAGAGAGAGGCTAAGCATGCAGGAAGTGCTGGATAGGTAGACACAAACTGAGTTTTGAACCAGGAATCTTCTAACTGTGAGATAACAGTGCTAACCACCACTGATCATCACAATGTACCTCATTTGCTTAACAGGCAGAAAAGGGATAAAACAACAAATCTTTCTTTCCTTGTCAACTGACTTTAACCTCATGTCCTGGCATTCAAGTGGATTTCATTTTGAGACATACCACAACACTGTTGCAGACCAGACATACCAATCTGATCAAACATTGCTGGGATCTGCCAGAAGAAGCTCAATCCACGGGAGTCAAACCCTAAACCCACAAGATTTAAAGCATTCCCTACCAGTGACCTGGAGACAGAAAGCGGGTCTACACAACACCAGGCAGGTGGTTCTCATGTTGTGTTACATTGGTTTTAGAAGTCAAACTTTAGAAATGCCTGTTTCCTAACCCTTACATGTAGTGTCACACAGACATTGGTGTCAAGTGTCACATCTTGTTCCCCACTTGAAAAATACTAGCCAAATTGTAGAGATACATTTTTTTAGTTGGACCCACAGAAACCTGCTGGAAAGGAAAAAGCAATTCACATCACCTGTGATACATCATGATGAAAGGGTGAGGAACTCTTGGCACCGTCTGAAAGCCCAGGTTGAGAATCTCTCATTTTTGTAAGTGCACATGTAATTGTTCACACGCAGTTAGATGCTTTGAGCCGTGTTCTGTTCTCAAACCTTCATTCCAGTGAGAATAAATCAGATGAATCTCATTTAGCCATCAAAACTATCTTTATGATTCTTTAAGATCATCCTCACTGATTTATCACTATTATATACATTTTCAGAACAGGAGCAAAATGTGAATAAATAAAACATTGCAAGTCTGCAAAAGCCAATAAACTGCTCCTGAAAGACCTGCGGTGACAACTGTCCCCGACCAGGGACACATGTCAATATTTTATGCAACGAGACTTTTTTCTGCAGGGAACCCAAATGAATATGTTAATGAATGCAGTTCAGTGGGGAAGGAACGTGTTGCAAATAAAAACATGTCCTTAAGTTACAGTGCTTATTCAGTATAGTCCTCTATATGTCCAACTGCCAACGTTTCTGCCATGTTTCACTTCAGGTGCCAGTGGATTTAACCCCACTGAGATACGAATTAACACATATGAGCAGCATATGTGAGCTGTTCAGATCTCTGCATCACACAATTTGCATCTTCATGGCTCATTACTACTTACTGGAAACTAAAAGAGAGACTGGGGAGGCTTAAAATACAGAACTACAGTACATGAACTGTTTCTATATTACACTCCTAAAGAAAGTGCTACCACCACTTCATACTTGCCTGCCGTGTTTGTAGAAAGCTGAAGGCAAATGCTACAGAGATAAATTCCAAGAGGAGATTAAAAATACATTACTTCTGCTTTACTTCAGGCTACATTTCCAGTCAGGGCATAGATGGTACATGATCCTCATTGACTTCCAAACTATCTGCTAATATGGCTTCCTCGGGCAAATGTTAAATTAACACCTCCAACCACTGATGCTGGTGTCTATCCAGACTTTACACTACTCTGGTTACAGTCACTGTATTCACTAAGATCGCTGTCCAAAAGTGTGGCGGACTTATATTAAGAAGATAGATGAAACCTTAAGGTCATAAAAGATAAGGTTATTTAGTATTGAATGCGACAATAAAAATGACCAAATATCTTTGACTTACTATTTCATTAGTAAACTTTTCTCGACTGAGGATACAGTTTTAAATGCTATATTCAACTTATTTGAAACATTAATTATTTTCTTGTCCCTCCAAGTGCCAGTGGATTCAGAGCCTCTCGTTCTGTATGACTTCTAGTTTTGAAAAATAGCCAAAATGCAAAATTCATGGAATCAAAATGATATTGAACAAATCTATGGGTGATGGCATGGTGGCCATGTCAAAGAAATTTAAAAAAAAATTGTGATACTATTAACTCAAAGTATGTGTAATTATTTATGGTGTCCATACCTTTAACACCATTTTTATTCAATATTTTTTCCTGTAGGGAAGACATGAAACATTAGAAGATTGTAAAACTGTTCTATGGCTGCTTTCTTGTTGTGCACTTCATGTGATCTTTGGTAGAAGTCCCAAGTTTCCTTCATTTGTGGATTATTTTTCTTATTATTTCTTGGAGAAAAGAAATGGAGTACATCTATCAGTTGAGCATTTTATGCTTATTGAACAATCTGCGTTTTAAAAAAAGTAGATAACCACTGACTTCCCAGGGTTTAATTACATTAACAGCAATAGTTTTAGTTGTTATCAGCTTGAGAAAAATAACTTATTTTTTTCACCTTTGAAGACTGTTTACTGTGCTTTCTGTTCTGTCTGATGTGTGTGTGAGGGGAGAAGCTGCAAAAACAGCACAAAACCCTGTTGTGAACATTCAGGAAATTAAACAGGTGCAATCCAGTCCACTTAAATACATCCAATTATATACTTGTGTATATTATATGAACGAATGCTCCAGATTAGTTAAAGCTCAAAATAAATAAAGCTTTGGGCATGAAAGTTGGGTCAGCAGTAATATACATAGTAATATATACCAGCTTCTACTTAATCATGTTGTGCAGTGTAATGTTTAAGGGACGACAAACAATTATCTGCCTTAGTAACTAATTGTCATGCGTTTCACCAGAATGTATAATTGAAACTCCTTTCTGTTCAGCTTTGTTTCCACATACAGTAATAAAAACAGTAAACCTGGAAAGAGGAGCTCTGTAGAACAACTGCTGACTACTGAACACTAAGATTGTATCTCAGCTTGTTGTTCCTGACTGGCTAGAGAGGAGCAATGACTCCAAAAGGCTCTATTAATCATCTTGAGCGGCCTGTATGATATGGGCACCACCAGTAGGAATGCAGGGGGGGGATGGTTGGGTTCATGTCAGCAAAGAATGGTTGATCATACCAACAAATTGAACCACAGCAGCGACATAAATGGCACTACTTTGAAAACCAGCCCAAGAGGAGTCTGTTTCTGCATCTAAACAGATGATGCATGAATGAAACCAGTCTGTTTTAGCTTAGATCTGAAGAGACCACCCCTATACCAGCATTTCTTCCTCTCCCACCTAACATGCCCCAACAACACAGTGACAGATAACAACTGGAGTTTATTAAATCTCACTGCAGGGCAAAAGGGGCTTCCTTTCTACCACTGATCACCATATCCGTGTCCACACCGATCATCACAGGAGCAGGAGGTGGTAAATCCTTCTCCCTAGAGACATTGTAAAAGATATATATACTGACCAAAAAATAATAATGAAAAGAAAATTGCTCAGTATAAAAGGTGAAAAAGAATCTCTAGAATAATGTCCAGAAATATGAAGCAGCACAATACACACTTGCAGAGAACCACTAGACTGGAGATTAAAAGTGCCGCTTTTTTGTCAGTCAGGCTGGTCTACTGGTTGGTTCTGAAGACAATGAAATTTCCCATCAGGGATTTGCAGACCACGCAGTAATGAAACCCTATCTCTTCTTAGATTAAGTAGATTTTCTTATTATGGTACCATTATCAGATGTTATGTTTTAATTTTCCCAGTAAAACGTCTGTTTTATGGTGTGTGCTACAAATCAAATCATTTGTAAACTTAGCTAAATAGTGACAGGTAAATGTCACCATGTTAGCATTGTTAAAGTAAGCCTATTAATGTGAACTTTTAACACAAAGTCCCATTGTGTCTGCTTAGTCTCTCAGTAGCAGACCATGTATAAAATGTCTCATGTGAGGAGTGTTGCATTTAAAAAGAATGTTAGTTCATTATTATTATTTTAAAACTTATTTCTGATTTTATTGCCATACTTGTGTTAATGTAAATACTTGTTGGCATGTGTGAGCTTGTTCTTCAATAGAGATGGAGGGATGAATTTTGTTAAAGCTTCAAACTAAGGCATCTCCTTATTCGACTGGGTGTTCCATGCGTAACAGAAGAACATCTGCAACTGAAGAGCTTTCCCTTCAAAGTGAAAGCTGTTCATTTTGCAGTGTGACTTTATGGATCACTAGACTGCATAAAAGTAAGGAAACAGAGTTTATAACTGTTACGCAGTCAGAGTTCTGTTGCTTTCTCACAGCTGAACACATTAACAATGGGCACGAACAGTGAAATTATTAAAGGGCTCTCTGATTCCTGTAAAAATGTATTTATATACCTGTATTCAGTTAAAGCCCATTTCAGTTTATATGGCCTCATTTCACAACAACTGTTAATGCAGAGCATTCTTAGTAGAGAAAAGAAGCAGACGTTCAATAAAATACAGTCTGATTCAGTCCAACTATAATATAAATCCAATGTACAATTTTTGCTAATTCTTCATCATAGAATTCAGTCCAATTCGGTCACTTTTATTATAACAGTATTCATATCAATTGAATTCCTGTGAAAGCCTAAGGAAACCAACATATTTTAACTTTAATTTAGTTTAGTTCAGTCCTTTGAGCATGCATGAACTGGTGCACAAAGGTCGAGAGAACGAAATCCCTTTTAACAAGAACAGACCTCTAACAGAATGAGACTCACTGAGGGCAGCCTTCTGCTTTAATCATCTACTGGATTAAGATATTTCTTTTTTGGCTGGCAGGCCAGGATCTCATATTACCCTATTTACTGTCAGGCAGCAATCACCTGTAGAAATTATATGTACTTTCAAAGCATAATTACAGCAATTTCAAAAGTGAAAGCAATTTTCTTAGACGACATTGTTGAGGAAAATCTCTGCAAAACAGACTTGTGTTGCGAATAGATTACAAAAGACAACAGCATTGAAAGTAGGATAAAAATTGTACACCTGCTGTAGGAGCAGTGATTTGTTTCCCATCAGATGGTTTGATGGTGTAAAAATCATTACAGAAATGAGTAATAAAATCAAAGTTCAAAGTAAACTGACAGTTTGTACCAGGCATATTCATCACAGAAATCAACGCAGGACACTGTCTGAGCATTCAGAATAAGTAGCAGAAAAAATATTATTATTCTAAAATCTAAAAAATATCTACTGTCCCTGTAATCAGAAAAATACATCCAAAGTAAGTTTGGACTTTCTTTACAACTTTAACAACTTCTCATCATTTTGCAGCACTATGTCACACATTGACAACAATGAAGCTAGCTTAAGAACAGTGGACATAATGGCACCACCAACTGAGACAATTAAGAAAGTAATGACTGACGCGAAAATGAAAATGTAACAGACCAAAAAGCAGTAGCCTAAATCTTAGACAGTACTGTAAAAAAAAAACTTAACTGTAAAAGTTCGTTTGTGTCACTTTAAATTTGCATTAGGTCAAGAGGGACTATTAAATTATGCCCTTTTAGTGCACATTTTACATCAGCAATCAGGATAAATAGCAAATTATTTATACTTTGTACTTACAATCAGATGTACTAGCATACAGGAGACACTTTACATACCTTTCTGTTTCCTGTTCAGATGAATGAGTTTTCTTCTCAAATCCAGGGAGACTGCTCATGTCCACATAACCGTCTGTCTCATTGACAGAAGACATGACTCGACCAGGACGGTTAAAGAAGTTTGTGATTGGTGCCTGATGAACAGTCCGCCACTGTGGCACCTGAACATTCTCGTAGTCTGAGCTGATGGCAGGAACATTCTCATACTCAGAAGTATCTGTGTTTGGGAAGGAGATAGAGCGAGGCTTGGTCAGGGGAATAGGTGTAAAAGGCACACGGGAGCGGTCCTCAAAGGACTCCACCCGGATGACACTGCGATTGAGGAAGGCCGCAGAGTTCCCTTTCCTTTTGCTCTCCTTGTAGAACAAGAATGTGGAGGCTGTCTCAGGTGAAACCTGAGGGTTACCAGCTGACCGTGAGTTTAGCTGTGGAGAATTACTAACGCTGTGTCTCTCTAAATCCAGCAATCTGCTTGGTGAGTGATGGCTAGACTCAACTGAGGATTTAAAAGAGGGTGCTTTATTATCTACCACAGGCTTGTTTTCTGTTTTCCAACCAAATTTAAGCATAAAAAAGCGCTTAACAGAGGATTTCTTTTTCCTGTTTTTCTCTTTCAAGTCTCCCCCAGTTGTAAGTGATGGGGAACTCTTTGTTATGGGCTTCTTGGTGATGTAGGCCAATTCAAACGGAGGAGGAATATCCACCAGAGATGTCGGTGTGGACAGTGTACTGGATGACAGGGGCGAGCACCTGGAGAAGCTTTCTGATGGGAAAAGAGCATCCCTCTGTCTTTGAGATCCCTCCCTGTAGACATATAGAGGCAAGTCTCGTCCCTCCATGGAGGGGGAACAGGGGTACAACGACAAATAATGTGGTTTTGTAAGGCTCTTGTGTCGCATTGTGCCGAGCATGGGGCTGCTGCTCAGTGCAGGCTGTCCAATTCCACTTTTGCAGGACTTCTGAAAAAACTGTCCTTCCATATCCTCTACAGTATTGGTAACTTGGTGTGATTGAGAGTGCGTTCGAATCACAGTGGCATTGCCATCTAAAGGAAAAATGTTTTCCGCCTGAGAAACCTGCCCTGGCTCCTCATAAACATGCTCGTCACTGTTGTCCTGCTCTGTGTCAGTGGTCTCATCCAAAAAGGGCACAATGTGACCCTCCAGGTCGTCCTCATCTCTGACGATATCAGAGTGATTTGGGGAAAGCAGCTGACTTCCTGAGAGAGACGAAGTCAGCGAGGTGTCTGTGTCTGTTGGCACTGAGGTAGATACCTGCCTGAACATCAACTGGCAGCCCAGATGGTTCAACACGTCCTCCAATAAATTAACTTTGGCTTCTTCAGGTTGGACAGATGACTTTTTCTGACATGTCCCCACTTTGTTTTGATAGCTGTGATCACTGTAATATTCATCATCATCTAAACCACAATCAACCTGTCCATTTTCTGCTGTTTCCTCATATTTTACATCCAAAACTACACTTCTGTTTGTAGAAGAAATATTAGTTTCTTTGAGTGCACTCTCTGTCCTCAGTTCTGTGTTAATAATGTCCTCTGAAGAGATGTAAAAAGGCTCGTGAGCTTTATCACCCTCTAAGGCAACATGTCTCCTTGTTGTATCACAAGCCTGTTTCTGTTTATCTAGAAAAGAGTCATAAAAGCAAATCTCCTGCTGGTTTTCACCCTTTTCCTTCACCTTGTGGCCACACCTCAACTTCAGAATGTTACAAGTGAAACCACAATCACGACCCGACTCTTCTTCCTTCTCCTCTCTTTCTTTTAGAATAATGTGTTTGGCATCTGCGTTCATCACGTTTTCATTGACAAGAAGACCAGGTTCATCTGGAAGACACTCTGATAAATCCTCTGCTGTACTTCCATCTATGTTGAGCTGAAGCTTTTTCTCCTTTGAGCCTTGACTGTCAGCAGAATAGCAGCGGCCCTCTTCCTCAGCGCTATTAACAGAAAAGTCTCCCACTGAGAGGCCATCTGTGTCAGCCAGTGCTTCGCCTGCATCACAACCATCAGCATCCATGTTCTCTGTCACATCTGTGCCAATCATCTTCTCCCCCTCCTCTGAGTCAGATGTGAGTCTGGCATTTCTGATCCATAGTGTTTCAAGGGAGTCAGCTTCCTCCATTAGGGCACTGTCAGGTAATCTCCAGTCCACATCCATTTTCTGAATTATATCTTCTTCTGCTTCCCCTTCTTTGTCCTCCTCTCTCACTTCTCTGTTCAGCATCCCCTTTGACACAGTGTATAAATCTGTTTGTGGGGATTTGAGGATTTTGGCCCTTAATTGTTTCTCTGCGAGTAACGTGTCCATAATCATTTTATTTCGACCATTCTGTGTCTCGTGATCCTCATCAACCTTGCCACCAGAAGTGAATATATTGCCATTACAGAATCTTCCCTGGTTGCCGTTTAGCAGCACTGTGACTTTAGGTTTTGGGGCTACAGAAGGTTTCGGACTCCTGGCTGAAGATGTGAGAGGGGAGGGCAGCTTGAGGCTGGCGTGACAAACAGCTCTTGGCTTTGGAGCAATAGAAGGCTTGTTGCAGTCTGAAAGAACAACAGGAAAAGGAAACTGTAAGATTATGTGCTTTAAAATAGCTTACAGGTCATTTATGTGCTGTTCCTGTGACCTAAAACTGCTCAAAGACTAACAGTTTATAAAACGAAAAAGGTGTGTTAAAGTCATATCTAGTTATTTGTAAAGTCACAGTTTGAAGTGGTTTCTTCCCAAAATATGTACAACTTTTATCAAAGAACTAATTTCCATAAAGTAATCTACTTTGCCAACCACCCAAGTAGACAAATTGATTTGGCTTATTAAGATGTGAATTAAGTACACCAAAAATCTATATACATATAATTTGGTTCAATTATAGATGAGTAATGGCCCAGTGGGTTAAGTCTGGGTACTGAAACAGAGCTATGTTTGCAGCTTGCGCAATTTCAGGTACCACTCATTGCCCAAAATCACTCCAAATGTCTAAATCTCAGCCTAACCAGACACACACACACAAACACACAAAACCTGACCAAATCTGGCAGCTATTACAGGGCGAGAGCCAGCTCGCCTTTGGTTAGATACAGCCATGCACACCCATGTGTGGCCACACTTGGCTTCCTGGCTTAATGTAAATTAGTTGGACGATTCCCTTTCCAAAACACAGCACAGCAGCTGGTCGTGATGTACAAATCTGATGATACAATAATAATATAAAGGTCTTTTTTTTCTTTCTTAAGTAAGCATATTGAGTATGCATGCTTAACAAAAAAAAACAAAAAAAAAAATCACAAAGAAGTCTGAGGGATTTCTCTGACTCACTTCCTGTGATTCAGGGTAGAAAGACCCCTCTTGGGCATGCCTAAACGGCTTTAAGAGTGATACTTCTTATGGAAAAAGGGCCCAAAACCTCAAACCAAAAATGTGTAATTTTTGCATATTAAATAAAAATTACTCCATACTACTTTTTAAACTACTATTTAGGAAGTCATAATGAGTATCTAACTGCAGAATTGTTAAACTCACATTGTTCACATTCAGGATTTTAAAAGTCTTGATTTCTTGTGTCTTTAAACATACAAAAATAGGCTCATTATGCAGAATCACGTTCGTGTCTCTTATTTTAGAACTAGGAAATAAATAGCTATAAATCAACAACACTATTTTGTCCCCTGGGGAAAAAAAGAAAATAAAAAAGACAGCGTTATAGACACATTAGTTTTCCTCACGTCCTGCCACTGCATTCAGTCTTTCACATGTGAAAAGAATGAAATCAGAATTTCATTCAGAAGTTTAAAAAAACAGATACGAGAAAGGTATGTGTGTGTTTTTTAATTCTCTGGTTTTCAAACAATGTCCAAGACAGAGTGAGCTGATGAATTACTCTTACCTGTGTTCATTTTTGCGAAGTGACCATCTCCAACATCCCGTCCGCAAAGGCAGCTACAATGACCAACGCTTGAAAAAGCATCCAAGATCAAATCCCCGCAGCAAATCAACTCTGCTGAACTGCCCAAACGTAGAGGAGTGAGTGCGACTGAACACAGCTCTGCCTGTTTCCCTCTGAGAGCGAAACGCTGCTCAGCTGATCCTCCGTGCGTCCTGAAGCGCGCAGGACGCGACTGGAAACTAAATGCAGAGACTCGATCCGCGCCTTGATAATCCACAAACCACCAGCATCCTTCTGCAGCAGCAACAGCTCCTGCACGTCCAGTCTGGTGCTGGAGACATTAACATCCTCCTGCAAGTAAAATTCGAGGCTGATTAGTCGGTGTATATGATGCGACTGTGGCTGATACAGCGGCAGAGCGCACGTTAAAGCTGCAGCTGATGGGACATTTTAATGACGTTAAAGCTCTCTGATAATCCTATTACAAAGATGACCCAGTCACCAGTCAAAATTAACTTTTCATTGAAAAGCCATCTCAATGCATAAAAGCAGCTGCTAAATCAAGGGTGGGGTGTATGAATAGCCAATATACACAGAATATCCCATTCAAAACAATAAATAAATTTGCCGTCAAATGTACTCTATATTTAGAAAGTAGAAAGCAGCCAAATGGTGTGACAGAACATGGAAAAGGGATTATTATTTAGCCTGAAAAAGAAATGGGTTACGCCTAAACACTTGCATAACACAACACATAGTTTTAGAATAAAATAAAAAAAGCCATCATTACAGGGAAGCAATAAATCCTCAGATGCCAGCTACCTGCACTTTATTATCATAAAACCATATTCCTCTGTAAAGTAAAGTGTGTTTTGGCTCTCAAATCAATTCTCCTGCATTGGTAAACCACAGCCTTGTGTTCCCTGCACGCCCATCTGCCTGTCTGATTGCTGCACAACAGGCCTTTTTTTTTCTTTTTTTTTTTAATACAAAACAGGAAACAGCTCTCCCTGTTTCCTGCACAACCCAGCTTTACATCCTTAGCAGCTCATGGACACCATTTAACCCCTTAATATGTTCACTGGTGACTCGCTGGGAGTGAAGTAAAGGAGGCTACTTTTTTCTTTTGAATTGTAGTCAGCTGGCGAAGATTGACTACACTAAAAACATGTATGTGGTTTACCGCAGCAACAATCAGCAGCATAAATAGGTTGGTCCATCAGGCTGATCCATGCTGCAGTGGAAAGAAACAAATGGGAGTGTGGTCCTGACCAAGTTTGACTTAATACCCGACACAGAGCCAACTCATGGATCCAGTTTGGATCCAGTTTCTGGTGTCATTTGTTTTATTTGATGGTTTGACATCCTTGTAAAAGTGTCACCTTTTCAGATCACAAATCATGACTACTATTAGATATTGCCCAAGCGTTGCTTACGCTGAAAAGTGTTTTAAAAGAGGCTAATCCTCGGTAACGAGAACATTCAAATCTGTGTTCAAAGCCAGTCTATTGTTCATTCATTCACTCTCCAGTTGATACTCTTAATTTCACAGTTACCGAACATCATCATTAATGCATCATCCCTTGTCAGCACTAGAGTCGTGCAACAGTAATTTTCACATTTACGATAAAATGATTTAATTTTTGACAGAAAGTGCCATCAGTGTCATAGACAACACCTCCCTTCATTCAGAGTGCTATTCAGAGGATGCATTTATGCACCAAGATTACAGACCCTAAAATAAATAGCAGAGAAAATACAATCATTCTGGAGCTTTACTAAGCATTAAGCAGAGGCTTTTCATTTTACTACAACAAAATGATAAATGACACACATTTACAGGAGAAAAATCAATCTGCAGCACCAGCTATTCAGCTATATATATAGACATATATATATATGGTCAGCTCACTGACACATTAAACAGCTAAACAAAAATGCTGATATACTTGAAATAATAATAATAACACTCTAGAGCTGATTTATATAAAAAACATAAATGTGATTAAAAAAAAATAATAATACTATAGAATATACTTGGTATATAAAATATTAAATTTTATGTCACTGCACCTTTGATGCTGCTTTTGTTCGTCGCTTTCTCTTGTTGAGTTAATAAAAGGCAATTCTGGTCGGTTACACCAAACAGTAATCAAAGATTCATAGAGACACATCCATCCATCTGTCAACTTCCACTTCTCTGAGTTAAAGCAGCACAAAAGGCTTTCTTTCATGTTTTTAGGAGCATCATCTAGCTCTCAGGGTCAACCAAAGTAACTTTAGATTTCTGTCCTGATTGGTCTCTTGCAATGACTGTGTCTCATTTCATGATGAAACAAGCTCACAGAGCTAGCAGCACTAAAGTGGACATTATAGCAGAGGTGACTAAGGGACTCTGTCCAAAGTAATGATAGAAGAGAAAACTAGAGCGGGACCAAGTAAGAGACCAAACAAATCTTTTACAGGTCATTGTAAAGGCGACTTATCCTCCACCCTCATAGAGGTCCCAACAAAACTAAAATTGCAGCCGAAGCAGATCTTCCGCCTTCCAGCTACTTCCTTCAGCTCTTAAGATTGGATACTGAGAAATTCCTAGGCCAGCCAAGAGATGTAGTCTTTCCAGTGTGTCCTCAGTCTGCCTTGGGGCCTCTTCCCAGTTAGACATGCCTGAAACACCTCTCCAGGAAAGTTCAGGTTCAGAAGTTATTCAAACCAGATGCCAGAACCACCTAAGTTGATATAGCAGAGTGGCGAATCTGCTCCAAGCGCCTACAAAGACACTGAACTTCTCACCCTCTAAGGAACTCTCTAAGGGAGAGTTCAGCCACACTGGAGATGGAACTCTTTTCATCTGCTTGTATCTGCAATCTAATATTTTTGGCCCACTGCTCTTGGTTTGTGACCATGTGTGAGGGTAGGAATATAAATAGACCGGTAAACAAAGGAGTCTATCCTTTTGAATCACCACAACAGACCAGTACTTAACTAACCAGTACCAGTGCAGACCAGAGTCTATATTACTTCAGATGCCACACCGAATTTATGTGCCAATTTTCCTACTTCATTTCCCCCCCACTTGTGAAAAACGACCCGAGATACTTTGAACCTGTCTCTTGTGATAATTGCATTTGAGACAGCACCTCACCCCCCCTGGCTACAGGCTAATAAACAACTTTAGTGGTATCACTATATTTCTGGCCGTATGTTTTGAACACTGGTGAAAAGATAAGCTGAGCTGTTGATATGGACAGGAATCTGTGCCATGTTGGCAATTCCCAAACCTGGTGGTGGACAACACAGGCTGGTGAGGCTGTTAAGCTGAAGAAGGAGTCCTAATAAGCAAGCTAGTGGGACTCCAAGGAGACAGCAGCATCTTGGGTGTGGGAGGAGTTTGCTGAGACCATGGAAAGCAACTTTTAATCTGCTAAAAGAAGATCAAAATCAGGTGACTCAGGCAGGAAAACAGTGCTTTACCAACGCTGTGTATAATGAGGGTGGAGTGCTGATGACCTTCAACAGGGGATGTCATTAGGCAGTCAAAGCCATATTCTTTAAGGATCTTCTCAAAGCAATTTCCCCTCAGGGATTAATAATGTAATTCTGATTCTGATTCTGAATCCATCCAGCACGTCACCCACAAAGGAAGCTGAGCTGGTAGACTATGGGATGGGCTTTCCTTTTACTAGGATAGAAGCTGCCCCTGAATAGTCAAAAAGCTCCATTGTGGCAGAAATTCAAAGATGGATGAGATCCACCCTGCGTTCCTCAAAGCAGTGGATATTATGGGGCTTTCCTGGTTGATTCAGCTTTGTAACATTTAGTGGACATTGGAGTTGGTGCCTCTGGATTGGCAGACTGGGATTGGTGGTTCCCCTTTTTCAATAAGGGAGACCAGAGGGTGTGCTCCAATTACAGGGGAATCACCCTCCTCAGCCTCCCATGGCAAGGTTTACACAGGGGTGCTGGAGAAGAGAGTCCAGTTGATAGTCAAACCTCAGATCCAAGAGGAACACTATAGGTTCCATCCTGGCCGTGTGATGTTGGATCAACTCTTTACTCTTGTTAGGGTGATAGTTTGGTCGCATTACAGTCAGATTTGTTCCAGGTGGGAGTCGGGCTACCTTTATGGGGGCATCCCTTTGTAATGGATTCCATAGCCAATAACTTTTATGGGCAGAATTTCTCAGCACAGCCAAGGGATGACAGGGATCTGGTTTGGTGCACTCAGGACTCCATCTCTGCTTTTTTTGCTGATGATGTGGTAATGTTAACATCATTCGAGCTGCAATCTCCAGCTTTCACTGGAGCAGTTTACAGTTCTGAAGCAGCATCAATGAGAATCAGTACATCATTATGGGTCCATCTCCTGCAAGCCTGACTACAATGATGCTGTGGGCAGAACACTGTCTATGTTGACTGGATAACACCCTGGTGACCAAATTTGCATAAAATTGGGCCAAGTTCAGCTTTTTGCCGCATTTACTTAATTTACATATGTACTTGAACATGGCTTTTTGTTTCACATAGAAAGTGAGTGGGATTCAGGCAATGCAAGTGTTTCTGCTCACATAGAGGACACCACTCGTCAGAACTAGATTTCAGTATTTTACAAGTTCCTTTGCCGTGTCTGTGGCGTTTGACAGTTTCCTATAACAGTTGGTGGTGGTCTGAGGATGGTCTGTGGATGCTGCATTGGCCTCATCATCCCAACTTCTTCAACATTAGCTACAGTTATGATGGTGTTAATAAAGCATGACTAGTGTGGGTTGCAGTAGAGATAACCATTTTCGTTGCTGCTCACAAATCCTGCTCTTAATAGCTTGCTTATTCCCACACTTTTTTTATGTTGTTTATTTATCCAGCTTTGTTCTACATTTCTATTTTAATGTGTGTTTATAGCAACAGCGTGTTGTATCTGAACTATTCATCCTTGTAACACATTACTGAACCACCCATCCCTCTTGTGGGTTGTTAGAGTCTTTGTCAACTGTACACTCTTCACCTGGTCAACATGTGATAGAGGCCCCTGGGGAGGGATAGTTTCTCTTATTCAACACTTAGAATGTTAAATAAGAGAAACCTGCTCCTCTGTTTAATGAAATAAAATTGAAGACTTTCAAACAAAAGGTGAAACATATTCAAGAGCCAAGAAAAGAAGTCCAGTTGCCTTCTACTCAAGCTTGGTTAAGCTTGATTCCCGTGACCTGGATGACTGAGAATCTACAGTAAAACTCTGGCAAAGGATCACAAAGGAGGAAACCCATTCTTTGCTCAAGTCTGCGCGTTCCAGATTTCAGGCGATTGTTGACCACAAAGGAACCTCAACAAATAGATAAAAAGGAGAACATTTTTTTTTATGGTTACATTAAATTGTGCAGTTACACCTTAGCGCTTGAAAAAGAGGGCTCCATACAACCAAAGAACTGTAATTCCTGACACCTTTTAGTTAAACTTGTCAAGTAAAGATTGTGTCTAGAGGCCAAATCTTTCTAGACCAAAATATACATTGGAAACACAAAGTAAAAGGTAAAGGATTAGGAAAACATTTTTAACAGTCTGACCTATGAGGTCCATCTCTGTCTGCGTGTCTCCTGTTTGCGTCAGGCAAGGAAAGAGTTTGTCTGCTCCTCTCTCCTACTCCGAGGTGAAACAATAAGACTGGGGCTTAAAAAAGGAACTCCATCTTGATATACTCCTTCCTGTGACTGTTTTCAAGTCTTTCAGCAAAACTGGAACATAGTGGGCGTAGTCACTAAACCTAAAGGATAATTCCAGTTATTTTCAACCTGGACCTCATTGTCCTGCTGTTTTTACATCATCAGTGGTTTATGAGGGCTTTAGGCATATCCAGTTGACAGGAAAAACAACAACTATATTTATTGACTTTAACCCCTATTCATTGTTTTATCTGTAGATGATTTATTACTGAAGCCTCAGTAAAGTTTCAAATTTTCATTCGGGTTTAACCTTAATTCATTTAAGTTATTATACCCTGTAGTAACCCTGTAGCTTAGCTTATTAGTCTAACTTCCATTAGATACATCTTTCGGTTATGAAACAAAAATCTAATTACAGCATAAATCTGTTAATTTATATTGTATATTGTATATTCGCTCGCCAAAAACATGCAGATAAGATAGATATGCTCATTTTTTGGGGGGAAAGTTGACTTTACTCACTTCATGAACACTGACTCCTTAAAACTGTGAAATTATAATACCAATAGGATACAGGAACAAACTCTTGGGTCATGGTAGTCTAAATATAGTTTCCCTCCACATCATGGTGAGGAAGAAAACACAGCTGGAGGGTTGTTTTTGTTCTTCTGTGAGAACTTTTGTACAATAGTGTACAAGTAGTGTGTGATAGGAATAGTTCTTACAGAGCAAAGTTGTAAAGCTGAGGATATCTATTTGACTATTATGTAGAAGTAGATATTTTCCTCATCTCACTGTGTGTAATGTGTTTCATAAATCCTTTTCTGCAGCAGCCGGCAGCATGACAGCATAGCAGTTAGAGCTGTAACTTTGCAAAAAGAAAATTCAAGTATCAAATCCCACCACCTGTGTCCTTTAAATGGAGTTTGCATGTTCTTCTTTTTTCTGGGTTTTACTGTTTCTTTTCAAAGTTTAAAAATGTGTATATTAAGTTGATTGGTAATGCCCAACTGTCACAAAGACTGTAATAGGCTCGTTTCATGTCGCTTCTCCCT
Source organism: Hirundichthys speculiger (assembly GCA_018398805.1). NCBI lineage: Eukaryota > Metazoa > Chordata > Actinopteri > Beloniformes > Exocoetidae > Hirundichthys > Hirundichthys speculiger. Next base: position 1,778,332 of record JAGFBZ010002207.1, on the reverse strand, counting down.
GACAGCTGGGATGAGATCCAGCTTGCTGTGACCATGGACAGGATAAAGCAGCAGAAAATGGATGGATGGAACTAGCAATAACATGAATCTTTGACTATACTAACAATAAACAATAGACCAGCCAGTTTGTGCTTCCAGGAGTATCTGGACATACTATTAGACAATAGTGTCTATGTTATGGTTCACTCCTGATTTTATGTGCTTTAGGCCAGTCAGCCTGGTGTGCATATGAACCAATGTACATTTATCATATTAATGCAGTAAAAGCTTTTTGTATATTAAGTAAAACTACAAAGTATTTTCATGAGGGTTATGAGAAATGAGAAAAAAAAATGCAATGACCAGATTCATCAAAGTGTAGATTTTACATCTGAGTAAAATCATAATGAGTTCAAAAACTCTTTCTCCTTGTAGGTTTTTGTTTTGGAACATGACCTGGGAATTGGGAGGTCCCAAACAGATTTAAAAACAGGTTTCCCAAACAGAATTATGAAGTCCCAGATTATTTCAAGTTCAGAATCCAAGACGGCTGCATCCTGTGAACAAATCAAACTCCTGTATTTTATGTATCTTTTTTTTTTGTGGCACTGGTGGCCTCTCATTCACAACAACAGAGAGAGAAATAGAGAGAGAGGGAGAGGGGAAATCAGGGCAGAGAGAGAACAGGGAAGATATCCAGCAAAGGGTCACAGGCTAGGAGTCGAACCCACGACCGGCGCTGGAGGGACTACAGCCCCATGGGCCGCCTGCTCCACCCACCACACCATCGCCCCCTTATGTATCTTTTTAATACCAATGTATATTTCCATCTCATTAATAAAAGGTGTACATGATTCTAACAACAAGCCTTAATAGTTAGTCATATCTTTATGGTTTTTGTAATACCACACAGTGTAGATATAAAGTGTAATATTCAGAACAGAAGTTTACTTCAGTGAAAAGCACTTAAAGCTTCCTGATTCACTTTACTGGGTCACTTCTCAACCTTCTCTGATTCATCAAGCCCTGTTGTGTAAGACACAAACAATTAATTTGAAAAGAATCAATTGTAATATTTTTAGCTGAACTTACTGAAACAAATCATTCATTTCAGAGTTCAACTGAACTCAGTTTTAAACAAGGCAGTGACCAAGATGACAGTGATCACAGTAGTACATCGTGAAATTGCAGGGGTGGGTGGGGGTGAGGGAAGCAAAGAACATGGGTTAAAGAACTGATTAGCACACTGGAGCAGCAGCCATTATCTGTGCTGCCGAGAGATTTGGAGGTGAGTTAAAAAAAATCTTTGTGTTATCAAAAAGACAGACTTTATGAATCTCAAACTGGGAAATTAAGTACAGCAGCACAGTTAAGGCACAACATACTAAAAGATAAGAAAGATATAAGAGAAACAACTGTACAGTGAGTCCAGAGTGTCTGTCACACAGAGATGATGTGTTGTAACAAACTAATGGCATGAGGTAGAAAAGATGCATAAAATATATTATAATCTCATTTTCAAATAAACCAACGTGCATATTTCCCAACATTTTTGCTATTTCTGCTAGGATTTCACATAAACCTTTTCAATTAGTAGCTTTTTCTTTTGTTTGTTTTAGCATAGTGTCTGGTTTCTTTGGTAGTTGTATGGTTTGTTTTGATAGAGAAGTTTAATTTGATTTGGCAAACTCCAGTTTCATTAAAAATGAAGAGAAATGCAGGGAGTGATAGAGTCTGCTTTTTCACAGCAACATTTATCTTCTACTGAAGGACACATTGGGATGCAAACAGCCCCTTAACAGCCCCTGGATCTAACGATCAATACTGGCTGTAGGATACTGGCAGAGGGAGAGTGACATCTTTGCTTCCGAGAATCACCACCGGCTCCCTTTACAACATTTAATTTAGGCAAAGTCACTAACTGTCACATATCACTGTCAAAGACTTAGCTTCACAAAGAAAACAAATTGCAGCCATTTTAAGGAAAGTACCTTCATTTTTAGGGGATCAAAAGTATTTGGACAAAGTGATGTATTTGTAACCATACTTCTTAATACTTGGATAAAAATCCCTTGCAGTCAATGACTGCCTGAAGTCTGGAGCCCATGGAGGTTACCAGATTCCAGGTTTCCTGCCTAGAGAAGCTTTGCCAGGCTTTCACCACAGCCTCCTTCAGCTGCTGCATGTTTGTGAGTTTTTAGTAACTGAGACGGATGCTCTGTTGAGTTGAGATCAGACAACTGATTTGGCCATTGAAGGATATTTTATTTCTTTGTATTTAAAAAGACTTGAGTTACTTTCAGAGTATGCTTAGGCTCATTATCTGTCTATTGTTAATCATCGTCCTTTCAATTATGTATAATTTGGCCAAATGTGAGCATAGAGCAGGCTATAGCACTATAGCTCGTTCCATCCGTACATGCCAACGCTGTAGCACTGCTTCCTCCATGTTTGACAGATAGTGTAGTATGCTCTGCATCATGAGCATTTCCTTCCTTCTCCATGTTTTTTTTTTTTTTTTCATTCTTGGCTTATCTAGGTTTCATCTGCACACAGAATCTGATTTCAGAATATGGGAAGCATTTTTTACATGTTTTCTGGTAAAGTCTAATCTGGCTTTCCTGACTTAAATGTTTCCAGTGGTTTGTGTCTTGTTGTAAATCCTCTGTATTTGCATTCCTGCAAATCCTGCTTGGAATAAATAAATAAATAAATATAGCGACATGATCCCCTCTAAAGCTTTTCAAATCAAAACCTATATAGTGATTACATTTCAACTTCCCAAACTTGGAATTTCAGCATATCAATATCAATACTATTCAACATGGTATGAACAACTTTAGTTCCTTTATACACTCATGTTTCTCTAAATTTAAATACAATGAAATAGTCATTCATCTTCTAGCTACTAGTCAATATTTTGACACACCTTCCTATTAATTTTGATTAGAAAAAGTTTGTATAATAGTTTAGATCACATGCAAATAAACATCCTTGATTATAAATAATGTAAGCATCAATTTCAACACACCTACAAGAAGAGAATGATATTGTGCACTTATTTAAGATTACTACAAATGACAGACCTACTTATTCATTAATTTACTGTAATATTTATATTTTTTTTTAAACCAGAGCATAGGGAAGCACATGACAGAGTAAAAAAAAAAAAAAAAACAGAATAAAACATCACTCATGAGCATGATGTAAAGATGAGTATCATACATACTTGTTGGACTCCTTGCTGCCTTTATAAAGTGGAGGTTTAGAGTAGTCGGGTAATGAGTGGACTGCCAATGAGTCTGCAGTGCTTTTCCTTCCTTTTCAGTCCTTTTTTCTCTCACACACAAACAAAATTTATGTGGCCATTAGGAGTGCGGTTGCAGTGTCAACAGTGCCCAGCTAATATCTTTATCCAGCATGGCTTGGTGGGGGACTCACAGCTCACATGTATGCACTTAACACGGCTCAGCAACTCAAACACATTACTTTGCATCTTTAAGGCAACTTGAGTAATTCATTTAATGGAAGTCTTTCTTTGCAATGGAAAAATAATAACTGGAGGAAATGAATGTCTGGTGAAATACCCAGAGAATTTAAATGTTCAATGCATATATGAACACATCATCACAGAAATACATTCAGACATTCATTTTATTTAGGCAGAGTACAACAAGCAGCATTTATATAAAAACACAAGCGATACACTGTACCTCCAAGCTTTTCCATAGTAACTACCTTCAGTCATACTGCTCTTTGTAACATACACCACTTCTGTATTACATCTTATTGGTTCTTTGCTGGTGTGTTTTATCTCTCTCATCCACTTCTTCTCCCTTCCAAATGAGCTGGATTATGCTCAAGGTTTCTTGCTGTAAAATGACTATATGTGATGCATCAATATTAACTGTTTAATGCTGTCATAGATGTCTGTAACAAGGGTCATTTTTCTGCAAAACATATGGTCTAATTTTACTCTTGGTACACTTTGTAGACTTTATTTTGATAGATTTGTTAAGGACCTGAGTGCTTCCTCCCTTGTTAGCGATCAATTGGTCTATTTATGAGTTAAGTGAAATCAAATGTTTTATGAGAAAAAAAAAGTGGTGTTCACAATGAAACAGTATCACAAAAAAAAAATTATGACTTGTATTCGCTCTGGTACAGCATGGGGCTAACAATGAGGAAAAGAATTATTTATAACCAAAATTTAGCTGCCCCAAATTGTGATTCAAAACCACAGCCAAACGCTGTCAATTAAATACTCCACATGCCTTTGTCCCTATATCTCCAATCCATCTGCCGCGGAGACAACACTGCAGCAGGCCCGCCGTGAAACTGACTGGCACCAGCCTGTTTTACATGAGGCTGTTTAACACAACGCAGCAGGAGTGACATTATGGCCTCATGGCAAGAGAGGCTCAATGGCCGTGTCAACATTAGCTCTCATTATGCTCAGCAACTCATTACAGCTCACTGTGGGGTGATGCTGACCGAGGGACCTGTGTTTCTGTCTGAAGCACGTGCTCTCGCCGTGTGGAGGAGGTGGTACATGCCAGAACAAAATGATTCACTGATGAACCATTAAATATGCCAACAGCAGCAAAACAGTGCTAATGTTGAGCTGTGTGGGATGTTAAGGCAATAAAGTTGTCTGCCCTGTGGACGCTGCTCTGTTTTTAAAACATGATCAAAACACTCTGTCTGGTGGCTGCTTTTCTTTTATATTTTTATTTTAAAAAATATGATTATTTTTTGTTTTACTTGGGCCAAATGTGGTTTATCATTTTCATTGTAATACATTCGTGACTGAACAAACCTTTGAAGAAATACTGAGGATTCCAGACACCTACCTGTGCTAGCACACGGAAAATTGGTAAATGTTCTGAAGTTTTATTCTAAAACAACACAAAATTGTAGCCATACTTTGGACTGAAGCTTCTAATATAGTTTCTACAAAAAAAAAACCCCATTATATTAGGAAAAGAATTATCCTGAGTCCCATATCCAACCTCAAATCATGAGCAGAAACAGTGTTTTGGAGTCACAGTCATAGTGAAGTTGACCAATGAACTTTTCTAGACAAGACGCCAGAACTTAATTATTTCATCTTATTAGATAATTATATGACATATGTGTGAAATGCTCTCCTCTCCACCCAGGCTGATGCCAGAACATCATCATTCAAAACAAGCATGAAGGTTCAGCGTCACAGCCTCCATCCAGCTGTGTGAGCTTCCAGTTGTAGCATCAACCCTGGGATTGGCAATTTATGAGTCTGATTCGCTTTCCCAGTTTGTGAGTTCAGTCCCCAGCTGTGTCATTGAAACGCTGTATCATAAAACTGCCCAAAGGATTAGAAACCTCTTATACAGGAGTATATTGTCTGAGCTCAGAGCACATCTGGGCCTCACTGGAGTTACGCCAGTAAACTGTGTGCCAGTTCTGGAGAAAACCTGTATGAGACTTTGCTACAGAAACAAGCAAAGTAAATGTTTGTAGGTCAAGTAAAAGTCCAACAGTTATATGCCTGTAACCTGTAAACCTGAATTAAAATGTCCTTTTCTAATCTGATTGACCTGGTTGGTTTGATTATGGATACTTGGTTCACACAAAATACCTGGGTCTCAATGTGGTATCCTTGATGAAACATGAATGCCTTAACAGTTTCTCTAAATTGGATCAATTATGAGTTTTTCTTTGCACGATGCTGAAAAAAATGTGAAAATAACCTAGGACACAGATACAGACGCTCTGAGCACAAAGGGATTTATTTGATCCCTTGAATAAATCTCACGGAGAAGGGATTTATTTGATCTCACCATGCCATGAGTTTAAGTCCGTTAGGTAGAGAGGACACTTGCTGAAAATCACTGCCTTGGCCATTCTTTGTTTACTTTTTTTTTTTTGTATAAGTACATTAACCAGGTTAACCAGGTAACAACCCTGGCTCTCCTGCCTCTCCAGATTAGAGATTTGCAGAAAAACAAAGGCAAACCTAACTGACCCCTCAGGTCAAAAGGACATTGCACAGAATCATCAGGTGTCAGAAAACATGTTAAGATCATTACTTTAAGAGCTAATATCTTTGAAGCTGCAGACTTAAATATATTACTAATAGTTGCAAACACATGTTAATGTGTGTTGATGTTTGAATGGTGTATAAGTTACTGCTGGCTACACAGAGAAAGAAAATTACATCATATCAAATCTCATAGGTCATATATAAGATTCTCCTTTGCTTTGCAAAATCAGAATTATATTAACATTTAACATATTAAGTTTGAATATTTGTATCTGGTGCGGTTAGATGCATGCATCTTATGCAAGCCACTTTCTTTCAGAAGGTTTTGTGTTTGTGGGGAGTAGAGTAGTCTGTTGAATGTGATCTGCAAATGTGTCACTAGGTGAAACTGAAAAAGTTTGGTTTAGTTAAAAAAAAAAACAGGATAATTTTGTTTAGAGCTACAGAGAATGTCAAAGTGTGTTCCATCTGCTTGCACTTTGAGATGGAAGCATTCCATCTTGCATAGAAAGTTATTGTGGTATCTGTACCTGCCACTGAAGCCTCGAGGTGAGCTTTGGTTTAGTTTAGCTAAAAAGGTCAGATTTGGTTGAGAAGTAAAAGGTGGAGGCAGGGAAAGAAAACAAGTGCTTCAGAGTAACTTCAAAGGAACAAAATAAAAAACCAAAGATCCCCCACTGACCCTTGTGGAGTACCTCTACTCAGACTCCTGTGCATTACAAAATAATTATTTTAGATAGAACATATGCACTTTTCATGAGTTTGGAAGTAACAGATCTAGCACAATTAACAAAAAGCTCTTTATTGACAGGGGGTACAAATTGACACTGTTGTGCCAAAATTAGAAAATCTCATCAATCCCCTTTTTTTACACATCTAATTAAAAAAACAATATCAAAACAAATATAGTACTTCAAATGTTGTTAAAAATGTTTTTTTTTTTATTGCAGACATGTAATTGGAACGGTTAGTCTCACAGCATGAAAATAAACATGTGACCCTGAAGGTTGGTGTGCACGGTCTCTACATCCAAAAGAGCATCAGGTTAAAGAGTCATTCACCCAAAACTGAGCCTGATGTCAATTTATCCTTCTGTTACAGAAGTTCTCTGATGTTCTTATCAGGTATTGAAGTTGGCATTTGGCAGCAGTTTGACTGGAGCTATCAATATGAAGATGAAGGAAATCACAGTGCGAGAGAAAGAGGCCATTGTTAGGCTGAAAGAAATAACATTAGTCTGACAGTTTTATAATTGTAAAAAAAGATAGAAAGAACTGGTGAGGTCAAGAACATCAAAATACCTGAAAAAAAATTAAAGTGGATGATGATAGAATTCTTTACTTTGTGTAGAAAAACTCCTTCACAACAGACATCAAAGCGACTTTGGAATAGGTAGCTGTACCACTGTCAAAACCTGCAACCAAGAGATGCTTTCAGGAATGTAAATACAGAGGGTTTACAACAAGATGCAAACCACTGGTAATATTTGAGAACAGGAAAGCCAGATTAGAACAAAAGATTAGAAAAAAAAAAGCCTTTCATGTTCTGAAATCAGATTTTTTTTTGGGGGGGGCAGAAAACTTGATTAGAAAGGAAGATAAAGTTGTATCAGAATGATGCGGGAAGAGAAAAGTATAGACAAGGAAAGGGTGACTGTTGACGCAGTAACAAGATGAATCCTGCGACATTTAAGGCTATAGTCTTTAAACTGAAGTGAAGACCTGGCAATGCAGAAAAGAAACTCAAAACTTGGTGATGTCCATGGGCTCCAGACTTCAGGCAGTCATTGACTATAAAGGATTTTCCTAGTATTAATAATATGTCACTTTGTCCACTACTTCTGAACCCTGAAAATGGAGGTACTCAGCATGAGTGCTGAGTACATGGTTAAAACATGATTATTACAGCCATTTTAATCAACATGATTTAAATGGTTGTAATTCCTCAATGGTAAATGTCATGTAACTATAAATCACTATTTGGTTGAAATAATATTATCAAATGTATTATAATGATTATTATGAATCACTTTACAAGTAATTATTTATATGTACAGTCAATAATTTAGACATGATATTCCTTCCATACAGTCTAAAGATGCTTTATGTGGATGCCATTGAATACATGCTGAAATGATATTGAAAATGATAATGCTACTGAAAGAGGACGTAAATGAACAAGTATAAAATGGCCTATCATTTAAATCACTCTCAAACACAAAGACATTGCTTAGTGATACTTACATGGCTCAGTCAGCTTGAACTTGTTTAACTAAATGACCACAGGAACAAAAAGGGGAGAGTGATTAATTTTAAAGTCACATGGGGGTCAATAGTCCACCACACCAGGAAAATGAATCCTCTTTTATTGAAGAGAGCTAACAAACACACCAAATGTGTGACCTACGCTGAGAGAGAAGACAAGGTAATCAGAACTCAGGGTAAGTGAGAGTGTAATGAGGTGGTGTGGTGCTTAATCTGTGGTCAAGTTTTATTTCGGGTGTGACTTGCAGCTATCCAGTGTCTAAATATTCAGTTTCCCCAAGTCTAAATCATTTCTAAATAAGACCAAGGGACAGTCAACTGGTCATGTATTTGAAACCACGACAGTAACTATAATCAGACAAGCAAGATTAATGTAGTCCTTTGTTACTTGGGATTGTAGGTTTAACATTTCTTTATTACTCCACCAAGGTGGAAGGATTTGACATAAATATGCTTTCAGTTCCATCTGTTGGTAATTTTGCAGTACAGCAGAATTTCCAAGTCAAATTCTCTCTGCACTGGTTAAGCATAGGTTCATTCAAAATCATATGAGCAGATCCAGATATTTTTAATGAAAATTACTCACTTAAGAGATTGGGTTATTGTTTGGTTTGCATGAGTTAAAAAGTAATTTAAGTACATTTGTAAATGAGTTTAACAGGGACTTACAAATGCTCTGCACTTTAAACAGTGTTCATATATGATTATGATCTTCTGAGCTGCAGTTTTACAAAAGAACTGGTTGTTCTCTTGGGTCGTCACATTTGAATTGATTCTGGAGTCAAAGACATCCAGTTGTTTGTTTTAGCTACTGAAAATGTGTGGTCCTTGCTCTTATGTGTCCTTCACTGAAAATGTAATCTGGTGTTGTGTTTTTACAAATGAAGAGAAAAAAATGTGGTAAAGAAAGAAATTATGTAAAAAAAAAAAATGAATCATTTCAGTAATTGCATCATACTTAAGATTAATCACTGCAGAGTGATTTGCAGACTTTAACGATGTATAAAACCATAAAGCTGGATACTTTTCCACTGTAATTCACTCATTCAACAATAATTAACATTAAATTAGTTTATAGATATGACAACAGTTACACAAATTTCAGAATTATAAGGTGCATCATATAGAAGATCAAGTGTAGGAACTAAAGAACCCTTCATCTAGCTGTTTTTGACCATGACAAGAAAAGAACAAAAGACTCAGAAATATCAAATAGAATTTTGGACATTTATTAAATGTCTCCAATTTCAAATAACTGAGCCATTACTTTCTATTACTCATACAGTAGTATTTATATTTGTAAATGAAGCCATCAGGTAGACTTCCTATAAAAGGACAGCATGTCATCCAGACTCTGAGAAGCACCTTGAGGCTGTTGCTGAGTCTGGCTTTCGTCTCCAGGTGGAGGTGGATACTGGGGTGGATACTGGTGCAGATACTGGGGCGGATACTGGGGCGGATACTGGGGTGGATACTGGGGTGGATACTGGGGCGGATACTGGGGCGGATACTGGGGCGGATACTGGGGCAGAGGGTTTGGGAAAAATGGAGGAAGGTTGTGAGGTGGACCTAAAAACTGAGAAGGAGGTGGAGGATGAAACTGTGGATAAAATGGAGGAGTGGGACACTGGGGATTAAAATGAGGAGCTGAAAAAGAAGGGCTCTCTGCAGGTGTTGGCTCTGAAGTATGTAAAGATGTTGGAGGAGTTTGCTGAGGTTGAGAAGGTGAAGAAACAGCTGGAGGTTGATGCTCTGGTTCTGTCATACTCTCTGAGATTCCCTCTGGACTTTTTGCAGAGTTGAAGGACATGCTGGATTTACTGCTCTGACTTTTAGACTTGTCTGGTTTGGGTCTTTCTTTAGTAAAGTATGCAGAGGGAGGTGCAAATTCTGAATCTCTCTCCTCCCGACGGCGTGTTTTCCATTCACTAAACATGAATTCTGGGGGGGAAAAAAACAAAACAAGCATAAAAGCAGGGCTCTCATGTTAGACATATTTAACAATTTCCTTTTCCCTCAATTTTTTTGTTTGGGGGGGGGTGAAATAATGTGACAACGTTTTTTGTGCAACATGAAACTATACCTCCAATTTTCATTAAGCCGTCTCATTTTATGAAACAGCAAGAAAGAGCAAGAATACGTTCGTGCGTGCATGTGTTATATGCAAGTGAAAGAATCAGAAACAAATGGTAGACTGTCATTTCTGTCACTTTGTTGAGTTCGAATGACGATGCATCTACCAGTATCTGGTCCGTAAGCAGCCTACCACTGCATTTGCTTATCTTAACCCTTGGAGTTTAATACAAGATACTGTAAAGTGCTGTTTTAATAAAAGGTATTAATATTTGGGGGATTTATTTATCTATACTTCAACTTAAAGATTTTTTTTTCTCTTGAGCACTACTTTACTCTAATATTTTTAAATGAAGCAAGAGCTACATCTATTACTATTCATGCATTTATCTGCAGTGTAGTTTTGATTTAGACTAGTCACTTTAAAGAGTGTTCCTAAAATATTTAATGAGTAACACGAGTGATGCCAGTACTGTGGACAGAATTTTTCTCATTTCTGTTTTGCTATGCAAAAAGCAGTTTCAAAACAAAAACACTTTTCTTAAGGCCTTTAACTACAGCGAATAAATTATCTACTTAATTTAAGTAGACTTCAGAGTTGGACATAAATATTCTACAGTGCCAACATTTGTTTGTAGGTTTGTAGGTCATCAGTTCTGGTGGTTACTCAGAACAAAATGAAGCTTCAACTATTTCCTTAAAATTGCAGCTTAATATCTAAAAAGTGGTGCTATGAACATACTGAGTAAACAACACTGCTTCTGCATTTTAAAATAATATCAGATCATTTTATTTTCTAAAAACACAACTAGCACAACATATATTCACAGATTATGGTGTAAGGAGGTTAATTTGGAATTTCTAATGCCAATCTTTACATAATGAGGTTTACCTTTGCCTCTGTCCCACTCTCTGATATGAGGGACTCCTGGCTTGGTGTCCCTCCTTTCCTGGATTTCCACTTCCACCTTTTTCAGAGTGCTGACCTCTGGGGGGTCATCTGGGTTTGGCCCAATTGTTTCACCCTCTCCTTCTTCCTCTCCTAAGATAAAACAATTTCCCACAATCTTTCACAAACATGCCTGTGATCATTAAGCCATACCCTGAAAATAGATTTTGTACACAAATAGCTACTGTCACTGTAGAAATAAAGATATCATGAGTAGCAGCAGCTAATGGGAAGTGGCTTTCGTAATAACCTTGATTCTCCTCCTCTCCCCCGCCTTCCTCAGTTCCATCCAGCTTTGCTTTCTTCATCTTCCGCTGTCTCACTTTGGCCAGTCTAGCCTGCAGGATGGCCTGCCTCTTCTCCTTCAGTCGCTCTCTCTTAGCACGCTGATCTGTTGTCTGATGGACAAGAAGGATGTAAAAGAGAAGAACTTTCAAGTGCTCAGAGTAAGAAGTCATTACATTTCTTGATTATAAGAAATGAATTCACCAATAGGCTTTGCATAAAATTTGCAAAAAAAATGTCCTTAAATATTACCTTTCGATTAGTAATAATTTAAGGTAATGTTTCAGGTCTGTCTATAGTACGTTAAAAGGTATAGAAGAAAGGACAATCTCTATTGTTCTCATCGATGTTTCTTTTTGTCTTGATGCTGATAATATCTGTTATAAATTGCCCCTACATCTTCTTACTTAACCATTTGGTTAAAAGTATTATTTGTGTGTCTGATTCTGTCATCCTTGCAAGTCATTTATGTCTTCCACTTCCATTTAATACGAGCAACTCACCTGATCTCTGAGCATATCTAGAGTCTCTCTCTGCTTTCTGCGCTGCTCTTCCTCCTGAGAGAAAGCAAAGTAGCCCACACCAAGTTCCCGAGCCTCTGACATGGAGGGAAGAAAAAGTTAATTTTCTTCACATAAATCAGACACCAAGCTTTAAATGTGTGAATGAAAGTTTTGATTTGATGCTAACCTTGTGCTCTAATATCCTCATAGTGGATTGGTCCAATAGGTCTTTTCAAAGCCTCTTCTTCCTCCCTCTCCCACTCCTGCCTCTGTAGCTCTCGACGCATGTCTTCTGACAGTAGGGTCTTCTCAGACGACATCATCCTATGGAAGAAAGTCATACCCATGTATATTTTGTTATATAAATATATATACATACATATACATATATACATACATACATATAGATATATATATACACACACACACACACACACATTATATAAATATATATATATACACACACATACATACATATATATATATATACACACACACATACATATATACATACACATATATATATATATATATATATTTCTTAATTTTTTTTAAATAATTACCCTCTTCCTTTAAAGTTGTCATCCATTTTCTTAAAATCTGGCAAGTCTTTCTTCATGCATCTTCGAGATCGCCCCAAAGCATCAACAAAATCCACCCTATTAAGATATTAAGAAACAGGTTTTAAATTCTTGCTCTATCAGAGGTATAAAATATAAACTGTAACAATGTCCATACACATGTAAATACATATTGTCTCAACATACATCAGATGGTGTGGTATAAGTAGTGTTTTACTGTATGTGCTCTTTGTTTTGTTTATTTCCAAACTATACAACATTGCAAATTACATATGTGGTTTAAAATAAAATTAAATCAGACATTACCATTCCTCATCTGGGTTCTGAGGTGGTGGAATAGGTAATGAGCTGTTTCGTTCCTCTTCCTCTTCTTCCTTCTCCATCTCCCTCTGTGCAACTGTTTCTCTCTTTTTGTCAATAATCTTCTGAGTGAAGTCAACAAGGAAGAGTTTCTCCGTCTCTTCATCTGAGGTGTTACAAGACAGGATCAACATAAAAAAAAACAACAACATAAAAAAACAACACTGTGTGAACATCATGTAAACATCAGGTCACAAACCTGGAAAGTCTCCTTTTGTCATCTGTTCATAGAGTCTAGCCTTCTCCTCTAACTTGCGCCTGTTGCGAGTGGAGAAATGAGGAGTCAAATGTTGTGACCACTTGTCTTTTACCTTTTTTATTTATTCATAAGATCTGATGGCAATTTGAACTCACTTCGCTGTGTTCAGGTTGATCTGCTCCTCTGCCAGCTGTTCTGCATCTTTCGCAGATCTTGCTGACACGCCAGGGTTTTGTTTACTCCATAAATTAGGTTTCTGAAGGGGTAAATCACCAGAAGAGGGTTAGAAATCTTGGCGTGTCGTTAATACGCTGTTTAAAGCAGCTCCCACAGTAACTCAACCAGTACCTTGACTGTGGGTTTTGTTTTGAGTCCAGCACCGGCGTTTTCTTGACCGAGTTTCTCCCGTTTAAACTGTTCCTGTTTCCTATACAGTTCAGCTTTGAGATCAACAAGCTGCAGGGAAACAAAATGTTAATTATATAATTGTAGCTTTACTTTTCATTATTTTTATACAAACAGCTTCAGATAGTCGCCTAACAGATGACGTTAGCTTTGTCAGCTGTTCTTCGCCTTTATATAAGTCCCACATTAACAGGATATTTCTCATAAATCGTAAAAAAAAAAGTTTAATATTAAGTAACTCACTGATGAAGCAGTGACGTTCAGAAGTTTCTTCTTTTTATCCATATTTATTTATTTATTTATTTAATCGTGCTAGCATAGGTATTTAGGGTTTAGCCATCTTTCGTCGTCGCTCCTTCTTCTTCTTCTTCGTTTGTGATCTGCAGTCTAAACGCACTAATATCGTACTGCTGCCCCCTTCAGCCGGACAGTTGCACAGTCTGTGGTCCGGACAATACTGCTGTTTGAGGACATCATGGGTATTTAGACTGGTTGACTAAAAATTCCAACAATTTTGTCTATTTTCCTCTCAAAAAGGTCTCTTTGTTTCAACACAGTTTCTTCCAGTTCTGACAAATCTCTGAATGATATTCTCTTTCTCCGAGCAGTATACATTTTTCACTGTAGAAGAGAATGTTTCTCTAATTTTTTTCTGGTGGTCCATCCCTTCAGGACTACTCGCTCATTTTTATTATGGTGCTCATGCCTCAGTCTCAGTAGTTTAACCTGGTCAGCTAATCCCCAGAATTTACTGCATTCTTACTTGACAAACTGACAAATTTTGGATGACTTATTTTGTCTTTACCTAGTGATTTCTGTCATGACCCAGTTATCACAGACTTTATTACAAAGTATGATCTCTGAAAGCATGGGTATATTCGTGATTACTTTCCAGTCATTCCAGTTGTATCTTCTATTTCATTTCCTTCTGATCTGTGAATCCCAAACTCCATCCACCATTATGTATTCTACATATTATCAACATTATTTCTGTAATGAACTCTGGAAGAGCTTTAGACTTTCTGCTACTTATTGCCTTCAAAGATGACAGAAAAACGAAACAAATTAGTGTTGTTTTGACCTCTTCAAACCACCAGAGGGCCTCCAAGATTGCCAGGAGTTCTACAATGAACACTGAGGTTTCATCAGAAACCACCCTGTCCTTTTCCATTTTGGTGATCCATGATATAGATTCAGATATAGATTCATTCAGAACATCAAAGTCTACAAACAGGCTATGGCTCAAGCCACCAAGGGACAAGTGGCCAGCAATAACAGGATTAACTGCACTTTGATCCATCTGCCCTTGGTCAAATGAAACAAAGTACTTGTTTTCTGTATTTTTTTCAATATGTAGCATCAGCTCTAACTTTGAATGTATCTGCTGTGATCACTACACAGGTGGTAAAGCACTTTGAACTTCCTGTAGGTTTGAATTGCGCTTTATAAATAGACTTACATTGCAGTGACTTGCTTAATGGAATCTCTAGGCTTTGCTTGATGCCAGCTTTATGGAAGGTAGTGATGAATTCCTCATAGTCATCTTTGATTCATTTGCAGCGAAAAGTAATTATAAACTGGATGCAACATGGAAAAAGAAGATTTCTGTCATTTTTTTTCCCTTCCAGGTTTTGCAGTTGGGTGTCCATTACAGCCTGAATGGTGAAGGTGTGTATCAAAATAAAATCAAGAATAATGCTATTCAGACAAACTTCAGTAAAAAGCCTGAAGTAAATTTAGATGAGTGTAAGGCTTAAGATAAGGCTGTAAATCTGAAAGATTAACACCTAAACACCCGAATTTATATAGCTAGTGCCGTGCTGTATATGTACAAAACAGCATTAGGGGAATGCAAACGCTATGTTGGCTGATTGCATGACAGTTTGTTGCAAATTCGCAACAATGTGCATTGAGGGGTTGAAAAGCAATTAGTGACCATATTCTAGTAATGCAACAAGGGGCCACATGTTCATCTTCTTTTTGATTTTATGTCAGAATATTTCTCTCCCACTTGTTGACATGGGTCCTAATATTAAGATTAAAATTCTTACCCTCAGCAGGAAATCGTCCTATATACAAGGCTCGTTCTGATGGAAGTTTTTCAGCGTGAGAGAAAAACTTTTAGAGAAACCATTGCAAAACATATTCTCCAACCATTTCAGCTTTTTCCCCAGTCTTATATGCACCTGAAAAATATAGCATGAATTACCCTTTACTCACTGTCTAACCTGATCGAGACAGTGTTGATGTGATGTAACTATTTTATGGTTACCTCTGAAAAGGGGGGGGGGGGCACTAAGAGCCTGTTACTCATCTCTTAAGAGAATAAGAGTGAAGGCTTTACTGCTTCTTGATTACCACTTCCATTACCTCTACATTTGACAACCTAAATATTACTTCATGCTGCAGCCATAAAATTGCCAACCAAACAGCTTGTAAAAATCTCAGTAAGTAGGTCACACGCCACACAAAGGAAAGCACACACTGCTCAGGTACGTGTACCTTTTCTGTGGTCAACTTTGAAGCCATAAGTGTAGTGTGCATTGACCTACATTTTTAAAGGAGATCTAAAACAAGGTATTTTTGAGAACCTGGCGAGATGGAAAAGGCATACATTTTAAACCAGACACTAACACATCCACCGTTAATCTAATACTCAGATGGCAAACCCAAAGCAGAGTAATGGACTAGGGGTGAAGGGGAAAAAAATTGCTTTGAAAACAATAACTTTCACAAATTTTTGCTACAGAACATGCTCTTTTATCAGTGTCTGTGTTTGCATTATAAAACAAAACAACTCAAAAACGCAACGCAAAAGAAAATGATGAAAAGCTTTTAATGCATTCTCACTGAACAACTCTCATCGAACACAAACACCCTGCAGACTGCAGACAAGCCAAACATTATAACATTATAGAAAAACAAAAAACTTATTGTGTATGTGTGTATAATATATATATATATATATATATATATATATATATATATATATATATATATATATATATATATATATATATATATATATATATGATATATATATATACACACACATACATGTATATATATACACACATATATATACACACAGACACACACACACTTAAGCAAACCTACATAAAACAGTTTATAAATGAATTTGAATCAAAACCTAAAAAATATAAACACAAGGGTATCTTGACGAGGAAGCATTTTCTTTTTTTTTTTTATTACTTTTTATTCTTTGCAAGACCCTTTTTTTTGGCCATTTTCATTCTTGTTGCTCTAATGTTGTATGGATGGGCAGGTTTTTAAATCTAAAAACAAAAAGCAGCTGATAATGATTTCAGAACAAATCAGCACGGCTTCATTGTACTCTGTCCTGCTATTTTTTTTTTTTTTTTAAATCAGTGCTTGATTTCTATAGATCATATGCCATAAAGCTGGGTAGTATTGTTTCGGAGGGTGTTGAGGACTGTTGACATATCTTCCCTCTTCAACCAACTCAGCTCTTGCAGAGTGTGGATGCCCATTCCAGGATGTGAAAACCGGCAGAGATTTTTGCTTACCTGTTAGGAATGAGACAACCACAAAGATGCCAACAGTGTAAACAATGCCTTTTTTGAGACCTTGCAGATTATAAAACAAGGACTCATACAAATGTTTAACTGTCAAATAATGTTGTGCCTATTATTGCGTCAGCATCGGCACAGTGTGGCAGGGTTATTACTGCTGGTTTGACACTAAGGTGAAAATAAAAATGATGGGAAAACTTAAAAATCATTCATGTTCAACATTGTATCTTCCCTAAAAATCCTAGTTCCTGGAAAAGGTTCCTGAAGTTGAATTTCAGCATCAGAACTTTTCTTACTGGGTTCTCACCTCTTCACAATGCTGTGTATTTTGAGTAATGTCACCAGTATCATCTATATCACTTATACTGCACTGAAGACCAGACTTAGACTGAACAGAAGGATTTATCTCATGTCAATATGGCCTGCTGATGCCACCAAAAACCATAATGCACTGTAACATCGACAACAAACTATGAGTGAAAGGAATTTAAAAATTAACCAAATATTGAGTTTTTTTCAGTATCACATCCAAGTAATGTAAATGCTAATCTTATTAGCAATACAAGTCATATTATTTGGACTTTCTTTTAAAGCAAATCAGAAATCTCAAGGATGTATTTTGCCCAATCATTGACATTTGAAAACATATTTCAGTGACATTACTAAACATGTTCAGTATGGCTCAAATGGAAAATATCTAGTATTTCATATGAGGCTAATATCAGTCTTCACTTTCCTGAAGACACAGTGCTTTGGATTACTTAAACTTACCTGTCTTGGCAAGAAATAAGGTGCATCCGTCTCCAAAACAATGCGGTTAAGAGGAATCTGGCGGACAGCATTTCGGGCCTCAGTGGCCGTGGTGTAAGTGATCAGCGCTGTGAAGCCCACATACAAGTTTGGGAACTCTTTCAGGAAAGGCTCGATGACAGGATAACTGTTTGTGAAACAGTGCCTGGAAACCACACAAGTAAAACAAGAAGTTCACAGAATAAACCTGTATGAATAAATTCACAAATACACACCGTAAGTCCTTGGATTTTTCTTTTTTTTAAAGACCTTGTGGTAGTTTTGGCTTTTGTTATACAAAGTACTCAGACAGGAAAGAAGGCTGAGGTTGGGGTGAGAAGGTCTGAGGCTTGAACCAGGTTCAGCTACAGAAGGA
Organism: Hirundichthys speculiger; assembly: GCA_018398805.1. Taxonomy (NCBI): domain Eukaryota; kingdom Metazoa; phylum Chordata; class Actinopteri; order Beloniformes; family Exocoetidae; genus Hirundichthys; species Hirundichthys speculiger. The sequence goes on along the minus strand of JAGFBZ010002207.1, from coordinate 1,759,990 downwards.
CTGCAAGGCCTTTGCACAGAAGGCGCTCGTGAGGTGTCGATCAACCAGTTGAGCTATCTGCTCTTACAGCTGCTTGAATTCATACCCTAGAAGATTTACGTCTTACCAACTGGAATGACTCAATAATAAAGGTCCTGACAAAAATTACCTTTTTTTTTTCCTCTATTGCTTCTATTTTTAAAAGGTACACTTACTTTATGTGGAGGACCCACTGTTCTCACCGGACCTGAACCAATTAGCAAAGGCAGTCGCATCAAATTTTTGGTCTTCTTCGCCATTGTTGATGAAAGCTACTACATGAGCCATAAACCACTTTCACACAACCCGTTTTAGGCAAGAGTCAAACCGTTGCTCATTTTTCTACTCCAATACATAACACACAAAGACTCAAAAGTGAAGTATTGATGTTGTACCTGTATCTGGCAAAAATCAACATAAAATGATAAATGAAGTTCTCTGGTTTTCCAGACTCAAAGGCAATTACAAGAATAATTATGCCAGCAACAGTACTGATTAACCAATTGAGTACATGGTCAAAATAATAGAAGCATATCTCTGGCTTTACACATCACATTACAACCTCAGCTCAAAATCTCAGCTCTGAAAGCACAGACCGAATGACTAAAGAAAGGAAACAATGGCAAAACCAGAGGATTTTCAGATTTTCTTAGGGGCATTATACTATAATCTCTGAGTTACATCAGGATGTTACTACTGAATCAATAAGCAAAAAAATAAGAACAGTTTACAATCATTTTGCACGCACACACACCTGTGAATTTTGTATTCTCTGGGAACACACTTCCTCATGATTGCTAGAAGGTCATCATCTGCATCCCTACAGTGGATTACCAGAGGCTTCTGCATGGCCACTGCCAAGCGCAGCTGACGCTCAAACACCTCCACAGAGAAGCATTGAAACACATGGGCCACAAAATTATTTTTACAATTAGCAGCAATTCAAATTTCCAATTATGTAAAGGCATGACTGTGTGTACCTGTAACTGCAAATTTAGGCCCCCGATAGTACACCTCCCGCTAGCCGCTACCCACAAATAGCGGGTTTAGGAACCTCCGCTAAGCACTAATGCAATCTTCCACTTCCCTAAAGCCACTACCTGCTATGCCGACTCCCTTACTCACATTGTAGGTGTGGCAATGGGCGTGTCTTTTGCCCTTTCCGCAAACACGGTATCTTGCGATCGTGGGTTTACCCGCAACCTGCATGTCGGCACGTACAAGAGCGCATTTAAATGGCATCAATTCACGTCCACCTGGTCAGATGTGGACGTGCACAAACGGCTCTACCTCTCGAATCAACTCTTGTATAAAAAGCGTGATCTGCCCCGAGTTGAACCCCTAAGAAAATGGCAGAGATCGTCTTAAACAGCTTCCTCGCCAGTTACTACTGGGAGCGCACCAACTATCTGTGACTTTCAGGAAGCCGATAGGAATTGTCTGTGCAAAAATATTTATATGTATATATCAGTACAGAAGAGGAGAAGGAGGAAGGAAGAGGAGGAAGCTCTACAGAAGAGTCCCAGATGAGCTGCGCATGAGAGCTGCTCCGATTTGGATGAAAAGAAGCAACCTGCTCTTAAAGGGACTGGCTATTGACGCACTGATTGGTCTAACAGGGGGAACGCCCTAACCACTCCTATGCATAATGTAGCGGGTAGCACAGGTGGGATAGCCGGTTTAGCAAGGTGGAAGATTGCGTTCTTTGCAGGGGCACGCCCCTACCGCTACCCACTATCCCATAATAGGGGCTTTAGCAGATCTGGCGGAAGATCGGGCCCTTAGTGCTAAATTTCCAGAATCAGCTTTAATGAACTGGGGATTGCATTTGTAAGGAACAATCATTGTCCTCAATCACAATTTTTTTCTTAAACTTGGCAGTAAAGAAGCCAGATTTCATTAAAGCACTAAAATGTGTTAACTTTGACAGCATTAAACAGTTATTCCACCTTGCACAGTATTACTTTTTTAGTTCCAGTACAGAACAATTCATGATCAAGTCCCATTCAACTTATGATAACAAGTGCCTAGATAACTTTTCTTTTTGTTGCAGATTACAGAAATTAAACCTTACCTTCTTTTGCTTTGAAGCTTCAGTGGAGTTTTTGTGGGAATAGTCCAGTCCCATTTCACCAAATGCCACAGCTTTTGGATGTCTCATTGCCATTAGTATATTATGCTCTTGAATACTTGAATAGCTTTTGGCAAAATGGGGATGACACCCAAATGCACCCCATACCTTGTCTTCAGCCAGCAAACCTTCCCATAGGGCCTCTTTCACCATGACATCTGGGTTGCAGAAGTCTGTAATACAGCCTCCAAACTCTGGACTAAAGCTGTTCCTGTAAAGTTTGCGAAAGCTGTTGAATGTCCCGCTGAAGCCGAGCTTTCCATAGAGCATGTCTAGATGACAATGTGTGTCGATGAAACCAGCCTGACTGTCTAAGTAGGAGTAACTGGTGCTTAAAGGTTCAGCCCCCATTGACAACCTTCTTGGTGGAATGAAACTATGAGTTAAGGATTTTGGGGGATAACGCATAGAAGAGCCACCATCACTCTTCCTGCGGGGAGCTGCAGAGATCAAGGAGGGGTTTGACTTTCTTTGTCTCGAGTGTAGTGGCAGAGAAAAGGGATCAAATAAATTTGACTTGAAGGATGAGCGAAAATTCTGAGTCTCAACTCTGAATGGATTTGAAGGGCCACTGTCTGGTGAGTGAGGCTGCTTGAATGAGAAATGAACTGTTCCCTGTGATGGTGAGAAAGGCATCCCTGTGTCCTGAGTGGCTGTTAAGATGGTCCTGCTGTCTTCATTTGTAGAAGAAGCACTGACAGAAGAAGTTGTAATTTTCTGAGAGTTCACTAAAGGAGTCTGGTGTTGCAGGCTATTCTGGTTGAGTTGTGAAACAAATAAAAGAGTCTGGAATATACTCTGGCACAGACACATTACGGTCTTCAACATCCAGCTCATGTTCTTGGCAGATATTTTCCATAAACACAGGATTCTGGGGAGGAAAAAAACAAAACAAAAAACACCTTGTAAACACTCTTCACCTTGTATTCCTCACAGGTTTCATTATAACTATAATCTTATTACATTTTAAAATGATAATTTCCTGGCTTTCAAAAAAATATATTTTTTTTAACTTTCAAATTCCAAAAAGCAAAACAAATTCAGGAAAATTGAATCTGATCATCGATAATTAAAACAAGAACTTATATGTTTCAAATTATAGATAAAATAAAAATGACCCCCTAATACAGTAGTGGGCTTACCTTTCTTTCTGTTTTTGACTCTGAGCTGCAACTCTGGGACTCTGTGTCTCCAAACATCTGAAGGGGAGAGTGCCAATCCTCTTCGAGAGAGCAAACATCTTCGGACTCATTGTCAGGTTTCCTAGAGAAGCTGCTGTTATCCACAACTGTAGTGTCCACAGATGCTGAACTGGGTATTTCAGTTTGAACAGCAGAAGATAGAAGTGGCAAAGGCCCACTATTTGTGTCAGTACTGGTGATTCTGAATGTACTAGGCTTTACTATTGTGTTGCCAAAGGCTGCAAATAATGCCTTCCTGCAGATAGCTTTTGATCCTTCCTCAGGTGTCCTCTCTTTCTTTTTCCAGATGAATGAACGAGATTGAGGTGTTGATTCTGGCAGACTCTCTGGGGATTCCAGCTGCTTGGGTGATATGTTTATAGGTGTGTCCTGTGCCAAAAAAGACAATTCTGTAATTTCTTTACTTAATGCAAATAAGTCTTGAGCTTTCTCACTTCTTCAGTGTTGAGTAAATAAGAACATCAATTATGAGATGGGCACATCCAGATAATACAGTTTTACCTTTGAAGTTTTGAGAGTTTCAGAATTTTTCCTGGAGAGCTTCCTCATCTTGATTTTTCCTGAAGAGGACAAACTCTCACAGAGCATCTCTGCTTTTCTCTTGGGAGTGTCCAAACTCAGTGTGCCAAACATCTCAGATCCTGGAGACTCACTAAGAGGCAAATCACTCAAATCCTCATTCTTATTTTGGCAGGAAAATGCACTTGAGCCTGCTTGTTTCCTCTGAGGGTGCGTGGGCGAGGTGAAAGCAGTATGAAGCCACTTAAAGGACACCTTCTGTCTGCCACTGTCCATGCTTCAGATCCTAATTTAACACACAATTAAAAAGGAAGTGAGAAAATCTGTGTAAGTAGCAAGGAAGTCCTTCCAGCAACAAGAAAGAATTTATGAAAATAAAACTTTTTATAATGATCAATTACTCATATAGATTTTCTTTGTTTACTGCTGCATTATCCAATAAATGTCATATTTCAACTTATGGATAAACATGAAACTGCAGCCATGACACTAAATTCACATTCTATAGTGCTATTTCTCTATTTTCAAATATTTACTATGAAAACAGCAAACATTAAAAACATAAATTTTCTAACTGTTTATTCTTTTTTAATGACTTGTGTGACTTAAGTAAGTACACTCTGATTTTACAACTGGTTAATTTTTAAAATGTAATTGCTCATGTTCTATGACAAAACATTTTGTAACTAATAAAGCAAATAAAATGAAAATAAAGGCAGCTACACAATCTGCTGTTTTAGCCATATTATAGTTTCAGAGCAAACCACATGTGCAATAGAAACCTAATCAACTTCGCTGCTACTTAAGTATGCAGACTGTACAATGATGATACCTGTTGAAGCATAGTAGGCTGCGAGGAATATTGAGCAAATATACAGGAATAATAAAAGAATGTGACTTGGTTTCTGCAGAAATCGCGCCGAAAATGAACTCACTTTCTTATATCTCTTCGTTCGTTAGCGCTTTCGGCAATGCTAACTGCTAGCTAACGACCTGTTTTCACTGCTTGAATCAAATTACATTTTTATAGTTCCATTAAACGGACCCCGAATCGCTGCATTACAATCATGACTTTACTGTTAATTGTTATGTCTGCCGTTTTCCAGTTAGCTACCTACAGTGTTAAATATACCAAACTCGTGTTAGTATGAGGAGTTAGTTGAATTACCTTCTAGGTCTCAGCAAGAATGGCTAAAGCTGTAGGGGGTCAACTGAGTAAACTGTCGGCTATTATTCAAAAAAAAATTCTACAAAGCAGCTTAAACGATTTAGACAAAACTACAACTGCATTAAAAACCAAATAATGACACGTTAAATTGTGGAGACTCAAAAGTGAAATTTTGAGAGACCGCTAGATGGCGGTAATATTTTTGACAATGGCAATGAAAAATCGACTGTGTGAACGCAGTCTATTTAGATATCGCGAGAATAGGTTCATCAACGACATTTCTTCATCTCATCGTTTGTCCTGAGATATCGTTGACCTGGGTGAGTTGTCGATGTATGGATTTCTACTTCATTAATTAACAGAAAGTACACATTTCACCAAAATATTAATTAAATCTCAATTTTCCAACAAATGTGGACATAATTTAAAGAAAGAAAAATCATTTTTCAAACATAAAAATGATCAATTTTTCACTTTGAATTACTATCATGTCCTGTTATACATGTTGGATTTCAGAAAAAGACTTCAAGCAAAGCATAATTCAGGGTAGAAATGGTACATTTATTTAGCATATTTTAATCAGTTTTCCTAAACAGGACTGAAGCAGGCATGCAAAATCGATGGCCAAATATTGTCCATCCATTTCATCTTTATATGTTGTTGTTTGGTTACTCACAAAATTTCCTTAAACAAAATAGCCATTGTAGTGTTAAGCACCACCTCCATATCATTCATAACCTTACTGCTTCAAATCACAATATTATATAAATTGTGTCTCGTACAAGTTGTGTCCTGATGGTTGATTTTCTTTTTTCTCTCTCTCTCTGTTTTTTTTTTTAAAAAAGATGAGGAGATCCGGATCTGGAATTACGGTTTAAATCTGGGTGAGAGCTTGTCAGAGTTTTGGTAACCCCAGAAAGGTCTTGTATGCACCCAAGCAGCACCCTTTACCTAGAAGGGGAATAAAATAAAAAAATAAAAACTCAGTTTGTTGGTGTAAACCAGTTAATATGTATCATTTTTAGTCTTTAGATTAGAGATTATCAGTAAAATAGATTTAGGTTTGAAATCTCATTCCTCCCATTAATATTAGTGGGTGAATTTGGCAAATACAGTCATGGAAAAAATTATTAGACCACCCTTGTTTTCTTCAGTTTCTTGTTCATTTTAATGCCTGGTACAACTAAAGGTACATTTATTTGGACAAATATAATGATAACCACAAAGATTGCTCATAAGAGTTTTATTTAAGAGCTGATATCTTATCATTTTCCATGGTTTTCTTGATTATAACCTAAATCACTTAAGTTTTTACATCAATAGCTATGGCGTTGTACTGCCAAAAACACTGCTTTTATGCATTCAGTGTTTTCTTTTCTGTCCGTTTTAGTCACATGATGACGTTTAGTGGTACCAGGTATTAAAATGAACAAGAAAGTGAAGAAAAAATGGTGATCTAATAATTTTTTCCATGAGTGTAGTTGGTAAACACTGTTCAGGTGGTGCAATCAGAGTTTGAATCGGTACTTACATGTTGAGCCCTTCTTCTCTGTGAGCCAGTAGCAGAAGCCTCTTCTGGCTCGGTCATTGAACACATTCTTGTACTGGGGCATATTTTGAGGTGTGATATTGACTTTTGGGATGACTAATGAAAAAGATTACACAGTGAATCAGTGGGAAAGCCAGTTAATACATGAAGATACTCTCACCATGTCTAATGTGATACCTACTGTGAGCTTGCACCATGGAAGAAATAGGATCTTTCACCGCAGTTTCAGCCAGAGGAGGTAACAGACTTCCCATGGTGTTCAGAGCAGGGTTACCGTCATATGATTCTTGCCCTAGGGCATTTAATAAATGTACATTAGAGACACATTTTCTTTTGTTACAAACAGCATGTACAGAGCTTTGTCCTTGTACTATGTAGTCATCTACCAATATTACATTATTTTAAAAACTTGGTCATTTTCACAAACCTGATTCCTTTAACAGAGCAGCTGGAATGGATGCAAGATAACCTGGTGCCTGTGTGGGAACAACCGTGCATCATATGACATGGATCATGAAGGTGTATGACTTTATCTCTCTGTGTATCGCTCTGCAAGGAGATTGTTCTTTTGCTCTTACCTTTGTTTTCATTTTGCTCCAGTGATCTGTCTGGAGGTGTGGGAACATGACTGGGTGACTCTTCTGCCAAAATGTTTTGCTGAGAAGAAAACAGGGTTGTGAATGCTGCAAAATAAGTGCCATACAAACATATGAGATTCAACCAAAAACTCCTCACTGATTGTAGACATTTCCTCTTGCCTGCATGTTCCCGATATTACCACAAGTGGCTCGACTAATCTCACATACTTCAAAGATGTGTTGTCACTCTAGTTGCCTAGCAACAGTTGTGGCAAGTGTCCCTTGGTTTGCAAACCGGAGCCAGGTGTAATTTCAGCAACTAATATGTCACATGGATCAGGCATCCTTTTGTACTCTTCCTGAAAGCTTGTACTGCACCTTTACACCACTGTTAATTATGTGTGGTCACTCTGTGCGTACAAAAGTTTATGGATCACATTTTTTGCCATTTTATCAACAGTAATTGCAAGTGACTTTATTGCTTAAAATGTTTAAAATAAAAGTTAAAATAAAACTCAAGTACACCAAGACATTAAGGCAATTTGAACATTACAAATCAAAAGATAACAATAATAATAATAATAAAAATAAATACAAATCTCACACTGACTCTGTACTGTAACTGTTGGTAACCTGTTCACTGTAAGCACAACAAGTATTTATGTAAAACCTTTTGGTGTAAGAAATGAAGTGACAACACTTTGATCTTTTTTTTTTGTGACCATAGTATTAAACAACCATAAATGTTTAATAGTTTCAGTTTTTCCACCTATTCATCAAATGAGAACAAGAATACACTTGAAAGACCCATTCAACCAGTAACAAATATATACTTAATTTATTAATCATTCCAAATAAACAGTGGACATAGAGTCACAGCAGCAATGTGCATATTAGTAACTGGGTGACAGATGGGGAAAAGGAGGAAAAATTTATGTTGAGGGCAAAAACAAAAGCTTGAGAAGCACAGCACCAAGCTCCTCAGTAACAGCGTTTTACAGCCTAATCTTTAAATCAGTGATATTTTTATTTTCTCATCTGAAAATAAGCTCCAAAACAAACTGTAGGAAAGATGGTAGCTATTTGTGACAGTCTCGACAGAAATCTACACATTAAATCTTGAGGTAAATGTAAGATAATTCCCTAACAACAGAATATATCTCTCAGAAATAATGTTTTAATGTGTATGCATACAGTTTATATAGCAGAATAAAAAAAAAACTCACATGTGAATATTTAAAATTTACCCATATCTCTGTTATTATATATAAAAATTCACAATGAAATGTTAAAGTGACTTTTTTTTCTCTTTATGGTCGAGGGAGACAATTGCTGAAGTCACAGAGTGAAGATACTAAAATAAACAAGTAACTGATAAAAATCTGTCTTCTTTGCTGTAAATGAACAGCTGTGACTTATCCAAGAAGAAAGTCCAACATCTTGTTTTAAAAGTCTTGTTAATGTCTTTACTATGTACAAGGGAGTCTCATGCCTCATTCCTCCTGGCTTTGGATCCTCTCAAGAAGATGCTGCTCTACTCGCTGGTTCATGCGCTGGAGATCTTTCAATAAGCTGGGTCGATCTTCAAGGTCCTCATGGAGACAACGTGCTATTTCCAACTTCCTGTAGTCTTCCGGCCGTACAAGACGTCGAATAACATGAAGGGCACGATCTTTAAGACTGTCAACTGTGCAAACCAAACAAATGTGTGTTAAAGGTTTAGAAGTTAACTTGTGAGCCCCGAAATATTATGATGCAAAAAAAAAGCCTAACTTTAACCAGAAATTCTTATTAATATTGTCCTTACATTTAAACGTGAAAAAAAAAGAAAAAGAAAAAAAAAACATTAGCAATTGACGGTTAAAATATGTACAGTGAGACCTGAGATTATATGATGAAAGCATTATGTGTTCTGGTTTTACCAAAACACATAATGCACATAAGGCACATAATGTACCTTTATGATACATTGAACGTCACAAACTGAATATTGCTCAGCCTCATACAGCATGTCTCAATGTTTGGCAGAGAAGACTGATACTTAAAACTCCACATAAAACTGAAATGACCTATTATGACAACCCTGAAGGCAAATGGATATCTAAATTTATGAATCTGTTGATTCAAAGCACTCCAATCAACACAGTTTCATAGTCTTTTATAGTACAAAAATACACTTATATTTACCAGAATAAGTATTACTTGTACACAATGACATTTGTTTACTACACAGAAGGCATGCAATGATAAAATATTTAAGAAATTCAATTAACCCTACCAGGTAAAGTGATATTAACAAATACAGCTCCATCCTCTACTGGTTTAGGAAGAAACAGCTCTTTGGAGTTCACCCTCAGAGGCTCATCAGTCATTGCATCTCTAAACATCCATGGGTGACCTGGAGGGGGAAAAAAATACAGACACAATCAGAGAACTGATGCTGGACAGCTCAACAATGGTTGATGACAGCTGACACTGTGGTTCACTAAACTGCACCAAAAAAAAAAGAAAGATGTACTAAATATAACAAGGTGTACTAACAGAATCTGGAACTACTTTTTGTTACTCTTCGACACTTTGACGCAGAGCAGGAGTGCTGAATTACAATGGTTAAAAGAGCACCTTCTTCGTGGTTCATTTTCTCCCAATACAACTGCTAAATATGGAAAAAAAAAAAAAAGTGTCGATGGTGAAGTAGGTAAAGACCGGAAATGTACCTAACACCTGTTATTTAAAAACGGAGGGCACTGTAACTAAATAAACAAAACAAACAGTAAAAATGCGATTATAAAATTAGACCTCTTACCTACAAAGGTGGTTATTCTTCGTCCCGTTCCTGGTTGTAAGATCATCGTAAACCCGAGGCACGCCGCGGTAATCTATCCATAATGGTCGGGCGATACGATTACTGCGGTTACAGAAGACAGCATTAATGGGAATCCGGCTGTTCAAGGAGCGAACCAGAGGAAGAGACTGCTCTCCTTCTTGAGGCATCGGTGTTGGTTAACACTAAACCGGTACTGGGAACAGATAAGCTAAGTGGCTAGCAGCTAACTCGGTGCCTTGCCTGTTTTCGACGTAAGAAACTCATAGAATTGCTGACTAATGTGTCAGTTAATCTATCCGGCTTGTTAAATACGTGTTGAATACAAACTGGGAGACAACACCGCAGAGGAAAAACTATCCGACGACTTCTGCGCCACTGCTCTGTTTACATCGCTCTTCCGGTAGAGACGCCAAACTCTTCTGCTCTGTGATTGGTTCAGAAAGGTGTGATGTCATCACAGGCAAGTGACAAGCGTTTCATACGTGCTATACGTGTTTCAGAAAAGAACACAAGGACATGTTTCTGTGAAGAAGAGACGTGGGATAATGTTTGAAAGTGTAAACTACAGCGTTCAATTTGTGTTAAATTCAGCGTGATTTGTATAGCGTCTACTACAATACAAATAGTCTCTAGGCGCTTTTCAGAGACCCAGAGCCTGACCCCTAAGAAAATATTATTTACTATAAGTAATATTATTAAATCTTAATTAATGAAACAGTGGCAAGTAAAAAATGTCCCTAGTGATAGAAAAACCTTTAAGCCATATAGTTAGTGAGTGTTTCATATTCATGTCCGTACTGCGTGTAGATAGGTAAAGTAATGGGTCTGCAGATTTTAACATGCGTTTGTACATGCAAAACGCAGGTTAATCTAATAATTTGACAAAGGTCAAGACTATAGTGCGAATGTATCAGTGGCAAAATGCATAATAAAAGGACTAGCTTTTTGCATCTGTTGTTGTAGGGAAACCGAATAAATATGATTGATTGTGAGATGATTGGTTAGGAAAGAAAACAAAACAAAGTGGATGATGCAAAGACCTTTTCGGTTTATAAACTTTTCTCTGATTGTTGATTTTGGGTGATCATTTGAACATTTGTAAAAATTTTTACCATGTACAAAGTGTACAAAGAAAAGTCACTATGAATGGTCATATTTATCATATTTATCAACTAGTGTGCATTTAAAGCACAAATGTAAAAATAAACAAAAATGATGGAAATCTCTGGCTTAATAATAATTGGTTTGTATCAAAAGTAATTTTCTATTATCCTACAAGGATCATTTCTAAATATTTTAATTTATAAATTAGAGCTATCAAATATATACAATATTTCCCCCTGGAAAGTAGCGGTGTGAAATGTACCATAAAATAATCTGTTAGTTTCCATCACTGCTTATGGGGATTAAAGATTTGACAATGTTCACATGCACACTATTTAATTAGATTACTGCAATTCCTTGTTAGCAGGGTGTCAGAAAATTACTCTGAACAGCCTTCAGCCAATCAAAAATGCTGCTGCAAGAGTTTTGATAAGGACTGGTATGAGAGATCATATTTCTCCAATTTTCATCTTCACTTCATTGGCTTCCTGTTAAATCTAGCATAGAATTAAAAATTCTTCTTCTTAAATATATAGCCTATAAGGGCCTAGCTCATTCCATATCATCTGAATAGGGGACTTCACAGTCAGACTGCAGGTTTACTTGTGGTTCCTAGAGTTTCCAAAAGTGATTTCCATAATCAGTTACAACCCCAATTCCAAAAAAGTAGGGATACTGTGTAAAACGTAAATAGAAACAAAATGTAACGATCTGCAAAGAAACCCACATTTTATTCTCAATAGAACATGACCTTTTAAACAGAAATAGCATTTTAGAGAAACATCAGTCTGGGTTTAGGAGGAACCACAGTACTGAGACAGCACTTTTAAAGATTTTAAACGACATCAGGTGGAATTTAGATAACAAAAAGCTCACAGTGTTGGTTCTACTGGATCTACACGCTGCTTTTGATACGGTAGACATTTTATTGAAAAGACTCAGACACCTGGTCGGCCACTCTGGTACTGTTCTCAACTGGTTTTGTTACTATCTAACAGACCGATGCTTTTATATAAGTATGGATACATGTTCCTCAGGAGCCCATGAAACTGGATGTGAGGTTTCCCAAGGCTCAGTTTTTAAGTCCACTTCTCTTTCATCTTTACATGCTTCCCCTTGGGGACATCATCAGGAGACACAACATCAGCTTCCATAGATATGCTGATGATACACAGCTGTACATTCGTATGTCTCCTGGATTGATTTTAAGACTCTCTTACTGGTTTTTAAATGTCTTAATGGCCTTGCGCCTTCTTACTTATCTGATCTGCTTTTACCATATCAACCCTCGCGAACACAGGCCTTATAACCATACCAAAACCCAGAACAATAACCCACATTGAGGCAGCATTTACCCATGGCTCCCACCTGTGGAACAGCCTGCTGGAGAGCCTCAGGACTGCAGAGACTGTTGATATTGACCAGACTTGTTGCTGGTGGAGGGACTGGCCGGGCTGGATGGATCCTGTTGGCCCTTGAGGACAAGCTAGAGGTCTGCTGCATGACACTGGCCCAACACAGCAGAACCAACTGTGATCCAGATCCTATAGTTGTGGTTGTGGTCACTGGTTGGTGCTGACGAAGGTCAACGTCACTGCTCTATGTAGCTGCTGGACTGCTTTAGCTCTGGTGGGGATATGTAGTGACAAATACTATGACAACACAGGTCTCCACACATTCATATGCTCCAAACAAACACACACGCATACTACACACACCATATCATCACTGTCTGTCTTATGTCTTTGTTTAGTGTCTAAATCTGTACTGTCCTTTTGTGCTCCACTGTGATGATTTTAGTCATCTCTGACAAAATCAGGGTTTGGGGAATTAATAAAGCATTTTATTATGCATGGTGGGGGTTCACCCCTGCTGGGGCACATTGAGTGGGCGCCTCCAACCTGCCCAGCTTCCGCTGTGGAGTGGGGGGGTCTTGGGGGCTGGCGGAGGGGGCTAGTGCCTGGGCAGGCTCATGGGTGTTGCTGTCAGGGGTCTGGGTGCTTGTGTTGATGTGGTATCTTATGTGGGCCAACCGGGTCGGGGACCCTCTTGGTTCTGCTCTTGCGCCATCATTATGGGGAGCTGGTGGGGGAGACTGGGCTCAGGTGGGTTTGTCGGAGTCCAGCATGGTGGGATGGGGGAGATATCTGGGTGTTCTAGGGGTGCATGTGACTGTGCAGGGTGAAGTATATGTAGTATGTACTGTAGTATGTACTGTAGAGTGAATGTGTGTATCAGTATGGATGTATGTATGTAGTTAGATGTCTATGTCTATCTGGATATGAAATTACAACTAAAATTTAGGATAGGGCCTCAAAAACCAGATAAATTTTAAGGGTAATCATGGAACATTGGAGAATGGGTAGGATTAAATAAGTTTTACTTCTTCCTACCCCTTTTCAGACATGTTAAACCAGATATGTGTTTTGCATATTGGTATGTATGAGTATGTATAAAGATCGGTATGTATATATTGGGTATAAATTTGGTTAATTTTTTTTATTTCCTCCTATTTGGGGGGGGGGGGGGAATATGTCCATTTATTATTTAGATTTATTTACAAGAGGTTCTATATGTTTCTAAATTATGGTTATGCACATGTGTCAGTTGATTTATGCATTGTTATATATTTTATTTTATAAATATATTTATTTTCAGATGCATAGATTCATGATAGTGTTAAAATTGTCTATGCTTTAAAAGATTGTTTTGACATGTCTAGAATGAATCAATAAAATGAAATTAAAATTTTTAGATTAGACTGTCAAAGACTATTGTTGGTGAAGGACACACTCACCATCACTCTCACTTACACAAAAGGAAACTAACATCTGCTGCCAAATTAAGTTTAGGTTAAGATAGTTTGCTGGGGGAGCTCTCATGATTCACTGGGCTAAATTTCCTCACTCTGCTATCTTTTCTAGTCTTGTATGTATTAAATGTATAGTTAAATGTACATTACATTAAGTTCAGTTCATTTGTATAGCACAAATTCACAACAAAAGTCATCTTAAACTTTACAGAAAGCACACAAAGTTTACAAAGTGAAATGCTGTTGAATAAATACAATCCATTTCAGTAAATTTCCTTGCAATTCATGTTTAGTCAAAATCTGTAATCCAGAGAGCCTCGAACTGTTATGTGCTTGTGTGCTGAGACCACTAGGGGTCAGGTTGTGGTTTCTGTAACTTCCACAATGTGAGAGAGAGGAGAAGCAGAGATGTTCCCAGACAAGTCCTGATGGTTTCTCACGATTTTCCTTAAGTAAAATATGAAAACAAAACCAGAGCATCTCTTCATTATTCACCACCAAACATCACACAAACGCAACACTTCACTTCCAATCTACCATCCAAGCAGGCATGAGGTGACAGTGGCAGAGGAAAGATCCTAATAAACAGCGCTAAAATGCCTCCAACAGAACCAGACTCAGGGATCTGCCTGGACCGGTTCGGGGTCTGCGAACCTCCCTGAGTCTAATTCAGCTGGATGTCTTTTGTTAATTCCACTGTAGCCTTGCTCATAGCTCAAGTTTATAACTTGCTCAAGACTGAAATTTGAGAAGAGTGAAGATTTGAAGCTGTTTGTTGAGTTGGATCACTATGAATGGGATTCAGTTGCTGGGATGGACCGGTGGTCTGCTGGGACAGGCTCCAGCAGATCCCCGTGACCCTACATAGGATTAAACGGGTCTGGATAATGGACTGAACTGGAATATATGTAGTGTCTTGTTACAACTTTTTTTTTTTTTAAATGAATTGACGCTGTACAAATAAAAGTGAATTGAAATGAAACTGACATAATTAACTTATGTTTTAGTTGTTGATTTGACTGGTAGATTTTGCTGATGACATTTATTTGTCTGTGCACAATTACCCGCATATGAGGGTTTTGCTAAAAATATTTTTTTTCTCAAGAAAGAAAGAAAGAAAGTCGCCTCAAAATTATTTCATAAAGCAATCCATCAACTATAATATTTAGTGTGCTTAGTGTTTCATTTTTATAAACCTTGCTGTTTCCGGGTTTATATTATCATTTGTAAAGAATTATTCAGATGATTTAATGAATGTGAACTCGCTCCACCCATTTCCATTCTGGCATAAAAACCCGGGGGCGCAGCAGAAAAGTCAGAGCAACATCGGGAATATTATTTATTTTTCAACCTGCAGTCGGCTTCAATACAAGAGTTTCACTTTTAAGCATATCTTGGAAATAAATATTTGTTTAAATAAAGGTAGGTAGGGGTTAAATGGCTTGTTTAGCCTAAATCTAAAATGTGGACTTCACTGCTTTCAGTGAACAGATGGATTGTTAGAGTAAAAAAGGTTATCTTGACAAATATACAATGCAAGAGCAGATTCTCATTAGTTTTACTTTTTTTTCTTCAGTGTAATTAGACGTCTGTGTTCTCAATCCAGACTTCGTTTTTAGCAATCGACAATTCTGCACCACCCAAATAAAATGTGTCCCGTGAACGACAGCAACTTTGTGGATGCGGATACGCCAAGAGATGAGAGCCTGGCCAGGATGGAGATCGCGCTGCTCAGCGTCATCTTCGTGAGCGCGTCCGTCCTCAACACCGCCCTGCTGCTTGTCCTCTGGAGAAAGCGCAAGCAGATGTCCAGAATGCGCGTCTTTCGTATTCCACCTGTGCCTGGCGGACCTGGTGGTCGCCTTTTTTCCAGGTATGCCCACAGCTCATGTGGGACATCACAGACAGATTCATCGGACCAGACCTGGTTTGCCGCCTCGTGAAGTACCTGCAAGTCCTTGGCATGTTCTCGTCGACTTACATGATCGTCGCGATGACCGTCGACAGATACCAGGCTGTGTGTAACCCGATGGTGAAGTTTCAGCGGACGCGCACCAGACTCAACGTCCCCGTGTGCGTCGCGTGGGGCATTTCTCTGCTGGGCAGCCTGCCACAGGTTTTTATTTTCTCTCAGGTAGAGGTTGCACCCGGAGTGTTTGACTGCTGGGCTGAATTCATACAGCCATGGGGGTTACAGGTTTACATCACCTGGACCACGCTGGTCATTTTCATCCTTCCCGTTACTTTAGTTGTTGTTTGCCAAGTGCGCATCTGCCGAGTGATTCATATCAACCTTTACCAAAACATTAATAAGCAAGAAAGCACGGGAATCACTCCGCCATCCAGAGCCAGCGGCGTGGCAGGCATGTCCAAGGCCAGGGTGAAGACGCTGAAGATGACGGTGGTCATTGTGCTGGCTTACATCGTCTGCTGGGCGCCCTTCTTCACCGTGCAGCTGTGGTCCGCCTGGGACACGCATGCGCCAAAAGAGAGTAAGTTAAATTAATAGTTATACGTGAAGAAGAAAAACAACATTCAGTGTAAACACACGACACAAAGTACTTCTCTTGTTATTCCAGCTGCAACTTTCACCATCCTGATGCTGTTGGCCAGCCTGAACAGCTGCGTAAATCCCTGCATTTACCTTCTGTTCAGCGGTCAGTTTCCACCGAGGCTGCCGAGACTCCTGCGCCGGAGGCGTCTCAACGGGAAGGGCTCAACACCCGAGGAAGCCACGCTCGTCAGCACTTTGTACACGAGCTTCAAAAACATCTCTGAATCAAAGTGAGGGTAACACCGTGAAGGGAAACCGTGGAGGTCTGCGAGCCGAAGAGCTGACTCGGATCAAAATCTGGGTTTCCATTGAGATTTCTGACAAACGAATTAATCGAGTCGTCACAACGCAGGAACGGGTGGCCACGAATTAACTGTGCTCCAGATGTTGCTGGACGTTCGGAGAAAGGAAAAAGAAGGTGTTGCTCCGCAAAGTTGCGCACTTTGTAATAGATGTTTGACTTAGATTTGAGGAGCATTTCGTTCCCCTTCAGAGAGAGATCGGTGATTGATTTCACTTCAGCACTGGCTGTTATATATAAGAGCAATTTTGAGAAAAGTAAAATGCCACTAGCATACCATAATCATTGGAGCTGATCTCAGAGACATTATGGTATGTCAAATATTACATTCAGAGCTTAACCTTCCAAAGAAAAGACTGCAAGATCAGGTGAATGTGTGTGTGTGTGTGTGTGTGTGTGTGTGTCTATATAAAGCAGATCAACCACACGCTTACTGTGATGAGTCATTGCTTTGAGTCTATGGAAGTGTGGAATAAAGTTATATTGCAAGAATTTGTTTGTCTTTTCTATGGTGTCTGGTATCTGAAGAGGCACACGTGATAAAGTATAAGGACACTAACATTATGAGACCAGAATATAATCTACAGTGTGCCAAACTACATTAGTCTGGAGCCAGAACACCATCCATCAGTCTAGTTTAGTTCTACACAGGGTGATCTGCTGGAGCCAATCCCAGCTCTCTTTGGGTGAAAGGCAGGGGTACACCCTGGACAGGTCGCCAATCCATCGCAGGAGCCAGAACTCAGAATAGATTAACCAAATGCAAATATGTTGTATGCCATAAACATTTCATATACTATGTGCAGTTTAACAGAGTAAAAGGGGTTTTTCACACATACAGAAGTAGCATACCAAAGACTGACAGCATGAAGAATGTTTGCACTTGTTCACATGCAGGGGATGTCACCTATAAACATTCTGCACCCCCAAGTGAGTGCAAGTCAGAATTGTTTTGTTTCCATGATAATGGGGACATCAATGCTGTATTATTAGACTGAAGTCAGACTACAGGCAGGTCCTTCAGTGTCTGATCCTTTGTGAAACTGATCACCTGTGACAGTTAACAGGGAAGTAAGCACTGAGCCTGAATCGACAGGTTTTGTTCGTGTCACTATAGCAGCCATAACAATGTGACTTTCTGCTGAGAAACATGAAGAAGCTCAATAGCTTCAAAACAAAACCTTTGACTCCACAGAGAGGATATGTAATGTGCAGGGCTATTATCTACAACTCACATATGTCAAAGTAGTAATTTTTGTATCCTATAAGAACATCTTACAATTCTCCTGGAGGTCTGTGAGCTGGAAAAGAGCTTAGGAGTACTCTTTCCTTATGCAAATCAGAGCTTTACGCTTTCAAAGGTAAAAGGCAGAAGTCTGCAGATAATGGAGAGCAGGCTGCTGTCAACCTAAATTACCCTATATTCTATTTCTTGGCTATATCAAATCAATCCCCTGTGTCGAAGTAATGTACTATGTGGAATTGTGCTTCTCCTCTTAATATAATGAAGTCAAGTCAAATTCACCCTGGCAGAGACAAACAATTCTGTTACACAGTTAAAACCAGCATGCGCTTCATCTGCAAAACCAATGTATCAGAAGATTCATTATGATTCATTATCATAAATGACTCATAAATCATTATCATAACTTATAAGTGAAGCACATAATGTAGAGAAAACATCAGGGTCTGAGATAGAGAGAATGAAAATGTCAGTTCTTGAAGAAAATAGATTGAAATGTTGTGTATCAGACATAAGTGCACTTGAGTCATCAGACCCAACTTTACAAAGGTTAATGCACTTTGGATAATCTCACCTCCATACAGATGCACCATGACAGCAAAAAAGCTGGAATACTGTATATTCATAATTTCAGATTTTATTTATTTAAGTATTTATTAAGTATTTATTTTTTAGCCTGGAGTAAATGTGACCTCATTTCCTGTTGTTCACTCCTTGTTGTGCTCAACTAATGGTGCTTTTAATTGGTTCCAAACAAACAAACAAACAAAAAAAACCCCCACAACAATAAGTCTCTGAAAAAGCCTTTGAATTAGTTATTTCTTTAGTTGACTCAAAAAGGGAAACATCATATTGGTCACTATTGAGGTCCAATAAGTGACAAGACTGCATTTGGGCTGAGGAGCTTGTTTCACTGTTTTTTTCTTCTTCTTTTTATTTGTTTTTTAAAGACAAAAGCCATAAACAAGCCCATCAGTCATATATGTCATAATTTGAAATGATGAAACAACAGACAATGATTTAATTTACACTCCCCATGTGTCTGTGTTTAAATGTCTCCACCCTCCTGTAACTAACATCCTCCACAAGTACTCTGCATACTTTAAAGATAAAGTATGAAGTTTATTGGTTGCTTTTACAATTTTTCCATTTCTTTGGTTTCCAACTTTATTTTCATTTTTCATATTACAAAAATAGGTGTAATTAATTGAGGATTTCTTAAAAAAAGTTGTGAACCCATCCCCCACCCCCACCCCATCCAGGTGGCATCTCCCAAACACATCCACATAGACACCCATGTAAACAGAACACCAAAAGAAGAGAGAAAAAAATAAAAAATAAAAATTAAATCAAATAAATAGAAAATAAATAAATGAAAAATATATAAATTTATACAGTCACACGCACAAAAACAGACAAACAAAAACAAAACAAAAAAAAAACAAGCAGACTCAAATCAATCTGTGTTGATCATTATGAAGATAACACCAACATTCTGGACCGCTGGCATTAGAAAAAACAGTCCAAAATATAAGACACAATATAGACAATAGGAAGACCTGAGTGGCAGCCAATGAGAAACAAAGGAAATAATACATAAGAACCAAAAGTCAAGTAAAAGGCGGGCTCTTGATATGAGTTATGAACTGTGACCAGGTTCAGTTGTATTTATCTTCCAGCTTGCGTACTGTATAACTAATTTTTTCCAGAGCCAGTCCCAGCATCACTTCTCTAATCCACTGAACATAAGCAGGGGGAATTTTTCCCCTTCCAGTCCAACAGAATCAGACGACGAGCGTGCAACGATGCAAAGGCGATTGCATCTTTGTGGAGACGGGACAGCTTTAGCTCATCACTGACTACACCGGAAATAGCCATCAGAGGGTCAGGTGGCAGTGTTTTACCAAGTATTGCTGAGAGTGACTGGAAGACTGAGGACCAGAAACCACATAGAGATGGACACGACCAAAACATGTGACCTAAAGAAACAGGGGAGTATTGACATCTGGGGGCAATTTGGTGTAACATTAGGGTATAATTTAGACAATCTGTCATTAGAATAATGCAGCCTGTGGACTACCTTAAACTAAATTAGGCCATGTCTAATACAGAGAGAAGATGTGTGTATACGTTGAATGGCATTTTTCCAGGTATCTTCCGGTATTATTTCTCCAAACTCTCCCTCCCATGCTGCCTTGACTTTATCTCACGTACGAGGGCAGCTATTCAGCATTAATGCATATATTTTTGATATTGCTCTTTTATTGAATGGATTAATATTAAGGACCAAATACAGTAAGTCTTTAGAGGGTGATGACGAATATCCTAGGAAAAATTTAGAGGCAAAACTCCAGACATGAAGGTATCTGAAGTAATGAGACTTTGGTAAATTATGATCTTCACATAGAAATTTAAATGATGCAAAGCCATCATCTGTGAATAAATCTTGAAAACAGACCAAGCCAATCCTGCGCCAAACCACAAATGCCTGATCTATTTGAGATGGCGCAAAGAGATGGTTAGACATTACTGGGGAGAAACTACATACATTTGTCAAACTGAAATGTTTTCTGAACTGAGCCCAGATCTTAATAGAGTTTTGGACCACCAAATTTGAGCTCAGTCCAGGTGCTTTGATGGTTAGCGGTAAAGGAGCAGTTAAGTTTGAAATTGGAGAAACTGGGAGTGTAGCTCTCAGTTCCATATCAGCCCAGACCGGACCTTCCTTGTCTGCGAACATGGTGATCCAATATGACAGCTTAACAATATTAGCAGCCCATAATAGAATAAAAAAATTAGGTAAAACCAAGCCGCCATCAGATTTGACTCTCTCCAGACTTGCCTTCTTTATACGTGCAGGTTTTTTATTCCATATGAATGAAGAAATAAGGCGATCCAGTTGAGCAAAGTAAGATTTTAGGAGAAAAATGGGAATCATTTGAAATAAATAAAGAAACCTGGGCATTACGGTCATCTTCACTGCATTTATCCATCCTGCCAGTGAGACTGGAAGTTTTGACAACCTATCCAAATCAATTTTGGTACAGTCTAGAATGGACCTGTAGTTATATTGATAAATAGCCTTAATTGAGCCAGCTATTTCTATTCCCAAATAGGTAAATCTGTAATAATTTTTCCATTTCTTGACTAATAACAGTGATATTTGATTTGGTATTATAATGCATTTATAAAGCTCTGCAAAACAGTCTTGTTTGTCCTTGTCTTCACTTATTTGGAGTTTCTCCTCAAGAAAAGAAAAAAAAACTGTTTTTCTCATTTATTTTCACACAGTTAAATATTTCCCGTCTTTGTATGAACAGATATCACAATATTTAAATAATTACTGTACAAAGTTAATTACATCAGTGCATTACTGAGTCTCAAGTCGTGATGTGTCTTAGTACAACATTACAACATAACAAGAGCAAACAATGATATCGACCCAGCTTCAGATTTTCTTTTCAATATGCTCACTAAATGTTACTGACTAAATGCTAACTGACAATTCAACAATAAAGTCCTATAAATGTTGGGACAGAATGTAATTATTCTTTCTCACAAAACTCATTCAGTGTTCTGGAGGTGTGGATATTCATGATGAACGATAGTATTGTCGATGTTCTCAAAGATAACATTGTGGTCACATTTTTGATTTCAACGCTCTCCTTACATCCTCTACAGGGGACATATCCAGTCCACTACCTGTACACACTTCTCCCTCAGCCATTACTTTAAAAATGTGGCCAAATCTGGTTTTGTATAATCCTGTTAAAAATGCCTGAGCATCTGTTGCAAAATCTGTCATCTTGGAGGCAATATATTTTACTATAAAATGTCATTGTCTTGCGAAGCTGCCATCACAGACGTGTAAATGACCTTTGCCAAGGGCAGTAATATTACCTGATACCATCATAGAGTCTGGCTTTTAGTCTTGTTGCTAATAACAGTCTGGATGATGGTTTTTCTCTTTGCTTTAGAGTACAGATTGTTTGTTTCTTCCAAAAAAGGATACTGATTTATCTGACCACAATACACATTTCTGTTGATGCTTCTGAGTCCAGAAACACTGATGCGGCCTTTAAATAAGGTTAACATTTGGCATGGTGTTTTCCATGGAATTTGTGAATGTATATTATAGTGCTTGACATACAGTCATGGAAAAAATTATTAGACCACCATTTTTTCTTCACTTTCTTGTTCATTTTAATACCTGGTACCACTAAACATCATCATGTGACTAAAACAGACAGAAAAGAAAACACTGAATGCATAAAAGCAGTGTTTTTGGCAGTACAACGCCATAGCTATTGATGTAAAAACTTAAGTGATTTAGGTTATAATCAAGAAAACCATGGAAAATGGTAAGATATCAGCTCTTAAATAAAACTCTTATGAGCAATCTTTGTGGTTATCGTTATGTTTGTCCAAACAAATGTACCTTTAGTTGTACCAGGCATTAAAATGAACAAGAAACTGAAGAAAACAAGGGTGGTCTAATAATTTTTTCCATGACTGTACATTTCCCAATCCCTTGCTAATATGTTTGTATCATTGTAGAAAACCTGTGTCACTTGGGTTTCCTCCCCGTCGGTGCCAACATGCACACACACACACACCAGTGCAGTAATATCAGGTTTAGTTTTTTGTTGTTTTTTGTTTTTTTTTTTTTATTATTTTACATATCGCACTAGGTTGCATTTCAGCAAATGTGTAACGCTCCCTCCTGGTCTCTAAGAGATGATAATGTGGAGGAACTGTGACCATTTGCCCCTCTAAGCACTGTTCCCTGAGCCACTGCTCCATGTCTTTCCTACAGCTGAGAATCACCCACAATTATTAATCATCATTTAATAAATGGAAATGATACAGCGCCGCCTCATTGGTCATTGATCACAGGTGCCACGGCCTGCATCTTTTCTCTTCATGGATTGAAATTCAAACATTTAAGGGCATCATACAGTGTCAGGGGAGAAATATACATGATTGTTACTTGAGGAACATTGCTTTTTATAAATTTCAGGAATTTCCTGTTGAGGAACTAGAGTTCGTCTGCCTGTCTTTGCTGCTCAAATACTCAGCTTTTACATCTCTTGCTCGAAATACCATCATCATTATCATTTTTTAAAATGTATGTCTTTTATAGCCTTAAATTAATCTCATGCCTTAAATGCAAAGATTTGAAAACTAAAGTGAAGTTGGTTAACAAAAATATGAAATATCATGAGTTAATGTTGTCTGCAGTGAAATAAAAATCAAAATAGATCTAAGAAATAATGTTTTTGTTTTTTAATATTTCTACATTTCACTTGTATTTTACAAAATATCTCAATGTTTTCTATTTGGAGTTGTAAAATCACAATGTAATTCCAACAATATTGCTCTTAAAGTTATGTTATTTGAAGCCTTTGTCAAATTGATAAATAACCTTCAGTTATTAATAAAACTGGTGCCTCAGAAAACAGCAAAAACACATCATCATTAATCAACTGTCTTTTGAAAGAATAAGAGAGAAAACTGATGAAGCCACCAAGCAAGTCCAGAGTTTCTGAAAACAAGAGAAAGTAATGTGTTATGAGATCAAAGCTGCAGCATCTTCCAAACCTGTGTACACTTTGCCGAAAATGCTTTTCTCTGAGGTGACCTCACGTTCATGGCATTAGTGAAACGCAGTGTTCATGTTTTTTCTGCCACAGAGACTCAATAGACTCTCACTGTTCCAGAATACAAAAGGTCCTCAAACCCACGTGTATCTGCACGACTTTAATACAGCTCCATCGCATCATAAACACACAAGTGTAGCACACTCACACACACACACACACACACAGAAGGCACATGTTAATTCATCTGCAAATGTGAAGAGTCACTATTTCTGTGGTTACAACACCAACCTCTACCTGTTTGTTAAAAGCCCCGAGCAGCGTTTCATTAATGTGTCTAGCTTCACACAAGCATATGTTGTGAGAACAGTCAGATCTGTGCCTCCGGATGCCAGCCTTCAAACAAGTGTCAGTCTGGAAGATGGTGAACGTTCTGGTAAGAAACACAAAAAGCAGACGAGACACTGTTTGAAACCTACATGTTTATTTTACTGAGCAGCACACTCAATGACATGGAAAAACAAGCAAAGGCTTTCTCTGGAACCAGGCAACTGATTTCATCATTGAAGCATCCACTTTATAGTTTTACAGGTGAACGTCCAGTCAGTGATATAACAGAGCAAATGACTGAATTAAAGCAGCATTTGGAACCATCATCTTGATTTTCTGTGATTTCTTTCATGATGAAAAACCTCTCCTCAATTTATATATGATTCAAAATGTGAGATTTATAGGAAAAGACTTTAAGAGATTTTTGAAATTATATTCTCCTCTGAGGAGGCATACGTGTTCAGATATTTTGAGGATGTGAAGACCAGTGATAAGACCCCTTCTAGACAAACTGTACAATTTAGTAAATTTATTCACATAACTCTGTAAACCCATATGATATATTAGCTGCTTCAGCTACAAGGATAACCCATATGTCATTTTTATCTGAAGCCTTTTCCTTTAAAAGGTAGAACGTACCCTTTTCAAATATTTGTGAGCAAGATGATCAATCTGCCTGAAATAACTCTACAATCAGTGCAAGGCTGGCTGAGCCCGCCTCAGCCCGGCTCCCCTTGGTGTGAAGACTGGAAACAAGTGAATGCACCACTGGCCAGAGTCACAGCAAAAAAGACCTACCAGCAGCAGCAGATTATTTTATCTGAGTAAAAGCTGATGATAGTGATTTTGTGAGTTTTTACATCCAGCAACTAGTCCAACACACAACCACATTCAGGATAAATGTTGTACCAAACGTCTTTTTTCATTCAAAATGGGCATACGAGACAAAAGAAACAAGATAACCCATCATTTTTAGTTTTTGTGTTAAGCATTTTTTTTGGTTTTGTTCTTTTTAAACTCTTGGGTTCTAGCTGTTGTAACTGAATGATTAGTCTCGAGATACAAGTGTTAGCAATATATTTTAAAAAAAAA
Organism: Hirundichthys speculiger; assembly: GCA_018398805.1. Classification (NCBI taxonomy): domain Eukaryota; kingdom Metazoa; phylum Chordata; class Actinopteri; order Beloniformes; family Exocoetidae; genus Hirundichthys; species Hirundichthys speculiger. Next base: position 1,734,962 of record JAGFBZ010002207.1, on the reverse strand, counting down.
AATTAAGAAAAAGTGTTCTTTTTTTTCTCAAGGATGCCTATCAAAAAAAGTGCTTCAGACATTCTGGGGCTTTATTTAATCTCTCACTATGTTCAGTTATTCCGTTTACTGATGGAGATTATTTTCAAAAACCTCTCAGTGACACAAATGGTTTTGAGAAATACAGAAATAAGTTAAATTTACTGTCATATGACACAACAAATGTTGCCTTATTTTCAATTACGTTGTACAAATGCGAACCAGCACTTTGCAACACGACTAGAAGTACAATCCTGATAACTGAAATTAAAAAAAAAAAAACCTCAAGAGAATCCTAAAAATGTGTTATCACCTTGCTATTTATAAGCTTTCATTCACAATCTGTCGTTCACAGATTTTTCAAACCTATGAAAAACACTGAGCAGGAGCATAGGCACAACACTTTTAACATGTCACAAGTCATGAAACACGCTAAATGGAGAAGGGAAAATGCTTCTCTTGCTTTCTTCTTAATTAGCTTTGACCTTTGTCAAACAGTCTGCCCAGAGGCACTCATACATATCTAATTTTCACTTGTGCAACCAGAGATAATGCTTGCTTCCTGAAGCATGTGATCAGATGGGGAAATAAGCCTCAGGGAAAACAAAACAGACACAGATTATTTGTACCAGGCATTTTAGACATCATCATTATTACTATCATCTCAGTTTTTTTGTTTATAGCAAGAAGAAAAATGCTATAATTAAATGTAGCTTTGTCACACATCAGCATGTATGTTAATTTTACTTTCAGACCTCTTGCATACAAAAATACAACTCTTATCGACTCAGAGCTACACATACATGAGTGCACGTTTACTTGAACAGCTTCCTCCGCTGATGCATGGCAGCTGAAGTATTATCTGAAACACACCCACAAATTATCTGTTGAATTTACAGCAAGTTGTGATTGAAGTGGCTGACACTGTGTCAGCAGCATGCAGACTCTGCACTGGACAAGAGTTCAGGGTATAAACTTTTAATGCATTCAGCACACCTTTGTGTTTGCGCATTTTTGTGTGAATCAACAGCTATAGCTTGGTACATCAAGAAAAAAACAGCTGAACAGGGGCGCCGATCAGGGAGCTGCATGCTGGGATGTTAAATTCATGTTCACAGTCTGTTCAAACTATTATTCTCCTTTACTTTCACACTTAAACAGAATGATCTGAGCTTCTCGCCTCCACCTTTTACACCAGTCATTGCATCCATCCTTAAATCTGCTCTCAAGAGTGCCATTTAAAGGCTCAATGACCTTTCCTCTAATGTGATTGATTTGCTATCAGAGGTGACGGGCTGGTGAGATGCACTGATTACTAATAAGTATTTGCACCCAGACACTGACTGGAGATCCAGGTTTGGGGAGGTTTGCGAAGCTATTTGAAAGAAGGCAAATAGGGGATTTGATGTCACAGGCAGAGGAGGCGGGAGCCCTCTCTTCCCTCCTCCCCCTCACCCTGTGGGATACGGGGGGGGGGAGCATGGCTGAGCGGGTCAGGCCCCAAAAACGAGGTGGAGACAAGTCCTTCTTGGTGGCTGTGAACTTCCAGCCCATGTGAGAGCCGCAGGTTCGGCACTGAGCAATTGTCCAGGCGTACCTGAGGGCAAAGAGAGGACCACATTTCCTTCAGAATCTTCATCACCATGTATATTTAAGAAAAAAAGAGAGAAATAAAATACAATCAAATAAAGAATATACTTTAAAAAAAATTTATCACTGCAGTAATGGAAAGAATTTCACAATAAAAACAAGAAAGCACTTGATCATGTTTGAAATAGTGATCACACATAAATGTGGCATAGTTGAACAACACCAAGAGGAAACGTGTATTTTCAATCATTTATTTAAATAATACCAATAGATGTTATTTCCTCTGTAAAGAAAGTCAGTTAATCTATGGTGACATAGGCTAGTTTGCTCCCCTGTCTCAGAACACTTTCTCTCCACGGATCATTTTAAATCTGAGTTTTGACCTGGCTTTTCCATAACCCTCCATTTCAGTTTTTTGCTTTTTCTTGTTGGATTAGCTTGTATGCTGAGGATCATTATCCTGTGAAACAATCTGTTCCATATGAACCTTTGCTTCTGGAGAAACATCATCTTGTCTTCAAGCACTTTGAGATTAAACAGAATTCATAGTAAATCAATAACTGCAAGCTGCCCAGTCACTGACCACCAATAACTTCCACTGCTGCGCTTCAAAACTGTTTGAGGCTCTTCTTCAGAAAAACTACAAAAAATGTTTGTGCAGTTTGTGTCAAACGTGTGTGCTGTTAGTGTGGTCAAACAACGTTATCAGTTTTGATTTATCTGTCCAAAGCACATTACTGCAAAAGGCTTGACCTTTCCCTGTACATCAATGCTGGATGGCAAAGTCTTCTTTTCCAGGCATGGTTCACATTCAGATTATATTTTTACAGTCTCTTTCTGGTCACAGATGCTTGTACTTTGACAAAAGCTTTTAAGAGTTTTCCAAACCCTGTGATGACATTTTGGAGGTCAGTTCTAGTTTCTTTGGCAAAAATCTATGCCTCTTCTAAATGATGTTCTCGAGAGAGAGGAAATATTTATCTCACATAACTTGATCATTTATTTTGAATTTGGAGATCTTTTTAAAGTTGTAAGACTTAGAGCCTTGCATTCTGAAGGACCCTGTAGAGCTCTTTAGATCTCACCTCTGCGGTGATACCACTGCAGAGATTTGAACTATAAATGTCCCCCCGTATACATTCTAGAGTAGTTTGAATCACTTAAAATGACACTGGAACCCCAGATTCTAAAGTTTGTGGATATTCTTTGTGACAGTTATTTGAATGTTAAAGAGTGCTTGATTTAAAGAGAATCAATAAATTAATGAATGAATAGTCATTTCCCTTGCCTATTCAGTTTTAAGTATGGTATTTTTGGAAGGAGGTGGCTCTGTGTCAGGGCTCAAACACAGCAGAAACATTTCTCCATGTGGTCTCAGATGAAAGATTCCCGTATAACAAACACAACACCAAATGGTCAAAGGCTTTTCATTTCAGACACTTGGTAGTTTTTAAACAGATTACAGCTGGACCAAAAAAAGGTTGTTCATGCTTGCAGAGAACTGAAGACACTGTATGTCTCACATTTAAAATGCACCTTAAGGGAGCAATGAAAAGCAAAGTCAGATCTAAATCAATACATTTACAGATTGTTAGGTGCTCTAATATTAACTACTTAAAGGGGTCAGCTAAACACCATGAGAGAAGGAGAATTACCCCGGAAACCAGCTATGCAGTGTGGATGGCCTGCCGACAAGGTTGAGGTTGTTGGCTTTGTAGACAGTCAGCGTTTCGTGCACGTAACCATGAGGGTTGACGTACGCAGCCATAGGCCCATACAGAGACAAGCTGCACAGAAGGAAAAAGGCAGGCCGGACATGTCATCAGCAATGATTGTGACTTCAGTCAAAAACAATGCATCATAATGATCTTTTGAAAAGGAGAGCCCGAATGGAGATTTCATCAATAGTATAGCAAATGGTAATAACTGTCTTGTAAACGCCTCAAATTAAATGCAAATTCTGCCATTTCTGAAACCAGCAGTGAGTTTGTACAATTTGATGTTGGATGTGTGAGTATTGCCAACAATTTCAAAACCTTCTGGAGTGAAAAATCCACTGAAGAAATACTGGACAGCCTCAGAATAAGATGAGGATTATAGCTGTATTAAACATGCATGTTGCATCAATATTTAAGCATTAAAGTTGAATACAATTTTGTCTAATATGAAGGGCATCACTCATACAGCACTCTAGAGCATTTGAGTATATTTATATTTTGGTTTTACATTTAACGTATTCACTGTTTTGCTTCAGTCTGATCAGTGTCAATGCTAATGTTAAAATGGCTTTCCTCGTCTTCTTGGCCTACCAAAGTGCTTTCACACACATCCAGAGCCCTTCTGATGCTCTATTCACACTGGACGAGTATTACCAGGGGACCTGGGTCATTTGTAAAAAGCTGCAGTGGACATCTGTGAATTCAATCCAGCGCAAACATGCTCAAAGGTTCTGGGATCATTTCAATTCAGCACAACTCCACATCTTAAAGAGATCTGTATCTGCCTCTGTCCCAGAGGGACTACAGCAATTTTGATGAAGATAATCACTGATGTTTTGTTTGGAAAAAAATAAAATAAAATGAAATAATTTGTCAACATTTAGCCACATAGGGACAAACAAAAAGAAAGAAGCCCTAAGTCATACGATGAGCTACGATGAGATGGATGATGCATCTCATGTATGCAGTAAAGAATCTTCTTCAGTTATTTTATTTTGGTGTCAGAATCAATACAAATGCTACCCTGATCCTTGAGTATGATACACTGCAGTTAAAGGTACCATGGAAAATTAGGCACACACATCAAGTTATAATTCTACGATATTTGCACATTTTCACCTGTCTATATGCGAGCTGTTGTCACTTTCAGTTATCTGGGGATTAAGGTAGTAAATTCTAGTAAAGTACAATGCTGGACAAAACACAGATGTTGGAGTGTAATTTTTGAATTACTGCTGGTCTGTAGGTAATACTAGTCCCATTTGAATTAGGCATTCGTCATTACAGTTTTTCTTTTTGCTTATGTCATGCTTTTTTTTCTCTATCATACACACAAGTGAATTTCTTAGCCCAAACTGGCTAAAGGTTTGTATACAAAGATCTAAAAATCACTGTCAAGTCCTATACTCATTACCATATACATTTTATTGACTGGCTAGTGGAACCAGTTCAGTGCTCTTCGAGCTGCAACGCTAAACTGAGCTGAGACTAAAGGATGCAAAATTTGTCGTCCACATTAATGTCACCAGACAATTTACACAACCAATTGCAAAAAAAAAAAATGTTAAAAAGACAACCAGTTACCAAAAGACCTCATTTTCATTTTACTCCTGAGTTGAAAATGAAAACAGCACATCATTTAGCCGAGAGTGTGCTTCACAAGTTAATAACTTCTGAGCAACTTTATTATAAATCACACACGCAACCACTCATTTATTGAGATTATCCGGATGATAAAATCACAGGAGCTGGACAGTTTCCCAGGTCCTCCTTTTTTTTTTTTTTTTGTCTGAACAAAGACATTAACCATGACCCATCACAGTTAGTTAGTAGAAAATTACATTATATAACAATGAGAGTGGAGGTGCAGACTGCAAAGCAGGGCCACTTACATTTATGATGTAACCTCTGAATTTATACAGTTTTCAGAGCGTGTAAATTGGCCTTGACTTTGATGTGTTTTTATAACAGTGACTGCGGTGGGGAAAATAATAATGGTTATAAATATACAATCTTATTACATCTGTTCTGGTCATATGTACATATATATCTGCAAAGGAGATGCACATTTATAGTAAAGCAAAAATACAATCTGATGTTAACATAACAATAATGAACATTATTGTTAATCAACAGAGTTTCCTGGGTTGCATGCTAATTTGCAGTTCCATCCTCTGGCCATCCCGGGGTTTACCTCCACCTGTGTGTGTAGATGTGTTCGGGGTGCCGACTGGCGTGGTGACTGACGACATAGTCTTCTGACCATCTCATCTCAGTGCTGCTACATCTGTTTATGTTTATGTAGTCATTATATTTAGTCATTTGTGTGCTCTCCTCTGTCTGTCCTACATCCTCTCTCTGTCCTGTCTCCCCTCTTTTCTTTCTCTACCCTGCTGGCCTTCAGCAGGAAGGTCCCCGCATATGAGCCAAGGTCCTGCTCAAGGTTTCTTCCTCCTAAAGTGGAGTTTTTCCTTGCCACTGTTTGGCTTAAAGGTTTTTTTCTCCAACTGTGGGAGTTTTTTTACCTGCCATTATCCTTGTTTAGGATTCAATTTTATATTTTTAATTAATGATATTTGCTCTGGAGTCATGCTCTGGGTCTGTAAAGCACCTAAAGACAATTGACATTGTAACAGACGCTCTACAAATAAAATTGAATTGAATTGAACATTTTGTATTTTGTGTATTTTTACTCATTTCTTAAAACCTGCATTCAAGTCTGTGGAGCACAATCACAGTAAAGGAATTATACTACATTTAACTTTATTGTTAAAAATTAAAAGTGAGAACAACTGTTTTGAACATAGAAATTAGAGATACACCAATTGCTCTATTCTATTCCATTCTAAATTTCTTTTCCTATCAGGAATCACATCAGGACAGTCACTGGGGAGCATGTTGTGGGAGTTTTTCCACTGTGAGCACAGAATGGCAAGGAAAGCCATATCTACAAGGTAAAAAAAAAAAGATCTGATGTTTTTTTATATACCGTAATGTGGGATGGAAAAAAAAGTACAAAGGCCATTTTAATGCAAGACAGTTAGGAAAAATTGTTTTGTGTCTTTTTATACAGTGTATGTAGATGTGTGCTTTCAACTGTAGATATAAATGTCAAACAGAAATGTTAGGCTGAAATTACTTAAACAATGACATCTTAATAGTAATAAATAAAATAAAATAAAACAGATCCTCACCTGAAAATCTCATTTTTTGTGGTGATTTCTGTGTCCTGGCACTGCTTACAGCACAGTGATGTACACTGAGGAGGGAATATAACATAGTGTTAACAGTATAAACTGTATATCAAGTATCCCCATTCAGAGGTTTTCACTTAAAAGACTGGATGCTAAAATTAATGCTTCCACAAGAGCCACTCAAGTGTTGAAACAAGTTGCTTGATTGTGACCAGGAAGAGGGTCCGTTAAGAGGGATTATTATCCACTGAATCAGACAGTGGGGGAAAAAAAACAGATAATGGGCAGATGCATTAAAGAAGCACTACGCACATCCACCTACAGTTTCTGTTAATGCAACAACGCTGGAACCTTGTACTGTGAACACTATTTTCTGTTCAATTTCTGTGAAAGGGTTAGCACAGCAACAGTCTTCCTCACCTCAAAACAGCTGTGATTTCTGCTGTTTACCTGAAGCTTTCAATTTGATGCCTTATTGCACGCAGTACACATTTAGAGCTGTGCTGTATGATTGATAGTTCATCATTTCTGTGCAACATAGCCTGTATATTTAAAACTCTTAAATATTTAACAGCCTGCACATTTTTAACCACTACATTTCATAGCAGTTACATTGTTATTGTAGTTTATTTCATGTTACAAAACCTGTGCTGTTTGTTCTAACAAAACTTGGATCAATAGTCTATCTATATGACAAAACTATAAACTCTTCGTATTTGCACCTAATTATAGGAGCTGATCATCTTGAGTGATATGTATGATCATTGCTTTGATTAATTTACATGGTAAAACCATTCCAACGGGGATAGGGAAGAGTTAAGCATTGTCATATATCGACCAGGGTTTATTTCACTAGAGAGGTGTACTCAATGGACTACCACTTAAACTGCTTTGGTGACCACCAAATGCAGCCACAACAGCTTTGTTTTATTTACAATAGCATCATTCCTCTAAAAGGACATTGCGTCCTCTGGTGTTTCGTGAAGGTGGCATCAAGTTAGTACAAAATCTATTCATTGCAAAGGCAATAACACATGATCCAAGTCATCTTTTTTTTACTCATAGTTCACCATTCAGTGACCCCCTTCAGATTTATGGAAAGCAGAATCATGCTACTGAAAGGGATTACTCCATCAGGACAGAAAAGTTAGGGTAACAATAACCAACGAGAAAACCGAGTTAATCATCAGACACTCTTCCATCTGTGTGGGCCCAAAATATACCAACAAAATACCTCCTCCAACAAAAACATTTGATGTAAATTCAGGGTAAGATTTTCCTTTTTACTTCCCTCCCTTTTTCACCCTTCTGCACCATCAAGGTTTCTAATGTGCTTGAATAAGATTTACCCTTAACATGTCCACCTGGGAAAGGTATAGAAGAATGATTGAAAGATCACTGAATCACTGTATTCATCCAGAGGAGTTTTTTTTTTTTTTTTGTACCAATAAGGTGGACTCACTAATCAGCAGGTATTTCTCTCCATGGTGACTAAAAACATGATATGATTGTCCCGCCACACACCGGACTTAAACCAGGAGCTAAATAAGGATAACATAGAGCAGGCTGCTTCGTTCTGTTTATATTAAAACGTGAATGTCAGGACAGAAGTAAGAAAGCTATAATTAATGAGGGAGCTGCCTCAACATCTTCTGTATTCTGTGTCCTGGATACAAGCACCCCATTGGATTACATAAACTCTTTCCAAGACAAACATCTGATGTTAAAATTGATTGTCACTGCCTGTCACTGACTTTGATCATGAAGCTCAACTCTGGAATGAAACATTGCAGCAACAAGACATCCGTCAGCCAGGGTCAGGCCTGGTTAAATATACCAGAGAACATCAGAGGGAAAAACAGGTACACTCTGCTCCTGTACAGCACACATAGGAGAACTGGATCTCATCACAACCTGAGAAAAATGATGTCTCTGCAGGGACTGAGGAGAGGCATGGTTGGGCCTTCCAGCAAGGCTAGTGGTGACTTTGACATACCCGGTCCATGATGTCCAGCTCACAGCGAAGTCTTTGAATGGCACTGCCAATCTTCAGCAGCTGCAGCCGCAAAGCATCATCTATTGGCAGACAGGCTGCCACCCTGTAAGAGAAGTCTGACAGAGATGACAAATAAAAAAGGAAGAGGGATGAAATGAGGATGGAAGAGAATGTGAAAAGACCAGAACAAGAGACAAATGTGCATGTGTACCAGTCTGCGATCCATCTGTAATAAATTGAATGGAGACTCACCCACAGCGTTCTTAGGGAGGGAGTCATCCTTCAGATTCTCATCCCATTCGTGGAGCTGTTTCTTCACCCTGTTCATGAGCGATTCCTGCGGGATGAACCACAGGAAGCAGAGAAGTCATAGTTTACATTCACTTGTATTGGATGTTTATAAGTGGAGAAAATTCAATGCTTTGCACAGCGGTACTCACAGAGTCATAGAGTGCATAGACCCAGGGTGGCCATGGCGTCAGACTGGCACATTGATACTTTCTCTGAAGAAAAACAGAATCACTGCGAGTAAATTAAATTTACCTGTGATAAGTGTTTTTGTCCTGAAGCGTTCACACAGATTCTTGTCACAATTTTCTTTCAGGTTGGTACCGACATGCATGTACTGAAACCTACTGAGGACACTTGAACATGACGCCATTAATCCCCTGGCCACAAAAGGACAAGATGATCTTGTAATCGGCTTTTCCTATGATTACAAAAAGTTGCCATTACACTTTTTTCCAGTATTGTATATCGTCTGGGACTAGATATTGTAACTCGAAGATATGAATTAACTGCAGCTAAGGGCCTCTGTCCAACCATGAAAGACAGCATGAGCTCAAAAGAAAACAAATATTTGGGGACAGGTCCCCACAATTCTCATTTCTAATACGTAAATCACTGCAGCTTTTCTTGCTTTGATCAAGATCATTTCTTTCCTAATTTGGATTCTAAAATGTTGCTTAAAACGGAGGTATTTTTCTGTGTATATGTAAGCGTGTCTGACCTGTTGATAGGTATTCCACCAGCACTGAGCCTCTTTGCAGCTCTGAGTCGGGGGTTTGGAGGAGGGATGCATGTGGAGCCTGGACAGTGGTGTCAGCTGCACGGCAGATAGGGGGTCTGGAAGGATTCGTTCCGGGTAGGATCTGCACTTTGGCTTGTCTGATGCTGAGAAAAGAACAAAAAAGATGGATGTTGAATAGGAGATTAAACAAGTGACCGTAATGGCTGATTGTTATTAAGAGTGTGACAGGATGTTTGTAAATGACTTGATCGTGACAAGGTGTGACCTGTGTATTTTCTCTGCCGGTCTGTCATACAAACAAAGCCGGCAATGAATAATAAAATATGTCTTCAAGAGAGACCTTACAGATTCACTGAAAAAAAACCAAACAAACAATATGGTTCAATTCATCCCTATACTACAATCTGCAGTGTTTAGTGATGCACCAACAGCAGTAGCTATGACTAAACCCACAAAATGATACGAAGTTTCCAAAATGTTAGGGTCTGTAGCATGTTTGGTAATGTCAAGCGGATAAAATACAAGAGTACATAAAGTACACTGTAATCTACTGTATACAATAGTAAACTGTAAACAGAAAGAGAGGGCAGATTCTATTTAAGTAAACAGATGGTTTAAATACTTAATTTGGTTGCATCATAACAGGATGGGAAAATGATGATCATAATCCATTTACGTGTATTAGATAATACCAATAAAGAAAGATGGAAATGTGTTTCATTCAAGACTTATTGTACTTTTATAGTTAGAAAAACTCAATTTCCTGACCAGTGGAGGATGTAAGTAAATATGATCTATATTATGTCGGCAACAGTGATGGTTTTTTTTTTTTTTCCCCCAGACATGCTTCTTTGGTTTTATCTTGAAACAACCCTCCTTCACTCAACCAGGAAAAGTCTCAATGAAACTGAAAATCTATTTTTACAAGCGCAGGCAGCAGAATGCACCAGCAGTACAGTTTAACAGACATGCAATCCTGTGAAAAAGAAAGTACACCCCCTTTATTACAAGCCCAATTGTCACAAAGTTGGGGCACTGTAAAACATAAAAAACAGAATGCAATGATTTGCAAATCTCATAAACCCATATTTTATTCCCAATAGAACATAAAAACATATGCAATGTTAAAACTGAAACATTTTACCATTTTGTGGAAAATATTCGATCATTTTGACTTTGATGGCAGCAACAAATCTCAAAAAGTTGGAACTGGGGCAACAAAAGGCTGGAAAAGTAGTTGGCACAAATCAAAATTAAATCAAGGAGCATTTGACAATTAATTAGATTAACTAGGAACAGGTCAGTAACATGAATAAGTATAAAAGAAGAATCAGGCTTCTCTACTGGACCTCACTGCATGGGCTCAGGAACACTTGCAGAAATCTCTGTCTATGAACATAGTTTGCTTTGCAATCCACAAATGCAAGTTAAAGCTGTAACACACAAAGAAGAAGCTATATAGGGCCATATATACATAATCCAGAAACTCTGCCATCTTCTCTGGGTCACAGCTCATCTAAAATGGTCTGAGGCAAAATGGAAAACTGTTCTGTAGTCAGATGAATCAAAATTTGAAAGTCTTTTTGGAAACCATGGACAGCATGTCCTGGAGACCAAACAGCAGAGGAACTACCCAGCCTGTTATCAGTGAACAGTTCAAGAACCTGCATCTCTGACGGTATCCGCTTCTATTAATGCAGACAGCTTACACATCTGGAAAGGCACCATCAATGCTGAAGAGTATGTTTTAGAGCAACATGTGCTCCCATCCAGACAACGTCTCTTTCAGGCAGGGCCTTGCATATTTCAGCAAGACAATTCTAAACCACATACTGCATCCATCACAACAGCATAGCTTTGCAGCAGAAGAGTTTGGGGGCTGAACTGTCCTACCTGCAGTCCAGTACTTTCACCAATAGAAAACATAAAGAAATCTTGCAACAAAGGACCAGGGGCCTCACGTAGAAAGACTTGCATGTATTTCATTTTAAATCATTGTGTAGAAATGTACATTTGCACAAAAAGATTCAGATATACAAAACCCTGCAAACAGGCGAACCGTGCACATTTTCTTTGTACATCCAATCAACTTGAAAGTGAACACACGTTTGAGCACAAATCTCCGCGCTGTCTGTTCCCTCAAACAGACCAATTTGAATATGATGAGTATATAAATAGACATGGAAAACCGCTTCATCTAACCAAAGAAAATGGCAAAAAAGAGAAATTTCACACTTCCTTTCTGAAGTTGAGGCCAGGGAAAAATATTTAATTTGGCTGTTTGGCTTCAGGCATAAATTGTAAAAGTTAACAAAAAAAAAAAAAATGTCAGACAGAAAAGTTGAAAAATGAAGATGGAGGACTCTTCACACCCTCTCCACGATACAGTGATCAAACAACAGAGTGTGTTCAGTGAGAGGCTTCTTCAGGTCCGTTGCAAGACAGAAAGATACAGAAGATCATTCCTGCCAGCAGCCATCAGCCTCCACAACAACACATTCCTAATTGATTATTATTGCTGTCATTTATTTATTGTTAAAAAAAAAAAAAAACCCTTACTACAATGTTGAATTTTCCTTCTGGGATTAATAAGGTATTTTTCATTTCATTTCATTTCACTGAGGTGAGAGCGGAGAGCCTCTGCGCAAAGCGTTGGCACGATGCATCCTCCGCACCACCTACTTTTTAACTGCCCAATCTATCTACAGCTGCCCGTGTACAGCAATGGACATCATTGTATCTGTGCTGGGTGAGGGAGGTTAACAGCCATGTCTTCAGTGGATAACTGCTGCCACCTGCTGGGCAACTGAATAGTTATACATCGGATGAACTTTCAAAGGTGGATTTTACAATGATTTCAATTTTATATGCACTACTCACCAGAAGCCACCCATCCTGCACCCAACCAGCTAAGCGCCTCAACCCCACCATGCTGTTTGTAGGATATATGACTCGTGGGTTGATCCAGGACATCTTGAACCAACATTAGGCTACTAAGGCACATCTGTCCATCCATACATCCATCCATCCATTATCTATGCCCGCTTAATCCTATGCAGGGTCACGGGGATCTGCTGGAAGCCTATTGCCAGCTGTCATCAGGCGAAAGGCAGCAGTACACCCTGGACAGGTCCCCAGTCCAGGGCCACATATAGACAAACAACCACACACACTCACAATCACTCCTACAGGCAATTTAGAACCACCAATTAACCTGACATCCATGTGTTTGGACTGTGGGAGGAAGCCTGGAGTACCTGGAGGAAACCCACGCAAGCACGGGGAGAACATGCAAACTCCACACAGAAAGGCCCCTGAGAAGGTTCGAACCTAGGAACCTTCTCGCTGTGAGGCAACAGTGCTGACCACCAAGCCACCGTGCTGCCACCATGCTGACCACCAAAAAATACAATAAAATGAACAGAAAAAAAAACCAAAAAACAATCAACTGTCGATAACAGTAGTTGAAGGGTAAATATTTGAACTTCAACCATGAATTCCTCCTTATAACAAAGTGTGCCAGCTTTAAATGCAAGAGACTCTTCAACAACTAAACTACACCTCGGCTGAAATTGTGTCATGCAATAGCACCATTTCAAACACACCAGCTTACAGTTTAGAGAGAAAACAATCAAGGTGTTTAAGTCCAGACCTAAACTCAACTGAAATGCTGTGGATGAGATCTTAAAAGAGCTGTGCATTAAAACTACCAAACATATTCAATGAACTGAAGTAACATTGTGAAGAAGAGCAAGCCAAATCACAGATAAATTACAGATAAATTCCCAAGTTTTACAATCCTCTTTGTGAAAGGTTCACAAATATGGTGTTTCATTTTGAGGATTTATCCAAACTGTATCCTTTGCATAATGTTATAAGAAAAACTCTCTGTAAGGAACTTGTTAGATTTATCAAGTTATGCTGTTCTCTCTTCAACACATTCACACACTCTTTGGAATCCTGATACGGCCGGCATCCATGCCCTGCTGCTTGACACCAGTTTTAACAGATCACATTGGTTTCAACTTACTACACCAACGACTGCACCTCCACGCACCCAGCTGTCAAATGCCTGAAGTTTGCAGACGACACCAGCGTCATCGGCCTGATCCAGGACGGGGACGAGTCTGCATACCGACGAGAGATTGAGCGGCTGGTGCTCTGGTGCAGTCAGCACAATCTGGAGCTGAACACGCTCAAGACTGTGGAGATGACAGTGGACTTCAGGAGACAGCCCTCGCCACTGCTCCCCCTCACCATCAGCAGCAGCCCTGTGTCAGCCGTCCAGACCTTCAAGTTCCTGGGGACCACCATCTCCCAGGACCTGAAGTGGGAGAAGAACATCCACTGCATCCTGAAGAAGGCCCAGCAGAGGATGTTCTTCCTGCGCCAGCTGAAGAGACAAGGCCTGTCTCAGGAGCTGCTGGTCCAGTTCTACACAGCTGTCATCCAGTCTGTCCTGTGCTCCTCCATCACCGTGTGGTTCGGAGCAGCCACACAGCAGGACAGGAACAGACTGCAGCGCACAGTTAGAACTGCTGAAAAGATCACTGGGGCCCCCCTGCCCTCCATCCAGGAACTGTACTGCTCCAGAACCAGGAAGAGGGCAGCCAACATCATCAAGGACCCCGCCCACCCAGGAAACAACCTGTTCTCCATCCTCCCCTCCAGCAGGCGCTACAGAGCCCTGCGCACCAAAACCACAAGACTTAAAAACATCTTCTACCCCACTGCCATCACTTTAATGAACAGTCCATAAATCATTTATACTGTCTTGCGTACTTTGCACCACCCTTGTACATACTATTTTACTTACTTACCTATTTATTTTATTTTATTCTATTTTTTAACTTACTTTTTTACTTTTGTATATAGATGTACATATCCTGTTTTTCTTTTTTTTCTTCTTATTCTGAGAGTGTTACCACCTGCCGGAACAAAATTCCTTGTATGTGCGAACGTACTTGGCGATTAAAAACGATTCTGATTCTGATTCTGATCTGCTGCACCCACTTCTTGTTGGGTTCTTAGAGCCTGTTTTGACACTATTCAATTACAAGATTTAGTTTGCCCTCTAGCTGTCAACTTTTGTATCACTATAACCAAGAGTCAGTGGATAGGTGTTCAAAAACAAGTTCCTCTTATCATCATCAAGACTTTGGGGTTGAATGTCTGTTCAAGGACACGCCGACATGCAGAGAGGAGAGAAAACCACTGGCCTTGTAATGAGAGACCATTCTGTTCTAACATCTGAGCCAAAGTTGACCTGCTGCTTTTTTTGTTCCAGGAAATCAAAGCATGGATCCAAATATTCCAGTACACCTCAGCAAACTGACTTCATGTCACAAACACGACTTTCTCACAGACTATTTTTATTTTATTTTGCATTCATTGAGAAAAAGTTTGGATTCTTTCCTTTGTAGTACACCTTGAGTCAGGAAGTGACAACAAGCATTAAGTGCACGACCTTTGATTTCAGACTTTATGAAGCAATTTTAACTTACCCATCAGCTTGAGTTCTTATCTCATGAACTTTAAATCTCTGCCTCCCCACAGCCTTCACTTTAACAGTTTCAATGCCATACTCCTGCTCTTCTCGATATGCATAGATTTCAGCTGTTGTTCCAAAGTCTGCCTCTGGTGCACCTGCATCACTGAGAAAGAAACATCAAATAAAGCTATCACAATTAAATATCAAAATAATCTATTAATATTATGTGGCTTTGGGACTTTCAACATACTGATTTTGTGAAAAAAAAAAAATGTCTGCAACAATGGCTCTTCTAGTCCCTAATAAGGGAAAATCTGAAGAAAATTATGCTTTCTTGATTCACAACCCCCTTTAAGAGCAAATGAACCACAAAAAAGGAGAAATGTTCTTTTTTTTTTTTGGCACTAGTGGCCTTTATTCACAGTGAAGATAGACAGGAAGCAGAGCAGAGAAAGAACGGGGGAGACACGCAGCAAAGGGTCATGCAGGCCAGGAGTCAAGCCTGCCACCAGCTGCATGAGGCCTGCAGCCTCTGTACATGGGCCGCCCGCCCCAACCACTGCACCACCAGGGCAGCCTGAAATGTTCTTAATTTTGAGACAGTTCCAACTAAATTAATGCTACATGTTAAAAGATCTTTTTTCCCCCAAAACTTTAGAAAGGTCTTCCCTTGTGTGTGTGCACAACTGTTTATGTACGATGGGTAGCATGTGTTATGGCAAGCACATAAGTCAAATCAGTGGTGCTCACTGATTCACCACGGAAATTAAACGATTTCAACGTATGAGCGCTGCCCACCTTGTAATGATTTTTTAACTGTACACACCTGTGTGCAAGCACAGCAAATGTACGGTCTCTCTGGATGACGCTCCGCATCATGCTGACCTCCTGCGGCCTGAAGAGCTGCAGAGGCAACGTCTGGCCCGGCACAAGCATCACTGCCGTGTGTGGCAGCACAGGGATGGTCTGGCAGCTGTCGTCATCGTGGACTGTACGACCATGAAACTCCTCCATGTCTGAACCCAGATACTATCATCACAGGGGTTAGTGTAAACACAACAAAACTACTGTCAAAAACAGTGGGGGGTACAAGGGTACAACGAGAGAAAGAAAAAATGTACATGTACATACACACACATATATATATATATATATATATATATATATATATATATATATTATATATATATATGTGTGTGTGTGTGTGTGTGTGTGTGTATTTATATTTCATTATGATAAGGTAAGGGGTGGTTGACTGCTCACAGCATGAGATGTGGGAAGACTGGGGTCAAAGGTGATGATGCTGGGCTTCTCCGCCTCGTCACTGTCTCTGTCTTCAGTCTCCATGTCATCTTCTTCCTCCTCTTCCTCCTCCTCGTTGTCTGTCACAGCAGAGCAAGTTTATAAAACATCACGAACCATTTTAGCTCTCTTCTGGTGAACTAACCAAACTTTAGGTACAACAAAGTCATTTTAAACACAGAGAAAAAGAAAAAAAATGAAAGCGAAAGCAGTGAGATCACAAATGTGCTAGTCTAGATATAATCACTCATACTGCCCTGTGTCCAAAATGTGTTAGTTAGCTGTTAACACGAAGAGATGCGCAAACAGTGAGCAGAGTCGATGTAAGTTTAACTGTCACCTGGCAGAAGCTGGAGCTGATTTCCCATGTTGTCGTCAATATTATCTTCACCTCCACCCCTCTCGTCAGCCATATCCTTGTGTTTACAATGCGACTCTTCCTCTACGGAGTCTCAATGTTACAACACTAACATGGAGACAGAGCGCCGCCTGGTGGCGAATTATGACAGGATGTTGTTGTAAGTCAAATAAATACGATGAGATTTTTTTTGTTTGTTTTGCTTTGTTTTAAGTTCAGTTTTCATCTGTCACTTAACATACTGTTAAATTTCTGATTATACTTTAACTGGAAATGTCGTTTAAGTTTGCATTAAACTTTATATTTATTTCCATTTTTTATTATTACAGTATGTCATAGATAGATTGACTGATTTGGTACTATATTTATCCCACAAGGGAAATGGTGTTTCAGCAAGATATGAATTTACAGAATCAAAAGGAAATGAGAAGTAATACAAATGTAATGCAATGATGATCATGCTAATTTGAATTACTTAGATGTGCTCAACAGATTGACTGATCATGCCTTGAATCATATCTGCACTACGCCATTCGAGTATGAGTTTGGTGTATGCAGTACAGTAGAAGATGTATTGTTTCTTGAATGTGAGGATACGATGCACTGATGGCTCATTTTAGAGATGTTCTTGTCATACACACTGTGTAAACCTGAAGAAGTCTTTGTGGAAGTCACCTGATTTCTCCTTAAACTGTTAAGGCACACATATGAGGCTTTGAAACCTCTTGAAAGGTTAAAAATAAAATTTACCACTGCATTTGATTTTATCCTAAAAGAGCACTTAACATTTGCTGTCAAGTCACTATCCAGTTAATTTCACATGCTTCCTAGTGAAAAGTAACCAAGCATAACCACAGGGGTTAAAGCAAAAAAAAAGAAAAAAGATGCTGAGTCTGAACTTTTGTGTGTGTGTGGTGGAAGTGGGGGTTGTTACTACATGGTAGATCACACATGTAGCATTTAGATTAAGTGCAACAGTGAACTGCAGATGATACTGGAATTCTATATGGCTATATTTCCATAATTTCTTTGCTCAAAAGAAATAATGGTAAATTAAATTCTAGGAAATTAATAGAAAATATCAATAAAATAACTACTCAAACTATTTTTTTTACTAGAAATATTTTGTGAGAGCTATTTTGTCTGGCAAATTTTTTTTGCATAAATTTACCAGAGGTGGAGAGAGCTTGAACGATAAATGGTGCTTTCAAGTTATAGACATGGTCAGTCATTGATGCTGTTAAATCAGCTGCGGTACATCGCTTCTATTCACACACAGCACTATTTTTTAATCCTTTATCAATTAGAAGGGCATCTTCCCCAGAATTCATGATTTTATTCTCCATCCTACTTTCCGACGATACGTCTCTCTGCTTGGGCAACTGAGCATCTGTGCAACATAGGACTTGGTTTAAGCACATTTAAGCAGATGAACTCAAGTGGCATCAATAAGCCATTTTTTTTTTTTTTTTTTTTAAAGTATAAGCCCCCCCTTACCCCCCAAATGCCATTTACAATTTTAAATGCATTATTTACTATGCAACTGTTGGAATCAAAATGCTGAATCACATGTTAACTTTAGTCTATATTTATTGTTCAATACGCCATATGACAGATGTCAGTAAACAAGATGCATTATGGTCCATGAACAAAGCAGCTGCAGTTCTGTTGTCATCTTTCCAGCATCTTTGCCATCCTCCAGTCAAGACATCCACAGCTGGACCCCCTCCGTTGAAGGTGTGGTCATTTGAAGCCTGGATACGGGCCTTTGTTGTGCCGATAAACACTCCAAGCAATCGTTTTCAGCTTTCAGGTAGTCTTCTGGTCAGGCTCAGACGGGACTGCAGCTGGCAGGGATGAGGGCTTACTTTGACCTCTGCCTCATCTTTCTCCTTTTACGCTTCAGCCTGTTAAAAATGAACGGCAGCCTGTCAAGAAAACATGACCAATGGTGCACATTTCATTTAAATCTTTTGCAAATTACTTAGCAACCCAAGGACATGCATATAACTCAGGCCAAGTCTATCCATGTAGTCAAGAATTAGTTTTTACTAAATTATATTCAGTCTTAACATCCTCTTACAATCTGAAAATGATGGCTTAACAACAGCCAAAGTATGTCTAATACACCAACTACTTTTGGTCATTCCCATTAGAGATATTCATTTGAGAGGAAAAAAAACAACAAAAACAAAAACACAGCACTGTCTACAATAGTAAATGGCCTGTGCAGACACTAATTATGAAATTGACCTCCTCCTGCAGACCCATAGTTCTATCAAATAAAATTAATGGGTATCTAAAAAGGCATCTATACATGAGGTTCCATATGATTTTTTAAGTTTATTGGCATGGAGTGTGACTATGGGCTACATTGGAAATATTGACATTGCACATGTTGATATTGAGACAGTGAGTTTTTAACACATGATGCAAGCCTAATTACTATGAGCAAATATGGTCCTGAGACATTAGTACAAATTAAGAACCATATGACAGTACAATTTAAAGCATGAACAGTGAAAGTGTAAATCCATACCTGCGCATACGCTTCTTCCTCCACTAGAAAATAAAGACATTTATTAGCATACATTCAGATTGAGTTTGCAGGCCATTTTTTTTTTTTTACACACCCTCGGTCACACACTATGTTAGTATGATATAGACTAAAGCGACAATTACTTCTATAAATGCAAGAGCATTTAAAAGCCAGGTTAATAGAAACTGTCCAGTGTTTCAGGTTAGCACATGGCGACAAGAGCACGTAGATACACCATTACATCAATGCGACATACAAAGAAACGCCTTCTCTTTTAAAGCGTTACCATTTCTAAAGCTTTGTTCATATGGACACTAGAGTTTACAATCACCTCAATATAAGGTTAGTTGGAGAATGCAATAATCGATAAAACATAATTTTAACTCATCAAGCATGTTAAACAAACGCGGGAAGCGCTTTTGGATACTATCCAGTAGCATCGAGAGGGACGGGAAGAAAGCAACCCTTATAATTAAGATACTGCCTTGTTATCTTACCTTAGCTCTCATCGTGTGGAGACTTTCTGTTAAAACGAACGAAACAAATGATCAGCAATGTTAGATGACTGAAAATAATAAATGATTGGTTTGGATTATGTTCGAAGTGAAAGGCCCAACCATACCTCTAAGAGAGAAGAACAACGGAAAGAGGATGTGACGACGAAAGAGCGCGGGCTTTTATAAACTGCGTACGTCATATTCAAGCGCCCCCTTTCTTTAGAACGGGAAATGTAGTCTTTTCCACATCTCCGTACTCTGCTGTTCTCGCACTTGGGCATTTGTATTAATTTATATTTTTAAAGAATGTTTGGAATCCAGTTATTAAGATAAATTATTTCCCGATTAAATTAGCCCAATGTGATGTTAATCACATCATTTAATCCCGAAGGTATGGATCGAAAGTTTGAAATAATGCGA
Organism: Hirundichthys speculiger; assembly: GCA_018398805.1. NCBI lineage: Eukaryota > Metazoa > Chordata > Actinopteri > Beloniformes > Exocoetidae > Hirundichthys > Hirundichthys speculiger. The sequence continues at coordinate 1,714,809 of JAGFBZ010002207.1, read as the reverse complement.
ATTTTATAATTTTTATATTTTATACTTGTAACTTTTGCCTTTATTAACCAAGAAATAACTGAAAATATAAAAAACTTTACGCAATTTTCTGTAATATGTAATGTTTTGTTCTTTTCGGCTTAATCCAATGATGTGCTCCGCAGAACATTTCAGCCTTAATTGAGTGGTAACGCGCATAACTTCTTTGAGTTTCCTTGATCAGAACCAGAACCAGAAGCCCAAAAATCTAAACTCGAAGCTCTAGTAGGTGCAAAGTTATACTAGATGTGTCTGAACATAAACAGTTTGTCCAAAAACACAACGAAAACCAGAAGATTATGAAAAACGTCTTTATTTCATGTGAAGATCAATTCTCCAGTGGTTGAGCTAAAAAGGATTGTACAACAGATTTAATTGCAGACAAATGCTGCCAAAATTAAACTGATGTCATTTACTGGTCCACATTTCAGAAGACTTTCCAAAAAGACAATTTCCACAAACCTAATAAAACTGTTTTCATGCCGCACAGGACTAATGACGTAGTAAAGCAAGTCATTGGTGTCAGTGATAGAAAAATTCTTTTTTTTTTTTAAACCAGGCCACAGGGTAGATCTCCATTTTTACCATAAAAATTCAGGGGAATGGCAGTAAATGTAGCAGTTTGTTCCCTAAGGTCAAGTGGATGACAGTTTTCTTGCTTTATACTTAAAAATGTGAACTTTTAAGTTATTGCTTTAAAAAACAGTGTGGTTAAAACAAAGCAGTCCCAGCCAAAAACGTGGTCACCTCAACTATTTACCATCATCATAAATAAGCTTAGGCAAATGTCAGTTCTCAAACACATTCTTAAAAGTTTTTCAAGTTGCATCAATTACAGAATGCAACAAAATCATGAATGAACCCTTTACTGCATCATGTGGATAAGAAAAACTGTTTGTGAACCACATATAATGAAACGTTCAGTTTAATAATGCACTGTATGAATAAAATGATCATCTCTCAAAATTCACACAAGAACAAGACGACAAAATAGGCTTAAGATATGTGGTTGACATCAAACAAAATCAAATAACATAAACCGACCCTGCTGTCAAAAGGAAACTTACAACCCACTTAAATGACAATCCATGATGGTCTCAGACAGTAAATGCATTTAAGAAAAATACAATCCTTCTCATTATTGGCTATCAAATAATTAAAGCCAGTTGATTACTGTCCGCTTCAATAACACAGGTAAAAGGGAAAAAACAAAGACAAAAAAAACAGCTACAAACAATAAAAGCATAAAGACGACCAATTTAATTAAAATAAAGAAACGAAAAAAATAGGCCAACTATTTTCTATAGACAATTACCATTTAGCAACAAAGACTTAAAACCAATTGCAAGTCATCTTTATTTTGTGATAGGGCTATGGAAGAAACAGCAACAGTCCTCCAACAGTATTTAACATTAATGCAGTAAAGGGTTAAGCACCCATGTAGGATTGCCATAATTGAGTCAATTATAATGCTTTTATGAATTCATCAGTTTAATTTGTTAAATCTGCTCTGGATAATGTATAATGGGCCAAGAGCTCAGCAACATTTCTCGTTTTCCCTCTCTTGTCTTCTTTGGGGTCTTCCATGTGTGGAAAGCCAGTGTTTATTCTGCAGCTTCTGTGTCCTCAGTCGGATGTGCAGTTGCATTTTCTGCCGTCTTTGAGGCCTGTAAGATGTATTTATTTAAATAAATCAAAATAAAAAAAAGAGCAACAAATCAGTCAAAGGAGATAAGAGAAAGAAAATAGGCATTTTATGCAACTGGAAGATAACATGAACGCCAAGAATGTAGATGGACGGTGTCATGGCTCAGTTTAATTTTTTTTCAAGATGTAAGAAAAAGCTCAGTATGCAGTGTCTCACTTCCACATTTGTCATTGTCATAAAATATTACCTTCTTTTTCTTTTTCTTCTGTGTTTTGCGACTTGCAGAGCTCTGTAGTAAAGTCTAGAAGAAAAAATTCATATTTTATTATGAAGCAAATAAGTCTCATTACCAAATTCCAAGTTTGACAAAGAAACTCATTTTCAAAAAGCTCCATTCACACCCTCACCTTGAGCTCTGGATCCTGAACCTCATGCTCTGACTTGTGGAGCTCTGGGTCAAAGGGTCCATTAGTGATTCTGTGAGGCCCGTTAGCCATCAGCAGCACCGTGAACTTAAACTGAGCAACAAACTCTCCTGAAGAGGTAAAATATATAAGTAAAAAAAAAAAAAAAAAATAAATAAAAATGACCAATTGGATAAGGCTAAGAAGGAAAAGCTCTTAAAAAGTGAAAAAAGTTGAACAGAGAGCTCAGCACTCACCTTCCTTCTCATGTAGTACACTGAAGGGCTGTAGCAGTTCATGTTTGGCACACTCTACAACGCCAAGACGGGCTTTGGCCTCATCCTCGAAAGCCCTTGTGGAAAAATTCATACTGGCATTTAGTACGTATTAAGCCTAAGTTTATGAATATTTAAACTGCTGTCAATAATCTATTTCCAGCAGGGGTTGGTGAACTGGTGCTGTCAAGTGTTGCATTCCAACCTCAGAGTGAATGGCATGGCATCAAAGCGTCGTTCCACCTCACTGAAGAACGTACGGGAGGTCTTCATCTTCAAGCCATACTGTTTACTGGGGTCCCTCTTGTAAATTGTGGTCCTCAGACCTGAATCTCTGGCCTGAAAGCAAATCACAGATACTAAGGATAGAGTCCTTTACATTTATGCATACTTATTGTTGAAAAATTTGGAAAGGTGAGGACCAAACAAAGACACCAACCTTTCCTTCTCCACTGCTAATTAAAACATCAACAGCATAAACTTCATGAACTTCAAACTCTGCCTTCTCATGGTCCTTCCTAGAGAGATTTTTTTTTTTACATTGAATTATAACGTGTCAACAACAGCCATAAAAACACATTTAGTATTGATGCAATTTTCTTTCCCCTCTAGACAACAGTAATAACTTTAGTTTAGTGATCAGTAGCGCATCCCAAGCAGATGCCTGCCAACACACAAGACTACAGTGAGCTACAAGGGAGTGCAACTGCATACAGAAGCAGCTCCAGTAAACAAGTGGGGCAGTATGAAATGTTTGTTAACAGATGCTGCAGAGGATGAAATCAACACCTCACACTTTAAGGAAAAAAAAAAAGTATTTTATCAAATTTTGTTATTAAAACTGCAACAGAACTGTGAGCATATTTTCTCCAAGTTTCTTAATGGATCAAGGATATTTAAGAATACTATCTGACAGTTAGGCCCCAGCACATCCCAAAGATTCTCTATGGGTTCAGGTCTGGACTCTGTGGTGGCCAATCCATGTGTGAAAATGATGTCTCATGCTCCCTGAACCAGTTTTTCACAATTTGAGCCCAATGAATCCTGGCATTGTCATCTTGGAATATGCCCATGCCAAAGAAAACACTTCACTGATGGAATAACCTGGTCATTCAGTATATTCGGGTAGTCAGATGACCTCATTCTTTGGGCACGTATCATTGCTGAACCTGACCAACTGCAGCAACCCCAGATCATAGCACTGCTCCACAGGTTTGTACGGTAGGGACTCAACATAATGGGAGCATCACTTCATCTCCCTCTCTTCTTACCCTGATGGTACCCGCCACTTGGGAACAGGGTAAATCTGGACTCAGACCACATAACCTTCCTCCACTGCTCCAGAGTCCGATCTTTATGCTCCCTAGCAAATTGAAGCCTTTTTTCCAGTTAGTCTCACTGATTAGTGGTTTTCTTAAGGCTACACACCCAATTAGTCCTGATCCCTTGAGTTCCCTTTGCATTACGTGTATGAAAATGCTTACTTTCACTATTAAGCATAACCAGAAGTTCTACTGTTTTTTTTACTATTTGATTTCACCAAACATTTAAAGTGATCAAGGATCACAAACATTCAAGATTTTTTTTTTCCAATCACATTTCTTCCTCGAAGGATAATGAGTCCCCACTAACCTTCCAGTTTTTAATAATGCACTGGACCCAATTTTAGTACTTTCACCAATCTCCTTAGATGTTTTCTTTGCTTAATGCATGGCAATAATTGACCCTTCTGAAACAGACTAACATCTTTTCCACGACCACAGGATGTCTCTTTCAACATGGTTGTTTAAGAAATGAGAAGCCACTCACTGCTTCAGTTGGGGTTAAATAACTTGTTGCAAGCTAAAACAATCATCCATGCAGATATTGTCCACTGGGAGGCTCTTAACTATTTGCTTTGTTAAATACAGGTGGTAACTTATTTTTTTGGATGGGTAGTATATATATGAAATTTATTTATCACTACAACCATAACTGATCACGATAACCCATAACATAAAATCATAAATGTTTAAGTTCTACAATTGTAACTAGGAAAAAGACAAAACTATAAATTGTAAATTGAGTCAACACCCTCTTCCTGTGTACTGGGAAAATAAAAATGCACCTTTGCTGGTCTGTTGGGTTCTGGATGATGGTCTTCTCTCCATCTATGACATGCTGCTTTAACTGATGTGACAGCATACCTTTAAATACAAAAGCAGATATAATAAAGAATGTAGAGAAAAAAAAAAACTATTGCTATGAAAATATACTCTTTTACTCTAAAAGAAACAGACTTGCTGACACCCACCTTCGATAGGCGAGCATTTGAACGACTGTGCAATCTTGTTCCAGGCTTCAGTAACCTGAGTATTCTTGTAGAGAGATACATGGGTTCAGTTTCACATACAAAATACAGTTTTATAATGTTGACAGCCAAAATAATTATTTTAGGGTTCGTATTCATATCACAGTTGACAATGTGATCTCTTTTCTCCCTTTTCAATACAACAGCTGTAGTGAAGCACTTAAGTGTAGCTTCAGGCTTTTTTTTAGCATATAAATGTAAGATAAATAAATTCCACACATTGAGAACAATAATTCTTAAGAATAAGGTTATGAGGCATTTAAATCTTTTCATGACCTCACCCAGCCATTGTGGATAATTTATCATCATTGCCGACATGCGATTATGTGATTAAATGTACCTGGTTACCAGGTTTCACAAGGCGTAGAGCTGCCTCTGCACATAGATGGGCTGCTTTGATGACGTCAGCCTTCCGTCCTGTAACAGGATTCTCCTGCAGAAATAAAGTCGTTTAATACCTTAACAAGAGTACATAAAAATATGACACAAGCAGGATTAGTTTTAGTTTTTGTCTTTTCCCTCACCTTACTGGCTCCAACAACAAAGGTGTGAGCAACATTGGCAATAAAGCCATCAACATGAACCCCAAGATCTCTGAGATGCAAATAAAAAAAAAAGGGAAAGAAAGGAAGCGCAAAATATTAAAACAGAGAAAATTGATCTCACATCTCAAATTAATTGCAAGTTGAACTGCTAACCAGCTGCCAAAATAATGGAGAAAAAAAACAGAGAGAGAGACTTTAAAAGATAAACAATAAAGGTCTGAGAAAAACAGAATATAACCCATTATGGCCATTAGATTAAATATATACTCAGAAGTTAGTCATTTTTGGCAGCTGGAAGTAAATAAGAAAAAAAAACCTGATAACCACTTTACCGCTGTCGAGCCAAAGCCAAATAAACTGAAAATGCGTCAGGCCAGTTGCTTTCCCATTGTCAGTTCTGTTGTTCAACAGTGCCAGTCCAGGCTGCCCATGATTTCCAGATGTGCTTTTCTGAGTGACCAAGTATCATCAAAGTGAGTGTACGTTCCGTAGATTTTGCGTACGTGCGTACATGTATACTGTATGTACATCCACATCGTGGTTTTCACCATTCGCGGGAGGGTCACAGCCCCCATCAACCGCAAAGTGGTAGGGATTACTGCATTTGTTTATTTTTGATGACCTCTCACGGCCCACCTGCAGTACCATGACGGCCCACCAGGGTGCCGCGGCCTACACTTTGGGAATCACTGACCCTGAGCATAGTCCTTCAGCAACTACATGCCTTCTCCCTTGGTGCTGCTAGTGACCATTTAACCCTCTATCATTATGCTTGTCTTTGCTTTACGAGTCTTACTCATGCTTTTAATTGTTTCTTCCTTTGTTGCATTGTACGAACATTTCATTCCCACTCAAACTTCAACTGAACAGCTACTAAGCAGTTCCTAATTTACTTCATGATTCTCAGCTTCCACCAGTCTAACAAACACACCAGATTTCTATTATAAATCTTTACATTCTATAAGCATCGGCAATGAACGCTGATTTTATATCATTTTTAAGTATTTTTAACCATCTACAGTTTAAGTCCCTGATCATCACGTGGGAAAAAGAGAAAAACACACCACCAACAGTTTGCTGATCACCACATAGGACTCATGTTCACTGTTAACTACTTTGCTATGTTCACTGAATGGAGCACTGATCCTGACACAGCTGCACCAGCAAGACTCTTCTCTTCCTCGCATTACGAACCAGCCTATTTAAATGTGTTACCTGAGAAAGTCTATTACAACAACGGGGAACTAGAAAGAGTGCATTTGTGTTTTTCACTTCATAAGATTATTGGTTCATTCACCCATTCACCCACCAATTTGTGACTCGCACGCTACCAATATCCCACCTAATAAAAGAAACGGGCAGTGTGGAGTTTCCGCCACGACTCAACATTCTGGGCAGATCAGAGGGGCAGCACATCAAGGCTAACAGTCTGTCAATGGGATCAGAAATGAATATCTGCATGTAAATTGAGGCCGTGTTGACTAGCTTGATTAAGACTTGGCCTGGCATGGCTCTATAGTGGAGAAAAAGCTACAGTTTTTCAAGAAAGTAAAACTAAAGGCTGCTATAAAGTGAATAGACATGCCCAGCCAGATGGTTGTTGCGATAAGAGGGAAACATAAAAAACACCTTTAAGCATGTAAAATCTCAGCACCAGAAAAATAAACACACATGGTTAAGACATACAAACATACAGAGGGCGGGGGGGAGAAAACACACAAAACACATGTCATTAGACATTAGAAGCAATACAACAGCTAAGATGGCATCCTTTGTCAAAGTACAACACTGCACTTAAAAGATGTGAAATGGGATTTAGCAGATGGAGAGACATTAAGGCTGAAATTCAACTTATCAAGAAAAGAAACGAAAAACAAAAAACACCTTTTCTAAAAACCTTACCACATGTGGCAACCTAACCTTGCCACATAGGGCTGACAGAAAGACAGGGCCTTATTAATATAGCAAATAATCAGCTGCAAAGAGAAAGACCTCACACACAAGCCAAACTAATATTAAAGAGGACAACACATTAAGAGACTCGAGACACACAGGGGAAAGACGGGGTAACATCAATGCAGAGCGTGGTGCCTACATTTTGACCAGATCCCCATCTTTAAGTGTGTAGTCAGGGTCACTCTTCAGGGGAGAGAAGTGGCAAACACAGTTATTGACTGACACGCTGGTAGGAAAGGCAATGCCTAGAAAAGGGAGAAGAGAACCACCAAGTCTTCATTTGGAAATCACCCACAAATTCAGTAAGTAAACTGCACAAGGATGGGTGAAGTGACATTAGTACTCTTCTGGCATGTTGAGGACTTTTATAAGCCTCTGCTGTAAATTAACATAATCCAGGGTGTGCAAAAACATTAAATAAATAAATAAAAAAATATATCACACCACTACCAACAGTTTGCATGCATCATTTTTTTGACGAGTCCACCTCAAGTTTATCAGAGATGCAAATTACAAACTTAACCGTCTTTGCCTCACCTTTCTTCATTTCCTTCTCCTTCTTGAAGACCTTTCCCGTCTCAGCCATGATATAAACATCACCCTTCTCGCACAGGCTGAGGACGGAGGCCCCTGGTTTTGCTGCTTCAATGACTAGACGAAGAGCCTCTGGGGTGAGACAAGCATTATTGATTGCAATCAATAGAAGGATGAGATGAATGGAACATGAGGAAACTAAATAAAAGGCACATTCAAATTTTAATCCCATGATATGAGGCATTTATCAGAGGTTCTGCCTTAAAGCAACACATCAGAAGGTTCACAGAAAAGTTTAAGCAATACACCATGAGTTGTTCACACACAAACTTTTCTAAAATTATTTATTTGTTTAAAATGACTGTAGATATTTACTAATTTTGAATGGTAGTTCGCACTTGGATGTAATGATTTGAAAGCAGAATCTGTGATATAAATCCACAAGCTTGTGTCATAGCTCCATTTTTCTATGTCACACACTGCAGTTACTGGTAAATACAAGCATTTACAATCCAGTTACTCTAAAAGTCCTACTTTGTGTTGGTGTACAAAGCCTATAAATACATATGGAGAAAATGCTGGCACTTACTGCATGAAATGTTTCTCATTTAAGTTTTTAAATCATATAATTGGATTAATGTGACATATACCAAATCATAGAGGACTCAATTTATTTCGCCCAATCTTAAATAGTTAAATCATTGTGCGTTTGAAGGTGTCATTTAGAATTTATATTATAATAAATGTGGAACAAACTAGAACAGAGTAAAACATGACGTTTAAAATGTCAAACTATCTGGTCGACAAAATGCACTTTTGAGGGCGAAAAAATCCACAATGTAGATGTGCAAGATTTATACTGAAACGTGCAATGATACCAAAAAATATCAGCATGCCAGGTACTTGCCATAAAACTAACAAATAAGTTGAGAAAAGCCCAACTAAGTGTTCAGTTGGCCTCACAGTGCGGCTGCCTTCTTATCTTTTCAGGTCGTTAGCGTTTCTTTAAACAGTTTACGTCAATGACCGGGCGATAAGCTGAGCTAGCTGGTAAGTTAGCATTCTACTTCAGTTAAAAAAAAAACCCTCAGCAGCAAAGCTTAGCTCCTGCAGTAAATGAGACCTTGGCATTAACTAAGTTTGGGAGCTAAACTGCAGGAGCTGCACCTGTTAGCTATCCAGTCAGGCTAGCATGTGTGTGTCGAGAATGTAAAACCACATGGCTGCTGTTACTGTGGAGCAGCTACGTTAGCTGGCAGCACTACAGGCCGAAGAGGACAAGCTATCCCACCCAGTCACCGAGAAATGTTCATTTCCATCAACTTACGGTTAGCGATGTCACCACCCATCTTATATTTGGTGACCACCAGATCCTCGGCTATGGTCTGTTCTTGCTCCTCGTCGGACATCTTGGCAGTGAAGTTCCAGTCGCTCCTCGACCCGGCCCTGCTCAGTCACTTCGCCCAAATCAGCCCCGTTCAGACCGCTGCCGCCGGCGTTTACTCGTTGCAATTACAGGGGCCTCCTGCTGCCCTGCAGGCTCCGCCCAGTTCACCGTGACGCAGAGATACGTAACATTGACCCTAGCCCGCCAAAACGCCAGGGTACACCCATGGACTATCAGGGTACAGCTTATGGGCACAGCACTAGTACAGATATTATTTGTGGCTTGTGTTATATCAATCAGGCTCTAAATAACCATACAGATTAGAACAAATATAAGCACCACTACTGCTTGTACTTAATTATTTGGTTAAATGCTAGGGCTGCTGTTTCTCCTCTTCTCTAGTTCTAGGCACAGCCAAGGATCAGAAAATTTCCAATTTAGTCAGTTTGCTTCAGATGTTTTTCTTTTGGCTTCATTGAGTAGAAACCATCCAGTACACACTGGTACAGTTGCAGACAATTAATTTAGCATATTCAAATTTGAGGCCGTGGTCCTTGGTAGGAAAAGGATGGATTAGGCACTGTTAGTTGGAAATAAATTGCCATTTCCAGTGAGTGAGTTCAAAAGTCCAAGGGTCTTGTTTCTATAGGCAGAACAAGGTGGGACACAGACAAACAGATTTAGGCTCTACTGACTGATGTGGATGCCTTATCAGCCTGTTATGGAGGAGGTCTCTGATACAAAAAGCAACACCACTGTTGGTTATGGATGGATCACTGGGGAAGGTCCAACATGATTACAAGATAGGATGGATAAAAAACATTTTTCATTTATAATTCACATAAAGTTAAAGTCTAAGTTGAGCAAAAGCAATATGTATGTTGTACTGAACAGCAGAAATAGTTTTTCAGTGTTTTTCTGTTTATGATTTTACACTTTAAGTCAGGGTTCCATGACTCAACAGTCTCTTTTCACCTGGTCATCCGTGACGGGTCCACCAGTGTGAGGCGGCACCTGCCACATACTTGTACCTTACTTTGAGTGAGATTCTCTTGACTGAGCCTGTATGGCAGTTTTCCTCAATTCCTTTCCTCAAGTGCCACCACCCTGCATGTTTTACATGTGTCCATGTTCAAATTTGCATGAATCATCCTAAAGCTTTCATCCTAAACCCTTCCATGCAATCATGAACAATGACCTTCTAGGAATCCACAGACATGGCCAGCTCCAAAGAGGCTTGCCTTGAGACAGTTTGTTGCAGATGTCTATGTCTTGTTTGAGTAAAAACAGAGTGGTTGCAAAAACAGAAATTAACATGGCAAAAGTAAAAGGTTTCTGGGCATCTATCACTTGTGGCAAGAGGTGTAAACATGACTTAGTCACATATGTTCAATTAACAATATGTTAATTGACATGCTGTCACTTTATAGTTGAGATTAGTTATAAAACTGTAATGGAAATGCACCTACTATTGTAAATTTATGGTATCTAGTTCTGACGAAAAGAAAATACAGCATGATGGGAAGCTGGAGCTGTGATGTCGAGGAACCTTGCAGTTCTGAATGGCTCTTTTAAACCTTACAAATATCACAAACATTTTTCAGGGAACTGAAATCACAGTAATTTGCATCTTTTAAGATGTGACTAAGCAAAGTAATTTTGTATAAATTTCACTACAACAATAGAGTGACTGAATCAGAGCTCCAGTTTTATACATGTCTGTAAGTCATCCACTCATTAAAACCTTTAGTAATTATTTCATTAATGATTAAAGCAAACTTTGATTCATGAGTTGCACAAGTTTTCTGCTTGTAAATTAAACTAAAAAAAACTTGCACCAAATTAGCTATTCAAAATATTTTTATTTCGTAAAAAATCAGTTTCATACATCATCATTAAAAAGAGGTCTTAATTGTCCCAAAATGCTTTTGTTCAAAAAATGTTAATTCTTTCTAAATGTAAACAGAAAAGTGTAGCTTGTAATCTGTTGTCTCTTACTGTTTTCAACTCTCAGTGCTATCAATTAGCTAAAATGCCCCAAATCCTAGGGTTAAATACAAGGCATAATGTCAGCCTGTAAAACAATATTTACGGAAATCCAATCCTGCCAACATGGAGAAAAATCTGTAGCTTATATTAATGAGAAATTTTCTTAAAATAATAACTTGATCAAAATAATATAAAGATACTTACATATATTTACTCTGGTCCATCAAAAAATAGCACACATTAAAGTTTTCCTTCTTATTGTAAAGAGGTAATCAAGCATGGTCTTTAGACACTGAGGAAGAGTTTATCAAATGCATGAGGATATGTTTACGCTTTTAGACATGACAAAGGAAAAGAGAAACACCAAGCCATGCTTCCCTACCTCTTCTCCAGTAAGCTAGTGCAGGGTACTTGGTGATGGTGGAGCAAAGTAATTATTAAGAGAAAGTTTCTCATTATTTTGAGGTTCCTTATTGCTATTCAAAGGAATTAAAGAAAATAAATCATTAGGAATGGACTTCCATAACAAAAGAAAAATACACAATTAGGGCTCCAACAATAATTCAACAATCATTTACATCATTATGAAAATTTGCTGATGCAGAGTCTTTAGCATTGACACGTTATATAACAACACATAAAATCCAAAAATAATCTCAGGTCTTTCCAACTCAGTAGCATATGTTCATTCATAACTACAGTGCACTACAAGAGCAGGGGCAGTTATACCTTCATTGTCTGCCACAATAACTGCACGTAATCCAATGAAAACATACAAACAACAGCAAAACAGGAACTGAATGTACATATAATCAGGGTGAAAAGACAAGAAAAGGTAGACAACTTTTTACAGCATGAGAACAAGTTGTGGCGGGTGGGGCGGTGGTGTGTGTGTGTGTGTGGGGGGTGGGGTGGGGGGGGGGGGTTACAGATTGTGATGCATATTGCAACAAGGCAAGTGGACGGCATGACAGATGTAATCGCTCACTAATCAACAAGTTGAAAAAAGGTAACCGAGGGATTCGTTGAGTACTAAAACAACTGGTTGCAGCCCTAAATGCAATTACAGTTTTTTTTTTTTTTTACAGTTTTTTTCTCTCCTTTTAAATTGCATCAGAGGCAACAGGAATGGTAAACAGTGCCTTTTGATTGTTTCCTGTTTCAAGTCCTTCATGAATATATCGGAGAGGTGACATTTAAAATGTTCTTCATGTGGGCACTGCATTAGACTTCAGGAACATCTTACTGTGCCAGTAACCTGGATTGTCAAAAGATCTGTCACCCGCAACAGGTCTCCCAACTCCAGCTCGCACTTTTACATGTGGATGCATCTCTGTGCCACCCACTGCTCCCTCCCCTTCCCTCTGTAGGTTCTGGTACACCACTGCATCTGCAGGATGCGGAGCAGCAAAGCAGTCCATGTCCTCATATTCATATGCCTCACCCTTGTCATTCCCAGGGGGCTTATGCTCTTTCCTGTCTTGAAGAGCTTGTCGGAGGTTTGGCTGTCTGTTTGTGTAATGATAGTTACTGTCCTCCACATATTCATCCTCCATCTCCTTCATGTCTTTTCCTGTCCTTGTTGATTTTGGAGGTGAAGGAGGGTCATCTACTGGAAAGGTTTCCTCATTTTCACTACCTCTGATGTCCATGTATTCATATTCAACTTCACTGTATGCCTGCTGCTCTGAATCAGAGTTGTCCTTGATCTTTGTGTGCCCTCCTCTGATCTCCACAGATTGCCTAGTTTCACAGGAGTATGCTGTCATTTGCGATGAAACAGAGGAGGTTCGTTTTTTGTTCGGCTTCGAGCTGTAGCTGTTGTGCCTCAGTGAAGCAGGTGTTACACTCAATTGTTTGTTCATGTATTCATATTCTTCATCATCAGGGTTGTCCAAGAGGCCTGAAGAGTGAGACTTGCTCATCCTGCCAGCTGTGGCTCGGGCTGAGTACAAGAGAGGATCTGAAACAAAAAGACAATTGATAAAGTAAGGTGATTTTTTTTTTTTTATTATTTGTCTTGTTGCCGTGTAGTTGTGCAGTAGCTGCTAGTTTGTAAATACACTATAACGTTTTTGATTATGTCTATCGAGATCAGCTGACATCTCCGATGCGCAACTGAGTATGTAGACAATTAGAATCACTGGATGTTCAAAAAATCCATAGAAATGCATTCTTGCTGAAAACATCAGTATGAGATGAGGTGGCTGTGCTTCTGGCACACTTTAACAAAGACACCTAGTGCTGATACCTCCTCAAGTTAATTAACATTTTTCCTTATCAGTACAAAACTTGAAACCTGATGGGAGCATGTCTGTCTCTTGGGATTGTTGCTAGAATGGATCGCTGCTACTGCTTTCTGAGGTATCTGAGCGCTCAAAATAAAGCACAACAGCTAAATGTGTCATGTCCCGACTTGGCTGAGTTAGTTGTTTGTATTTTTTAAATTGCTTTGCAGCAAACAAGTAGCTTAAATAGGCTTCAAAACCCACTGACCTGCAATTTTCTACCCCTGAAAATGCTTTCAGCAGTGTTATATAGGCAATGTAAGGACTTAAAATTAAGAAAATGGTTTATAATAACATCATCACCATCGCTTGGTTTTTCTAGTACAAACACCAGTTCTCTAAAAAGTAATTAAATTGTAATTGTGATATTTTTACTTTTTACCTGTATGTTATATTATTCGATATTACACATAATATCATATTTGATATCAATATCGTTAAACACTGTACATTTTGCAAGAGGTCTCTATGATGTAATATCTCAAAAGATTTACAAGCATGCCATCACCTCTTTCTGGACTTGTTCCGGGAAGGACATATCCATTCTGGTCTTCTTCCTTCATCTCTGGGGAGGGAGTCTGTGGTGGCCCACCGGACATGCTGTCCCTCTGGGAAACATAAGCGCTGTCCTCACGGTGACGTCTTCTTTTCAGGCTTCCTGCCAGAGAGAAGTCTTCACTCATCTCCAGTTCCACTGCTGTGCCGCAGCCCTCAGAGCTCTCAGACATGGTACGTGCAGAGTTTAGTCTAGACCGTGAGTGCCACATAGCCTATAGGAGACAATGCAAACAAGTAATCTTACTGCAGTTTACCTACAAAATGGCTCAAAAGTACAAAAAAAAAAGAAATAAAGAAAAGATTGTTGAGGTACCTGCACTGAATTGTCAACACCTGGGGTCATAGGCAGGTATCCAGCCCCACTTGATGGATTAAGAACCACCTTATACCACAAAAAGAAGAAATAAGATGTAGACACAGGAGGCTAGAAATTATATTTCTGGGACAACAACTGCCCAATACTTTGACAGAAAACTTCGTCCCCTACTCTTTGAGGATCTATCCTGGGGAGGCGACTGAGACTCCTGGAAAGGTATTGGGGTGCTGGAGTAATCCCATCCACCACACTCTCTACCCCCAAGTCCTCCAAATCAAGGTCATCCAAGTCATCCAGGTCTGCACTTCGCTGTGTTACTTCTTCTGGAGCTGAATCCTGCTGGCTGCTGTCCTCCTGAAAAACCAAGAGGATTCAAAACTTAGCATATTGCACAATTAGTACGTTTCCATTCAGAGGAAGAAAATAATCCAAAATATGATACTGAAAATGCAAAGCCTGCCTTACTTTGATCACAAGATAGCGAGGTGGGTCTCTGGCCATTCTGGTAAATTCACTGGCCAACTCCTTGAATGTGGGTCGGACATTTTCATCAATCATCCAACCTGATTTATTAAGAAAAATATACATAAACTCTTTTCGGATGTGAGATACATAACATTAATGCCTCCATTAATCTGTTAAAGTGATGGAATTCATTCATTCAGACAATGATCGTTTTTTTTCCACAATAACATAATGCCCTAAGTATTCATATTAGCATGCCAGCCAAGCAATCAGGGCTTGACACTGACACCGGCCAACCAGCCAAATGCTAGTAAAGTTTGGCTGTGGCTAGTAACAATTTCTGTCTCACAAGCAACTTTGGCTGGTAACTTATTCTTTGATATGACGCATCACAATAGTTGTGCCAGTTGTTTGTATTTAAAATGTAAATGCAAGAATATTGTGAAGAAGAAAAAAACTGACAGCAAAACTGTGGCTAGCATAAAGGCTAAATGGCTAATGACTGAGGAAAAACACCTAGCCACAGTGGCTGGTGAGCAAAAAAGTTTGCGTCAAGCCCTGCAAGCAATGGTTGTGTAAAACATGCATTTGTACCTCTTTCAATTATCTTAGGTAAAACTAGGATGAAGCAAAGTTTGGACAGTGCTGTGATGTAGTAATTTAAAAATGTGATATTTCTTATTCAGAGAGTGCTTGAAAGTGGTAATACAGTTGTAGTTTGCCACTATTTTCTGAAGAGTAGAAAGCAACATCAAAGAGCAACTGAAGCCTATTTAAACATAGTTACTTACACTTAACCATGACCATGTAGACATCAATAGTGCATATCTGAGGCTGGGACAGGCGCTCCCCCTTTTCTAGCAGATCAGGAACATCCTGAGGACGCATATTTGTATATGGCTCTACTCCATAAGACATCATCTCCCATACTGTCACACCTAAAATGAGAGAGAAGTTAAAGTAGCCTAAAATATAACCTGTGCATCATTATTTCTGTTTTAAAACACAATCAATATGAATCACATCAATACTTGTACATGGTGCTTTATAGCTCACCATAACTCCAAACATCGCTCTGATGTGTGTATCTGCGAAAAAAGATGCTCTCCAAAGCCATCCACTTGATAGGCATCTATAAATGACATCAGGAAAAGTCTCATTGTTGACCTGAGTGACAGCAGCAGAATAAGTGACAAGATAGTGAACAAAAAAAAGGAACAGGTTGCAAAGCAAACTATGGTAAAAGTCTGTAAGAGCTCTTTAATAACTTTACAAACTATTACATCTGTTCTGCAAAAGGAAAAAAAAAAACTAACCTTGACCTCATTGTAAAAGTACTTTTTGTCATCTGAACAGAGCAGGTTTGCGATGCCGTAGTCTGAAATCTGGGCTGTTAAATTATTGTTTAGGAGCACGTTTCTGGCTGCCAGGTTTCTGTGGACTATCCCGTTCTCCTCCAGGTAATTCATACCCTGATGGGGGAGGACAGCAGTGCAGTCGGTACAATTAATGTAGCATGTGCATATGAGTAAAAATGAAAAATCTATCCATTCACACTCAGAAAGAATTTAAGCCTGTTGGTCCTTTTACCTTTGCAATTTGAACACACCAGTTGAGAAGCCTCTGTGGTTTGAGCTTGTTCTTGTTGTTTCTGACAAGCTCCAGTAAGGAGCCTTGATTGCTTAGCGGAGTGACAAGCTGCAGGCTGTCACCAGGACAGATACCCAGGGTTCTGACAACGTAACTGTGGTTCAGGCCTCCCATCACAATCATGTGCTGCGGTTAGCATTTAGATTCAAATGTTAGACTGCATTCACTGTAAGAACTTAGTGAGAATCATTGGTGGCTTCAGTGCTGTAACTGATATGTACAAAAGTCATGTTTTCTTACATCTGTCAGCTTAGAGAAAGTTCTGCCGACCAGTACGATCATGAATTGTCTTTATGGCCACAGGCAGCTTCACACTGTCTCCCTCAGGAATCCAAATGCCCTGTAATGTACAGAGAGAATAGAGACAGCCTCAGGATTTGCTAAATAATAAATCAAATGTGCGAGAAAAGCATTAATACACAAACTGATCATGATGAAATGTACCTTATGCACTGATCCAAACACCCCATTACCCAGCAACTTGATCTTACGCAGATCTGTGGGTTTAAAGATTCTAGCATTGACTTTCTCTTTCTCTTCCAGAGGCTCACTGTTCTGTAAGCACATAAAATATGGGTTAATCCTGAACCCAAATTAAGTTTAACAGAGCTATGAAACCCAAGATAAAGTAGCGGATTTACTTCTCCACTCTCCATGTATCTTCTCATAGCTCGCTTGCGACGGATGGCGAGACCTCGGCGGTACAGAATTGTCAGCACGAAAATAGAGAATGAGGCAAAGAGGAGAGCAATCACCCCGAGCACGATCCCTGTGGTCGCTGGCCTAGAGACAGAAATGGAGATGTCACACACACAACCCTTGTTACTTAACCTAAATGTCTAAATTCCATTAACATGTCAGAATAAAAATTATAACTTACCCAGAAATGGACCGGGCGTTGAGTTCCACACAGTCTCTGATTCCTGGACCAGTGCAACTGAACAGAGGACACGTTAGGTTAAATGAAGTTGAAGAAAGAACAATGTGTCTGTATCATGTCAGATTTCTCCTCAATCCTTACCCTTGGGTACAATTGATGTGGCATGGTTCACAGTTACCCTGTTTGTTAGAGTATTTATAGATGATTCCTTCTCCACCCATCACACCTTCAGGGCATGAGGAGACACAGTGTGGACCATCCTGCACATTGGCACATGCTACACACTCATCTGCTCCCTGAAAAAAAATTGTTAGAGAGCTAATAAAAGACAAGCATACAAGAGAAATAAAGGGTTTCACAGCACAAAAACTAGGCTATATAGTTATGTCTATGGAGATGCCCCCAGGGGGCAGCAGTAGGCCTTTGCCTTAAGTCAATTCACTTATCTTGACCTTTAAACCATTAACACAGATGAGTCCTGGTTAAGATTCTGAAGTCATCCAGATCACAGTAACCCTTAAAGGCTCAAATCAAAGGCTCTGGTTCAAGAAAAAGAAATCCACTTGTCTTTTTTCCATGCCTTTGAGTACACATATGAAGTAAGGGTACCTATGCCCAGTTTAAGAGGGCTTTGTGGTTGTTAACTAATGAAACCCTTTTATGAGGCTATTAGATTAAAAACAATAATAATAAAAATCATACCGGGCCCCTGCAGGTTTCCTTCCCTTTCTGAACCTTACATTCAGGGTGACAGGGCAAACACTCTCCTGTTCGAGTAGCAAACTCCCTCTTCTCCCTGAATTCAGGGCAAAGAGACTTTGTTTTAGCAGACTGCAGTTGACACTGTAACACTTTCTGTCAGAGCCCACATTGCTCACTCTTAACACAACATGACTTATTGCTATCTGTACTGGAAGTTATCTTGTGAAGACTGACCCCGTCAAAAAAGTGCATTCTGGCACGCATGTTCCTCCTCGGCTGTAATTCTTACAGGAAACACATTGGTCTGGTCCTGGACCCCAGCAGCCATCAGAGCACAAAGGATCGCAAACATGTCCCTCTTTAGCTACACACACGCACCAACACACACACATCGAAAGGGAGAAATTAATGCGTTTATATATCACTGGCCCTCACAAGGTCTAAAATGGCTTATTGTCACTCACTGCATTCATCTGATGGTCGGTTCTCCTTAATGTCGATGTACTTCTGACGTCTCTGTGGACGGGAGCTACTGTTTAGGATGCGTGCCCAGTTCACAGTGTCATGGTAGCAGAGCTTTTGGTTTCCTGTGATGTAGATGCCACCATCGTTTATTTTTCGCAGTGAGCGTAATCCAAGGGATGTAAGAGATTTGATCCTCATCACCGTGAGAGCATAGCCCCTGAAAGAGCACGTGAATAAATAAATACACGCTAGAAATGTAAGAAAGTAGTCAATGACATCATAATTGTGTTTAAAAGACAATAAATTCAAAGCTTTTCACGCCTCTTGAGTTTCATGTTTTGTCATTTCAAAAAGGAGTACTGTTTTAAAGGAGACATATTTTTTTTCAAAGGTTACCACAGTTCTGTACGCCTTAATGGAATGTCTCTACTTCTGTTGGTCAATTACACCAGGTATTTAAACATGTAGTTACACCTGCGTTAACAGCAGCCGCTCAACTTGACTTGATGTTGGGTGGAGCTAAAGATGGGGAAGCTGGGTAATTTTAGTCTCATACAAGTCCATGATGTCACAGAACCATGAAAATCTGGCTCAACAAATGAGAAATTTTAAGATCTAGCCTGTTCCAAACAAAGTCACCCAAACCAATGCTCCCAAACACAGAATAAAAATAATTAATTTTATAATATGTCCTCTTTAAGGTTGTGTTTTTGTTTGCATTTAATTAATAAAACTTAAGAAACGTCTTTTCGGTGTCGGTGGTCTGACATTTGGTGGAGATTTTGATCCTAATATGCTTTTCAAATAGCAAACATGTTCCTGAATTTGGGGATCTCATGAAGAAATACAAACCAAATAAATTCAAACATTATTCAATGTGGAATATTTCAGTGCAACACCATAATTTTTTGTGGTATTTAATTTCCAACCAAACATAGGCAGTAAGCAGGAATCAAGTCTCAAGATTAAGGCACTTTTTGCTTCTGTAAAATTCAACCAGTTTCTCAGACCCCACAAATATTGACCCAAACACCAGAAGAAGAAACAAAGAAAAAGAAAAGAGAGCATGCAAAAATAATATGTGACCAAAAAATTGGGTCCACCACCAGTTTAATCCCACAGTCACCCATCATTTAATCACCCTGTCAGGATACGATAAACTGACCCTGAGTGTCAGAGACAGAGAGAGAAATAGAGAGGGTGATAAAGTTACTGTACCTTTTAGAGCTCACTCCCCTATACATGATAGAAATTACATATTACAAGGAAGTAAGGGGATACAAGACACAAAAAGACAATAAGATTCATACCAATGGTGGATCAGTGGGTACTACAGTTCATCTTACAGCTTTATATGAGTTAAAAACAAACAAACAAAATCTGCTCACTTGTAAAGTGTTCTGCCTTGAATTGTTTGGAGGTTGGAGAAGACTGACAGGTCAGACAGGCTTTCAGGCCATGACTGGATACTGAGGATATCTGAAAAGGGGAATGATGTGTTTCAGAAGCTTTAGGGAAGCTGCAGATATCATGATGTGACATTAACACAACAACAACAAAAAAAAGGTGCAATTGGTACCATCTCACCTGTAATTTCCCGCACAGTATTGAATATTTTGAGCTTTTCTGGATCGAGAGCCGGTATGCCATTGTATGCGTCACTTAAAGAAAAAAAAAACATAAATAAATAAATAAATAAAATAATAAAAGTATGTCGCAAGATTCTATCCATGAAGCAAAAATAAAAGATTTTAATGCTCTATTGAGCAAAGAGAAACATTATTGTGCTTGAAAAGTACTACCAATCATTACAGGGAAGGAAGTGCTGTATTTACCCCTCTATTCCTGTCACCAGGAAATGCAGGCTGCCTTGGATTTTGGTGCAGTTTATGAAACTGTCTATGTTACTGTCATCAACAGTTTGTCTGTTCGAGCTTCCTGTGCCACGACAAGCTGGGAGGAAGATGAAGACCAAAGCAAAGTTTAAAAGAAAAATTAACTGAAGACGTGAGGACTCAGTGGGTGAAAAGTACAGTTACTTAGAGTCTTTGTAGATATAACAATCCAAAATTAACCATTAAACCATTTCGGCATAAATAACTCCATCATCACCCTCAATGTATTGCAATTACCTTAGAGATAATACTTTCACTTTGATACCTCAGGTGTGTTTAAGACTTAGTACTTGCTTGTTAAATGACCCCCTCCCAATTCCCACGAAGACAAACACCTGGCCCCCAGTCACGTTACTCTAGTCTGGAGTGAGCTTTAGCATGATTGCCACTTGTACTCACATTGTCACCTTGTTACATTAAGCACCTTAAATGGCACTCAGAATCGTGTTGTGTTTGAGCACAAAACAGCGCATTCACTCTAGTCAAACGAACCAGACTTCAGACTTCAGAGTTGTGCTTGGGCAAGGTACAGATTACCAAGTGTAAATGCACCCTTAAACAAAGGATACTGCTTCTTCCAGTAATGACAAGAGTGGAAGAGAGTTTGCTTAGTCTATCGAAACTGTCAAGATTATTCTGGGCATCAGATGTTTGATTATACTGGATACCTTTTGGGCAGAGGCCTTTACAGGGCTCACATCGTTTCACTCCATTTTTCTCCACCTCCATTTTATCAGACGGGCAGCTGCTCACACATGAGCTCTCATCCACCAAAAAGTTTGCTATTTAAAAACAGAAAAAAAGAAGTAAATGACTATAATGCAGACAACATTAAACCATCTGTAAACATTTAAAGCAGTTTAACAACTGGGGCTTTATGATAACCAAACAAACTGTTTTGAACTCTGAGTGTGTGTGGGTATCAGCCAGCATGTGTAGAGACTCACTGGGGCACTGTGACACACAAATAGAGCCATATTGGTACTTGGCATTGGGATTAGGCTCCATTTTGAATGTTTGCTTGTTGTAGATCAGGGTCTGGGGACACTGAGGCACGCATGATCCTGAATTGTTGAATCTCTTGCAAGCCTGTAAGTATTTTCATGAGAAAAAAAGGTATTTAGAAAGGTATTTAGAAAATAAAACTGATTGAGATCCTGTAGAAAGTTGTGTAAGTGGTTGCATTTACATAGAGCCTGATAACCATGTAAACACTTACAATTAGATTAAATGCTTTTGGGCATTGGAAAGCACATCTTATAACTCTCTTTATTGTTTGTTTGTTTTGCTTGTTTATTCATTTGAAAGGGACAGTACACATAATAAAATATGCTCGGATTAGCCAAAAATGGCTTGTTTTCATCTGCAGTCCCTCAGCAGGTATAACAAATATATACGTTATGCATTAAAAGCAAAATCACCTACCAACAAAAGTCATCATAATAATATATATATATATATATATATATATATATATATAGAGAGAGAGAGAGAGAGAGAGAGAGAGATGACCACTCTTATCTGTTGGACTGAAAGGTGAGACTTCTGTCTCAGGGTTGAGAGTCTGTCAGGGCCAGGGAATGGAGGAGGTTTCTCTTCTCTCTGTTTCTGTAGCTCTTCTTTTTCTTGCACATGGTTTTTCATGTGCTTAAATAAGATTGTAGTGTTTTATTTTACAGCCTTTTTACAAACTATACAACTTGCTGTTGTTTCAATTTTGGGATTAACATACAGCCAAACCGCGCTCCTTTTCCTTTCTGCCATTCTTTACTCTCCTGCTTCATTATCTCTCCTTAATGAGTCTGTGTCTAGGAGGGGGAAGACTTCAGTGAATTCGCACTCAAGTCAGTGCATGTGGGAGAAAAAAAAGCTTGAGTATCAATCTTTTTACACAAATATTGTTCGAAATCAATACCAGTGCTGGTATCGATATTATCACTATTTGGATCGATCCGCCCACCTCTATTTCACATGGGGTTTTGAAACAGCTCATGAATACACATGCTGAGGGGCTGACAAGACACAGCTGGAAATAATCAAGGAAGAGCAGCCAATCATAGAGTTAGGCACGGTAAATATTATTTCAAAATACAACGGAAAATAAAGCAAATATTACAACTGAGCATGTCTACACCAGGACTACAGCTAAGAAAAACTAGAATCTAAAACTCCCACCAAAACCCGCAGATCACTTAGCACACTCACAAAGCAATCTGTATCCAGGGGTCCTGTGCAGCCTCCAGCACACTCAGTGTGGCAACATTCACTTGGATTTCTTCCAAAACATCGACCATTACACTGAGGAGCGCACACGGTCTTTGTCACTGAAAGAGAGATGAAAATATATTATACATATTAGGGCTGGGCAACAATTAAAATTTTTAATCGTGATCAATCGCATTATTTCCCTGATTAATCATGATTAATTGCATTGTTTACGCAAGATCAAATAATTAATTCAAAAGTAGTGTAAAATGCACTTTTATTTATATGTTCTGCTGCCATATAATCTAAAGTGTCATAACATTTGTTGTTCAAACACTTTTAACATCAGTACTTGTCAGTAACACATATTTAGTGTAAATCTCATCTTAAAAAATGTAAAATAAAATAAAATAAAGTATAATATAAAAAGATAAAAATAAATAAATAAAAATAAAGGTGACTGCCAGGGCATTAATATCATCCTGTTTTTATGAAAAAAAAAAGTCAGCACAATCAGAACATTAAAACAGGCAATTTCTGAGGTAACAGCAGAAACTTTGCCCTCCAGCTGTGTAACTGACAGCTACCTAGAATTTGTTCTGCCTTTATCACAATTAAGCACCGGCTCCTTCGACTGAGGAATGACAAGCTTAAGAAGAACTGGGTTCATTTTATGAAGAATAAAGTTGAAATCCGGCACCACAGAGCAGTTTAAAAAAAAAAAAGGTTAACAAAAGATGCAGCACCCTGAGTCATGCATCAGGCCCCTCGCAGTCACCCTCATGGTGTCCACTGTCTTACAAAACTTTGTCAATGGATGGAAAATAAAGAGCTCTAAGTTGTAGGTTTTGACATGACTTACAGATCTGGCACGTGTCATTTCCTGGTCCCCAACATGGCACATCTCTGCATGCTTCATTACAAGGTTCTGGGATAAAGACACAGTTTTACATTTTAATGTACTCAATACAAAAGTGTGACAGTAACATTGATCTTCCAGAGGACTATGTTAAACACTTTGGTCCACACATTGAAAGAATTGCTCCTCACTGTAATCCTCCTTGTTGAGGTTACTGTGTTTCATAAACTATTTCAGTGGAACATTTAAAGATGTGTTTTTATTTCTCACATTTAAAACAATATTTTTCACTGCCACTTGTTCCTGAAAGTTCTTATGTTTACTTATCACCCTTTTGACTCACTTTCAGGCCCATTATCTTCAATCATGATGTGCGATGTTCCATCCTTCACTATGTCCAGCCAGTTCACCTTTGGGGCATAACTCAGGTACTTATTCTGGATGATTTTGACGCCTCCCTCCAGTATCTCTGTGGGAGGCACACATGCAAATGGAGAAGGACAATTAGCAAAGCGAGCCTGGACAGGCCCATGATTCATCCCGCCAAACATGTTTATTACACTCCAAACAAACAGTGTAATGTGCCAGATCTCATGTTACACTGACAGTTGGGCATATGAGAAATTCCATAGACTTCATGGTGAGTACACATAGCTGCGGTGTGACAACAGGTATTCTGAGGGTGTGGCTGCCTGGTGTGGGTGTCAGAGCTCCAGCAGTAACAAGAATGTCACATCCAACTGTCATATGCTCCACTGCGGCCTTCCACAGTTAAAGTACACAGATTATTATTTTTTAATTATCCTCTGACATGTAAAACCAAAAGAGTATAATTTATTTTTTGAAACACTGTGCATGACCTATATACCTGTAAGGTGTGTCAGACCCAACTCTTGAAGGCCATGCTGCCCATCCTTCTGGTAGTTGACCATCACAGCCAAGGCATACTGGTTCTCATACAGAGTAGTGCCTCTGATGACACGCAGGTTGTTCAGAGGTAGGCGACTGAACTCATTGACAGCAAGTAGGATATAGCCTGTCACCTCCTTAATAGACTGTTAGATTTAAAAGCAAAAAAGAAAAAAGAAAAGTGCAGGGGTTAAACAATATTTAACAAAGGATGGTTTTAGAGTCACAACTTGCCAGCACAGGTATGCTTTGCTCATTAAATTAGTCACTGGGACCAGATGGGGACATAAATGAACTCATAGTTACATCATCCATCATAAACTGTCTGCTTTGGCAAGTGTGATTTCCGAAGAAAGCTCAAATGTGGGAATGCTTCTGGCATTTGTTGATTCACATCCACGTCTAGACTGGTAATTTTTTTGCTAGTGACACTGTTTCAATGGCACGATTAATGATAATCTGCTTTCCATAAACACTGATGTTCACAGTCTCACCTGCAGAAAGCTGAAGTCTCTGGTATGATCCATCATGGTAATCTCAAGGTTACCCATCACAATGTCACAGCCATTGTACATTTTCTTCATCAGGTTGTACTGGTCATCTGAATTCCCTGTTGTACTCAAACGATTCTGGGTGCCGGAGCAAACGGACACTGCAAAAGTAAAGAATGAGCACGTGTTAATGTCTTCAACTTCAACATGTTTTGTCAGCTATAAAGAAATCAAAATCATGGAGTAAAATTTTGGTGTGGCCTATACTGTATCTCCATCACTGACTAAAAGCTACATGAAACAAACTTCCAGCTGGTCAACTGACTTTCTTGAGTAAATTCTTTAATTAGTAGCATGCTGCTGTTAATACTCAATGTGTATTAAATCCACAGCTCAGAAACAAACATTAATTCCCTTTCTTCAAGAAATATTTGCTTTTAACAGCAGGGGCCTCATGTACTAAAACTAGCATGGATTTCATTCTAAATCTTTGTGTCAAACTTTCCGTGTGCACAAAAATATTCAGATGTACTAAACCTTGAATACAGGCGTGCACATAGTCTTAGTATATCACAATCAACTTGAAAGTGAGCGTTCATGCATGGGGACAAAACTCCACCCGTATGTCCTCACTCAAGGAGACCAATTTGAATATGATAATGAGTATAAACAGGCATGAGAAACCCACTCATCCAAACAAATAAAAAAGGCAAAGACAAGCAGAAAAAGAGAAATTTCAGCATATTGTGAACTCGAGGCACTCCTTTCTGCAGTTGATGCCAGGGAAAAACATTTGGCACTTTGTTTTCTGGCACCGACAGTAAAAGAAAAAAGCTGAGAGAGAGCGTGTGGTGGAGGCTCAGAAAACTGCACTGTCAAACCCCCCTAAAAAAGTCAGACAGAAAGGTGGAGGTGTCTGGAACTGTTGCGGACCTGCAAAGTGTGACCAGAACAGGGGGTCGATGTTCTCACATTTGACCCACAATGTGTAAGCACAATGTGGCGCACCTTGTCAAAGCGATATAAGAGTTGATGGTGCCTTTATATCAATGTGTGTGTAGCAATCACTCAGGAAACCCTGTGTTATCAACACCTGTAAAGGAACGGGCAATGTTCAGCTTCGCCCCGTCTCTCTCTGCACAGTCAGACCCAACTGAGCGCAGTTCCAAGCGGACAGCTCTTGGAGATCTAAAACAACTGATGGCTGTCATAATCATGGGCTAAAAAAATTATTATGGTCCCTAAAAACCCCTTCCCTTCTGATTCTGCCAAAGCTGCCATTGTCATAGGCTCTGGGTTGCATCATTTTGTGCATGATTTTGAGAAAATGTTACCATAAGGCTCATGTGTTTGCATTCAGTAAATTATTTAAAGACTGAAAAATTAGCAATGCCTTTTATATGGGATCAATTCAGTGCCATGTAGATTGGGAATGACAATCCAAAATCTGAGAACCAAAGCCCTTAATGAGAGAAGGAAAACTCAGAATCTCCCAGTCAAATTCTGTAAAGGAGAGGAACAACCATCTTTCTCAGTTACACTTTTCTTTTCTTACTATCGGTTCTAAAGCCATCACTGTTTTCCAGTCATCTTTCTCAGCTGGACTTCTTTACGTTTTTGCTTTCAATTCTAAAAAGAGTGTCAATGATAATTGCACTTTCTTTTATAGAATTTGATTTCTTGGTTACAGATTCTGAGTTTTCCTTCTCTGAAAATAGGCCTATATGGCCCCATGATCCTGCTCAGGACTAAGCAGCTATAGATGATAGATGGATGGATGGATGGATGGATGGATGGAATACATATGGCACTGAATTGATGCCGTAAGCCAGACATGAAATGTGCGTGGAGCCCCTCAATTTTTCACGTTCATTTCACTATTAGTACCTCCATCCAAACGTGAAAGTGAAAATTGACGTACAGAACATTTTTTCCGTAAGAGAGGCTCGTACATTAGGCCCCAATTCTTTAATAAAATAGATAGTTTTAATAAAATGAGTGACGTAGAAGAGTGTAACAAAAAGTGTGGTAGTGGGACGTGATATTCTTTCACTCGTTGTGAAACTCAGTAAAAGAAAGATATCCTTTCACTTTCACTTAAACAATTGCATGTCTAAATAAGATGTATTTTATGTCAGTGCGTTGTACAGACCTGTTTGCCATGTGGGACTGCACTACCACAAAACAGAAAACAGAAAAAGCAATAACTGGTGATCATGCAATATTACAACAAAACAAATTGTGTTCTGTTATGGAACTATTTGTGTTGTTGTATTTGATGAACCTATTACACTTTTACTCTTTATTTCATAAGGACTGTTTTATGTAATTTACTATGACACTGTGTTCAGCTTTCTTAGTATGAATGAATCTACTGTAACAGTGTGAAACAAAATAAGGATTGTTTATGGGATATGTCCATCTTTCCAACAAACAGACAAGGCCTTGTTTATGGTTTGTGGGAGTTCAGCCAGTCAGCGTCACTTGAGGGCTGCTTTGTTATTCAAATACCAGACAGGACAGAGGCAGCAGAGGGAAAATGGAAGAGCAGCATGGGCACATAGAATGAATGTGACTGCGGATCTGAGTGCCATCCAGGAATTAATGCAGTATGCAGACTCTACTGCAAAATTCATTTTGGCATGTGATTGATTTTTTTTTTTTTTTTTTTTTAGTTTGAACCTTTGCATCCACCTGACATCACCACATTTAGGATGAACTGGAAACTGAAAGGGAGGCCAACAGTCTACAACTTTACTGATGCATTTGTGCTTTTCTGAGGGAAGATGTGCAGCAGTGAGGTTTCCCAAATCTCATTAAAGAAAAGAGAGATGCAATGAAAAACACAAGAGATTCTTCTGAGCCCTAGTTAACATTTATATGAAGGGATCCATCACATCAGCCTACTTAGCCTTGCCCAACAACTTTTACAACTCAAGGCCCGTTCTTTTGGATTACATGAGTTACACAATCGGCTAAGTTACCTGTTGTTCATTTGGGATTTGCAGACTAATGCGTGAGACACTGAAGTAAAATTAGACACATGACACTTCTCAGGAAAACTTGAGTTAAGGAACCTTATATTTTCCACAATTTGAGATTTTATTTGTGAAAAAAAAATCTCAAAAGTAGTAAGGTGGACTGACTCTTCAAAGGTAAGAAAGCTGTCATTTCTTAAGCGGCATAACAGCCAACTTTCATTGCTTTCTTTCTTTCTTTCTTTTTTTTTTTTCATATTTGGTGTGCTCACTCTTGAACCCGAGGATAGCATAAGCATTATAAGGAATAACTTGCTTTACTGATATTCAATGGAAAAAGTCTCTCCAGCACATTTGAAAACCTTTGTTAATTTCTAAGTGCACTCACAAACACATTCCATCAACTGACATCTGATTTTTTTTTTTTTTAAGAAGGTCAGTCAAATAACAGGATCAACAAGGCCATAAAAGTCTAATGATTATTAACTTCACAGCACAGTCACAGCAGCAGGTCAAAGCACAGAGTAGGTTCATAGGTGTGCACGTATATTTCAGTTATATACTTCAGCCTGGCTGCAGCGTAGTGCCATAACTTGGTCTCAGGTTATGTTTACATTATGGTTCATGCCATTTAGGGTTAGGTAAGGTGTGAGTTTGTCTAAGTCTACAGGAAATTAGTTTGAGTCAATGTAACATCCTCTGAAGGGATGGAAAAATCACTCAGTGTGTATATGTTTGATAATGTGTCAGCAAGCAAGTTGTGTGATCATAAAATCTTGATAAGGACTATTTTATGGTTTCTGAGAACACTGTACTCATTGATATTAATTCTGTGACAAAATGTGAAGTTTTTTTTGTTCTTTTTTTTTTTACTTATTCACGTATTTTTATCTTTGTGTAAATTTATTTGAGTACCTTTTTCTGCCAACTCTGCTAAATAGCTCACAAAGATAACAAAAAAAAATGTGATCTCAATGTGACTAAAACCCATACTGTGTTTAGTAAGAAAGATGTTTTGAAGATTTTTTTTTGGCACAACTTGTTCTGTACACCGCGTCACCACTGCGATACAACAGAGGTGAATGGAATTTTCTTACGCTGATCAAGACTTGCTTTCCAAAAATAATTCACTTCCCTTAATAGCAACATCTGCAAAGTGTCAAAGACATTCAGGACGTTAGTTCTGGGAAAAACGTTTCTGTTGATTTGTTCACTCTAATTTTTTATGGTGCTTAGCAACATCAACACAAATCACCTACATGTTATTCCAGTTATACCATGAACATTCAAAGCTGCCTGCGTGGATTAACACCAGAAGAGGTTTTTTTTTTCTTCCTGCAACTGTGCAAACTGTCCCTCTAGAGCCATTTTGACCTGGAATCAACAACAGCAGACTTTTGAGACCTGGAGAATCTTCAGTTATAGTGATTTGGATGAGTTTTTGCACTAGTCAAGGATTTAACTATCATTTGTAATTAACATGTGAAAGATACAAAAAAAACAAAACAATTTTAACATAAGACTTGCTGGCCTGCAACCAACTGCCTTTTAATACTCGTGTTTTCTGTTTTAACTTCTACACAGTTCCAGTTTTAAACTTAAGACCTGAATGCGCCACCTTATGGGAAGTGTAGAATGTAAACTTTTTGTAGCTCTGTAAAGTGGCCTTTATTATGGACAACATTGCAGAGAGAAAGCTAAGACACATGGCAACAAAGGGTTGGGAATCAAACCTGTGACTGCAGCAGGAGGACTACAGTCTTTAGACATGAGCCACCTGCTCAGCCAAGTGAGTTGGCTGGCAGCCCTCCTTTCTGTATCTATCTCACACTCTGTTCAAGTTACGCTGTGAAGCAGTTGGGATTTCACGAGAGTCGTTCTCATGCAAGAACCAATCTTGTAAGATTCTCTCCAAAAGATTGAAACAAATTAAACAATGAGAAAGATGACAATTGTATCTGGATCATAAATAATTCAGTGCTGTTGTGATATCTCATGTGACAGTACTGAACTGCTATACCCAAAACGGCAACTAAGTGTTAAAGGGCGTCCTTGGTCTGACATGAAAGTTAGATGCTCAAATGATCTCAAACAATATCACATGTGCTTTCCTGCAATGTTTTCCAACTCTGTTAAATGACCAGACTGAGGAATGTAGACTAGTTCATAGTCACTTGATGTTTGGAATAAGAGTGTTCAAACATAATTTTGTTCTCAAACTTTTTATCTGAAAAAAAAAGAAAGAAAAAAGTTACATTTACCAAACACTTGGTGTTGTTTAAACTGTAAAGCCACACATAATCAGCATTGGAGGTGCTGTAGGTTGGCACCTGATCCACACCTGTTCATGCTGACACTGACCTCTTCTATGCTCACTGTCAGCGTTCTGCAGCTTTTTATTTAAGTCCTGAGTAGAGATTAGTGTTACCAGGAGATAACTTGAGCTGTTGCCTCTATATTGTTTGAATTGCCTGTTAGGAAACACATAAGAGCACGCATGTTCCAGAACCTTCCGCATGCTGCAGTTTGTAGAGTATACATGCAGAACAGGCACAACCCACTATAGAGGGGGACAAACCGGTTATGTACATAAAAAGGACAGAAAGTGGCTAAATGGTATGTTAAACAGCACACAGGCTGCAGCTGTGGAAGCTGAAAATCTCAAAAGCCTGAGTGGGCTTTTCTTGTCAAAGGATGACTTTCAATGTTGGCAAATAGATGACGGAGAAAAAAAAAGAAATGGGGAGGAGGATTTAGATATTGTGCACACACAAATGACACACACATGAACACAGTGGTCCTATTTTGGAAGAGTGTCTGTCTGTAGACACTTTACTCTCTGTGTGCTTCCTCGTTCTCCACAAACACTGCAGTATGTCAGATCTCCTACTTAATGCAACACTAACTGCTGCACGCACTATATGAATTCACTTCTGCATGGGGTCGTTGTCCTCCAATGCAAAAGTGTAACCTCACACATGATTAATATGTTGCACGGATCAGGTTTTAGCTATTATTTTCATTCATCTGTTACCAAGGTTTCAAAACTGGAAGAGAGGTAAGGAGAGAAAAGAATAGAGGGAGGAGGAGATAAACAAGTTTTAAAAAAAAGCAGCTGCAATGATGACTGATGTAAACAGAAACTTGGCAAAGGATGGAACGAGATTATTGCATACCTCACAGGTAAGCGTGCACGTTAGAGCACGCATAAACACCAAGACAAGCACCTCAGTGCATGAACTAGTTCATTCGTGGACTCGCTGGTTCGCTGCCAGAACTTCTGAACAAAATACCTGGAAGATTATTTTTCCTATGTCAGTAATGTGTAACACTTCACTGAACAGTGGCCATTGCTTAATGCCATACATTAAGCATCAACAGTATATTTGTTTTTTGTCATACCATTTATCTGGTTAGATTGCTCCGCTTAAAGATTTTGAGATTTTGAAAAATAATAAATTAGATTTTTACCCCAAAAGTAGCGTACTTTTGAAATAAACATACACTTTTGATAGAACCAGCCCTCATGCTACATCTCAGAGACAAACTTCAAATGTACACTTTGTGAAAGAAAACAACTTTTTCCTCCCATGGCATTTTGAAAGCATTCAAAATAGAAGTAATACAAGTTAGAAAGATATGTTGTTACGTACAATGTGATTCTGTACTGAGACTTTATACTCAAGTTTGTTTTTTTTTTTTTTGTAAAAATATCTTAACATTTGTAATTTTATCACCTTAAATTATATTATTTATGTGCAGTTGCAGTATAAAGTTGATGATCAGGATAAAAAAAGATTATTTATATCAGTTTGTATTTTCAATATTAAACAAGTTTGCATATTTTCATACTTTTTAAATTGTTGTTTATGTATTTAATTAAATAAATAAGAAATAATAAACACTGTGGCAGGCTTCAGTACTTTTTTTTTCCTTTTTTTCTGTTCTTTTCTTTTAACCAGAGTTTTTAATCACCTGAGTACTGGCTGCCAAATGATCAATGATCTCATGTTCATGATGTTTTTGTGAGCACCAGAGTCACTGGATTCACCTGCAGCCAGGTGACAACTAGAACAACAACTCAAGGCCAAAGTTCACCAGGATTCAAATCACAACACCTCTCTCCCTCAGTTGCATCGAACATTCAGCACATAGCTTTACTAAAGGAAAATAATGATGTACTTGAGATATTCTTTTGCGCTGCTGAAAAAAAAGATCATATGTAAAATTACTAATTGTACACTGCAAAATTACTCTGTGGTATCTAAACTCTGCACTGAAAATACAGCTTAATGAAAACCACCAGGAAAATATTTATGCAGATGAATGCCTCCTCCAGTGGGGGGAGGCTATAGTACACTATCATTAGGTGACATCATCATATATTATCGTAAAAAGCAGGATGCTACCGTTGGTTGAGGTCATCCTCATGTTAAATTACATTGTAGTTACATTGGAAGTTGTCCAATGCAACTTCATAACTATTTTCTCCATGAATCACTTGATTACATCATTTGTAGAATTCGTGAAAATAAGCAGGAGTCCCAAGTGGGAAGATACAAGGAGTTTACAAGCGCTTAGAAATAACTTTAACTTAAAACAGTTAAACCGTTTTAGGATGCATTTAGTCTGAGACAATATCAAGGTCTTTGTACATCCCACAGGAAAGCCTGAATGTACCAATACTTGTACTTTTTAATAAATGTCACCACCTTACATGTTGGCACCACTTTCATGAATTGACAAATTGTTTCACTGTTGACTATATTGAGCCAAAAAAAAAAAAAAAAAAAAAAAAAAAAAAAGCTTGACATTTCAGAGATAACGTTTTCCAAATGAAGGACAGGCATTTAGTCTCGGGCGTGAAAGGCTGGGCCCTGTTGCAAAACCTTGAAACAATTGAGCCAAGCATGATAAAGTACACAGAGTCGTGGGAGAGGTGCAGGTGACTCACAGCAAACAAGTTTTACGTGCGCGGAACAGGTTCTGCGTCTGACGGCTGTGGGGACAGGTGCTGCCCCACAGCGCCTGGCACCTCTAGACCTGCTTCTCAGGGACATTTCTCCACATGGAAGGCCGACTTTAGCCCAGATAATGTAAGTTAAGAGTAGTGTTTAAAATTTATAAGAAGAAGAATGTATAAATGCGTTAGCGTGCCCACCTTCTTGTGTCTGAGCGGCGCAGAGGTGGAGCGCACACAGCAGCAGGACGCAAAGCACCTGCTGCACCTTCCTCACGAGGGCGGCCATCCTCATTCAAATCCCCAGACTGGTGACGCTTTAGGCAAAATTTTCAATCATATTAAGAAGGACAAATATGCCATTTTATCGCCCCGAACAGTCTTCGATCATTTCAGTCCTGGACAGTCCATCTAAAACCACTGAACGGCTCTTTGATCAATCCAGGCAGAGCTGCCTTTCCTTATCCTTTTGTTTTCTGGGGAAGGTATAAATCCACCTTGAAGAAAAAAAAAATCGTTTGTTTTTTTCTCAATGTGACACTTGACTGAGCAGCAACTTCACTTGCCTCCCGCTCCGACTGGAATGAGAGGAATCACTACAGCTCCGTGATTGGAGCGCAGCGCGGAGCCAATCAGCGGCGGGAGCGCCTCTTTCCGCGGCACTGATTTATATGGGAGTGTCTCTGGTTGAATTAGGCAGCAACAACGCATAAAGAAATTAAACAGTAACCATAAGAACATCTTAGATTATGTTTTTTTTTTCTAATTTGGCTAAATATGTGGATTTTAAAACAAGGAACCTAAAGAATTTAATGCACGACGCAAGCACATCCCGAAATCAAAGTTCTGGAAGAAAAGCTTTCATAAGTTGATGCAAACATACATCCCACAAACTGGGATAAATGCTTCCTGCAATATGCAGCTATTACAATACCAATACACATTATTACAATAATATTACATGGTTCATACCAAGTCCACCAGTAAGGTAAAGAAACTACCTGTAGCTTTCTGTTTGGCCATACTGCACACTGCTGCCATCATGTTGGGTCAAAAACAAACACAGCATATCAGTGCCAATACTTCTTGCCCACTGTAAAGCATGGTGGTGGAAGGGTTATGATTTGGTTTTGTATTTCAGCCACAAGACCGTGCAACCTTTGAGGCAAACATGAACTCCTCTGTGTACCGTTGGGTCAAGTGTTTGACGCAAAAGTCTGTCTGATAACTAAAACTTGGCCAAAATCCAGTTACACAGCAGAATAATGATCCAAACTACACCGGAACATATGCAGAAATGGCTGAAAAAATGATCAAAGTCCATATGTCAATATGAATGAAACTCTGTGGTGGGACCTTAAGGGTGTTGTAAACAAGAGTGGACCAAAATTCCTCCACAACAATGAGAAAGACTGAAAACCTCATCTGGAAATTCACTTTATTCAAGTTATTCTTGTGAGATGTGGTTCTATAAGCTACTGAATCATGGGGTGAACTTACTTTTTTCGACACAACACCTCTTCATTTTAGCTTTGTTTACACTGTCCTATTGTAAATTATCATGTTTTTGTTCATAGGCTGTTTTTGCTTGCTTTCAAGACCCAACAAAGACCTGAAAATGTACTGGTATTATGTATAGAAACAAAAATCTGAAGAACTGAAAAAAGGGTGCTCTTTCTTTTTTATATGTTGACATTAGTATCTTTATCTTATCCTTACCTATCGTGAAACTGCAAATATTGATCAGCCTTCTAACTAACTACACTAACAATATATTCTATTAAACCAGAAAACTCAGGTAAAACTTCAATCATTTCCTTTATGAAGATAAATGTACCACAGAGGTCAGGCAAATAGGGCTGATATCAGCCCTTAGTGTTATATTTGATTGAACATTAACAAATGAGTCACTGAAAACTCAGCTCCGGTATTTCATTTGTTGACGTGTAGGTAGCTTTATCATACCAGTAAGTGGAGGTGCGTGACAATCTCTACGTCTCTGAAAACCTGGAATCACATCTCTTGAACATAGAATGAAAAAGAATTTCTGATTTTGTCCAATGCAACAGAAACAATTACAAGTACCAAAGCTGTCTTAAAAGCTGTTCTAATTCTCTGTATGTGTCACTCTTGGTTTGCTGGCATATTTTTTACATGCTTCACCTTAACAGTGAGACTTTGACCCCTCCACTCCTTTCTGCTTGATTTCTTCCTTAAGATTGTTTTATTGCTGTATCCTTGCATTACTGCATGATTTTACTGGTGGACTTGGTCTGAACTCATGAACAACACTTGTGTATAACAGAAAGAGCTTGATATGTTGATAAGACTTTTTTTTCTTTTCACTTTTGTTTGGTTTCAAAAACATTGTCTGCCTTTAAAAGTGGATGAACGAGACAAACAGCTCAAAGGAAACCTGTTCTGCCTGTACCTCCAGTCCACCTGAGGTACACAAGCACACAAAAACATCTTCTGTTTTTCTCTGTGTTCAGGTCCAGCTGTTAAAAAGTTCCACCTGAGAGAGATAAAAAAAAAAAAAAAAAAAAAAAAGCTTCATCAAAGGTAAATCGTCTTCTTTTCCTGCTGAAATGTAAGAGGGCTGTTCGAAACAATTGGTTAATATTTCACCAATTACAGGAAGTCACATCCAGCAGTATTTCTTAATTTTGTCCCCAAAGAACAACCTGCTCAAAACCAGAAGAAGTTTGGAGAAACATCAGAACATTTTAACATCTAACCAGAATTTACAGTCACAAAACCTCCTGACCCCAACGTGTTGACCTAACAGACATGAAGTGTACCCTTCTATGATAACCGTATTTCAGCTTCTTTTTAAATTGTGTTGTATGAGATGTTGGTTTTTCTCAAGTTTCGTTTTATTTAAAATAAAAAAAAAATCAATGGTCTTTTTCCACCCTACCATTGATAACGAGATCAATTTTTATTTCACTAAAATTCATAAATTATTATTTTTTTTTTTATGTGTGTGTGTGCAGTAAGTATTGTCCATTTTAGAGATAACTGAGTTTTGGACTTGGTTGTACTCTGTTCTTGTCTGCAACCATGCAAAACCATTAAAATAATCAATTTCATCCTTTCAGTATTAACATGTTGTTACAGATAAAAAGCAATATTTGATTTTTTTTTTAAGGTTTATCTACTAATGAGTTTTGTTTTGTTTTGTTTTTTGCCATAAAGTTCTTTGTAAAAAAAAAACAAAAAAAAAATCAAAACAAAAGACACTATATTGTCTGGCTGAGTAGCTTTGTTGTCCAATTACATCAGTCACAGCTGAAGACAATATAAGCAGCCTTGTTTTTCCACGTGTTTACGAGGAGAGCCTCTGACACCACTGACAGAAGTAATGTGTCACACCACACAACCTTCATAGTCCTTGTCATTGAAAGTAAGGAAATTCATAAAAGGTGATAAAACAGCATCAGACATTTTAAAGTGTTACTGCTTTGAGCCATCTTTGCTGAAAGTGCTCAACTCTTCCCTCTCCTGGTTAAAGCTTGTGACAGCATGAATGCTTCCATGTTTTCATGTTTTTTATGTTCATCTTGCGAAAAGAGGAAAATCCATGCCTATCAGTGACAGTAACTCCCATTTGAAGAGACAGGTCATACAGAAAATGGGTTTATTTGTAATACAGCAGGGATTTGTTGTCTTACATCACATATAGATGTCTCCATGCATTCAGCATTGACACATGGTCTTCACCGATTTTGAATCTACTCATGTAACTATAACGGTACAGAAATAATCATCAGGTTTTTTTTTTTTCATTGATTATTATTTTTTCACAGACACAGTCTACATAAAATTTTCTTTAATCCCAGCTATAATCAAAATAATCTACTACCAAATATGAACCCAGTATACTGGACAAAACAAAGATTTTCTATGACGAAACCCGATCATCATGAAGCATGATGCAAAATATGACGCCTTTTGAGGGCATTGAGAAATTAATCAGTGAGTCTTTACACACACACACACACACACATATATATATATACACACACACATATATATATATATGTGTGACTCTAAATTAGGACCAAAACAGTAGAGAGGAAATCAATCTGAAGTCATTACTAAATATAAGGCCACATAAAGCAAATGATCAAAGCCATAACTTAACATAAAATGAATTGTTATGAAGGATGTGTAGATAAGTTGGTAGAGTGGATGTACTATTACTAGTTTATGATTTGTACTACCCATGTATGGTACAAGGAAGTAGTTTTATTGACATAAGTCTGTGGATTCTGCTGGTATCAGCGTTGACGGAGTCATTTGCCTGCTGATTATAAATGAATGGTGGATGCACTGATGAGGTTTTTCCAATTTACAAGACCAACATATTGATCCGCTTACCATGCTTTCCCTCCACAATTATGCAGACAGATCACTGAATTTGAGAGAATATGCATGTAAAATAAACATCATTACAGCTGTTTAGAGACTCATCCACAATATTCACATTCAGTAACAGAGTTATCAATGACAGAATCATCCCCTGATGTGCAAGACAAAACACACATGCAGGAGCAACCTGATGCAGTTTGAGTACTTGAATAGACACACATGAGGGCAGACGAGCAGCAGTTGCACAGATTATCAGGTTAATGTGCAGATCAACCTAGGTACTGTTCTCACACTAAAGATGAAAGTTAAGCGATGCTTTAATTGGTTTCTGCACCCTATTGTGAACGGCGATACGAGCAGTTAGAGAAAATCTACAAAGAGTGTCAACATTTATTGAGTTCTAGGGATGGAGAAGTTTGTAACAATGCCTTAAGATGCATGCAGGTCAGGCAATCCAGATGGTGTTGTGCATTTTAAATATTTAAAAAGGGCAGCTTAGCTGCTTTGGGTTGCCTACATGAGGAATAGAAACACAGCAGAGATACCAAAAGGTTTCCAAAATGTGGCAGTAAGAGGATGTTTCTTTTTCAGTTACAGAGAGCTATTCATGACCAATACTGTCTGAGTCGCCTGTACAAACACACAAAGTACACATTAAATCTGAGTATCAAAGAGCTCAGCATTGCTCACAACTGAGAAGGGAGATCAAACCAGTTTTGATGGCATGAATCTGATAAATGTGATTGTTGTTCTCAACCATGGCTCTGTTGCCCTGCAAGAATGGAAACAAATGACAATTACAAAAAACAAAACAAACAAAAAAAAAAAAAAACAGGAAGTGCAACCAACACAGGTCTGAAATGTCATATCTGATTTCTGACTCAGTAGAGTCACAAGTAATTCAACACAGATCCTAGAGACAAACATATAGTATACTGCACCTAAGGACAAGTGGTGGACGGAGGAAAAGCAAGTGCCTGCTGTGATTGTTTACAGTTTGGGTGTATCTATGTGCATGTGTGTGAGTGTGTAGTTAAATATGAACTTGAGAATCTGTTTTCTATTACTGCTAAAAACCACCAAGAACAGAGCAAACATGGAATTTCTCCCAAACCCAGAATCTTACTTTTGTGCCTTTCAGTCAAAACCCTTGTACCCAACCTCCACCCTCCCTTCTTAAAAGAAAGAAAAAACTGGATGTGTGGCTCCTGGCTGCTTTTTCCAGTTTTCTTCTTCTTATTTCTTGTTCTTGAGCTGATTGGCCAGCCAATCAAGGCCCTCATAGAGGCCATCTCCGCTAGTGGCGCAGGTGGCCTGGATGTACCAGTTGCGGTGACGCAGTGAATGTAAGCCCAGTTTGTCTGTGATCTCAGCAGCATTCATGGCATTTGGTAAGTCCTGTCAAAGAGACAAGAGTTCAGTAAGGACAGAGCCCACCACTTCAGTCACTGTATGTATGCACCTCCTCCACGGGCATTCTTGTCACGCGTTTGTCTGCACAGAGCTGATTATTCATGTATTCATGGCACAGAAAAATTATTAGAGCCAGTTTGGATAAAGCTTATTTGCATACATGATGACGAACTGTTTTCATGTTTTACACAACACAATGAAATCATGACATGTACTTTTTCAATTGCAGGTCAGCCAAATCAATAGGTTTTGACTGCTGACAACTCTTTTCACTATTTTTGATTTTACATTGAAGGAGTTGTAGGCAGAATGCTTGATAATGTAACAACATTAACGAAACCCTTTGGAGAAGCATTTAACATATTGTGAGTTGAACTCCAACTGTAACTATTTCCCCATATTTCCATTTTTTATTCTTCCATCATCCTTTTCAGGATCACAGGGGACTGGAGCTTATCCCAGCTTTATTACGCAAAAGATCAGGTACAACCTTGACAGGTCACCAGTTCATCACAGCGCCACACAGAGACCAAACAGACAAACAGCCGCCACCCCCCACCCCCCAGCAATTATTACTCAGTTAATAAAATAAATGTATTATTTAGGAAAATGGTGATAACAAATCTCTGGCTGCTGATTGTTCAGTAAAACTGAGTGATTATATCAATTCTACAATATATATCGATATTTTATTTCCCCAGAGAGTATCGATTCTTCAGCCATGGGTATCGATATTCTAAGCTTCTTTCAAAACCCCCGTGTCCCACCTTTAAAAGCTTGCAAGCAACAATTTGCACTGTTTAAATAAATGAAACTATTTTTCTCAACAAATCTTTTATGCTAAATATTACTCCATTTTCAAGCTTGGTAATTTAAACAGTAAAGAAAAAGCTGATGTCAAGGTGCCACTCACAATCACTCTTTCATCTTCATATTCTTCTACAAGACCAATTCTAAAAAAGTTGGAACACTGTGTAAAATGTGAGTTAAAAAAAAAAAAGAATTAAATTATCTAAAAATCTCATTAACCCATGTTTTACTGAATATATATATAACATAAGAGTATTACCCTAAGAAAAAGGTAAGGTAATTTTGAATTTGATTTTGCAGTTTATATATGTCTGGGAACTAAGGAGTTTATCAATCTTGTCAGATATAGGATTCAAGCTGCTCAACAGTCCTCTGTCTGGGCTGTTTGCCCCTCGACCTCTCGGGCCAGACTGACCGTGGGGTGATGGGAGTTACCTGGCGCCTTCTCACCCGTGAGAAGATTTGAGACGGACTAAGATAAGGAGGGTGGTGATGGTGGTGACAATTTCCTTGGTAGTTTGGTAACTTACACGTGAGTGTATATGGGTACAGACACATTTATGCTTTATATTTTATTAATGATCATTTTTATGCTTGTATGGAATGATTCTATTTTCCTTCTTGCGATTTTATGTATCTGTAAAGCACTTTGAATTGCCTTGTGTATGAATTGTGCTCTACAAATAAACTTGCCTTGCCTTGTCTTACTGATGTGCTGGAGATAATGATATAATCAGACTTCGCAGGAAATGAGGATGAGGAACATTAAATTACAAAACAATTTCAGAATATAGTCTTTTTTTCCAGAATGGCGAACCTCTGGACAGCTTTACTTCTGAGAGACTCATCCTATTTAGATGCGCTTTTCAAACACAATTATATTATTTACCTGTTGCCAATATACCAAATTAATTGCAAGATGTTCCTCCACAGGGTTTCTTTTAATCAACACCTACCTTTCCAGCCATTTGTTGCCTATCTCCATTTTTAGACATACCACTGCTATCAAATTCAAAATAAAAATATTTTTCTTGAAACTATAAAATGTCTCCCTTTCAACATTTGTTTGGTTCTATTGTGTATAAAATAAGGGTTTATGAGATCTGAAAATCATTGCAATCTATTACTTTATGTTTATTTCCATTTTATAGTGTCCCAACCTTTCTTTCAGAATTGAGGTTGTGCATGAATCACAGTTAGTATAACTGGATGAAAACAACCAAGAGCTATCTAAAATATTGTGAGTGGAAGGAATTGTGGGGGTGAATTGTTTCCCTTCCTTTCATAAAGAATAGTCAAGTGTTTTCTAAGCTAATAAATTAATGAAGGAAGCACTAAACCTTCTTACCTTAACATTTAAATAATTCAACCAGCTCTTATCATTGTTGCCACCATCAGGTCATTTACCTCATTTAGAAAGCTTCCTAAGCAAAAAGTGTATTTCCGTGGGCCCTTTGGGTCAAGATGTATCTAACTGCCAAAGATGCAAAAATTATACAATGTATTCACTTGGGCGAGTCACATTTTGATTTGATTTGCACTAGATCGTGAAATGTGTAATATTTCAGTGTCTCGATTCTGAGCAGCTGTTTCCTTGCCTTGTCCATCATAAATCCTGTTTGATTTGCCAAATTCAGGGCGCTTTGACCACTGTCTACTGCAGGTAAGACAATGAATATTCATAAGCAGTTCACACAACACCACTTAAAAAAATTGGATATCTCTTCAAAACAGAACTTGAATTTGATCCCAAAGACAAAGAAGGAAGTTTTTGGGGGCTCATCCTCCACAACAAGCCATTTACTCGGTATATTCAGATTCACTGTGCATGTGTATGAATATGCTCTTGCCTGCTTATTGGCAAAAACAAGGAGCACTGCATCCCTCAGTTCGTCTTCAGCCAACATCCTCATCAACTCCTCTCGAGCTTCATTCACACGCTCCCTGTCATTACTGTCCACCACAAAGATTAGACCTGAAAGAGAATTATGCATCATAAATACAGCTTTTTCAAAAGAAGAAGAAAGGCATTCAGATTGCTGTTAGTATCTGATTAGCTACGCTCACCCTGCGTGTTTTGAAAGTAGTGCCTCCAGAGGGGACGGATCTTGTCTTGCCCACCTACATCCCACACAGTGAAAGCTGATGTTCTTGTACTCCACTGTCTCAACATTAAATCCTGAAAAGAGAGAAGATGTAAAATGCTAAGTAGTACAATAATTCACTGATATTGTTTATAAACATGTAACTCCTAGGACATACCAATTGTTGGGATTGTGGTTACTATTTCCCCCAGCTTGAGTTTATAAAGGATTGTTGTTTTGCCTGCAGCATCAAGCCCCACCATCAATATCCTCATCTCTTTCTTTCCTATTAGGCTTTTCAGCAAATTCCCAAAAATGTTTCCCATGATTCCGCTGAGGTTCACTTCAATTTCTTGAAGCTTCAATTTTGTGGCTACAGTTGTGGTCCTGGAGGCTTTTCTGCAAGGTTTCAGATGCCCTGCAGGGACAGATTATTAAGGAGATCTGAAAAGAAAAAGAACACAAAAATGTTTAGTGATACTCTTATGTGTTGCTCACTTGAGAGATAAGTTAAAATGATAAGTTAAGTAAATATTAGCATGATTAAAAGAAACACAGTTTTATCGATAGCCCAAACGTTCTCTGGTTGGTGCTGTGTCTCATCTTTCAAAGAGCAAAATTGAATCTCACCTCTACTGTTAAATGCACATGGCATGACAGGTGCAGAGCTTTGTTACACGCCCACAGACATCATCAAAGAGGGTGACAGAGATGCATGTCTGTGCCATGACTCTAGGCTATAGCACAATCTGTTCTGACCCTTTTAACTCTCTTTTTTTTCTTTTCCTTCAAATTTTAGCCTGCAACAACATCAATCCCTTCTAGCACAACCAACATGTCCTACATTACCAGGCCTGGCAGCAACACAGTTAACATGGCCTCACTGCAATATCACCTGATGTACGACAGTAGATTACATTTTTCCTTTCTATTTTATGCTGAGTATCTCATCAGAAATGTTTCCTATCCCAGCTGTAATTGATAGATTGACAGGGTGCCTCCTGAATAGGTCAGCAGTCAATTGCATGTGAAAATTAAGTCATATTGAGCATGTATTATAATTTTCTATAAAATTTGCACAACATTCAGCACACTATACATAAACACCTTGATTAAGGGAAAGAAAGAAGGGAAAAACCTCCAGAAGGATCTTTCTTTCAGGGTGGACAACAATGCAGGCAATGATGCCAACATACAAATTTTAACATTAGAGGCAAAGAAAAAAGGCAAGAAAAAAAATTTCCAAAGTTCAATTAAACCCAATTTTTCAACAGAATCTGAAGTGTTAAAAACTGAACATTCTGTTCAAATCCAGATAAAACAATGTATTTAAAACAATGTATTTATAAATACACACACACGATTAGCATTATAGTGTTAACTGAATTGTTTTGGGGGAAAAAGACTTACTGATTACACTTACTGGATTATGTAAGAGAGCATCATTTTTAAAAAACAAGAGACGATGTGTATCCATTCAACGTAAATATATGAATTAAAACATGTGATGGCAACAGATACTGCTGCAGAGAGTAAACAAACTCATTAAAATAAAATAATAATCTAGAAAATTAAAATAAATAAATTGAATAGGAGATTTTCTGCAGCTCTGTCCATGGTGCTGAAGAAGATTAACACACCATCAGTCCAGCTCTTCTCCTGTCCAACATCTGACCGCAGGTTTAGAAGTAACATATCTGAATAGAGATATAATGTGGGATCACGGCCTGATGATGTTCTCCCAGCTCCGGTTTCACAGGTTAGCCCGGGATGCTACGTTAGGTAACGTTTCACAGCCATCCTCTCGTTACTAGGAGCTCATGTAAAATCCAACCGCTTCAGTTACACATCATTTGAGCAGAAATGCGCACCAATTTCATTAATATCTGAAGTGCATTATGCTCATTTATTAGTTTGGGTTTGGGCTTTAATATCACAATAGATTAGACTTGACGGTCGCTAGCGTCTGGACCGTCCTGATCCACCCCATTCATCCGATCACTCATCACCTCAGCGGGCATCCTGCTACCGGTGGACCGCCGCTCGCAGCTGTCTCAGAACAGCCAACAGCGATGCCACACAGTCAAAAAATATCTTTCCCAATTTTCCTTTATCACCTGCTAGAACCTAAGTAATATATGTCTTGCTGAAGGTGATGCCAGTTTCCTCACTTACCTTAGCTGAGCAGTCTTCTACTAAATGTCTCACGAGATTTTCCAGGAGACGTCTCACCAGTAAACAAGATCTCGCGATAGTATACGTCTTACCCGAACCAACAGTTGGCAGATCTTTAAAATAATTGTAAACTGGTTTGCTTCAGACAACAGTGGATGCGTGTGGTGGGTTTATTTGTAGTTTAGCATTTTTTGTGTTTGTGTGTGTATTTTGTTTTTGTCTCCTTTTTTCTTTCTTTCTTTCTTTTTTCCAGAAAACATTTTCCTTCTCATTGACTTTTAGTCCCAGTTAAGCAGAATGTTTTTACTTTTTATAATGCAAGTAATGTTTTAATTTATATTGTTTCGTTGTATTAATATATTTTACTATTTTATTGTTCTTAGTTTTGTATTTATTGTTCATATAGTTTTGTTTTGTCTTGGCAATTTGTACAGCACCTTGGTCAGTTTTTGTTGATAGTATAAGGGGTTTCTGATAAAATGCTAAACACTTGTCTAATGTCTGGATCCGCGTATCATCCATTCACTCAGTGACTCAATTTAGCATCTCAAATGAAAAACAAACAAACAAAAAGAAGCAGTAATTTTGTTTATTTATTTTGAATTAACCAAATATTTATAAAGATGTTTGTATTATCATCATTTGTTTTAAATGAAAAGTCAAATATTTAAGGAAACAAAAACAAAATAAGTCAAATTTTTGGAGATGATTGTTTTCATTTCTGTATTTTATTTCATGTCACATACATAAAATACAGAATTCCCATCAGGCCCAGCCACATCCAGTGAGTGCCAAAACTGGTACTTTGAATACCAGCAGGAAGCTGCTGGTATCTGCAGACGACTTCACTTGACCAACGAATGCCACTAATTTATAAAATATTTGTGAATGGTAAAGATGAGATGAGCTGTGTCAAGCTTGTGGAGCAGAAACCTGTTTGTTGATTTGTTTTCAAAGATCTTCATTTCTCATGATTATCATAGTATCTTTAAATATTTAATCATTCTCCACCCCTCCAAAGTTGAACCATTCCACAGGAAAGCACAAAGTCACCTGCACTCTGTATAGGCTAAAGTAGCCTGAAACCTGCAAAACCAATAGTCATTGAAAGCACTGCAGGCCTACTGTGATGCTGTCACAGTCTTCTCAGTTCTTTTCATAAATTAAATGTGGATAATATGCATCAACCTTGTATTGAACATTCTGACTTTAATCACTGTAGAGCACCTCTCAGTGCTAGGCAAA
Source organism: Hirundichthys speculiger (assembly GCA_018398805.1). Classification (NCBI taxonomy): domain Eukaryota; kingdom Metazoa; phylum Chordata; class Actinopteri; order Beloniformes; family Exocoetidae; genus Hirundichthys; species Hirundichthys speculiger. The sequence goes on along the minus strand of JAGFBZ010002207.1, from coordinate 1,669,981 downwards.
ACACATGGTTTGACTCCATGTTCATACAGTCAACAAAAGAAAAATGATATATATATATATATATATATATATATATATATATATATATATATATATATATTTTTTTTTTTTTTTTTTTTTTTTTTTTTTTCTCAAACTAGTCCCCCTACAAACCCTGTCTGTTGGCTTTAACATTCCAAGAATGTTTTTTGTACTTATTAAGATGTGATCATCTAAACTGGCAGTTCAATGTAACTAAAGCCTGCTTCAGAATGTTGGTATCACTTTTTCACTCGTTTCATCAAACACATCAACAAAATCGTATCATGTTATGGAATGTGACCAGTAGATGTCACTGTGGAGGTGAGTTACAAAGCCTCACTTTGCCCAGCACTACTTGCTTTGCACAGATTACCAACCTTTAAATCTCCATAAGAAAATGTCTTTTTAAATACAAAATCTTGCTTTAGCTTTTTCTAGATACCCCAATGCCTTAAAACCATGACAGAAGGTTTGAATTTATATGACCCCAAAGCTCTGTGCATCTGTACTCATAATGTAGGCCTACACTCCAGAATTGAAGCCAACTTACTTCTGGTGGGCTCCATGGGTAATGAAGGGGCTTTTTGACATGGCATTACAGGAAAACTGCAATCAGATCAACAATAGCTGAAATTGAAAAAAAAGAAAAATTAGGTTTAGAAGGTTTGGTATGGGGCCGGTTGGCTAAACAGGGGACTCAGTGGAACAGATATGTTATCAATCACATGTCCACTGTGAAGGCATATCAACTGTCCTTCCACACTATTTCAACAAAGTGCCAGATGGTCATATCCCACCAGTGGGGGCATTTCTGAAAAAAAAAAGAAAAAAAAAGATGGATAGGAGAAGAAAGTTTTTGTCCCTAACAGTTAAGCATGTTTTTGGTTTTACAAATGACACCAAAAATTTAATTAAATCTACAATGTCAACTGGGCCTCTTTGCCTACTTAAAGATTTCAGATAATTATTTAACATGCCACATAGTCAGTAGTGAATAAGTGATTTTCTCACATACTTCTTCAAAGTGCAAGACTTGTGACTTGAAGAAATAAACTGACTTTGCAAGTACAAGATACTGACAGATTAAATACATCTAACTGCTACTGTGTCTTTTTTCAAATGTGTATGAATTGTATGAATGCAGTTAGTTCAGCACTCAGGAAATGATTAAGAGGTTGTAGCAATGAATAATACTTGCGCAATATTTTACTCCACTGACATGGAACAAACTTAAGTATCTGTTGCATGGAGAAGAACACCACGGGCGAGTATTGTGGTACATAATTATGAAACACAGTATGCAAGGGTTGGGTAGGTTGGGCAGCTTACTGTAAATTTGCCTGACTTTTGGTGCTGAAACATAGTTAAGACTCATATTGACAGATCGGATCATAATGGGCTTTCTTTAGCACCTGGTACCACTGACAGTCTTTTGAAGTATTTTGACGCAGATGCTGAATATGGCACTGGGGTCCAGATAACATGTAAAATGAAAATTGAATTGTTTTTTTTTTTTACAAGCATATTTGTCTAAATGTAGAATCTGAGGAAGGAAGGACAGAAGGAAGGAAGGAAGCTTTACCTTCAGTTCACACATAGACGAGTCACCAGCTTCATTAGAGTTCTGTGAGTATTTTCAAATGGTTTGCTAAATCACAAGCATATTTCAATTAAAACAGGTCATTTGGATTTTATTTAAACTTATCCTTATTAAATTCACTCCTAGTTTAAACGACACACCCATTTGCTGTGGTAAATAGCAGCACAAAAGAGGGATTATCAAGGGTCTGGCTAGACATGAATACGCAACATAGTGTCTCAGCCTGGCAAGCAGTGTGGTCTGAAACACAGCATGTGTATCATTATAATGTTTGTTTTTGTTACCAGTAGTACTTAATACTAACCTGTTCCTCCGCATGACAAACTCTGCTTTGTCTTACATATGATAATGTGGCACAATTTCAGCAGTCTGTGTTGATAATCCTTTCATAAACCCCCACTGGAAAACATAGTTTTTGGGTCAAATGTGCGTACTTCAGCAGATCATCTTTGATAGGTTTTCTGGGGGAAGAGTATTACATTGTGGAAAAAAACAGGGTCCTTTGGCAAACATGTCAGGTTTGGGATTCCAAAGAAACTAACCATATTTAGAGGTTTGGAAGGTATATTTTCTGGCATTAAGGATGATTCTGACTAGATTGCACATGTTAGATGGTAACTGTTACATGCATAAAAATGATAAATGACATGAGATATCACTACTTGCCTGTATTTTTTTCTGGGGGCTACTTTTTTCTTTCTTCCTTTTCTTTTTTTTCTTAAACTTTTACTTGATATAGAAGTATAGCCAACATTTCTTTGCAGTTCAATGAAGTTTGATGCCATTTGTTAATCCACTGTCTTCTAATTTTATGTAATTTTGTCTAAAACTAGCAAGCTCAAGGGGGGGCATATCTCTACCAATAACCTGGTAGCCGGCTTGGGAATTCTTCAAGTAAAAAAGAAATAAGTCCTCCTACCATGCTTGTGTATTGGATATCATGATTGTACTGATAAGTGGAAGCCAGAATACATCTCTGCTTTTTGTGGATGACATGGTCTTGCTGGCTTAATCTTGCATTCTGACCCAAATGTATTTATAAAGCCTTTTTCATACCAACGTAACACAAATGCTTTACATAATAAAAACATTCATTAAAAGAACAAGAAAAAGAACAAAAAGCAACTAAAAGCCATCACACACCCAGAGTTAAATCAGCAACCAGTCATCCCTCTCTCTCTCTCTCTCTCTCTCTCTCTCACCCACATATTCAATACACATACCCCCCCCCCCCCAACCCCCCCACTCTAAATAGACTCTAAAACATCCATCTTGGCACCAATAAACCAGGTGAGGAAAATGATATCTTAAGGATCATTCCACGTCGAGAGCACCCCCACCCACAATTACAGAGGACACCGCCACAGGAACCGTCCGGACCCAGGCCGACCAGGACCCACACTGCGAACATCAGCCACAATATTTTTAATAATTACAGACCCGTATCCAACTTACCATTTTTAAGTAAAATTTTAGAAAAACTGGTTTTTAACCAAATTAATGACTTTTTAAACAGAAATAGCATTTTAGAGAAACATCAGTCTGGTTTTAGGAGGAACCACAGTACCGAGACAGCACTCTTAAAGATTTTAAATGACATCAGGTGGAATTTAGATAATAAAAAGCTCACGTGTTGGTTCTACTGGATCTAAGTGCGGCTTTTGATACAGTAGACCATCGCATTTATTAAATAGACTCAGACACCTGGTCGGCCTCTCCGGTACTGTTTTTAACTGGTTTTGTTCCTATCTCACAGACCGATGCTTTTATGTAAGCATGGATACATGTTCCTCAGAACCCCATGAAATTGAATGTGGGGTTCCCCAAGGCTCAATTTTAGGTCCACTTCTTTTTAATCTTTACATGCTTCCCCTTGGGGACGTCATCAGGAGACACGGCATCAGCTTCCATAGTTATGCTGATGATACACAGCTGTACATCGCCGTGTCTCCTGATGACACAGGACCAATTGATGTCCTTTTTAACTGCATTGTAGACATCAAGTCATGGATGGCAGAGAATTTCCTACAGCTCAACCAGGACAAACTGAGGTTTTAGTTATAGGTCCTGAAGGCCAGAGAGAGAAACTTTTACCAAAACTAAAGGATCTTAAACCGACGCAATCAGTAAAGAATTTGGGCGTGATTTTTGACTCTGAGCTAAATTTTATACCACATATTAAAAAATATAACAAAAATAGGTTTTTATCACCTTAAGAACATAGCCAGAGTCCGCCCGTTTCTCTCTCAGGCCAATACGGAGGTGCTAATGCATGCTTTATTTCATGTCGCTTGGATTACTGTAATGCCCTGCTCTCTGGTCTTCCCAAAAAGAGTATCTCAAATCTCCAGTTATTACAGAACTCAGCCGCTCGCGTGCTGACGAAGACCAGAGGGCGGGAACACATTACGCCAGTTTTAAAGTCGCTGCATTGGCTCCCTGTCTGCTTCAGGATCGATTTTAAGATTCTCTTACTGGTATTTAAATGTCTTAATGGCCTTGCGCCCTCTTATTTATCTGACCTGCTTTTACCATATCAACCCTCGCGGACCCTGCGGTCCTCCGGCACTGGCCTTTTAACCATACCAAACCTAACAAAAACCCACGGTGAGGCAGCATTTAGCCACTATGGCCCCCACCTGTGGAACAGCCTGCCGGAGGGCCTCAGGACTGCAGAGACTGTTGATATTTTTAAAGGAAGACTAAAGACACACCTTTTAATCAGGCTTTTAATTAATATTTTAAACTCTTCTTACGTTTTTATCTGGTGCTATCCTGTTTTATGTTGCTCCTTTTAACTTGCTTTTTAGGATGATGCTTTTATCTGCTTTTAGCTGCTTTATCTTGCTATTTTATGCTTTTTAGTCGTTATCTTTAACTCCAGTGTTTCCTCAGGGGGGTCCTCCACACTGGGAGCTGTGTCAGGTGACTGGGGGTGCTGTCCTTGGGTCCCTCTGGCCTGGCTGGCTGGGGTTCCTCCTACTGATCTGGGGGTCCGCCTGTCAGTTGGAGTCGGGGGGCCCAGGTGCCGGTCACCCTGATAAGGCCTGCGGCTCCTCCCAGTGTGGATGGCCCAAAAGGTGGCGTTTCCTTAATCCTCAGTGCCATGCCATGTCGCCCTATTGGTTGTGATTGTGCGTGTGTATGTGTTTAGTATGGAGGGTGGGAGGGAAGGGGTTTTATTGTGATTATTTGTTTTTAATTCTGTAAAGCACTTTGTGTTGCATGTTTTGCATGAAAAGCGCTATACAAATAAAGATTGATTTGATTTGATTTGAATGTAGGGCCCCGCCCACCCAGAGCCCATGGTCACAAACTGTTGGTAATGACCGAAAGAATGAGATCATGGATGCAAGTATCTGAAATTAGTTTCCTACATAGGGTGGCTGAACTATCCCTTAGAGATAGGGTGAGAACCTCAGGCTTTCAGGAGGGACTCTGACGACCAGTGTTGGGAGTAACACGTTACAAAAGTAATTAAATTACAGTAATATATTACTTTTTGCTGAAACCCAGTAATGAAGCGCATTACTATTAAAATACTAGTAATATGTTACTTCTTACAATTTCAGTAACACACGTTACAATGATTTTCACAAAATGCGCAGAAGGAGTCCACCTTGATGAGATGGATATATGCACACTATTTTCAGTTTATTAGAGAAAAGAATAAAAATCTAATAGTCACGCAAAGAAAAATGAACTGTCGCAAATGACCACTGGATTGCCAAAAGTTATTGAGGAAGCAATTAAAACTGGATTTTCTGCACTGATTGACTCCAAGGAGTTATTGAGCTGAAATGGCTGATGTAATCCTTGAAGTCTAACTCTTCAAGAACTTGTTTTAATGACTGATTAAAATAAAAGGTACGTCTGCCCTGCACATTCCAGTGTTGTGCTGTGACCTTGGATTTGAAGAGAATAAAAGAACATACAGAAAAATTAAAAATAAATAGTTTGTTCTGACATGTCATCTCAAAAGTAATGCAAAGGTAGTGTAAGATATTACAATTTGAAAACAGTAATATTGTAATATAACTCATTACTTTCAAATAACAGTAACTAGTAATATGTAATCGATTATCTTTTGGAAGTAACTTGCCCAACACTGCTGACGAACAGTTGCTGCTATGAGAGGATCAAGCTGAGGTGGTTCAGCATCTGCTTGCCTCCCTAGTGAGGAGTTTCGAGTTTGTCCAACCGAGTAGAGGCCATGGGGCAGACTCAGGACATGCTGGAGAGAGTATGTCACTTAGCTGGCTTTGGAATGCCTCAGTATCCCTGAGAGCTGGCAGGGGTGAGGGAGGTCTGGTCTTCTTTGCTTACGTAGCTGTCCCCATGACCCGAAATCAGATAAGTGGAATTAGTGGAAGGATGGATGGATGGTCAAACTAATAAATTTCTATAGGATATGGGCAAAATAATCCTAAAAATATGGAGGCAAGGAAGCTGTTATAATAAGTTTTTATTGAAGCAATTTCAGTAGTCTCCATTGTAACTTTGCTCTTGTTTTACTGAGCACATGCTATGTCCTTGAGGGGGGACAGTAATATAACATGACTGAGTGAAACCACTCTATTCTTACTAAACTAGGTCTGTTGCATTACATACACACCTGGAAACAACATTCCACACACTTTATTTGTCTTATTGCAAGAACACGACATGAACGGTTGGTTGACCTGTCCACGTCACTAGTAACTGGCCATTTACAGTTGAGTCCAACCTCTGTACGGACCAGGCCCAGCCCAAAAAAAATAATTGTGAACTATTTCCTGGAAATGAGGCTCACTCTGACCGAGATCCTGCGAGTCGCTCTGTCACCTTGAGACCAGGGCTCCCATGCTTTGCCTGTGATTATAATAAATGCTCTGTTTCTGAACCGAGAAGTCTCCGGTCCATCCTTGAGCTCTAACAAAGAATTGGGCTAACATAACGTAAAACCCACAAACACGAAAAAACCCATAAATCACGACATTGTAATAAGCTTTGGTTGATCTGCTTCAGTTTTCCTGCAGAACACTTAAAATTATAGACTTACAAATGGCAGTTGATGCTCTGGCATAATTGGACAGGAACATGGTGGCTGGTGTGACAGATGAAGTAAAATATTGCTGTTTTAAACAGAGAATCCATGTCCTACCACTGGAAGATCCATAGCCAAAACATTTCAACTAGTGTAATTTTGACTCTGGCAGAGACTGTATAGGTCAGGCTAAATAAGCCTACGTAAAGGCTATGGTCCCACCATAGCAAAGCAGGTTAGTGAGTATTACACTCACTGACTTCTTTATTAGGTACACCTGTTTACGCAAATAGGTAATCAGTCAATCACATGGCAGCAGCTCAATGCATTTAGGCATGTAGACATGGTCAAGACAACTTGCTGAAGTTCAAAGCAGTGACTTTGTGACTTTAAGTGGCATGTTTGTTGGTGGCCAGGCGGGTTGGTCTGAGTATTTCAGACACTGCAGGTCTACTAGGATTTTTAACCATGCAACCATCTCTAGGGTTTACAGAGAATGGTGCGCAAGAGAGAGAGAATATCCAGTGAGTGTCCGTTGTGTGGATGAAGATGCCTTGTGCATGTCAGAGGTCAGAGGAGAATGTGACACGCTGGTTTGAGATTATTAAAAGGCAACAACCACTTGTTACAACCAAGGTATGCAAAATACCTTCTCTGTGCTCACAACATGTTGAACCTTAAAGTAGATGGGCTGTAGCAGCAGAGTACTGCACCGGGTGCCATTCCTGTCAACGTAGAACAGAAAATTTTGAACAATGGAATATTGAAAAAAATGTTGCCTGGTCTGATGAGTCTTCACTTACATTTACCTGAGTATTGTTGTTGACCGTGCCATCCCTTTATGACCATAGTGTACCCATCTTCTGATGGCTACATCCAGCAGGATAATATACCATGCCACAAAGATCAAATCATCTCAAACTCATTATTTTCCAATAGCCTCCACAGTCACCAATGGAGCTGGGATGTGGTGGAAAGAGAAATTTGCATCATGGATGTTCAGCCAACATATTGTGTGATGCAAACATGTCAATATGGACCAAAATCTTGGAGGAATGTTTCCAACACCTTGTTGGACCTATGCCATAAAGAATTAAGGTAGTTCTGAAGGCAAAAGGAGGTCCAACCTAGTACTAGGCGTACCTAATAAAATGGCTGGTGAGTGTATGTCTTATTACCATGTACAGTGTGAAAGCAGTCTCACTCTGGAGAACTCGAGAAAGTGGATATAATAGTCTGAGTTTACAAGGTGAGAAGGGGTATTATTTATATCAGTAATCATAGAGTTTAGGAAATTTGAATCTTCTGGTTGTTTGTATGTTGCCTGTCAGATTTATAGACGCTGATGAAGCTCAGCATTTGGATAAATAGCGGCTGACAATCAACATTTTTGGATTAGATGTGCCTTTCTCCCGATCATCCACACATTTCTGCTGTGAAGAGCAAGAGGCAAGACCAGCAACGTGGCGTTTCTGCGGTAGGATACGAGGATACCACATGGGGGAGGGGGTGGGGGGTCTTCAGCATGCTGGAGCAGCAGAGCAAGGGCAGAAGCACGGGGGCAGGAGCTGCGCAGCACCGCCCCCTAGCGCTTCCGAAGAGCACCAGCTTCCGCTTCCCACCCACGGCAGCCTGATGGGATGCTGCTGGCGGAATGTTTTAAGGCGGGCTCTTGAGGGAGCCCCAGGTGCTGGGACAACGTCCACGGACCGCTAGTGCTTATCGTTTCAGTATTACAACACATCAGCGTCGCCTCCTGCTGAGCCATTTTGACGCCGGGGGTCAACGGACAGATCGACGGCGCAGCTCTACCGGCTGTTTCTGTCCACGCTGCGGGCTGCAGAGGAAGCCTACGCGGAAGTTATCGGGTGGGAGCTCTTTTCCAGAAGTTCACAATGAAGATGCCTACTTTCCTACTTCTGCTCGCAGCTGTCGCCTGTGGACTCGCGCGGGGAGAAGAAAATGTAGCGGACGAGCTTCAGGTGGAGACATTGGTGAGCAGGACGCGTGTATTGCACTGTAACAGAAGCAGAGTCGCTGCAGAGCAACAAGCGGCTAAATGAAATTGCTTCGGTGCTGTGAACTTTTTTTTTTTTTTTTTTTTTTTTTTTTTTTAATGTAGGTGAGGCCAGAAACTTGCTCCGAACTCTCCAGGATAGGAGACACGCTGCAAATCCACTATACGGTGAGTCAGTCCATATATATATATATATATATGTATATATGTATATGTGCGTGGTGGATGTTCTTTCCCATTTGGCTTAATGTTTTCTGGACTCTGCTTTTACTGTGGAGAGATGCAACACGTCAGCAGAAACGGCTCAGCCTGTCAGTGGGACAGCAGCACACACAGTTCATCTGTTGTACTGGGGAGTCATAAGTGCATATACTGACCATCAAGAACAAAAAAAAAACAGTCATGGGTTTATTATGTCAACTCCAAATAAGTTTAACTACTTGTGGAAAGCCACATTGGGGCCCAAGTGACATTTCAATACACAGCTGACACCAGATGATGCTTCTCATGTGCCGCATAACCTTTAAGTTCAAACATCTGAATGCCTTCTTAATATTTCAGAATGTCAAACATATGAGTATCAGGTATTTAATCTCCATATAATATAGATGGCCTAGATCATGGTGATAATTCATTTGAAAAGGCAGTGATATCTAGATTCTTTTACCACCCCCCCCCCCCCCAAAAAAAAAAAACAAAAAAAACAAAAACAAAAAAAACAGTATAAGTGTCGTTCAAAAAGAGGTAAAAGTAAACTGTCATAAATTGGATCATTCCCCTCTGACATAAGTGTGTGTTTTATTAAAGGTTAGGCAGGGAATATTTTTCTGAATCAGCTTTTTGCTATATTAAAATTTAAATTAATAATTTATTAAATGTATTAATTAAAATTTCTTTACACAGTAATAGCAAACAAATAAATGCTTTTCTGTCATAAGAAGCATTAATTGTTCGTGTAAGTGACAGGGCTCTAAAAACACCCGTCATTGTTGGTGACCCAAGCAAAGTCATTGGACTGGTGGCTCGTTTGTCAAACTGACTGTATAAAGATAAGTGGAGAAACCCCAACCTTAACGGGACTAAGTTTCCTCATAGTCATATCCACATCCGTTAGTTTATTGTAATCAACCCATTGATTTATATTAATTAGCTTCTGATTTGGTCAGTTTTCTAAGTCAATAAGTTATTTATATACAGTATATACATATATACATATATATATATATATATATATATATATATATATATATATATATATATATATATATATATATATATATATATATATATATATATATAAAGCTGAGGCCAATCCATTGTTTAATATTGTATGCAAGATAGTCTAGTCAGTTTGACACTGTAAGTTTTACACTACATTTTTTTCAGAAGTGGTGCACCATCTGGATATTTTTTGCATTCTGCTGATTGTACCGTTGTTTTTATGCTCTCGTAATGTAGTGTGCACTTTCAAAAAAACAGCCCCAATCTTTCCTTCCAACCTTATAGGAACTGATAGATTGGGAAATTTATTGATTTCTTACTGAGAGATGGGTGTTAATTAATCTGTCCATTAAATATGAAGCTGGGGCTAGCTCGCTTAGTGTAGCACAAAGATTGTATGATTTAGATCAAAACTAATCTTGTCTAATCACTCTTGTAGGGTTTACTGACATGGTGTCTTTGTTTATAGTCACAAAGGTGTGTGGAAAGCTTGTAGGAAGGGTTTTGTGGGTTTTTTTTTTGGTTGTTGTATTTGTGTTAAAATTATCTATCCACATATTTCTATTATTCTTTTCATCTAACTTCTACAAAGGAGGTGGAAGGATGAGATACATTTCTCAAGTGTCGAAATTTCAACACATATGAACTGCAAAATCTCAGAATAGTCCCTTCTCACTCTCCTTGTTGAATATTTCATTAACCAGGGTAAACTAATGGATGGAAAGGTGTTCGACTCCTCACTATCCAGGGATCCTCTTGTTGTCGAGCTGGGGAAGAGGACAGTTATTGCTGGTAAGCTTATACATAATTATACTTTCCTCTCATTTGTGTTGCCCAGCTAACAACACTTTTGGTGGCTTGCTTTTGATAGCTAGATTGTCATTTGTCAGGGAGTGTGCTGGATTTGTTGATCAGCTGTTTTTGTTTTTTGTGTGATTTTTTTGTTTTTTCTTGTCAGGACTGGAACAAAGCTTGGTTGGTGTCTGTGCAGGGTAAGTGGAAGAGATCAAGGTCCTTTGGAGAGAGAGCTTGGCAATTGATTTACTTGTATCCAGTCACGAATCAATCCAAAAGGTTGCAGACTGCTTTGTAATGGAATGTGAAAAATACTGCCTTTAAAAAAAAAAAAAAATCTTTTTCAGGCAAAAAATCAAAGCCACTATTCCATCTCACCTTGCTTATGGGAAAAAAGGTTACCCTCCTACGATTCCAGGTACGTGACAGATGCACACTGATAAGCACATAGTTTGATTAAGTACTGTATTTTCTGCACCATAAGGCAGAACGGATGCTAAAACATGCGGTCTACAAAAAAAAGATAACGGAAGCAAAACAGTGAGTTTAGTTGAACTTTATTCTACTATTTAACAATACACACACATTTTTCTTTTAATCATTCTTCTGCTATAAATCCATCCAAGTCCTCATCTTCTGTGTCTGAATTGAACAGCTTTTGCCATCAAACAATTATTGTGGAAGCAACAGGTGAAAGCAGGTTCCCTCTCATCATTGTCAGAGTCAGTCTCGTTGCCAGGTTGCTGTTCAGCAATGATGCCGGCTTTCACAAAAGCTCAGACAACTGTTAAAGCAGATGCCTTAGCCCAGGCATCTACAATCATTTTACATATGGTGGCGTAACTCGCCCAGACCTGCCACCCTGTCTTAGTAAAGGTGTGTTCGTCGTCTGTCATCCATTGCTTCCACGCCGCTTGCAGCTTCATATTGAATGCCCTGGTTTGTCGCTGCCAGCCTACGTAGTGTACGTATTACGTCTCTGTGTCAGCGGGAAATGGTCCCAACAGTCAGTCAAGTGGAGCGCTGATCAAAGTTGAACAACATTTTGACAAATTTTGGAACTCGGTGACACATAGGGTGCAAAATTTAAGGCTCTTTGGTGCGCCTTATAGTGTGGAAAATACGGTATTTGGAAAGCTATACAGGACTACATGGACACCATAGTACAGGCCTGGGTGATAATGCTGAGGTTAACATCACAGGTCTCATAATAGCATCTGTTTTCTGTGACATACATGTGCAAAGGTGTACAGTGTTCACACACAATGGGTTTGCTTATTTAATGCCATTGCTTTAACGGTACAGATCATTTGCCTTTGTGTACGCCATAAAAGCAGATCGAGACCCTTTGAAGTTGTTTATCCATACAAACATTGATGTGGTTTGACTGAAATATGAATGAAACAGAAGCCACAAACACTTGATTCCAGGCTTACCTTGTACTTCTAAATGTCTGCAGTTTGGTTGAGGCATGGGAACCACCAGACACTATTTTGACTGCTTGCTACATTTCAAAAGTTCTTATTTACATTTTGTTGCTAAAAAAAAAAGTGCCTTCATAGATAGCCTGTTGGAGTCCAATGAGCGAAGTTTAGCAGGACACACAACATTACTTTGGTTTTTAAGTTCTATCAACAAAATGCACATCAGAGAAACTGTTCAGAGTGTGTTCTTATTCATATCCATGTCTTTTATCTGGCATCTATTTGTTTCTTTAAAAGTGGATAAATAAATCCCACTGTGAAAGGTAAAGTGAACTAAATCTAATCTAAATTTCTGCTTTGGTTCACAAGAATAATAGAGATACTAGGCTATATATTTTCTAATTTCTTTTTGTTTTGTTTTGTTTTGTTGTGGGCCATTGTGTATAATTTTTACACTAATTATCCCTATTTGGTTACATAAATGACTAAACTTTAAAAGAAACACCTGAATAAATGAGACTGAATAATTAAGATTCCTCTATCTGTGTATAGGCTTTTCTGTTGCATACAGATTATTTTCCTTTATGTTGTATCACAAAGTCTACCTCACAAAACAAATAATGTGTGCTGCATTTTTCTTAGGTGATGCTGCTCTTGAGTTCGAGGTGGAGGTGATTTCTCTTTCACAGCAAACACCATGGCAAAAAATCGTCAACGATGTGTTCCCCCTTGTGTGTTTGGCCCTGGTGCCCACTCTGCTTGGTTTGGTGGGACTTTACCTCTACAAAAAGGCCAACGCCCAGAAGTCCAGCAAAAAGAAAGCAAAAGATAAGAAGAGCAAGAAGAAATGAAGACAAGGCACAACACTATTTAAATAAATAATTTTTTTAAAATGACTCATCTTTGGCTCTTTAATGATATCAGTTTTTTTTAAAGATGTGTTTAGTTATATTTGAAAATTTTAAAGTACTTTCATTATTGTTTTCTTAGTACAGTATCTATATCATATACTCTTCTATTAACAGTCTTGTTAACATTGTCATTTGTGGGATAGAAGGACTATAATTGTAGATTGATGAAGTTGTATTTGGGTGTCGGTATTCCGAAAAAGCAGCAATAGCTATAACATGCTAGCAATAACATGCTAAATTAACAGGATCTATGTCTGTATAACTACTGTAGGGTAAAATGCATTAACCTAAGGTGTGAATGAATGCAAAAGGTATTGGGATCAGAATATAATTTGATTTATGCTTATAGGCTAGGCTTTAAATGCAGTTTGCACTCTGTGACAACATTCTACAAGTACATACATCCCATAAATTGCAATTTCTTAAAACTGGATCTTCCTGCTAACAGAAATATGCTGGACAAAAGCTGCAGGTATTAAATAAGATCAAACTTCATTGATCCCACAGCAGGGGAAATTCACTTGTTTAAGCATGATAAAGTTGGTATGAAGTGCAAAATGAATAAGTAGAAAAAAGTAGTTTGTTTACTAATACAGTACAGGTTATATACATATTAACATTAGATATTCAGGGGGGTGATTGTGACATACAGTATGTCGAAGTCCCATCAGAAATGTAATTATCACCACAAAGGTATATCAGATTAAATCCAATGTTTACAGGTAAAATGAATGGTTGCTATGAGGCAATTCTGAATGTCTTCTGATCTCCTTATGTCCCAAGCTCCAAGAAAAGAAAAGGATTGTGTTCAGAGTTGTTAGAAAAACACATGAACAATGACAAGAAAACTAGTAAGCATTTATCAAATAAACTGATCATTTGAATCAAGAACTGTTGGTGAGAAGGTTAAAAAAAAAAAAAACAATTCTGAACTTGTTGCATATGACCATCCTAGTAATGTTTGTATTTCCAGAAACCCTGTTAGAATGTATAGTGGAGGAAATAAGTATTTGATAACCCGCTGATTTTGGCAGTTGTCATACTAAGAAATAAATTAACAGTCTCAGATTTCTATGGGAGCTTTATTTCAACAGTTATAGAAAGAAAAATAATTTGAGAAAATTACATGAAATGAAAAATAAAAATTAATTTGCAAGTCATTATGAGTTGAGTGAACTCAAAACTTTTGGAATGACTGAACTCAAAATTTTTGAGTTGAGTGAACTCAAAACTTTTGAGTTGAGTGAACTCAAATTTTATGAACTTAAAAAAATTACTTTCAGTTTACTCAAATGCTTTCTTTATATTACTTTGGTTTTTTGAGTTTGTTTTTGGGTTTGTCCAAGAGAGGTTGGGGCAGTCTTGTCCTTCTCACCTATGAGCAGGCAGAATTGTTTTTTTTTTTTTTTTTTAACCTTCTCACCAACAGTTCTTGATTCAAATGATCAGTGTATTTGATAAATGCTTACTAGTTTTCTTGTCATTGTTCATGTGTTTTTCTAACAACTCTGAACACAATCCTTTTCTTTTCTTGGAGCTTGAGACATAAGGGGATCAGAAGAAGACATTCAGAAATGCCTCATAATCAGGCCTGGAATTTCGTGATTTGAGGGACAAGGCCACTTGGCCTTCAAAGGGGCATTTTTTTTGAAGGCACAAAGGCCAAATGCCAGGGCAACACGGCCATAAGAAAAAAACACAATATGACATGATATGCTAATAAATGGCACAACACAGTTTTTGAATTCAGAACCTTGGATATTTTTAATAGGCTACCACAACTTTTTGACTTTTATCAAAGGGAAACATACAACAAAATAGGCAATGTTATTGACTTTTATCAGGTTATTACACATCCATAAATGTAATTTAAATCATCATCTGATGATGGGGATGGAGAACCTGGGGTCTTCCTGGGCACATAAGGAAAAACAGTTGGCCTCCACCTCTCTATGCTCCCTCTGTTTTTTTTGCACTGGCTGAAAATTTTAGAACAGTTTTATGATGAATCATAGATGCACAACTAGTTAATATATTTAATTTCATTTCATTTTATTGATTCATTCCAAACAATCTTTTAAAGCATAGACAATTTTAACACTATCATGAATCTATGTAACTGAAAATAAATATATTTATAAAATATATAATAATGCAAAACTCAATATACACTGACACATGTGCATAACCATAACTTAGAAACATACAGAACCTCTTGTAAATAGATCTAAACATTAAATGAACATATTCCCCCCAAAAAATAAAAAATAAACAAAATTTAAATCCAATGGATTTCCATTGGATTTAAATTTAGTTTATTTTTTTTGTATATTTTTTTTTCGCTCAAGCGATGAAGCATGAATTTGACATTGATATCAACGAACAATATCTAATGTATGTGAACAGTGGTGAACAATGCGAGTTCAACTCCGCGAGTTATTGCTTTTCTCTTTCTTTCTTTTTTTTTTTTTTTTTTTTTACAATAACCGAACACTAATGCAATTATAGTTATTTGAACGGGATGCGGGCATTGGTAAAATACATGAAGTAAAATAAGGAATTTCCAACACAATGCAAGTATGAACAGGGCGGAGCGGACTGCGTTTTTTCTCGCGGTACAACCTCTTCCGGTCCTCTTTCCAGCTTCCCGTGCAACATGGTGAGTGTGTGTCACTAATCGCGGTGTTTAAAAAACAGAATAATATGACATTTTATTCGAATATCTAGTGCCAGTTCACGCATTTTCGATGTCACAAACACAAAGCTAAGTACTAGTATGCAGAGTATCTTTTAGTATCATTCAGAAACATGAGAAAATTAATTTGGGCCTAATGCTAACTATTAGCAGGCTAGTCATTTTGTGCATGTGTTCCGAGAGCTGAAGATAATGTAGCTGCCAGAGTGTGAAGAAATATACGAAACGGATGTGAAAGCAAATGTATTATTAGTTGTGATTTAAATTTGTTAAATATTAGAAAGTAGTATATTTTATTCGTGTTCTTTGATGGATGTCGAGTCGAGACGCCGCACCCGGCCAGTGATCATCACCGTCAAGTGAACAGAGCTCACCACAAGATGGTCAAAATATTAAAATGGGATGGCCCATGCCCCAACATATTGTTTAACTAAGTACCAAGTCCAGTTGCATGTTTATTGCGGTATGGCGACTTGGGCTACGAAACGTACCTTGTAATGGACATCGTCGGGTGAAGCGTCAGTTGCAGTGGAAACCTACGAGCCGCCGGTGAACACAAATTGATGTAAACTGCTGCCTTTTCAGTAAAGGTAAATAATTGTCTTGGGCATGGATTTAGTCAACAGAAATCATGCCAGTAAGACTGGATGGCGTAGAAGCTTTTTACATTCTGTCATGATTAAGTGTCAATGAATTTGTCATTTATCATGGACAAATTCATTGATCAAATTCTCCACATCAATTTTCATTGTACAGAATAAATAAGATATTAAAAAGAAAAAAACTGGCAGCTGCTAAAGAACAAATAAATCAAATAGAAAAACATAAGCGGTATAAAGGATTGAGATACAGTTGTAAGCCATAATTGTTGGGCCTTGAAGTTGTTTATTTTAAATATGCAAAACTGTTTTGCAGACCAAGAAGAGGAGAAACAACGGTCGTGCCAAGAAGGGCCGTGGCCATGTGCAGCCCATTCGTTGCACCAACTGTGCCCGTTGTGTCCCAAAAGACAAAGCCATCAAGAAGTTTGTCATCAGGAACATAGTGGAGGCAGCAGCCGTGAGAGACATTACGGAGGCCAGTGTCTTTGACTGTGAGTGTGTATAGTATATATATTTTTGTTGTTGTTTTTGAAGGTATGACCAAAGTGAAGTTTTAATTATCACCGTAGTAGTTTGTATTGATAATATTTTTGAGAACTGTACTTAATTTTTATAATGCTTCAACATGACTGGCCATTCCCAGGATTTTTATGTGAATTTTTAACCTTACGACATCAACAGTGGAAAGAAAATACAACCATGTACACAAAATGTAAAAAAAATGTCTCCCAAAAAGTCAAATGCCTGATAGCACTTGACTTTTTGCAGATGTTATGGTATACACTGTGTTGTGTAACACATCTTTACTGTACACCATCACAGGCTCTTTAAACACTGGTTATTTCCCCTCATCTGTATAATTCTCTGCTCTCCAGCGTATGTTCTGCCCAAGCTCTACGTGAAGCTGCACTACTGTGTCAGCTGTGCCATCCACAGTAAAGTGGTGAGGAATCGCTCCCGCGAGGCCAGGAAGGACCGCACCCCACCACCCAGATTCAGGCCTACTGTAAGTTCTCGCAAAAGCGACAAGCTGTTACTTTTTTTTCTCCTTTTTTTTGGAAAGCCCTTTTTTATAACACGACTTCTTTACAATTGAGAAATCTTGATTCTTATAGAAAGAACATATATAGTTGTAACTAAAAACAACTAAAGATGGTTTGGTTGAAAACACAATTTATTTCAGGCTACAAAAGCTGTGGCCACATTGCCCAAATTCTTGTGACCTGTAAAACAAGTGCAGATGCCTGCAGGGTGATACATGCATTGATCTAATTTTTTTATTTTATTTTTTCTTACAGGCTGGTGCACCGAGAACAACTCCAAAACCAATGTAAAGCAGAATCTGAAGATGCTGTACACCTGAAAATAAAATAAATTCTTTTCAAAAGCTTGAATGGGTAAAGCTTGTTAATCTGTTGTGTGGTTACAGGAAAGAAACAAAACATACATTAATTGATTATTAAATTGTGCAAATGGATCATTACATGTAGCACATGCATTAAAAAAACAGCTCTCCAATTATTTATATCAAAAAACTGCAAGGAACAAATATTGTACCATAGGAAACTGAATCGAGATAGGATTGTTGGCTAAAAGTTTTTGGCATTACGGAAGGATTGGACAAAATGATCTGGTCTGCTAGGGTTGTAGTAAGATCAGATTTTCAAAGTTTTTCTGAATAATCAAATATCTAATAATCACCAATGGGCGAGGAAACTCGTCTTATTGACAAAACTAGAACATGCTCAGTAAAATAGGGGTATAAGTAAAAAAAAAAAAAAAAAAATTTCCTTAGCATATTTGTCACATTCTTAGCATTAAAAATCAAAATTGCTAAACTTGGATTTGTGAAATTTGAAAAGCTCCCCTATTCTAGTCTGATTACCTAAGTCTTCCCATTAAGGAAAAATGGCTTTAGAGGAAATGCTTTGGGTAAATTTTTGTACCTGTAGCTGATCTTAGTGGGTTGTAACTACTATGTAAATGACTTGCATCCTGCACCAAAGATTTTCTAGAGAACAATCTTTGTCTTGGAGATAAACTAATTTGAAATGAGGTTGATATTTGCATAACTTTTTTTTAAAGTGTTAATACTAAAAATAAAAAGTGAAAAAGGTTTGAGACCAGTGACACCTTGCAACATTTTTCTAATTTACCCTGTAGGTGCAAACATACTAAACTGTTATCTAGCATCACACTGAGGCCAATCTAAATGCCGTGTCAAAACAAAAATAATTCAGAAGTTCAGCACTTCAGGGTAAGCATTTCCAATATTAATGTGACCATCTTCAAAACGGCTGAGTGAATTCAGTTGAGCTTGTGGAAGTCTCATAAAAAGCAATATTTCTTAAAATTGTAAAAAAAACAAAAAAAAAAACCTAGAAATCAAAATACCATTTGAGCATCTTACTGAATAAACCACTTTCAGCACTACACAAGTTAAAAGGCTTGCATTTGCTGTTTGCAGCATTTTTCCGGCCTTATGGCTTTAAGCAACTGCAATTAATATCTTACAATGGAATTATTGTATACATGTAATTTTTATCTGCAAAATGAGTATTAATTCTCATACCCAAATCTGTGTTCCTGACTTACATGGGTTCAAAAAGCCTTTGGACAAGTATACTTAGTGCATACTTAATGCAATAAGTCAAATATTAATGGATGACTAGAAGAATCACATTTGAAGTCATGTAAATTGAAGAAAAAAAAGATAAATGTTAAGTGAGGTAACATACATTTCCATTTCTGCACAAATTACCAAGACAATCATCATGGATCACAAACAGATTCTACTACAACATAAGTGATGAGTAGAATTGTAGAGTTTTAATAGATGAGGAAAAGAAAAAGAAGCTTCTTTTGGATTTAACTTGTGAGGACGGTAAACTGTCACATGCTGTACTCCAGGTATAGCAGCAAGTTAAAAATGGCATGCAAATTCAGTCTTTGATTAAGCATAAGAAATTGATTTTTTCCAAGAATGAAAATCAACCCCACCTCTGTTGAGTAAGAAACATTACTGCAAAACTACAAGCTGGGGACTTTACAGTATCTGGAAAACTATTTGAATATTTAAATTATTTTGTTACCAATGATGTAAAGAATCACCCACAATGATATGTGTTTAAGTTTGGTGAACAAAGTTAAGAAAGGCACAATACAATGATATTACACCAAAATAATCTCTCAAGATAGCATAAATAGATTTGTTAGACATTAGTGTTGATTTGCAATTAAATGTAGATTTAAGAGAGAAATGATAAAGACCAAAAACCTCAGTATTTTCTTAATTGTGGCAGTGATATCTGAACCCCTTATCTCAGAACGGTCCATCAGTTTTTCTTTGCATTCTGAGAGAAATGTGCAGGTTGTTAAGATGTTCTATAAAATAGTTTAATATAATCATAGAATTCTGGCAGGTATCAGTGCAACAAAAACAGTCATATAAAATTAAAACAATTTATACACCACCCCACATGAAAATGACAACTGAAACATCTTCATTTTCCGAAAACACATGGTATCTTAGGTCTTCTCTTACACGCATAACATACACACATCTGTTTTAATCAAAGTGCATTTCTAATTCAAGACAACTCCCTTCCCAAAGAAAAAAACAATTTCAGCCTAACTTGGATCTGGGTTTTGAGTTTGGTCTGCACTTTGCATTCTAAGAAGTCAACCCAAAGTTTGAAAATATTTAAAGGATGTAATGTTGAACAATTTCTTTGTAAAAGGTAGGAATGAGGCATACAATCTTTGCAGATTCAAAAGTTTACATTTGGTTTTTTAAGTAAATTCCTGCTAAAGTGCACAAGAGGGTTACATTTTTAAGTAATGGACCACTGTCAAATTAGCCTACAGTAATTTGTTCATCCACTTTGAATCCTAAATTTTGAAGGAAGGCACTTGTGGATGAAAAAAAATGCACTGCCTCTTGATAGACTCTAGAACACCTCTGATTAAATATTCATTATAAAGTGTACTTGTTGCCAAAGCAGCTCTGAACAAAATTTAATATTAATAATGTGGAATTAACTTTTCTCAGATGATTGTACATGTCCAGTGTGTGCCTTTAGTTCATGTGCAGACCAAACCCAGCCACTCTTGTCTCAGTGTATTTAAAAAAAAAAAAAAAAAGCTCTCGGTGAAGTAGACTGTCCAGCTTTTATCCTTAGTCATAGATGTGCTCTCCACGAACAATGTGTGAAGAAAATTCATATCGGTCCTGGCTACGATGGCCACAGATGTTACACTCAAAAGGCTGGCGAAAGCCATGGCAGCCCATGTGGATGGTAAACATTACATGGTCCAAGAAAATCACACGGCAGTGCTCACAACGAAAAGAACGCACAAGTCGACCTTCCCCATCTACAACCCGTAAAGCCTCCCTGGAAGTGGAAGAGGGTGCTGTAGGTGAGGTGGGTACTGGAGCAAGAGCAGGAGCTGGAAGGGCCAACTGTCCATCTTCTCTTTCCACATCCCGGTCTTTGGCATTGCTGGGGCTGTGTCTGTCCCGATTCCTGTGGTGTGAAGTGGGAGGGGGTCTTGGGGCATGGGTGTTAGAGTGCAGGAGGTGATGTCCGTTGTTACTGTGCAAGTTTGGGAGAGGAGCAGTGCTATTGCACAGCTCATCTGGCATGCTTTCTGTGTCCGTAGAATCCTGGCAACCGTTGCTAGGTGAGGGTGCATTACTTCGACCAGAAGGAAGGTCTTCATGACCCTCAGCTGCCTCTCTTCCCCCTAAACCCAGAGTTCCCAGCCCCAGTCCCTGTGCAATCCAACCTTGGGCCAAGAACAACCAAGTTATGAGCTGAGCTTTGGGTCAACCCGCGTTCTGACAAACATGGCCGGTGGGTGGTGGGAAAATGAAGGGGCCTTAGAGTATCTGCCAATCCTCCTCCTCCATGACCTGCTCCACCTGTATAATCTCCTCCAAGGCCAGTAAAGTGCGGGGCTTCAAGGTCCCCTGCGTGCATGTCCCCATCTTTATCCAAATCAGCATTCAACTCATAAGGTGCATCAACATGGCTGAGGCGTATGTGCTTCTGCCCTGTAACACAGAGAGACATGGCATTATATTGTACAAAACCCATAACCATAAAAGTTGGGATTTTTCCTGCAAGAAAGACTTAATCTATAATTTTTTAATTTATTTGAACCTCTACTGAAACACAAGTAAAAAGATTAATAATAAAATGTTTTTATCAGATCTCATTCTGCATAAATTAATGATAGTATGGCTTTATAGAGTGTGTGTGCTTGACCGGCCTGCCTGTACTCCTGATCTGTCTCTACTGTCACATTTTAAGCAATGGACATGGCTTTGTTAGTTTAATAAAACTGTCCACACTGAGCCCAAATGCTCACCTACAAATTTTTGTGGTGTGGATCTCTTGCGTTTGGTGATGCTGTTGGCGAGCCGATCGATAAATGCCATCTTGTCTGAGGAGGGGTGCAGTAGAGAGTCTGGTATAAACTCTAGCTCTCTCATCTCCTCTCCTGCATAGAGTACAAAAAGACTAATATTAAAGTAAATACTTGTCTGCCTTGGAATCTAAACCACATTTTGGAACTACAAATGCTTATGAGTGTAGAATTCTGTTTTTCACCTTCAGAAGGCAGACTACATTTCTAAATTACCATAATGCAAAGACGAAAGTACAGTTTTTTTAGTTATAAGGTTTTACATATCTGGACGCAATAAACAATCTTCTGGTCCTTGCCAGGTCTTAAAATTGAGTTAATTCAACCTCAGATGACAAAACGGATGATATTTAATGTCATGTCATTATTTCTTTAACAAAAACTAAGCCAAAATTCAGAAGTAGTGCATAAAAACCCTAAGCACAATCCATGATTGAGTACTTTGTAGAACCACCTTTAACAGTAATAATTTGAACTAATTTTCTTCTGTACAACAATATCAATTTGTAAAGTGTCATTGTCAGGAAATTCTGGCTCACTCTTGCATAGGTAACTGTTACGTAGGTAACTAGGTCTGTGAATTTCTAGATGACTGCCAGAGGGAACG
Organism: Hirundichthys speculiger; assembly: GCA_018398805.1. Taxonomy (NCBI): domain Eukaryota; kingdom Metazoa; phylum Chordata; class Actinopteri; order Beloniformes; family Exocoetidae; genus Hirundichthys; species Hirundichthys speculiger. The sequence continues at coordinate 1,647,632 of JAGFBZ010002207.1, read as the reverse complement.
AAACAGAACTTAACATTGTTTCACTTCAATGGCATTTGATTTTGTGCGACTCTATCATGGACTGCCATGGACTGTTGATTTCCTACTTTGCTCCTATCTCTTACCAAGCTTTAGATGTTTGACAGATGGTCTCACATTTGTCTCTAGAATACTTTAGTATATAAAGGAGTTTGTGGTCCACTTGATAACTGCAAGAAGCCAGGTCCCCTGGCTGGAAAGCAAAACCAAATCATCAACCTTCCATGACCATGCTTGACAGTTGGGATGTGGTGTGTTTTGATATGCTGCATTTGGTTGTCACCAAATGTGGTTCCATGCAGTATAGCCAAACATCTCAATTATTCTTTGTGTCCAAAGAATATTTCCTTAGAGGTCTGGGGGTTTCTTCAGGAGACACTTTGCAAGCCTCAGTCGTGATACTATGTTATTTTTAGAGAAACAAAGGCTTCTCCTGGCAACCCTTCCAAAACAAGCCATACTTTCTCAGTTTTTCCTCAAGCACAGTCTCTGAGCATTGCATGGTCAGACCTTGGGGTGAACCTCTAGAGTCACACCAGAATGCTCTGGACCAGCCAACTACCAAAACATCTAGCATCATAGAGATGGCCTCACTTGCTGATTATCATTTGATAACATGCATCTGATTGGCAGAATTTGGTTGCTAGTAACATTAACCTCCTGTGGAAGCAGTAAGGGTTGTACTTCACACATGATTCAGCGCTTTGACTTTATTTTTTGTTTATATTCTGACAGACTGTAATATGTTGTTTTGCTGTTCATTGTATTTGACTAATTTTAAGACCTGGTAAGGACCAGATGTCTTTCCTTTTTTTTTTTTTTTTTCCCGGCCCAATCGTGTCCTCACACACAAAAAAAAATTTAGAACTGAGAGTGTGCTTTTTTTCACATGGCTGAGGATGCCATCAATATTGCATTGGGATGAAGATATTGATGTGACACAACTTTGTGGGAAAGGTAATTCTGTTTGTACCATACCTGGATTCAGAGCACTGTTTGGTGGTTGTGACTCCAGACTCTGAAAGTAGCTGTGGCAGCGCTCACGGTGCTCCTCCAAGGTGCTCTGCTGCTTGTAACTACGGCCACAATAACTGCATTTAAACGGCTTCCCAACAGTTGGGGAGGACACTGGAGATAACATAAGAAGACAGTGTTTGAATTCCAACAATATTCTTAGAGTAAAAAAAAAAAAACTTAAGTCTTTCCTACCTGCATGAGTTCGAAGATGGCCAGTCAGAGCATCTCGTCTTCGACAGGCATAGTTGCAGAAGGGACATTTAAAAGGCTTCTCTCCCGAATGCAACTTGATGTGACGGAGCAGGTTACCCTTTTGAGTGAACGAGGCACCACACTGATTACACTGAAAAGGCCGTTCACCTGTGAATAGGTAAAACCTGTCAGCCCAACTCTTTTTTTACTCTATAACAATAGTGTGTTTTTGTCTAATTAGACCCAGTCACAAATTACAAGTGTACCAGGGCATTCAAAATATTAACAATCATCAAAGCAGCATTCTTTATATCCATCTTCTTATGTAAAGACTCTCTAAAGTAAACACAAGTAATACCCAGCAAATAACTTGTGGGCCTTTAACTTGTGCAGCCTGTTAAAAAAAGCTTGACCTGATAGTACCCAATTTAGAAAAAAAAAAAAAAAGAAGAAAAAGGTTTACTGGTTTCAGTTATGTTTATCTAAGCAAAGCTCTGCTTAAGTTCTATTTCTTGTTTTATATATACACCTGTACAGCATATGGGTCCTTCCATAAATAAGGGGTCCACTCGTGTGACAGAAGGTCAATTTGGAACTTATTCAAATTTAGTTAAGTGTTTTATTCTAATGAAACATTGCCTACAATGTGTGAAAAACACAATCTAGAGATCTCTGTGTCTTTGGTCCAAGTTACAAAACCTTAAAATCTCTAAATTATCTTAATGATTAAATAAATAATCAAAGAAAATGAAAGGATCAACATAACTTGTGGAACAGAAAAAAGTTGCCTTGTTGTAGGTACAGATGAGGGGCTAGGAATAAGAAGTAGGTAGATATAATAATAGCGGGAATTTTAACAAACCTATTTATGGCCTAGTTCTATTAAACCAAAAAGAAAATGGTAGGACAGTAAATAACCCTAACGCTATATTTATAGAAGTACCCATATCTGTTACATCTTCTTAAAGACCTATTTAGCAGATCAGTCACCTGTATGGCTGCGTTTGTGCACCATAAGGACATTAGGCCCGATGCAGATCATTCCACAGATGTCACACTTCAGCTTTCCATTTGGCAGTCTGATGGCTCCAGTCGGCATGGTTTCAGGATTATTAAGTTCCCTAAAACCTCCACCCGTCTCTGACCCCTGTCCTGGACCTGCTTCGTCTATCCGTTCCCCTCTTTCATCTTCAGTATTGCGACCTGGGTCTTCATCACTGTACAACTCCACTTTAATGGAGTTGGCTACAGAAGTGCAAGAGCAATGCAAATGAAGCATATTATTATGGGGGCTACTGCAATAACTTCACCTCAAATCCACATGACTGAATGAATCAAGTGTACGTGAAAAAAGAAGAAGAAAAAGCAACAGGTAACATTTCAAACCAAAATCAGTTCACAAAAATGGCTTTAATTCTACTGACCACTGAGAGAACGACTTGGAGAATTCTCCTTGCTATTTGGAGTGCTCACTATTGGACCTCCCAGGGCCCCAGAGAACTCTCTTTCCATTGAAGAATCTCCACCAGCTGGAACCACAAAGATTACAAAAGCAAGACCTCCCTTTGAACATGGCAATAAGGGCTCTCAATATTAAGAATAATAATCACAAGAACAATATAAGCGTCCACACTAATCAATAGTTAGCTAAACAGTGACACAAAGCACAACCTGTGTACTCCAGCTGTACCTTAAACCCAAAATAAATAAGGACAAGACTAGTGAGATGAATTCCTTTTACTCCTCTATGCCCTTTGAGTACACATTTTACTCATTTTTTTGACCACTGTTGAATGCCGTCAATTAATATCTGAGACCCCATCAGCACCAAAAAATTGTCCTATGCCATCAATCAGCTTATATGTAAAAGACAGACAGAGCAAAAAGGACATTAGTAAAATATGTTACTTATCTTTCATCTGTTGTTACATGAATGCTATTAAGAAAAGCCTGGTAGCTGTCTGAAGGCAGGACATGAGCACAAATGCATTCTGAATATATTCATTTTTTTTTTTAACTGGTCAGAAAAACCACTTTGTAAGTTACCCCAACTATATTGTCAGCCACTATTGGCAATTTAAATGTGTTGAGGACTTTGCTAGATGTTTGAAGTGGAATAATAATTACAACTGTTATTATTGTTCTTAATGTGGATGACACTTTAGAATGAGAACTTATCTTCCATTAAACCTTTACCTGATAAGTAAGACCGGCCATTACAGTCATCAACATCCATACTAGTTCAAGCTGAATCCTGAAATGACATTTAAAGTATTTCAGATGTAAAACCTTACTTTGAAGATATCATTCACTACACTGCTTGCATTAATGTATCCACTACCTTAATTTATCTAAAATAAAAAACATGGAGAGGTTCAATTTAAAGCTGTAGGTTCGTCCAATTTCACATTACAAATGAAAATATAGTATATATCCAAAGTGAAACTAGGATCTATGAAGCTATAATTCACAAGTCAGATTTATAATCAGACTTCAATTGCCAAAGGAAAAAAAACAACAAAAATCAACCACGAATATTTTACTGTACTAACAACACCACACTCAATCACTGACATTCTTGTGCGTTGCTAGCAAGAAAACTAATGCATTATGGACAGCGACAAGACTGAACCATATACTGTATAAAGAGAACAGAGCTGAACTATAGGATTAGCTCTTAATGCTATCCAGAATGTGCTGGAAACCCGATGTGGATAAAATAATCGTATCAGAAGGAGATAAATTATCTCCAGCTACGTTAGGGTCGACTCTAACCTTACAACTGACAGATAAGACTCACCAATTCATGACCTAACTAATGGAAATAAAAGTTGAGATGGACTAACATAAAGTTTGTCGGTGTATATTTAATCGAAAACAAGGACCGTGGTAAAGAAGTGTAACGTTGACAAGGTTTACGTAACGAAAACGCTGAAGTAATCAAAGTTTACGGCCTTGGTGGCTAACGTTAGCTTTCTGCTTGTAATGGAAATTACCGTTTGTCAAATAGCTGAAATAAACACCACAGCGTTTTAACAATATGCCATGACCAATAGCTTGCTAAAAAGCATTGAACAAAGTTAGAACGAACTAACATGAGCACTGACGTGAGGAGACAACACTGATTTGTGACATAAACTGGCTGACTATCGTTAAATTGGTCATTCAAGTCTGTTCGACGTCATGTTTAAGGTTAGCATAACAAACCACCGTTAGCCTGAACTATCTTGGCTAGCTAGCCAATGTTTCCTTAACGGTTGCTATGACACCCACCGCCACCCGTATTGCTACAGCTAACCAGCTACCTCTCAATGAATCCTAAAACTGACTTTTAATCAGAAAACACGGCGGAGGATAACAATGGCATGAGCTCTTCAAGTTATCGGTTCCACAGTACCTCTTGCATTTCTTGCCAGTGTCAAGGCCAATTCAATGAGTTAATTCTCAATTTTCAACTGCCTGTTTTAGACACTGTGGGCTTAGACGGAGACCATGTTCCGGTGAGATCAAGCTCGAGCTTCAAATAATTTCCAGGTCGTCCAAGTCGCCTCCCACTACTGCCATCTGCTGGAGATCCCTTTATTAGGGTTTCATCAGAGCCCCCTAACACCCCTTACACTGACAACTGACGCCTGACTTGGACTAAGCATCACGAATTAACGAATGGGTATTTAAAGGTCAAGTCAAACTTTATATTTGGGACCTTGTTTTAAGCATGTGAGCTCAAGAACTAGAAAGAAAAGGCAGACAAATAGGAAATGAAAATTCAAACATAGAACTTGATTGAAATATGCAATTTCCCTCTCTTATCTTCAGTTAAATAAGAAATACAGGAAACAAGAGAATGGTAGCTTGTTGATTTCCTCAAATAATTACTCAGATATATTTTTTACAATTATTTTGGTAATGTGTATGGCAATATCTTGTAAGCAAATTTGTGAAGCATTATGAGTTATTGAATCCCCTTCTCCCTTAACATAATAGTATCTTTCCTATCCTATCTTTACACTTTCACTCTATAAGAGTTATTGCACTATAACTATGTGACACCTCGTCCAACCTTGAGAGAAGATGATGAATTTAAAAAAAGATGATGAGTTATCTATTTATTTACTTATCCACATAACCAACCTACACCAAGAATTGGATTCTTTATAAGTTAATAACTTTTGATGTTGATCTGGAGCTGTCTTAAAATTGTTTCTACTGCACCAAAAGAGACATTTCCCCTTAGCATTCATCCACCCTAGTATCTGTAATAACTTATTCCTGGTTTAGGGTCATGACGGTCTGCTGGAACCTCTCCTCAGCCACTTTCAGGTGAAAAGCAGGGGTGAGTCTATGATCATAATGGCAAACTGTATTACTATCTGGTATCTAATCGTCACCTGAAATAAACTTTTTCAGGACATGTACTTTTAAAGTTAAAGGTATTTAAAAAAAAAATGTTATTCAGTTTTCTCCTGTACAGTCATTTATGGTAAAATCCAAGGATATTGTCATAACTTGGACTTTCTGTAACATGTAGACAGGCTGATTGACTTGTCATTTGTGTTTTTTTTTTAAAGCACACAGATGACAGAAATCTGTGGAAAGTAATCTGCCATTTTGTCATGGACTAAGATGGTTTTAATACTTTGCTTAAACTATTGGAAAAGTTTACATTTTATTGACGTTTTTTTTAAATAACATTTTCACTGTCCCACTTTTTCCTTTGTATTTGTTCTGTATTTTTTTTTCTCAACGTACTGTTACATTTGTATTAGTGATGTTGAATAAATGAATAAGTTAAAAGATACATAAAGAAAAAGGTTATATGTGACAGAGTTGTACTGTGAAAATTCGCATTTGTTGGTATGTAGGACGTCAAATTCTCATCAGGGGTTGTGGGTGTGGGGTCATTCCGGAAAAGTCTGAAAAAGAAGGTGGCCAGTAAGGTCATGGACGAACAAAGAGTGACCTCTGCTGTACAAATTTTCCTGGAGCGCTCATTCATGTCACTTCTGACGTATGAGCTAGTTTTACGACGGTGTGCTTACACAATGACAATTTCCGTCAGTTTGACTTGCAGATTGCGACCGCGTTGAACTTGCTTTTTTTGTTTTCAGATTGCGTTCAAACTAATATTTTGTCTTTTCAAATCATCTGTGGGTATTCACGACGAATTCGGGCACACAACACGGGACTTTTATAGATAAGCAAAAGTTGTTTGTGCCGAAGCTGAACTCTTGAATATTTTCTCGAGGCCCAGCGGAGAGCTCGAGCGGCAGCTCCAAAAAGTTTGTTGTTGTCACGTGACGTGAGACGAATGTGGCGATAAAAGTTTGTTTAGATAGTAAAACCAGGTGGCGTACTACATTTCCACAGCCCATTGGACCCCGTTTACACCACGATGCCTCAACCAAAATACCGAAAGATCGCCGTTATTGGTTACCGGTCCGTAGGTGAGTACACCAGTTGAGCTCGTGCACAGCTAATGGTAAATGGCTAGCTGGCTAACGTGGCTTTGCTTTGTTTTCCTTTTGAGCGTTTAAGACTCTCGACTCTGAACACTCGTTTCCATTTGTTCACGTTTCGTCGTGTTACATATTTCGGTGCACGCTTTTCTCATAATTCACACTAAAGCCAATCCTTGGTTTGCTGTATAGATGTAGCATAAATATTAGGTCCCACGATGAAAATAAAAGTTGACTCAGCCGTGGATATCCGGGTAGACTACTCAGTAGAGTGTCTTTTAATCTAGTGTGTCACTGGCAACGTGTACGTTGTCCAAATTTTAATCAAATCAGCCATTCACCACCTTTCACGTCCCACGGAGCCACTGTTCTTAGACAACCTTTTAAATAGTTTTAGGTCCTGGCTTTGTAAAGTAGAAAAATAACAAGAAATGTCGAAATTAATGGAAATTACTTCAGATCGAGATGTAGAAAAATATGAAATGATGGGGGAAAAAAATCACAATCACTGCTTTTTCCTACCTTTTTGTATCCTTTTTTCCTCTTAAAGGCTACTTTCAAATTATTTGGGGCTTGGGACTACTAATGAAAAACAACTTTCGTGATCAGTCAGATTCCATCTTTCACCTGTAGCATCTCATAGATGAGTTTTTTGCAGGATGGAGCTTTGTCATGGACAGTTTTTGCTCTAAACATTCTTTGCTCTGTGGCAAAATGCGTCATCACCCTGAAAAATCACATCATCCTCACCAAACCTGCATTCAGTTGAAGGAATAAGAAATGTCAACATTTTATATCTACACCTGCTCATTTACTTGGAGTTAATGACTTGGTTACACATCCATTTTCACTGGTCTGTTGCCTGATATGTAACGTTCGGAAATTTGCTCGTTTTCCTCAAGTGTCACAGCTTAACGCTGATTTACAGCAGATAACAGCAAATGCAGTTGTTTAACTGTGAAGTTAAGAAAAAGATGCAAAAGCTGGATATTTTTTACTCTGACCCTTGCCTGCAGTGTCACAGTCCCCTGCAAATTCAAGCCCCTCACTAAAACAGATATTTTCAGACTTGGGTAATTTGACAAAATGACAAGGTCAGAGCTATGCCAGAGTTCTTGATTTGGTAGTCTCTTCAGATACCCAAATATGTCCTCAAGTACAGGAAAAACATTTTTTTTCTTTGAATATGTTCTTATTAAGGTGAAAGGTCTGGTCTAATCTGATGGGTCAAAAATAGGAACATGTGAAACTCGTCACTTGCTACACTTAAATCATGTGCATACTTCTTTGTTGCAGCATTCCATCCGGTCTTCCTCACATTAGTGGCTTTCTCCAGTTATTCTAGGCAAAGTAGAAAGAATCAACACTCCTGTAGCCATCAGTGCTGATCTTTTCCTTGTTGAAATGATAGTTACATTGCCTGAAATTTCTTGTGAGGTTCAGCACTTTGACATTCTTCCCTATTTTGTCCATCCTCTCGTGCCAAATCGGTGCCCTCCATTTTCTCTGCGCAGGGAGAACTTTTGGCCACTTTACCCACTTTATGTCAGCATGAAGGCATACATGAGTAGCTTTTTTACTTTGGAGCTGTGGGATGTACACTCCACAGCATTGCAGTAATACAGCATGGTTGTCTAAAGATATAAAATGAGTGATCTGTATTGTTCTTTGATTTCTTTACCGGAACTGTTCATGTCTACAAAAAGCCTCAAATGTAATGTGTTATTGCCACTTAACAGATACAAAAAAATGGCACCATTTCGTAGTATTCTGGTAGCATCTGTTGACTGAATTTGATATACTACTTGTATTTAAAATATTTTGTCCAGTTCAATGCCAGGGCCTCATTGCATTGATATTGTTAATATGGGATGGTTTAATTATCTTTCCAAATTTCTGTAAATTGACTAAATTGTTGTTTTTTTGTTTTCCCCTTTACACAGGAAAGTCATCTCTTACAATACAGTTTGTGGAAGGACAGTTTGTTGACTCCTATGACCCCACCATTGAAAACAGTAAGCCTCTTCATATTGTTCAGTTGTAGGTTACTGCTGCAGCAATAATGACTTGATTTGACATATAACATTTTAAGCAGAAAAGTATAAATCCTGGTTAATTTTCTCCTCAGCATTTAATAAAATGGTAAATGTGAATGGTCAAGACTTCAATCTTCAGCTAGTTGATACAGCTGGGCAAGTAAGTAGTTCATCTGCTGTCACAACTCATGATGAATATTTATAACCTCTTACAAATATTGTCGTTCTTGATTTTATGACATTTCGTTGAATGTCTTAGTAACTGAAATTACACATTTTCCTTTACCACATGGTCTTATGCATGAGTTTTGATTGATTTTTACAAGATGCTGCATTTGAAAGAAGCCATGTAAAAAGATATTGATTCCACTTCTCTGTCTGTAGGATGAGTACTCAATTTTCCCACAATCCCACTCAATGGACATCCATGGTTATGTCCTTGTCTATTCAGTGACTTCAATGAAAAGGTCAGTGGATGCTTGTGTTCTCACAGCTGCATTAATAGTAATAATAAGCCTTGCATAAGAAATATTTTTGCAACACTCAGTATCGGATAGGAAATCATGTAGGAATGCTTTATGAATCTTAAAATTGATGCCTAAACTCCTGAGATATATTTGATTTTTGAGGTCATTCATTTTTAATAAGTTGGATAATAAACTGAAAATAACAAACATTTTCCAGTCATGTGAGATCACCATATTTCTAGGATAATAATCTTCCGTTTTCTTCCTGTATCTATGAGGCATTGAGTCAACTCTCATATTTAAGGGTGTAGTTTTAGCTATGTTAGATGCTCATAAGGTCATGGGATTGACCAAATGTTTCACTTTTTGACTTTTTCCCTTCAGTTTTGAAGTTGTGCAGGTTCTACATGACAAGCTGCTAGACATGGTTGGAAAAATTCAGTAAGTATAGTTGGTTCTTTTAAATTGTGTAAAATTGTCTTATTTGTTTTTTGTTTTTGTGTTCTTAACAAGTGATTGTTTTCAAAACTACAAAATTGTCTTTTAGGGTTCCAACTGTTCTCGTAGGGAACAAAAAAGATCTCCATATGGAAAGGTAAGTGTTAATGTAGGTGCTAATATAAGCTAAAGCTGCCTCTGACATACACTACCATTGTATGTATTTTAATGGTACATGTGGCCCTTTGTTATTTTGGCAGTTGTGGATAGAGCTGCACAATATTAAGAAAACACACAACATGTAATATAATTGTTAAATATCATGATAATTATGACTTGTATTTAAAATAAATAAATAAAATTCTGTAATTTGTGAATGTCTTTCGGCTTTGCACCTTACATAGACCCCAGATGGTAAGTCTGGGGGGGGGAGAGAATGATATGCGTTATTTCATTATATTCCAACAACAACATGGTATATTTGCTATGGGTACAGTTAGTCGCATTGCAGTAAAGTGCAAGATTATCATCCTAAATGTGTGATGATAATGAACAAGGATAGTTTATGTATTTATTTTGATATTATTTGTGAAGTTCCACACTAAATATGCATTAGAGAAAATAAGCTCTGTTTCATAATATGCCCTCTTTTGCTAAGACTGAATTTATAGCATAAAATACCATTTATAGCAATACCATCATGACTTAGAAAATAAGAACACAAATAAATCAGTGGACTAATCAGTGGTAAATTAGTGGACTATTCCTGAAAACATGCTGATACTGTGGTGTCTCAGGAGGTCAAATGACATGTCATATGCTGCTTGTAGCATACTTTTTTCATACAGAAATTGACCATACGATATGGTTACCTCACAAACGTTGATGAACAGTAGGGGCATGATGTAATTTAAGAGGAAAACATCATTTTCGAGTGTGTACCTTTTGTCAGCATCCATTGAAATACTAACATAAAAACTATCCATGAGCAATGTGTTCATGTCAACAAATCTCCTTTCATGAAATAATGTATCAATTTATTCCAAGGGTGATCAAACCAGAGGAAGGAAAAAAACTTGCTGATTCCTGGGGTGCTGCCTTTATGGAATCTTCAGCCAAGGAGAACGAGGTAAAGACTGATATTGCTTGCTTTTAACTCTGGATACCAATTCATCAGTGCCTTGTGCATATTACTACTTCTGGCACAGATTCACACTTTGATGATTATACTCTTTAAACACAGACTGCTGTTGAGGTTTTCAAACGGATCATTCTGGAGATGGAGAAAGCTGATGGGAATGCACCTCCAGAGGAAAAGAAGTGTGCTGTGATGTAAAAGTGTATCCAGGACATCAGTAAGTTATTTTACTGAAGACCGGAGGCACAACTTCACCAGCTTGCCAATCATGACCTCACCAATATCAAGATGCTGAAGTGGACCGTTTCTGCTCAGTTATGATATCAGATTGATTTTATATTAAAGCAACTGCCCAGACAGTTGATGCCTTGTCCCACTAATTGTAATCACAAAATAATGTTTTTGGAGAAGGATTGATCTCTGTTCTAAGCAAAGATGCACCTTCAGTGGACACTTCCTTTAAGATTCAAACGTAAACTGGACAACATTTTGGTTTTGAGTGTATCAAAAAAAAAAAAAAAACCAGAAAAACAAACAAACTCTGCTCTTAAGTTTGAGACATCACTGTGTCTCATAATGAGTAAAGTAGTTAAAATACAGTGAGGGCTGCTTAACATTTCCAAGGACTGGTGTATTATTTCAACAGGTCTTTTTGACAGTAATTCAGTCACAGTTCACATTGCCTTAAATGTGGTCTTAAAATGTCACTATTTCTTACAAATGGTGGATTTCTTTGAAAACACTGTAATAAGATTTCATTTAAGAAATCTCATTTAATTCACAGTTCTTGCTGTATTTTTTATCAATTCATCTTCAGGTACCTTTCACCAATGAACTATGGAGCTTTCATGAGTCGAGCATATATTTTACACTTCATAATTTAAACTCTCTCTAAGCAGATAGCCCCTCTTGTGTCAGTAGTTTAATTTCTTCCTGTTAACTCTGATTAAGGTGTCATCTTCTTGACTGCATTTAGTATGGATTAGAGTAGGCCTTTGGTCTTTACCAGTTTTGACCTTTTGATGCAACAAAATTAAATCTTTGAATTTGGTTTGGTATTATTGGTTATATCTGGACAGATACAGGACGTTTGTATGTATGTTAACATGAACAATGAGTGTCAACTTTTAAACTGAATTTTAACATGCAAGACTAGTTAAGAGGCTGAAAGCCACGGCTAGCTTGGTATTTTGAGTTGATGGTTCATGCGCGCTTGATAAAATCAAGCTAGTGTGGCTAGCGGCCTAATTAATAAATGGTCACTGTCAAGACTGTGATAGATCCTGAATATTTTTTTCACAAAACCTGTAGCCTTATGAAGACATGATGGTCAGGATTCCCCCTTATACTATGTTATATCTATAGTCGATTATAATTTATCAGATGCTTTGCATAAATAGTTGAATAATGATTATAGTTGAGCAGAAGCTGGTGATGCTGTGTCTTATGCCTTACAGTTGTTCAAACTTCCACATTTGCTTCTTTTCCTTGACTCAAGGTGCTCTTGAAAGGTTTTTTTTCTCTCCTTCTGTTGACTTGACACCATAGGTGCAGGTGTTGTGCACCTGAACACCAATATTCCCTTGTGGGTCATTGTTGATTCAGAAATCTTGCTGTAAAAACAGTTTTGTAAATAAATAAATCTCACTCATTTGTCGTCTGATTTTGCAGCATTTTCCATGCATCCCAAATACTTTTTTTTTTTGCCCATGACATTTTAAAGGCATGGTTGCAGAAGAAAAGGATACCGTAATGGATGACCATGCAATCATTCTTGGGCTGCCCCCAGCAGAAGATGAAAGAATGGACAATTTAAAAAAAAAAAAAAGCAAAATGGTAACCCTATTGCTGTTGCACCATATGATGTATACTAAGCACAAAAAGTAAGAAATTTGTTTAGAGGATTATTTCTTTATTGTAACAATGATTATTATTTTGTTATAAGAAGCATCTTATATTGTTAGAAAGCCTGTTTATTTACCCTTTAAAAGGTGGCACATTTGTAAGTAACATACTTTTGGGATGAGCAGCAGACTTGGGATGACCTCCAGACTTTAGGAGTAGAGAGGATGGAGAAGCCTACCAGCAGTCCTGACCTCAACCCCATTAAACACTTGTTGGATACATTTGGGTGTGCTGTTTGTGCCAGAGCAACCAACACAACCATGTTGGCTTACTTGCAACAAATGCTGGTGGAAGAATGGGTTCTCATCTTACAGCAGTGTGTTACCAGCATGGAGAGGAGACGGGAGGCTGTTGTGACTGTAGGATTCTTCCATATGCTACTGAGGCTCCTGTTTGTTAATACATAAATGTAGCACCTTTTGAAAGGGAAGTAACAGGCTGTTCAACGGTAAAACATTTGTCAAGAAGCATTGTTACAACAAAGGCATCATCTACCAAACACAAATTTCCTTATTTTTTGTGCTAAGTTTATTTATTGGATGGATTAGGCAGAAATAACACCTGATATGAATAATCTTTTGGTATAGTGAAAGAATAGAAACACTACAAGTAAGACAAGAAGATACCCAAGCTTTTCTGTATAATGCCTCCCTTTTTTTCTTCAAAAAATATATTAAAATATATTATCATGAAAATGATATCATATATTTACTTTATAGACTGAAGATGATGATTTCACTCAGTGTTAAAGTCGTACCTAAATGAATACAAATTCATGTGACACTTTATGACATACACATGTGCACAAGGTTAAGATGACCTACTGAAGTTCAAACTGAGCATCTGGATGGGGAAGAAAGGCAATTTAAACTACTCTGAATATAACATAATTGTTGGTGCCAGATGGGCTGGTATCTCAAACTGTTGTCCCACTGAGATTTTCCAGCACAACAATAAATGGTTTACAAGAATGAGCTTCAAAAAAAAAAAAAAAAAATCAAGTGAACATCAGTTTTCTAGGTAAAAATTCCTTGTGCCACTCCTGTCAGCTAAGACCAGAAAAATGAGGCTACGGATCACCAATCAAATGAGTCTTGTGACATTTGGAGAGTAGGGCCAAAGTTTGGTGTTACTCACATAAGAAATATGGATCTATCCTGTCTTGCATCAACAGTTCAGGCTGGTGGTTGTGCAATGTAGGGGTTAATTTTTGGCACACTTTAGACCCTTTAGTACCAGTTGAATGTTGTTTAAACACCACCGCCTGGCTGTGTGTTGTTGCTGACCATGTCCATCCCTTTATGATCATGGTGTAGCCATCTTCTGATTGCTATTTTCAGCAAGACAGGACACCTTGTCACAAAGCTCAAATAATCTCAAATAGGTTTCTTCAACTTGTCTGTGACTTCATTGTTCTCAAATGACCTCAGTGTCTTCACCATGTCTTAATACAAAAGACCGACAACCTTTGGGATGTTGTCGAACTGGTGATTGGCATCATGGATGTGTAGCTGACAAATATGCAAGATATACAGAAAACCATCTCTTACACAACACATCATCAAAACTTTGTGATAATATAAGATCAATATCAACCTAGTTCTCTGCTGAATGTTTACAGGACCTTTTTGGAATTTATATCATGAAGAGTTATGGCAATTCTAAATTACTAATATTTATTTATTCTTCTTCTATCTGCTGGAAAGCAAATACTTTTGCTAAAAATCTCTATAGAATATACAGATAAATGGTCTAAGACCCATTTCTCTGTATACCTCTCTCTTGGATTTACAGTGTGGCGCAAAAGTCTTTGCAAAACTTGTATCTTGAGTGATCAATGGTTCTGTTTTAAGCAAAGTTCTGACTGCGTGCTTAGGCGATGGTGCGGAACCATTACAGGTATTACGGTAAGTGCTGCACTAGAGTTGGCTGGAGCGGAAGGAAGCCTGCGTAGCTCTGCGACATCTTCTCAGTTACCCGGCCATAAGAAGGAGATTCAGGCAATGGAATATGGACTGTGTAAGTTATGTTTTTTGCTTTAATTTTCACAACCCTGACAGTCCTATAACAACGCGTTCTCGCCTATTAATGTAATTAACAAAGGTGACTTTCCGAAGCAAGCTATCGTTTGTAGCTAGTTAGCGAGTTGTTTCCCCATTATAGTTTTGAGGCCATTTGTCAGGTTAGTTTGGAAAGCACATATAGCTATAGCTTTAGCCCCCGTGTAACGGGATAGAACTCTCTGTAAAAAATGTTAAGTTATGTTAAAACATCACCAAGTTAAGTGACGTAACTAAAAAGCCTGAGCCAAAATGAAAAGTCACTTGAAGTGGCTCGTTGATATCAACAGATTGTGGCGTGAGCTAACAAGCTAACACCTGTGTTAATTTTGTGATAGAAGTGCCGCTATTTAGACAGAAAGTCAAAAAACCTCCAGTACCATTGGTATCATTTTGATCATGGGACATGTTTTAGCTCAAATTGTACATGCATGTAAAGAGATTTTTTTTCTTTGTTATAGCGATATATAAACAGTTTGCTGACATGTACGTGATAATGCTCAGTTGAGCTACATCCGGTTACCCCTTGAACACAAAGTATTGGACGCACGAACAGATGAAGTAGCTCAAGTTTTTGCGTCGTGCATGACTGGCTCGGGTATTCATTGGCTAGGTGCATAAGCTGCGTCAGGTATTATTTGATTACCCCTTAATGTGTGAAATGTTCATGCCATGCGTTCACGTGTGTTTGTCCATAACCCTGGATAAATAATTTTGCGTCGTTCGATTGAAGTTAGTTTTTGAATGTTGTCATTCACTAAAATTACATGATTAAAATAAATAAATAAATAAATAAAACTAAATCCAATGGGTTACAAAAGTAGTATTCTTTTTCTTTAAAAAAGCTCTTTAAATTAAAAAGGAGAAGTGTGGACGGATTTACTACAAATGTTATTTTTCTCATAAAATGCACATAAAATGCTTTTTTCATATTTACTATCATGTAAAATGACCCCTTGAGAACAGCACTCTTGGTGTTCTGCATATATCCTAAAAGCTACAGGTAGTTAGTCTTTCAGTTTTTTGTTTTTTTTTGTTGAAGCAGTTTTTGTTTTTGAGGTCCTGAAGCTCTTTTATCCATAAGCTATTATAAAGGGGAAAAAAAGCAACTCTTAATCTGACAGGAAATGTGCTATCATATAGTAAAACAAATTTGGATTTAAATAAATCAAATTCAAATAAAAACATGCAGGTTCGTTGTGAAATCTAAATATAAAGTTATCCATAAAAATGTAAGTTAAATCTACAACCCAAATTCTGGAAAAGCTGTGTTTTTTTTTTTTATTTGAATAATATATAAACTAAAATACTTTCAAATCGTGTGAGCCAATATTTTATTCACAACAGAACATGCATAACATAACAAATGTTTAGACTGCAAAAGTTTACACTATAATCAACAAAATGAGCTCATTTCAAATTTGATGTCAGCTACAGATCCCAAAAAAAGTTGGCACGGGGGCAACAAATGGCTGGAAAAGCAAGAAAATGTAGAAAGATTCAGCTGGGAGAACGTTAGCAACTCAAAGTTAATTGATATCAGGGGCCTGTTTCAGAAAGGAGGTTCAGCAAACTCTGAGATAAGAAAGTCTGATTATTTGGTTTTAGAGCAGATGTTCAGAGTTGGTTCAATCAACTCTGAGTATGCTGACCCCAAGTTACAGCGACTATAAAAAGCCATCATCAATGGAGTTCCAAGACCATGACCATTCACCATGGCAACACCAAGTATGAGAAAGAAAGCGTATACTACAAGAATAATGAATTAAATCTTTTTTAAAGAGAGGCCGTACTGGAGTGTGTCCATGAGTCAGGACACTTTTATTACAGCTCTGTATTCACTTTCTAATAGTCTAAGATCCTGGTTGCTATTAGGAAAACTGACATTTGCAAATAAATAATAGCTAATAAAGTTAAACAACAAAGGGTATTTTGTATGACATATGGGCATAACATGTATGATATTTGTGATGCACAGAAGGATAAGATCATGTGTATAAGTTATCTAACTCTACAGAAGAACAGTAGACCTAACGCTATTAAAAAAAATTCATCGAGGTACCCCAAATACAAGTGCTGGCTGGCTTGATCTCAGTACTTGGAGACTCGGAGTCTTTCAGATGTAAAGATGGGCAGAGGCCCTCCAGTCTGTGAAAGAGTGTGTTAAAAGATTGTGAAAATACTTTCATAGATTCAGAGAAACTGAGGACATCTCTGTGTGTAAGGCAC
This sequence comes from Hirundichthys speculiger, assembly GCA_018398805.1. Lineage (NCBI taxonomy): Eukaryota > Metazoa > Chordata > Actinopteri > Beloniformes > Exocoetidae > Hirundichthys > Hirundichthys speculiger. The sequence continues at coordinate 1,630,676 of JAGFBZ010002207.1, read as the reverse complement.
AAGCCCCAAGACCTTTATTGGATGCATGTGGTCTTCAGGTCCTCAGATGACATCGCATCACTCATCTGCATGATTGTGTCAATGACATTACTAAATGGGTCCAGAAATACTTCCAGAAACCACTGCCGATGAACACAATCCACCATGCCATCTACAGATGCCAACTTAAGCTCTATCATGCAAATAGGAGGCCATATTTGAACAGGTTGTAGGCCAAGAGTCATTTTAAAATGGACTGTTTCAAAGTAGGACAGTGTTCTATGGTCAGGCGAGTCTAAAACAATTTCAACTGGTTTGAAAAGGAGAGGAGATCCTCCACCATGGTAAACATGCCCCTGCCCAACTATTTTGAGACCTGTAGTAGGCATCAAATTTAAAATAAGATCATTTTGTGCATCAAATTGTAAAATTTCTCAGTTTAAGCATTTATCCATGTTCTGTCTTGAATATATCAGCTCATGTGATCTGAAAATATATATTTTTTTAATTTAATGGAAATTCAAAAAATGTCCCAAGTTTTCCTGAATTTGGGTTGTAATTGGTTATAGTTTTATGTAATTAGTCATTGCTTAAACTTTTTATTTAGCCATGTTATTCCAGCTTTCATATACATGACTTGCTTTGAGCCTTTATGATCTGCCTCTTTTAGATTCCTGTAACTGTTGATGATCTTGAGGGCAAAAAAGACCCTATCATTGAAGGTAAGGGGCTTGTATAAATCTATTGAGACCACAGGTTGAAACTCCAACAAAGAGTGTCTTCAATAATTTACCTTCTGTTTCTTTAGACTCGGAGCACAATGTGTATACCAGGTTTATGAAGTCCCACCGTTGTTATGACCTTGTACCTACAAGTTCCAAATTAGTTGTTTTTGATACCTCACTTCAGGTAAAAGGAAAAATCAATACATTTGTGTGTGTTTGTTTGTTTATTTATATATGTGTGTGTGTGTCTGTGTATATGTATATATGTATGTACGTATATATACATATGTGGATGTATATGTGTGTGTGTATATACACATACATGCGGATGTACACGTATATATGTATACGTGTATAAACGTGTATATATATATATATATATATGTGTGTGTGTGTGTATATACATATACATGCGGATGTACACGTGTATATATATACACGTGTGTATATATATATGTACGCACATATATACGTGTGTGTGTGTGTGTGTGTGTGTATATATATATATATATATATATATACACACACACACACGCATGCATGCATGCATGCATGCATGCATGCATACATACATACATACACACACAAGTGTGTGTCTGTATACGCACATGTATACGTGTGTGTATATAGATAGATAGATTATGTGTGTATGTATATATCCGCACATGTATACATATGTGTGTGTGTGTAGATATAGATAGATAATGTATGTGTATGTGTGTGTGTTATCATGAATCCTTTGTGTCAATACTTTTCTAGGTGAAGAAGGCTTTCTTTGCTCTTGTTTCTAATGGGGTGAGAGCAGCACCACTATGGGACAGCAAGAAGCAGTGCTTTGTTGGTAAGGTGAATTCTTGTTTGTTTTTTTGTTTTATGTGTAAATATTACTTCAATGACGGAGTATTTCTCTGCCTCAGGTATGCTGACCATCACAGACTTCATTAACATTCTTCATCGCTATTACAAGTCTCCTTTGGTAAGATGGTCATTTTCTTTAAGTAGATGTAGTATGCACGTTATAACTTAGACTGAAGTTTGTTTTGTTACATGTAAGAACTTTTTATTGAATTATTGTTTAATATCCTTTTTTTGTTAGTCTTTCACTTCAAAACATTATTTGATTTCTTTATTAGTTCCTCACTCTGTTCCTTTGTTGTAATATTCCAGGTTCAGATATACGAGTTGGAAGAACACAAAATTGAAACATGGCGAGGTGAGACTGTTTAATGGACACATGAACATGTATATTTATTCTTCTGTTAACTTTTTTATTTGTGTGTGCATGAAAAAAATTATGGTTGTCGTGGCCTTTATTGATAGTAAGAGAGAGAATGGGGAAGACATGAGGCAAAGAGTCGCAGGCTGGGAGTTGACCTGCGACTGCTGCAGGAGGACTGTAACCTCTGGGCCACCCATTTAAACCACCAAGCTACCCAGCAGCCCTTCTTCTGCTAACTTTTTTCAACTCTTTTTTTTTTTTTCTTGTTCTTGTTTATAACAGAAGTGTATCTTCAAGATTCCTTCAAGCCCTTGGTTTGCATATCTCCAAATGCAAGGTGAGTAGCAGTAGCACTTAACATATGTCTGCTTCTTCTTACTTTTGTTGTTTGTGTTCACTGTCAATTTTCATAATGCAGATGTCGGTTAATTTCTCAATACACATTGATATAGGATTTCCTACTTATTAGCATTATTATCTTTTGTACTTAAGTTTGTAGACTAGAGCTTTTTTTTTGTATTTTTTAGATATCAGGATTACTGATTATAACTAATGCATTCTATTTTTAACAGCTGCATTTATTGTAATTTATGAATACTCAACTCTTATGTGAATTTACTACACTACTAAAAAGACAACACACTGTCACCAGTAACTTCATTAATTCAGTTCTCTTAACTTAGTTCTTCTCCTGTGTCACAGTTTGTATGATGCAGTATCATCTCTACTGAAGAACAAGATCCACAGATTGCCTGTGATTGATCCGCTCACTGGGAATACACTGTATATTCTCACACACAAAAGGATTCTCAAGTTCCTGAAGCTTTTTGTAAGTGCCCAGACGTTTTTCTTCCTACTGTTGCTACATAAATATAGTTATTGTGAATATATTTTGTTATGTAATAAAAAAAAAAAATAAAAAAAACTATTGCACTTTCGACCTCTTACATACAGTATTGGCTATTGAATTACAAAAATATTTTAAAACAATTAGGCAAAGATACACATGCCCTCATATTTTTCAGTAAGTGCTTATAATCTTTTGTTTCTAAGATATCAGAGATGCCAAAACCCTCGTTTTTGAGTCAAACTTTAGAGGAACTGAATATCGGGACATTCCAAAACATTGCCATGGTCCGTGCAGACACACCTCTGTACACAGCGCTGGGTATTTTTGTTGAGCAGCGAGTGTCTGCGCTCCCTGTTGTGGATGACAAAGGTATGTAACCTGGTTGAAATCCTGTACTTGTTGGAATGACATTAATAACTGGAAACCTCTGAAATTTTAAATCACTATGTGTTTTGTCTGTCTTACAGGTCGAGTGGTAGACATATACTCAAAATTTGATGTTATAGTAAGTAAAAAAAGAAAAAAAACACTTTGGTAAATGATATATCAATAAAACAATACGGAAACATAATATGTCAATGATTCGTCCTTGAACAGAATCTGGCAGCAGAAAAGACGTACAACAACCTGGATGTGACGGTGACCAAAGCCTTGCAGCACCGCTCTCAGTACTTTGAGGGAGTACTGACTTGCCACAGGCATGAGACGTTGGAGGCCATTATCAACAGACTGGTAGAGGCTGAGGTGAGAAGTAGATATCACTGTAGCTGCTTTCACAATTCAAGGACAGAAACACAAACATCCCATGAGCAATGTGTCCAGTGTCAAATAACCCTGTAATGCTGAGAGAATTTATTGGCTCTGTCTTTAGTGGGCAGTGATGTAACTGTGACATCCAAAGATGTGACACGCTGACATTTACAAACGCAGATATTTGCTCTGTCTGCAGCTCTCATGGCAGAAATGAGAGACTGAAATTTGTCGTCAAACTTACTTTTACCCTTATTGCTCATCCACTCATATCTAAGAGTGTGTCCGTGTGTCGTGAAATAGTGTTTTATAAAACTGAAAGTAACCTGAATGCCGTTTCCCTATGTCCTCCAGGTGCACAGACTGGTGATGGTGGATGAGCAGGATGTGGTTAAGGGAATTGTCTCCCTTTCAGATATCCTCCAGGCACTAGTGCTAACGGATAGAGAAGAATGTAAGTGAAGTCGTGATGCACTCAAAGAATTTTGAAATATTGTCTTCATTTTTTTAAATCACCAGCATCTACTTAACGTTGGGTACATTGAAACATTTTAAATTATTTACCTTTTTTTCTGTCCACAGGCACAGCTTGAGAAGTAATGATTTTTTTTTTTCCATGGAAATATATATATTTTTTAAATAACACAAGAGCAAAGGGTGAAAAAAAAAAAGGCAGACGAGAAGAGAATTTTGAGTGTGCACTGAAGTGTCTTCCATTTCCTGTAACATCTAATTATCAAAGCTTCTGTGAAAATGAGTTTTGTCAAGTTTTAGCAGTACAGCAATTAAAAATTGTGGGAGGACAGGATGTATAGAGCTGTCTCTAAATTGATTAGACTGGAAGATGTAAAAACACAAGCTTCCAAAGATGAATTGAGACCACTCAGGATAATCCATTGATAATTTGTTAATCTGTTAATCTCTGATGCTTGTTAACAGATAAGATCCCAATAATATCACAAACAGCTCCTGAAGGAAAATTGATTTCTTTGTATTGCCTTATGTTGGAAGTATTTCATTTTGTTTAAAGGCTGAAATCTACGAACACAGCAAGCCTGTCTAAGAGCAATATTAAACTGCAAGTTTGGTGTTTTGAATAAATGTCAAAGGGCTGATTCAGAACTTGCTTTAAACTGCATCCTCTGAAACCAGATTGCAAGTGGCCAGCACTTGGTGCATTTTCACAAATGCCATTAAAATGTGTACCCAAATGCATCCTGAATGATCTGTTCTGACATTCCTGCCTAATATGCAAGTTGGAGCTGAAAATAACAATACAAACCCATAAGCATTTTCCCCCCCCACACTCTTTGACAAAGGATGTGTACACTAGGCTACAAATCAGAGTGCATACAATACGAGGAAAGATCTGGCACAAACACAAAGAAGAAATGAAATGACAAAAAGCTTAATTGCAATCCTTTGCATGCAAGATCAGATCACCTAAAGTGATAGTTTAAGTGGCCCCTAAATTTGTCCCAGATTTCTTTTATGTTCAGACTACAACGAGAACATAGACACGAGCTTCCCTAGATGACCTTTAAATGCAACCTGAGCGATCCAGGCCGAATCTGTCCTGGAATGTGTTCCGACCTCATATTAGTGTTCCATTTAGCCTTTTGTGATCAGAGGTTATTCTAGGATGCATTTTAATACAGGTTCTGAACATGGTCTGTGTGTGTTGTTCAATATGTGTTCCTGAGGCTTGTTCTGTGTACATCTAAGCAGTAACTTGTTATTCTTTTAGCTTGTTTATTTAAATGCAGTTGTAGGATTGAACTATCTCTATTCCTGTTTGCAAGGACTTGTTACTGGCTGAAGTTTTTATGAAGTATTTTACTCTAAATGCCCCCCCCCTCCCCAAACACTATACTTTGAAGTCATTGTAAAATCTATTCATTTATATTTGAAAATAATTAGTCAATGAGAAAGGCTTTGCTCAGAGTTAAAACTGTATTAGTCTGGATTTTTTCTGGTTGCAGTTTCCACAGTGGTTTTCCCAAAACTACTGAATAAAGTTTTTGCATTGTATAGTGTTGATTTAATGAAGAAAATAAAAACAATTTGCAGCTATGCAAAAAAGAAGAAAACCTGTGAGAACACTTCAAGCTCCCTCAATAACTGCATTAATGAATCTTTTGTTAAAGTCAATAATTATGTGCTGTATTCTTTTCAATATCCAACTCTGAGTATTTGTGGATTTTATATTTAGCCATTTTGTATGTTTGTTTTGTTTTTTTTTTTTTTTTGGTCATACATAACTACATATGTAACAGATTGTATGCTTTTTCTTAGAGACATTTTTCTCTGTGTTTTGTGAGCCATAATTTGGGTTTTGGTATTTTCTTTTTAACCATCAAAGGGATTTTGCTCCTTTAAGAGCAGCACAATCTGTCATTCTGGAAAACTGACCCATCTCTGTATTGTCAAATTGAAAATGTATCTGATTTATGTTATTAGGGTGTTACAATGATGACAGGACATCAGATAAACATTTATTTATTATTTACAATTTTATGTTAAATCTGTTAAGAAAGCATTTTCACTAAAAACCAGCATTTCCTTTCCATTTTCTAACCAACTAGTGAGGAACATTAAGTGTTTTTGTGTATGTGAGTTGGAATGTGTACAACTGTATGCCATTGCACAGTTTTTGTACTTGACAGCTTAAAGATTATAATTTAAAAAATGGGCAATAAAAGTTATTAAATCATGTGTTTTATAAATGGCCTCATCTGCTAACATCACAATCTCAAAACCTGAAAATCACTGTAGCTTGTGTATTTTATAGCTTCTTTAGTTTTTATTATGGAATTGTTTAGGTGCTGGTGGGTGTGGCATGTCAACAAAACTCACCCCACACAGGAACATAATCATTATTTTTTCCTTTTAATAAGTGAAGGTAATATAACACTCTCCTTTGACTCATCACTCTATAATACTTATTCAAACTCAATAAAACCAAGCACATTTACATTGTAAGGGAGCCATAAGTCCTTTTGTGTGTAAATATGCTTCACAATTAGAGATGTCAGTCTTTCCATCAAATGGAACAGGATCAAACACATTTAAACAATTGTGCAGTATTTTTAGGTGGCTTCAAAAGATTACAGGTCATTTTGGTAGTCTTTACTTTGAGTATAAGATAGTCATTGTGATTCCCCAGTAGAGTCGGGACTCAACATCTCACTGGGATGGATACCTCCTGAAAATTGGAGTGGGTGGGCATATTTTGATTAACATTGACCTCGAAATTATTTAAAACGATTACCCTCTGGCCTTTTCAGCACGTTGGATTTATCGAACTAAACATTTAATTGTTAAAATTTCCACTGGAAACTTAAATTATAATGTAATTTGAGACTAAATTGAAAATGATCCAGGCCGACAGAGCAAATGCTTTAAATGCTTTTGGCCAGAAACACCAGAGTGACCTGTAAACTTTAGATGTATGTGTAAATATACACAGTATATGGTATAAAAGCCCCAAAGTTTTATTTTTTACTTTGTTCTCTGATTTTCTGCTAAATTATTTTAATATATTATTGAATTCTAACTCCTCTCGTGACACTGCTGGGTGACTCAATCCAGTTACAGTTTTGTAATGAATGAAAATGTTTACTTATTAGCATAAATGTCTTTTTCCATTTAGTTGGTGAGAAATGGGTTGCAAAAAGGCAGTTCTTACAAAGTATTTTTTCTAATGAAAATACATTTTCACTGCTGAAATGGAGACATTTTATTAAGAAAGATGTTTGCATCAAGAATCATTTCAAATTAGATGAGAAGTTATAGAAATCACATGTGTTTAATGTTTAGTGCATGAACAGATGATCAAAATATTTATCCTGCACTTTACAACATAGAGGCATCTAATTATTGGCTAATTTGCTTTGCAACATGACAATGGCTACTAACATAAACCCTGATGGAAAAAAATAATATTTTAAGGAACAAAATGGCAATCGTCTAACTTTTGTGCTTTTAGAATTTTCGGAGTAGTGTATAGACATTGTATTATTATTTATGTAACAATAATCCTAATATGTTCAGAGAGATCAGAGACTGATATGTTATTTGCAGTTGCAGTTGGACTCCAGACAGATGTGTGTATACATAAATGTTCAGTGTGTCACCTATCCTGGCATCGTGACTTGGTCTACACACTCAGTACATGATTAACTACAGAAACATGTTGATTATTAACAAGTGCTTGGGCAGACGAACCCTGAGCTTACTTTCTTTTGGTCAGAGTCATTTGTTTACATCACTGGACTGGCAGCTGTTAGTTATCTTGATGTCCAGTCCAGCATTCAAGCATCTAACCAGGCTTCCTTCATAGCAGTGCTGAATCACTGTAACAACCTGTTGCTCCAGATCTTGTTGTCTACGTCACTGCCAGTGTTCAAGTCTCTTCTACAGTCAAATTATATCTTTGTTCATGGGAAATTTGAAATTAGACCTATATTTTAATTTGTCATGTTATCAATATTAACAAACCCCGGGATTATGAGCTACATTCTGGCTTAAAAGTTTTAGTAGAGCTTTTTTTTTAATAGCTTAAGATGCTATTGTTTTATTTAATTTTTCTTTTTTGCATTTTCTATTCATTAATTTGTATGTGTATGGTGTTCATTTTTTGTTTTAACTGATGTGTTATTTTATATCCATTAATGGATAAAGCCAGCACAAATAATAACATTATTGCACTGTGACAAGATTATAATTAGTGATGGTCAGATGACACCAAATAAAGCACAGAAGATTTTGACTTTATGGCTAAAGGAGACTTTGAATGCTCAGTAGGACCACCTACTGATTGGATTTGACTTCTTTGAAGTGGTGTAACATAAAAGTTGTGAAACAAAGTATATATTTCTTCTAAAGTTTTGTTGATCAGAACATCATAAAAGGTTCTCTGATTCTTACCAGGTCTTTAAATTACAAATATGCAGCCTTAGATGAACAACAGAACGTAACTGTGTTGTTATTTTCTGAACAAATGCAGAAGCAGTGTGTGAGCTCACAACAGCAGATGCAATCACAGCAACTAACACCAACACCCATTACATAAACTCTTGATTTTTGATGGAATTATCAATGGAAAGAAAAAGGAAAAAAGAGTAAGAGAATTAAAATCCACTACAACGTAATAACTCTGCTGGCACACCTGAACTGCTTTGTGTCCATGAGAGATGAGAATCAGAGAGTACATTTACACAGCAGAGCAAAATATTTAAGGTGTCAATGGAAAGGCTTATGACAAGGACATTTTATTTTCCAGTTTTATCAACTGGAAATGTGAAGTGGAAATCCAGTTAGTGTGAAAGAAAAAACAAATAACAGAGAATGACCTTTCTTCAATATTTGACCTCAATCTGATATAGAACCACAGTGGAGGAAACAAATACAAATAACAGATTACAATATCTTTTGTGGTACAGACTTAAACAGTGCCAGAATGGCTAGAAATATTACATCTTAACAGATCGTGCTGATTATTTATAACCACAGAGCTGTTCATGTACAGGGGATGAATCTGACAAAATCTCAAATTTCAACCAAGACACTGACCACTTGTTTTCCATTGTGGAAAAATGACTCTAAGAAGGGAGTTTACTCTCCAGGGATGCCTCTAAAACAAAAAAATATTTTAGGTAGTTATATATTTAAAAAAAAAAAAAAAAAAAAAAATCAGAAACAATCTTTGGAAACCTTTCAGCACCAGGATTAGCTGAAATAGATCATTGTTCCACCAAAATAGTTATAACCCTGTTGATTATATCAAATGAGCATTGTCTGGTTTATAAATGTGTAATGTATAATTTCTGGAATCATCCTCATGAAAACAGCAATATGAACCAAACAACGTCCTTGAACATTAAAGTATTTTGCAAGGAACCTCTCTGGTATATAGATGTGTGTGTGTCACTTCATAGCATATTATTAACTTGGTATTGGAATAGATATGATAATATCAAAATAAAAATGATAACATAGAAATTAACTAATTACATTTCAGCTGCTTGTTTGAGGTCGCCACAGCAGAGTGATCTGCATTAAAAGCTTAGCACAAGTTTTATGCCCCCTGAAGGTAGTGCAGCATCCAGTGATATTTTATGGGGTGGAAGAGGTGTCATATTGATCCATTTCTGTGGCATACTGAGATTTCTTCCAGCTTATTCAGTGGGTGTTTCTTCACCGGGTCTTGCACAGCTATACGCCTCTTCCCCATCTGTTTTTAACACACTCATAAATATATAGGAACCAATCCAGTTTTATAGAGGCAGAGGCCATGAACTCTTCTCTTTATGCATTTACCAATCTATGCAAACAGTCGTTTTCATACTCATTGCAAAGTTGGACCTTATCCCCACTAGCACTTAATTGAAAAGACATTTGCTTTTTCTGATCAACCTGCTGTAAAGCGCTTAGCCCTTAGATTCACTTGCTTTGACATTAGGATACTGTATCTAATCCTCAGTCACTGACTTGTTACTTACCCATCTGATGAAGAGTCTTCATTCCTGACTGTCGGCTCTCAGGAGAATATTTATGGATCAAAATTTATTTCATTTCAGAGTGATGGAGGATGCTGAGCTGTTGGGAGCTTTATGAAGTTAGCTGAATTTATGCCTTGCCACGATTTCTTTTCTCAAAGGTCTACAGACAGTTTCCTCAAACCCATGGCTTAAGTTATTCTCTGACATAGTTCATCATTTGTAGGACTTTATGTAGATTTATGTGTCATCACAACCCAGGTACAAGTGGACTCCAGTCAGGTAGTTAACCTTTTTAAGGCCCACTGATAGCAGTAGGATGGTCCAAAACAAGATTGTAAGTGTCATTTTGGTCACTTGCTTTCAATAGATTCACACGAAGACGAGTACTACAAGCTGCAGAGTTGTGTTTCTGGCTGTCTAACCAAATGTAAATCAGAAGTGTATTTTCTTGTTTCCTTTGGTTTGATCTCCACCATACTATATTCTTTTGAGTCTGTTGAGCTACCTGGAATATGTTATCCAGGTAGCTCAACAGATTTAATAGATAACCTTCTTATTCATATTTCATTGTTGTTTTGTGAATGTAAATATAGTAATTTGTGTAGTTTTAAACTTTGACAAACAGTTTCTTACAGTTTTGTGTTTATTTGTAAAGTCAAGCAGTAAGTCCATGCTATAACAAAATAAAAAAAGAAAAGAAAGGATACCTTGTAAAAATACGAAATTTACGCTAGAGACTTTAAAGATCCTCAACTTTGATATTTCCTCTGGGCTCAGAAAGTACTGTATTTACATAAATTCTTTTAGCCATTTGGCAAAAAAAAAAAAAAAAAGAAAAGAAAAAGTCTAATAGTGCAACTCATAAATTAGTATTACAGGTAATACAAATAAGTTAAAACCTTCGCAATATTAGCAATTAAACATGGGTATCATGCATTGTATCATAAAAATATCTTCAATACATTCTTTGAAGAATAACAGTTATCATTTTGTGTATATGTACTGTATGTCTCTGTCTAATATTTTGACATCAGAGTGTAAAACCTTCAACATTTTAGGTTTTTAAGTCCACTATCATACTTCCAGTTTACAGTTTCAGTGTATCCTGAATATTTCCAAGATACATGATTTTTTCATTGTTCTGAAATGGATAATAATAATGATGATAATGATTCTCAAAGCAGCCTTTTTTTTGAATATTATTTTTTGTCATTGTTGTCTTTCTTTTTCTTATTTCCCTCCTTCTCTTTCTCTTTCTCAGCTTTTTTCTTCTCCTTCTTTTTCTCATCCTTGAGCTCCTTATATTTCCACTTGGGTGGTTCCAGACAGCCCTTGTCCTTTCTCTTTTTCTTCTTTTCTTTCTTTGGTGTTGCTTCTGAAGGCCTGTCAACGTTGATCTTGGGGATGCATCCAGAGGGGAAAACACTGTTCCGTCTTGCTATACTACGGGGAACAAATGTTGTAGCAACTTTGGTGGAGGCCACTGAGAGGATGCTGCCCCGCCGCTCTGTGTCAGGACAGCAGGTTGCAGCAATCGTATCTGCAGAGTGGACTGTGGGGATGATGTAGGACACCGAGCCATTGCTGTGACACACTGAAGCTTTCTTCTAGCTCTTTCAGTGAGTGCTTCTCCACCAGCTCGGGGACAGCAAGCCGCCTCTTCCCCATCTCTGGAGGGCTTGTGGGGCAGAGTGGGCGGCATCCAGTTGAAATAAGTGGACTGTGGAGACTGGTGGTCATGCGTACCATGTGGTCCAACACCCCATTGTCCTGGGGATCACGTGGAATGCTGAATCCAAATGTGTTTTTGATGCGCAAAGTGATTTTTTCTGCAGGACTTTTCTGAGCTGTGGCTTTGATGACTCTCTCCTTGAGCTGAGGCCACTCCGGGACATAGCTCTCACAGAACTGCTCGGCCTTTGGCCGCATTGTAAGGCGACGGAGACGATACAAGGTGTCATAGCGGCCTGTTTTCAGTGCCCAGTCTCGTGCACATTTTCCTCTTGTAGAGTCAACTGCATGTATGTCAGCCCCTTCAAAGACAGATGAGAGAGAAGTAAAAAAAAAAAGGACAGTATGGGTGAATTTTTGACTGAAACATGAATCATTCATGCATTCAACTTCCTTTTCTAGGCTTTAGAAAAGCATTTCTGGTACAAAGCTTTAAGGTGAACAGTTTGACAAGAAGAAAATGTTTAAACCGAGAAACATTACAGAAGGAAAAAAAAATAGATGAGTCAGCTCTAGTTAAAGGTGGGGTAGGTGTTGTTTTTTTGCAACACTTTTTACAATATTGCCTGAAAACCTTTTTCACATTCCCATTGCACCCACTGAAATAAAATGTTTGCAAAAAAAACGAAACGTTTTGGTCCAGTCTAGAGGGTATAATCAGAGAAAAACTCTGACCAATCAAAATAGTGATCATCACTATTTTGATTGGCTGCATAATACGTCCGTCAAATATCAATGCACTCCCACCCACCCCTCCCTCCCTCCCCTGTGGTTCATGTAGTCATGAATCGTATGAAGGCGTGGTTTCGAGGGGTGAGCTGAAGAGGAGGAGGCGGAGCCTTTGGGAGGAGGGAGGGAGTGTATATTTTCAAAATCTCACTTGAGTTGGATTGCTGGAACCTTTTTTTCAAAGAACACCCACCCCACCTTTAACTGGGCAGAAAAAAAAGGAGAAAAGACACCAAATCAACAGCTCCTTCAATCACTTTGTAAAATCATTCATAATATTATCATATGTGCATTGTTAGTTTTAAAGTTTTAAAGTGCTGTTTTAAGAATATAAATGATTGATACTAAGACTGCATCATTATCAAGAGTGTGACAGTTAATTGCCACATGCAGGGTTAAAGCAAACGTTTTATAATTCACGTGGAGCTTAGAAAACGTGTAGACTAAAAATAAATAAGTGGCTGATCTACGACCAGCCAGGATGACTAAGCCAGAGATCATTGGATAGTCTGTTAAGATGTGATAATGTCCTCAGAATGATCCCTTAAACTGGTCTAGCGTCATCAGCTCATTAACTCGTGAGCAGAGTTGGCCAGCTTCAAACACTGACAGATAAACAATGGGGTTAGCTATCCCCTTCAGCCATACTGAAGAGCTTAATTTAGGACCGTTAGACCCAAACTTCAGGAGCGTTTGTGAGGGTTTAGAAAAATATTTGATAATAACTTAGTCCCGCAAATGATGTATGTAGGATCGAAGTTAAAAGCTATCCTTTTCCTGGTTAAGTTATGGAAAACATCTGTCCTAAATATATGAGAAAAATCTAATTCATTAAAATATCTCAATAGAACAAATGCAAGATATGCCAGGCTTAATTTGCTTTTATCAGTACTTACACTGTTTATTAAAATAAAGGAAAATAGATAAATTATACCAGAATTTAATCTACGTCATGCTCTTACATACCAGCCATAACAAGAGCTGCCACAACGTCATTACGGCCAGTCATAGTAGCTTTGATGAGGGCTGTGAACCCGCGAAAGTCCTTTATTTCAGTGTCTACACCAGGGTAGTAGTTTAGGAGATACATAACTGTGCTGATATGACCTGCAGGAAGAAAACCGAGTTCAAAGATCAGATTGTTGTCAGAAATTTACTTCAGCCTCAGTAAAGCCACATGTTATTGAATGTTGCTCAATTACATAATTGTTTTTGCAGGTCAAATACTGTAAATAGTAATTTATAGTAATGTGTTATTTTACTAACATCAAATGCACGTTATAATATCCATACAGTATAGAATTACTACATGTCATTGGATTACTCACCAGCTTGAGATGCTATCATCAGTGCAGTGTTTCCCTCTTTGTCCTGACGATTTATGTCTATGAAGGGACAGTTGTGAAGCCCGTACACAATCTCCAAGAAACCTTTGCAGCAGGCCACCATCAAGCCATTCTGTTGGTGACAGTCAATTATAAGGGTAATTGTAAATGCTGGCTTCAGAGTTCTATATTATTATCATTGTTATCAAGCTCTCACCCAGCCGTTGACATCCAGCTCCATAACCTCCTCTCTTGTGACCCCTCTCTCCAGAACTCTTCGCAGAGAGGCAGGTTCATTATGGGCACATGCCTGATATAGCGTTGATGCTGCCAGCCCATTTTTTGCCTCCTGTTTGTAGTCTGGAAGCACAGAGTCGTCAGAGAGGATGCTGTCAGAGTCACCGTCTCTTCCTGATGAAACTGTATCGTCTTCATCATCTGGGCCTGACCCCAGGTGAGGGTCCTCTGCTGCACTGGCCATCTTCCAACAGGTGAAATGGGAATCAGTCTAACTATTAGATCTACAAGAAGTCACAAATTTAAATTTGTCAGTCAAAAGCTGCAGAATGTTATCTATGGTAACAAAGATGTAGCAAAGTGCACGGTTTTCTCCTCTTGTAAAACAGATTAAGTAGATATAGTAACATGCTAAATATCATTAGTGCATTACAACTTACTGTATAGTAGGCTTCTGATGTTGTATGCTTGAAAATCCAAGGCTTGCTAGTTTATTAACAAAACGCGACAGGAGTCAGGGATTACTAGTGTGATATCTGTGTAACACAGAGGTGTGGCGTCATCAACTCAGTGTTTACTCTTGAGTAACTGGATCACCACTAAATGCGCCGCTGAGCATACAGTGGGGCTAAATGAGGAACAACCCACCTCAGAATAACCTCGGTCACATGTAACACTGCTTAACTCAATCTTTGGCTCTTTTACTTCTTTCTGAAGCCAATATATGGTTGTGATGTCCCACAACTTTGCTCATGAAACTAATAATGACTGTTTTGGTTTTTTTTTTAAACTTCCTGCATTGTAGTGTGTGGTATGTACTTCACACACCTTAAGCGAAGGTTTACAAGTGTCGAACAGGTGTTCCTGATACTGAAGATCAGGATGTGAAAGGGTATGATTTGGAATTGTTTCGGGTTTATTAAGGTTATAAGTCATCTCCTATGAAGTCTTTGCAAAAGAGTTTTAGTTTAGTTAGATAATTTTATGTCACAGACCAACATGTAATCATGAACCCAAAGAAAAGGCATATGAGTTCTGAGGCACAACTACAGCATCTACAATCTTCATTTATTAGCTATAAAAAGTTGCTGCTACCAGCACACTAATACACTCATAGCTACATGTGAACATAAATCATGAACACTTACCATGACTGTTCACCTGGAATGACTGTTATATTCATTTGTCACACCTCTGTGACTCCTGAATGACTTCTGGATTCCTCCAAAATCCCCAGTATTATCTGACTGCAGCAACCACAGATTCATCCTGGGCCTGCATACCAACGTACTTTACCCAGTTCCATCCCACATGTAAAACTAAGAGGAGGAGTACTCAGAGAGATGCCTGCTTAGCTCATCCCACTTACGACAGCTTTATAGAGAGGATTACTTCCTGCACAGGCCATTTTCATCTTTCAACACAGCACCAGTGTTTTACTAACTAACTACTGCGTTTGTTCAAATTCCATTTTCTCGTCTTTTTTTTTCTTTGTGATTTTTGGGGGTAAATGCCAAATTGCACGATTTAACCATCATGGTTACATTTTATTTGCAACAAAGAATATTAACCAATTGAAAAAATGGAAAAAATGGAAAACAGGACATATTGAAATGAAAATATCAAAGTTTACAGCTTGACAGCAATTTCGTCACATTTTCTTTTAAATATGTTTAGATACCCATTTATTTGTGAAAGCATTATTACAGTAAATAATTGAAAGAAAACACTGTACTGCATTTTACATTCACCAACAAAAAAGTAATTAATCCAAATGTAATGAAAAAGAAAAAAAATTAATCTGTTTAAGCCACAGAAATTAACTGATAAGAGTAATAAGCAGATGGTCAAATCCCATCAGACATGATAAACAAGCTCTGAACAGATGAGGCAGATTCCAAAAGTCAAGATAGGAACACTACAACTAAATTCATCCCACAAAAAAGTGTTTGAGTGCTTGTATTTCTCAGACTCACCACTAGATGGGGATCTCTGACAGTGTTCAAATGCTCCAATCACAGATTTAATTTTTGATTTGACAAGGTCACATTAATGTGAACCCATGGCGATTCATGTCTATGTCATAGATATTATGAACCTACAAAGTGTTCAAAAATAAGATTTTTACAACTTCGACATGTCTCTATGTTGTTTATAGAGTGACATAAGATGATTTAATTACATGCTTGTTTGAACTGAATGACTTTTTCCTTGATTTGGAAATGGTGACAGACTGAACAAATGGTCTGGAGGACATGGCTGGACCTGTCTGGACAGATTGACCCCCTTTTAGGGGCCTGAGGAGAGATCCATTTGCATCTGACAAGCTTTTCGTGTCTAACCACAGGCGAAAAAAGAGAGCTGCTGCAGAGCCTAAAACATCTTCTTTAACCTTTTTTATAATCAGTTAGAATTTGTACCCATGGCCCCTCTTGTTGATGATCTGACTGAGGGGGCTCAGGCCTATGCAGAACAGCAGGGGGGGGGGCATCTCCTTGGTATAGACCACATTTGATGGTCATCTGTGACACTGGCTTCAAATTGACCTCCAGAATTATCTTCTGCAGACTCATTGAGTTCTGGTTGGAGGCAATTAGTGTCCTGTTGACCTTATACAGCTTCAAGCACTCCAGTATTCATGTGTGTCACTGAGTCATATGCTTTCTTTGAATCAATCGAGGCAGTGCACAGGTTGGTGCTTCAGGACTTGAAGTCAAGAGCGATAACCCTGCCAACCAGTAGCTGATGCTTGGCCCCTCTGGTGTTACTGCCAGTTACCAGTTACCTGCTCATGTATTGACCCATGTAGCTACTCACCTGAGCTGCTATGATGCCTGATTGGAGCTTCCATATAATGCTGAGGCAGGTTATAGGCCGGTAGTTGGATGGTACCATTCCCTTCTAGGGGTCCTTCATGATGGGGACTGTCCAGCCTTGGGTTCGCCATTCTAGATGGGTCCCTGACCTTAGCAGCTGGTTAATTTGTGCTGCCAGGCATTCATTGAGTGCAGCTCCTTGAGCCAGTAGGTATGAAACATGTCAGGCCCTGGTGCTGTCCAGCTCTTCATTTTTGATACTCTTTTCTGGATGTCTGCCACTGTGATGACTACTGGGTCTTGATTTGGGAGGTTGCTGTGCTTTGCTTGTAGATTCACTAGCCACTGAGTGTAGGTGTTGTGTGTTGCCTCCTTCTCCCAGATATTATTCCAGTATGGCTCCATTTTAGCCTTGGGTAGGCCTGGTGCCACCTTACTGCCTTGCCATTGAAAGCAGACCTTGAACGGGTTGTTGGAGAACATCCTATTTATTCTCCTGGTCTCTACTGCTCTGGTGTATCTATTAAAGTGGGTGGCCAGGGATGTGAGCCTTTGTTTGGTAGTTTCCAGTCCCTCAGCTGTGGACAGTTTGCTGTTTTTCTCGGGCAACTGTTTCTGAACGTTCACATCTTTCTGTATCACTGATAGAAGGTTAACTTATCTCCAAGTGGCCGTGGTTTTTGCTTCTTGCCATCTTTTCCATGAAGGGTGCTCCTGCTCCTTCCGGCTACTATTGCTGTTCAGCTTGTAGCCAAGCATCTCCAGGACTGCTGTTGCTCCTGCCTATATCAGCCGATTGGTCTCTGTGATAGTGTGGGTAGGGACAATTCATAGTACTGTATTCATAACCTCCAGTAGAGTCAGATGGTACTCTGATCAGTCTTGGCAAGTAGGTTGTAGTTGAGTTCCCCCAGAGTTTCATGATTCTCTCTCTCAGGTCAGCTTTCCATGTGATAAGGATGGGCATGGTGTGTTTGCTAATTGGTGTGTTTAGCATGTTTGCTAATTTTTATTGTTGATTTGGGGACTTTTATTTGTTTTAGCCTATACAGCACTTTGGTCAACTGAGGTTGTTTTAAATGTGCTATAGAAATAAACTTGACTTGACTTGACACCATTTGACATATATACACACTCACAGACTGAACCTTAAAACTGTCTCTTCTTCAGTCTGACGGCCTCTCTTACCCGGCGTGTCCTCCACTGAGTTCGAGGATTGCCGCCACAGCAGGCACCAACGACCTCACGGCCACAGTTCCGGTCAGCCGCTTCAGCAATTGAGGGGTGGAACATGGTCCATTCAGACTCAATGTACTCCGCCTCCCTCCGAATGCAGTTGAAGCTCTGTTGAAGGTGCAAGTCGAAGATCTTTCTGACAGGTTCGTCTGCCAGATGTTCCCAGCAAACCCTCACTACACATTTGAGCCTACGAGGTCTGACTAGTATTCTCCCCGCCATCTGATCCAATTCACCACCAGGTTGTGATCAGTTGACAGCTCAGCTCCTCTCTTTACCCGAGTGTCCAAAACATATGGCCAAAGATCCGATGATACGACTATAAAGTTGATCATCGATCTACAGCCAAGAGTGTCCTGATGCCACTTATGGACACTCTTATGTTTGAACATGATGTTTGTTATGGACAAACTGTGACTAGCACAGAAGTCCAACAACAAAATACCACTCGGGTTCAGAACAGAGAAGCCGTTCTTCCCAACTCGCCCCTCCAGGTACCACTGTCATTGTCAACATCAGCATTGAAGTCCCCCAGCAGAACAAAGAAGTCCCCATCAGGGGCACTTCCCAGCACCCCCGCCAAGGACTCCAAGAAAGCTGGGTACTCTGAACCGTCATTTGGCGCATAAGCACAGATGACAGTCAGAGCCCGTCCCCCGACCTGAAGGCGCAGGGAAACTACCCTCTTATCGACTGGGGAAAACTCCAACGTACAGGCTCCAAGCTGGGGGGCTATAAGCAAGCCCACACCAGCCTGTCACCTCTCACCCTGGGCATCGCCAGAGTAGAATAAGGTCCATCCTCTCTCTTGAGAAGATTGGTTCCAGAGCCCAGGCTGTGAGTTGAGGTGAGGCCGACTATATGTAGTCGGTACTGCTCAACCTCACGCACAAGGTCAGGCTCCTTTCCCACCAGAGAGGTGACGTTCCATGTCCCAGTAGCCAGTTTAGTCAGCCGAGGGTCAGCACGCCAAGGCCCACGCTTTTGGCTGCCGTCCAAAACACAGGTGGTGAGCCCACAGGGAGATTCTGCAGGTTTTTGTCTAGTATATAAAGTTTGTGGCAGTCCAACCACTATTTAACAAAAAATAAAATCACTCAAATCCATAAATGTTAATCTTATGATGGTATGAAATGTGTTTGTCTTAGTCATTTAGATTCATTCTTTGGAAATCATGACTTTTTTACTACAGTTTTTTTTCAGTCCTTACTGAAGCACAATCTAGAACAATTCATAGGCAGATATTGCCATTCACCATCTACGTCATCAACAAAGAATAATAAAACACTGTGCAGTTGACATTTTTGCTCATTTATCAAAAAATCTGTCATGACTCAGAGATTGACAGTTCCAAAGGTACCACTACCTCAAAGAGTAAATGTTGAAAAAATAGGCTCATTATGGTGGTGTTGAAGTACAGAGAGCAATGAGAGGAGCAAGTGGGAAACAGATGCTGACAGAGCTGTACAGTTTGTAAGCTACCATCCAACCCCTCCCCTTCCCTGTCTCTCTGTCACTCCCTCACTTACTCTTGGTTCCCCTCATAATCTTTGTCCACTATCCCACCACACTGAGAGGCTTCTGAGTTGAGGTCAGGATCGTGTCCCTGGTTTCCCTGCTGTTTCTCATCAGATCATGGGATAGGAATGGCATTATTCTTTTGACTGTTCCTGTTGTATTTTGGAATATGACTGTAAAGGTCTCTGTACGCTTTTCCACACATATTTTCTGAGGATTACCACAGGAATTGTGCGTGCTTGCGTGTGTGTATGTCCAGCAATATGCCTGCTTCTGACTGCGTTGAATCTGGCAGCCGAAGCAGATCACCATGAGAGGGGGTCACCACCAGCGAGGGTGTGGATGTCAGCAGCTGTTCAGAAAACTGCTCCGCAAATGTGGCTGCTGCTTTGTCAGAAGTAGAGGTGCGTAGATTTTCTGCTCAGTAATCCTGCTTTTCTTTAATGAGAAATGAAGTGTGTGAAGTGTGTGTTCAATGGACTTTCACATGTACGCTCTGAAAGAGGCTGCCAGTCAATTAATTATTTCTTTTTTTCTATTTTCTTTTTTTGATTCAAACATAAAAACATGTTTATTCACTCATGTTTTCCTGTCTCAAGGGGGTTTTATAAAAATGTAATTTTTAATGCTTTTTTTAAAATCCTCGTCAGGATCTGAATGTCACTGGTTAAATTAGATTAAATTAGATTAATTAGATTGTTTTTACATTTTCTTGAGAATCCTCTGCAAGTACACCTGGCAAAAGTCTTGGACCCATCGTTATATCCAAATAATAGGTGTACCTTTGATGCTTTGCCAGGCCTCTACTGCAGCTGTCTTCAGCTATTTTGTGGATTTTTCTGCCTTTAGTTTTTTTCTTCAGCAATTGAAATGTAACTTGACTGAGTATAGATACTTGATTTCATAGTGTGTTTAAGGTCATTGTCCATCTGTACTCAGATGCACCATCCAATCATCATTCCTGCATTTGGTTAAATCTAAGCAGACATTTTATCCCTATATATTTCAGAATTAATCCGGCTTCTGTCTGTTCATCACGCTATCTCCTGTGTTTTAGAGATGATGTGTGCTTCATCATGAGCCATTCTAAGCCTCCCACATTTTTCCCCTCCTGTCACACTGGTTCAGGTTAATCTTAGTTTAATCTCTCTCTCTCTCAAAAAAAAAAAAGGCTGTTTCAGAACTGCTTGAGCTTTTGAATGTGTTTATTGGTAAGGCTGAATCTCACTATTCAATTCTTGGGGCTTATAAATGGTTTCCACCATGTGGTAAACTCCTGAACTTACTCTTATGAAGTCTTCTCAACAGGTACATTGGTCAATTAAATGCCTACTTCCTGGAGATTGTTCTTCTTTTGGCAAGTTCTTAAGTGATTTTTCACTTAGATTTTATGGCAGCAGCTTCCAAATGAAAATCAGCCCAAATTAAAAAAAACATAGCCTAAAAAGGACTCAGCAGCCATATATCTCTAACTTGTGTTTGTTTTTTGCTCAGTACAGAGATGGGTGTAATAAACTACAGCAATCCACATCTGGACTACAACATCTATAAATATGCTACCAATAACTGAGTCATGGAAACCAAAGAATCAGTTAGTCACTGTCTGCATTTTTCTCTCCAGAAACTGGGCTTCAAGACCCCCAACACACAAACACACACACTATTAGCTTTTTTGTGAGCATGTTTGGCTTTTATGAACTATTCAACAGAATAGTGAGCTAAAAAACATTAGTTTATGTGAGTAATATGTTTTCTTTCTTTGTTTGAGTCAAAGTCATAATGTCTGCTCCACTAGCTGCTGTGATTTTATACTGTCATTCAATGTAAACATATTTTGGTATAAACTTTCTGTGACTCTGCTATGACAAGACAGAAAAATCTGAACAAACAAATACTGATTTCATAAAACTCACTAGCAATCTTCAAAAGTTCTAGTTCTAGCTAGTCTAGCTAGCCCCTCTTGCTTCTGCTGATTTCACAGACATTTCTGGGCTAACTGTGGCTAGCTACACTGAGTAGAGGTTAGCCCACAATGTCTGAAGCCCCCTGAGAAAATCTGTCTTTAAAGTAAAAGAGCACAACATGACATCATAATCAGACAGTTGGCTACCATCAAAGTATAACAGACTAAGTCACATGCAAATCTGACCCTCATGCCAGTCCTGTGGGTTGTTAAGAGTCTTTCGTAAGTCTGTAAATCCTTCACCTGGTTTTGGCCACATGACTAACGGTGCGAATGGTTGTGAGACTGCTTAATTTGGAGCTTCAAAACAACACTGTAGTTGTTAAATAGGTGAAACATGATCCTCCTCTGTTTAATGTTGGTTTTTCCTGTTTGAACAAATAATCCCATGACCTGGATGATCATCTACACCAGCAACTAAGCAAACTTCACAGAAGAGAGTTGCAATGTTAGGAGCATGAACAATTTATGCAGGATGATCACGAGTGCGTGAAAGAGCACAGGATAAAACTTTGTGTTTAGATGCTTTTTATTACACAAACTTTTCCTCTAACATTCAATTAGCATATATTTTTTTTAGATATATAAAGAAGAAATTGCATAGTTGATTATAAGAAAGCTGTATTCAAAAGATACTTGTCAAATACATAAGGCACTGGTTAATGGTTCATGACTACATCACAGTGCTTTTAACATTATTTATGATCTACAAAATGCTTGGTAGGCATGCACTGACCCTAGCCTTCAGTTTGCTGTTCTGGCTGTTCTACCTAGCTGTACCTTGGCTAGCATCAGCCCTCTGGTTAGTAACTGATGGCCGTGGTAACTCTAGCAGACCTTGACTGAAGCTTTGGTAGGTCTCATTTTGTCTCTGGTAGACCTCATTTCAGATGTCATTTTATAAGTGATAGCTGTAATGAGGACGGATGGACAGATTTTATCAGAATGAATGTAAGATAACGTTAGCATGATAGGTCAGCATGAGCTAAGACAAGCCAAAATAGCTAGCCTGTGGTAACTGAGATAAGGTGTGTGTTTGTTTCAATGACTGCCAGGATTGTTCATTTGTCCATTTTTGGATTATGGGCAAAGTCACCTTCTGAGAAGATTGCATACACCAGTGGTGCGTTAACTGTGGTACGCGTACCACCAGTGGTACGCAAGCGCTCTCTGGTGGTACGTGGGGGACGTCATGACTTGTCAATGCATGACAATGCATTATAAATTCAATGTTTCAAATGAAATTCAGGTAACAATAAATAACCACAATAAGGAATAAACATCTCTCCTGTGTGTTTAAAGCTAGTTGAGAAGGTATATATGGCTATATTTTAAAATTGGTCATCATGGTGGTACTTGGAGAGCTTAATAGTTTCTCAGGTGGTACGCAGCATTAAAAGTTTGAGAACCACTGGCATACACCATAGGGGCTTCAAAGTTGCTCTTCAGAAACTGTTTTTCTCCAGTTCTTTTTATACAATCTATGCTTTGGCAGTAGGGACTGCAGCTATGACTTGTCACCTAATGTGAAATGTATAGGTGCTAGTATGGTGTAGATCTGAGGAGGAATGGTGGAAAAACTGGTTTACAAGGGCAACTGAGAGGTGATGAGTGGGTAGGAAAGCAGATAAACAAGAGCACGGCAGGGGCTCTGAGAGAGGAGTGAGAGTAAAAAGCGAAGAGAGTAGTTATACTAAGCAGCAGTGAGCTGATGTGTTGCAGCTGTACCAGGTATCTGCCAGAGAGCTTTTCAGTGTTTTTGGACTTACTATTCAAAGTGTTGCAACACCTAATTCTTACCATAGAAGTACAAACAAGTGTAGCATGTGTTTTTTTGTATTTGTTGTATTTGTTTGTAAAATAAACATGGTGTTTCCATCTTGAAAACGCCACTATGTAATCTTTTTTTTTTTTTTTTTTTTTTCTACATCAACTACGTCACAAGGTTTGGATTGCACTGACTGGTCAGATTCTACCATAGACTAAAAGAGAGTTTTATGAGTTTATGTTTATGAGAAGAACCAGTTTCAGAATATGGCTATGAGGCTATGCATCACCGGCCCAGATGGAGACAGTGATACAGGCAGTCTAGCATTAACATAATACAGACTACCTGAATTCAGAAGAATATGACATGTAAGGAGGCAGAACTCACACTCTTCTTTGTAGACCGGTACCTTTCTGCGCTTCCTCCAGTTATTCCAGTCAAAGTAGAAAGCATCACTTATCATGTCGCCATCAGTGTTGATCTGTTCCTTGCTGAATTGATAGGAACAAAACCTGGAATTTCTTGTGATGTAATGTAGAAGTATCCTAGATAGGAAAAAATGGCTGAAAATGGCCATCTGATGTTTACTTTAAAGATAGCAAGTAAAGAAAATCAAGCAACATATAGTCAGTTTTGTAGAAGCAGATACACTTTGGCAATGTACATGAAGATGCATCTAGGCTGTCTATCTGAGGGATACGGGAGAGGGAGTATGTCTTAGTTCGTGGCATTTTTTCTTAGGTAGAAAGATTAGTTGATCTTTTCAGTTGTAGTGTTCTGTGTGTGTGTGTATATATATATATATGCAGTTGAGCTATCTTATCATCAGTTTCACACTTTAACTTAGACTTTCAGTTTAAGGTCTCCACCTGCCTCTGTACAAAAAAAAGGCAATGTAGAAAGTGATTTCCCAAATAGTATGACACTGCTTCAGAGCACAGGCAGCCGTAAACACGCACACACAGGCGCATGTATAGACAATCATGTCCCATTACTGCTCCGGCCCTTAAATCCTCTGTTGTTCCAGTTGTTCTGGGAGAGATTATAGGGCTGTGCCTCTCTGAGCTGCACTGCTGTGACAAATCCTGCAAGGCACACATGTCAGATGTGAAAATGAAAACAGCCTTGTGTCAAGACACTTCACTTTCTCACCTTTATCCACTAAACTTAACTGAACATATCTGGCACTTTTCTTTGGGATACACATCTTGGGTCGGATGTGAGGTCAGTGTTGGTGTCAAACAAGGTGTTTATTCCCCTTGTTTTATCTGAGGGTCCAGAGATAAGTTTGCTTTGTGTTTATTGACAGCAGTCATCATCAAAATTGTCTGGGTATTTTATCTTTATCTACAGTCTGTCCGCTGTCACTGATTTTTTTTTAAAGTATTGTTTCTGTTATTTTATTTTCAGTGTTGTTGGAACTCCCTGCTTTGTTTTTCTGGCTTTCTGATCGGCCCTCCCTGAAGACTTCCTTCTTCTCCTACTGTGAGCTTTCTAGAGGAGTTTGTCATTTAATTTAGCGCAGCTTACAACAGTTATTTTTAAAGACAGAGAAACAACTCCAGACAAAGAATGTTTGGCAGTCTTGCCTGGAAATCTACTCAAAGGCCCTGCCAAAAGTCTCTCTCACTGTCTCATCATGTATAAATCATTGCAGCTCAGCAACTGCCATGATTAAGTAGTCCATTAGCTTTCCAATATGAATGAAGTCATCAGTGCCAGTATGTGAAGAAATAATTGAATTGATGAGTAACAAGCACAAAAGTGTTCAGCTCCACAGAGTTACCCATATTCTGAGACATCTGGCACTTTTGTGTTAGTTTTGATGTGTTTTTCTAAAATGCTGTCATTGGTCTTCAATTTAGATTGAAACTGCTTCATCCTACATGCAGGGAAAGATCCAGCTGAGAGTGACAACTGAGTGTCTACTCCGTCAACAAATGTTTATTCACACTACACAGATGAGTCTCCCAACTCATCTGTGTTTGAGAAATTAAAATAAACTCAACTGCACTTCCTACTATGAAGAAGGTCATTGAAGAAAACACTCGTCTCTAAATTACATATTCAAAAATATATTCCTAACCTCATGTCATAGTGAATCATTATTTATTATGACAAAAAAAATTGATAAAGTAATTTCTTTTGGATATATTAGATAACAGCATTTGTTTTGTGTAAGGATTTTCTAATCCAGCTTTAAGACTTGACTTTGTTTATATAACTTAACTCTCATTTCAACTGTAGAACAAAGTCTAAGGCCCTGATCGTACACTTCCCCCTACCCGTTAACACTAGCCGCTACCCGCAAATTGTGGGTATAGGAACCTCCTCTAATGCAGTCTTCCGCTCCCTAAAGCCGCTACCCATTATGCCGACTCCCTTAAGCCGTGTATACTCTCGTGGCAATGTGTCGCCGTCAGCTTGTCGCAGCGATGCCGCAGACACTTTTGATTTATACTTGCGCGGTTTGCGCTATGTTATTCCACGCCATAACGCAAGAGGGACAATCACGAACTAGCTAAACTTACTAAACACATCTCTTGCGTTTTTCCACTTCCTCACCGTCTCGGCCGTATCTAGACCCACATTCATCGCTATCTCCCTCCATGAATTACTAGAATACGTGCTGTCTTTGTAGTGTAGAGAATGAGAAGCGTACAGATGTGGGTACTTCCTCATTTTTTCGATGATGCACTCTTTTCTACGTGGATGTAGAATTGACCAATCAGAGGCCTCCTTTCTCTCCTCTCTGTGACACTCTCTGTGGCACTGTTTGCGTCGACCTACAATTTTGGGTAGGTGCACTGGAGTGTCTATGTAGTGTCTGCGTAGGGTGGGGTGCATCTCTGCGTCGTCTGCGTAGGTAACGCAGACAACCTGACGTTCGAGTATAAATCAGGCTTCACTCACTTTGTAGGTACGGCAATGGGCGCACTTTTGCCCTTTCAGCAAACTCGGTATCTTGCGATCCCAGGTTTGGGTTGCGGGTAGTAGAGGTGGGCGATACTGGGAATTTTGGTATCGATCCGATACCAACTAAATACAGGGCCAGTATTGCTGATACCAATACCAATACCAATACTGATACTTTTTCATATTAAGTTTAATATATCATGAAACTGCTGACCTTTTGGTATTTTTGTGATTTTTGTCTTTGGATTATTTTGTTAAAACCTAGGATAGAATTTCAGCAAACTTTATAGGTGACAGAAAAATACTTTATTATCACAATTACCATTTTTGTGTAAATATTCCTTGGAGTTGAATTGTTCTGTTCATAATGCTTTTTTGAGTCCAACTATTATATTATATATAATATTACACAAGTATTGAAAGATATATCTTTCAATAATTTTGTTTGCACCGTGTGCCCTTTCCCGATGCTTTAACTCTATAAATTTCTCCATTGTGGGATAAACAAAGGATTATTTAATGTTATCTTATCTTAGATAACACCTTTCAATGGGATACATGACATGTACTGGGTTATTTCAAGGTCTTAATTATGTTTTTTTTGAGTTGGCTCCAGTAACATGTGACTTAAGTAACATGTACTTTGAAAGTTAATATGAACCAATGCTGAAGACGACCACTCTGATCTACCTGGATACTCTCTGTTGGACTGAAAGGTGTCTGCCAACGACTTCTGTCTCAGGGTTGAGAGTCTGTCAGGGTCAGGGAATGGAGGATGTCTCTCCTAAACTCTCTGTTTCTACAGTTCTTCGTTTTTTTGCGCATGGTTAAATAAATTTGTAGTGTTTCCACTGTATTTCACAGCCTTTTTACAAACTACACAACTTGCCGTTGTTTCGTTTTCAGGTTTGGTACAGCCAAACCGTGTTCCTTTTTCTTTCTCTCTCCGTGAGGTGTGTGTGTTGGCGAGGGGGGAGAGAGAGCACTGAGTGGGCACCGCCCTGGAGAGGAGCCAGGCTGAGTCTACCTGCATGCTTGTTTGGCTGGCGCCGCTGAGCCACGTGACGATGCAACGTCAAAAGACGAGATGAGAGGGGAGGAGGACACAGTGACACCGTGTCACACACAGACTTCAGTCAGCGCTTGTGGGGGAGAAAAAAAGCTTGAGTATCGATCTTTTTACACGAGTATCATTCGATATCAATACCAGCATTGGTATCGATATTATCCATATTTGGATCGATCCGCCCACCACTAGCGGGAAGCGGGTGGTCAACCCGCATGTCGGCTCATACAAGAGCACGTTCAAATTGCATCAATGCGCATCCACCTGGTCACATGTGGACGTACACAAACGACTCTACCTCTGGAATTAACTCTTGTATAAAAAGCTTTGGCTTCAGTTGAACCCCTGAGAAAATAGCAGAGATCGTCTTCAATCGCCTTGCTTGCCAGTTAAACCATAGACGACCAGAGCGTGTTTACTGGGAGTGCACCGACTATCTGGGACTTTCAGGTAGTCGATAGGAATTGTCTGTGTAAAAATATTTTTTTGTATATATTGGTGCAGAGGAGGAGGAAGGAAGAGGATGAAACTCTACAGCAGAGTCCCAGATGAGCTGCGCATGAGAGCTGCTCCGATCTGGATGAAAAGACGCTCCATAGCGATTTGCGAGTAGCGCAACCTGCTCTTAAAGGCAATGGCTACTGATGCACTAACAGGTCGAAACCCCTAACCACTCCTATGCATAATGTAGCGGGTAGCGCAGGTGGAATAACTGGTTTAGCAAAGTGGAAGATTACGTTCTTTGTGGGGGAACGCCCCTACCGCTACCCGCTATCCCTAAATAGCGGCTTTAGAAGATCTGGCGAAGATCAGGCCCTAAATGTTTTCCCTTTGTATTTACATCTAGTTTTTGATTGGGCAATACAGGGTGTGTCCATGGCATTTTCCACCTGTGATTCATAGAGTGCTAATCGTAATGATCCAAGTGGTTTGGACAAACAGTTTGAAGAAACAGATTTTTGCTCACAAGCATGTGCTGTACAGGTGCACCTGAGGAAAATAACAGCTTGTTTATTCATCAGTAGATCAGTTATACCACCACAGACAATGTAAGGAAGTGGAAATATTTCAAGTGGAATAATGCTGAATTACAAAACAAAGTCAGGTGACTTTCCTTTTCCTGGCTCACTGACTGTAAATGGCTCCAGATTTGATTTCAGCTGGGTGAAAAATGCAGATCCAAAGGTCCTTCAAAATTACAGAGGCAATCAACTCTGTCAGTAAGAAGCAAGTTCTGCTTTACACAGGTTTGGCAGCAGATTTCTTTTGTAGGATGGGAGCCCTTGCTAATGTTTCTTTATGTGTTGACTGAGAAACGGAGATTACTTTATAAAGAGAATCAAATCACTCCAGTTCTCAATACACCCATCAATCTGCATGCAGCAGAGAATCTGCAGAGACAAAACTACCTCCAATACTGATATGATGCAAAAATGATTGCATATTTTTTGTATCAGCATTGTTAAAACTGGAGTCAAACTTTCAATTCTCAGCATTCAGACAATGTTTATACAATTTGCACTGCAGATACTCACTGTAGTCCTGATGGTGGTCCACCTGCTGCTCCTTGGAAAAATTACATAACTGATTCATACAATCATGACAGGCTGAATTACTCAGCTCAGCAGATGTTTTGATGTTGTGATAACCAGCACAAACCGTTCCTGGTCATTTCAAATATCCTTAGTTTACCTCGTGTTTAAGCCGATGGGGGTTTCTGTGTGCTAAGCAGCTGGAAGCATCATCTAAATCCTCGGCTGCTATCTCTTGTAGCAGCCTGTGTTCTGACAAGATATGATATTCATTTAAGCGTCCTACCTTGGCCTAATGCACAGCTGCATTTATTCATTTTGGAATGTTTGACCGTGAACTCCTGCAATATTTGGCCGTACTTTTATTTTTCAGAAGTATTTTTACAGCGTACAAAAATGGAGAGCTTAA
The DNA here is from genome assembly GCA_018398805.1 of Hirundichthys speculiger. Taxonomy (NCBI): domain Eukaryota; kingdom Metazoa; phylum Chordata; class Actinopteri; order Beloniformes; family Exocoetidae; genus Hirundichthys; species Hirundichthys speculiger. The sequence goes on along the minus strand of JAGFBZ010002207.1, from coordinate 1,601,404 downwards.
GGGTTGTTAGATGTTCATTGAATGGTACAAAAATCTTACCCTTTGCTGTATCTTCTTAAAGGAATTTCCACAAATTCCCCTGCCAAAGTATAACATTTTGATGAGTGATTTCCACAATGTATTGTGACATTATGTGCCTGTGTATTAGGCCAAGGCATGACATTTTGATGTGCAGGATATCTAATCAGAACACCAGAGCAACCAGAGCCTCTGGTCGTGTGACATTTGGGCTCTTTCAGGATCCTTCCAGGTATGTGGACCACTAGCCATAGCGGATCTGCGACTCGCTACCTGTTGCTCAGTCATCAAAACCACTACCGGTTTAGAGAACCAATTAATGCTGCTTATCAATCTGGGAAGAGCAACAAGATCATTTTCAAACAATTTTGTGTCCATCCTTCAACAGTGAGAAAGATTTTTCACTACTGGAAAACATTCAAGACAGTTACTGATCTTCCCAGGAGTGGATGTCTCAGGAAGTTCACGCCAAGGTCAGATCTTGCAATGCTCAGAGAAATTACAAAAGGTTCAAAACCTAGGGCCAAAATTCCTCTCCAACGATGTGAGAGACTGATAACTGTAAAAAAAAAAAAATCTTTCAAGTTATTGCTCCTAAAAGAGGCTCGATTACACCTAATTATGGAAGCCACTTAGTCATTCCACACTGTTCAATAAATAATGACATTGAAAAATATGTTATGTACTGTTCTACATCTGAGGCTGTATTTATTCTATTTAAAAAAAATCTGCTAAAGATTATGTGATTTTTTTCTTCTTTTATTATTATGTTCTTATATATAAAACTTTAGAACTGAAAGAGCGTGTACTTTACTTTTCATGGCTGTATAAATAATCAAGCTATAATAACTGTGAAAAAATGTATTTGGAACGATCTTGCACTTAATTTCATTTCTCTCTTTCTTTGATTCTCTCTGTCATTTTTCTCATATATTTTTTTTTTTTTTGGATTAACTTTTATTTCCTCTGCTTTTCTGTAAAGTAAATTTTTGGTCACCATGAACTTCATTTGGAAGACATGTAGCTTATTCACCAGTGCCCCCCGAACCACCAGACATTCACAAACAAATAATCCAGCTGTCCTGCCCTCCCTTCAAATCACCCCATTACAGAAATTAGTCTGTGACATTCACTGAATGAGTGAAGCGACACACATTTTATCTGTATAATATTTAATCTTAAGTGAATTGAACTAACTTCAGATGAACAGTGTATTTAAATGTATTCAACATTTCATTCTTTGTTTGTTTCTTATCCAGGAGAGATTCATATAAACCAATCAGAATAAAAGGAGAAGAGCAGGATGAAAAAGACATTTATTATTTTACTGGCAGTATGGTGTGTTGTTGGATTGCTGCATCAGGCAGTTTGGGCAAATGGCTGACCTAGTTTTCCACTGGGTTCTTGAAAGCTTGTCATTATGATTACAGCTTACATAAATGTGCTGACAGGGAAAAGTGGCCTCTGGGAATGGTCCAAAATTACAAAATGGGGGGCCTCAAGGATTCCCCTTTGCTGTGATCAGCAAAACACAGTGAAATGGTAATGTGGGGGTGCTGTGTTTAAATGATGTGGTTGAGTTTTAGGTACCATGTTCAATGGCCAAAAGAGTTAAAGCTAGAAATTAGATCCAGCTGTGGTGAACAACAATGTAATCTCTGGTACAACTCCAGTTGGAACTGCAGAATCAGGTCTTTCAGTGCAAAATAGAGCATCATATAGCCAATCAAGTCCTGGTGCTCTGACTAAAATGAAAAAGTATAATGTCCACTGCTAATGTAGTAACATTGTAATCTTACAACACTGAGAGGGGCCATTCCGTTGCACACTGTGTCCTATTTCTTTTGATACGTTAGTGTTTTGATCAAACCTTTAAGAGTACAACAAATACTGGCAGTAAAACTATATAAAGCCAAACCTCTGCTGATGAGGACAAACCTTCTCTTTATATTTGTAATGTATCAGGACCGATAGGTACAGCAGCTATGGTGACTAAAGTTACAGTTAGGGCTCAAAACAGGAAATTGAACAACATTTTTGTACAGAGCTCTATCTGCAGCATCTTACCTCAGAGGATATCCTCTGCAATCAGTTGCTGTACTTTAACATAATCTTTTTTCCCCCCTCCCCTGCTTTCACCTTGCAGTAGAGTCGTACTCCGTCGCTGGCAGCGAAGGCAGTATTTCCCCATCTGCAGTGTCTGTGCCCCACCAGGCATCAGGCAGTGCGAGCCCCTGTTCACACTCGTCATTTGGAGGATCACGGCACCCTGTTAGTGCCCTGAAGAAATGGCTCTCAAATCCAGTCCGGAAACTGAACTCTGATGCCAGAAGTGGTGCGGGGAAAGCTGAGGAGCAGATGTTCAAGTCAGACGACAGCCAACCGCCATTGATCCTTTCCCACAGCATGGGTCAGCAAAGTTCCCTAGAAATGAATAACTCCACCAGCCTGTCCACTGGAAACATGGTAAGACTTTAATGCAGGCATACATGCTGCATTTACATTCCAGAGGAAATAAATCTGATGTACTTGTTTTTAATGGCTGTTTATTTTTGTGTGCAGGAGATGAAAGATGGTCTTCTGAGTCCAACAGTTCCTTCTCCTTCGCTGCCAACCAGTCAGAGCTACTTATGTGACCTTCTGCTAAGCAGGGACTCACAGAGTCTAGTAATGTTCTGTTCTAGATTTTTCTTCTGTTGTTTACAAACACCCCATCAGCATTCATTCAAATTTCAGAGGCTCCTCGAGTTTCTTTCCAGAGATAAAACAGATAAACTGCAGTTGGAGGTAAACTTGTATTGTCTTCCAGCAGATAAACATAGTCAGTAAAAATCTTTTTTAGAAATCAATTTCATTTAAAGAAAAAACAAAGACATATAGTAATGGTTTCATTTGACAGTTACATTGTGTAGAATATATATAAATCAAAATTTTCCATCCCAAAACTCCTACTTGGGATACTCCACAATTCCAATATTGTGTGTTCACAAGAGCCCCATCCTCAACCAACAGTGACCGCTTTGGCTGTACTGCCAAATAAGTGGTGGAGCTCTGGCAGTCCTCATTTTAGATGTTATTTCAGTAGTACCTAGCCAACCTGGAGGGTTTTCTTGCCAGAGAGACAAAGGTCGCTTGACTGGAGAAGCCACCTGCTGGCTGCTGGAGCAAGTGACCAAAAACCTACAGGGTGTCTGATTGCATTCAAAGCTTTCACCCCTGGATCCTTCCAGATCGAAACAGTGCCCTTCACGACAGTCTGTTAGTAAAATTAACGATGCCATGGTTCATATTATCTTTATAATGAAGATGATTATGCTGTCTTAGGTGTTTGTTCAGAGGTCAGACATTCACTGAAAGTGTAAGCCAGCTAAAGTGATGACAGCTAACCATTTGACAGCTGTCACTCATGCAAAGGTGGCCCTAATTCTGCATAAATTTGCAGTTTAATATAAGTGTATCTAATGAGCTGTATAAAATTCATCCCAGTTCAGTGGTCATGGGTGAAAATTCTACTTATTTTTTTTAAACATGCAATGCCTTCATCTTTTAAAGCCTGATGTTGCCCCTTGATCAAACCCTTTATCCAGTCAGTGGTTTTTTAGCCTTTTCCACACTGAAAAACATCATTAACTTCTTTTCATGAGGTAATCTGGAATATTTTTTGTTCATCCCTGCCACAAACTGCCCCCCGCTGATTGGTGCAGATGAGACACAACTTATTATACACACTGATTGAAAGTATGTGATGGCAATTTCACCTTCAATTTAACTCTTCTTTTTAAATTACGTTAAATCTTTATCACTGGTGTGAAGAATGATGAAGCTGAAGGTGACATATTTACAGAAATGGGCCATTTAAAATCATTCACAGACTTTTTTGTGCCAAAGTTTGACAGGGTTATAGATTGGCAAGGAAAAACAAAAACAAAGAATAAAAATTTGTTTTTTTAATGTCAAAAATATTAATATAGCTTATGACCCCTCGGCATCCTCTACTGGATCTTTGCATTCTGCTTTCCTAATGCTAATATAAAAAGTTAATTATTAAAGTCAAGGGTCAAGATACCTTTCATTGTCATTGAGCCAGCATCCCAGCACAACGATCTGTCATTCCAGTACATCATCCAAGAAAACATGCAGAAAAACAGACAAACATCATAACACATGGGTCGACAATGTACTGAGTAAAAGGTAAAAACCAGAAAATACGTAGGTAAAAAAAAGGAAAAGATGTTTCAAACAATACTTTTCAATATGTGAGAATAATGGAGAAAATGTATGATGTTTTCCCGCAGTCAAACGAAATAACACATTTCATAAAATATTATTTGTACTGAAAAAGTTGAGGAAGTATATAATAAGTAATATCTATTTCATCCATTAAATTCTTCTCTTCCTGACTGGCTTATTTTGTTATTTCCCTGGAGTTTCTTTCATCATGAAGTTATTTAATATTGTAGGACTCATTGCTAATAATAAATAACTGGATGAGTGAGGCACAAAAACACATATGTAGACAGCTCACATGCTATAATATGCATCTGTCCTTTTGTATCATATCAAGTTATACAAAAGGCTTAATGTTTGCAAGTATAATTTGATTTCTAACAGTAGTGCCAAACTTCTTTGTGCATATAAACATAAATAGACACAAGCTTATGATAAATCTTTTGGTAACCCCACAGTACACTGAGTAATCTTTGAAACTGAGTGGAGTCAAATCAGTCCTGTGGGCTTTTGTAGACAGTGACTGGAAATAATCAACTTGCCGTGCATTCTTAAATAGCCTGAAACAGAGTCAGGGTTGTGAGTGCAGAGGTCAGACCAAAATTGGAAGAGGCCTAAAGGCAAGGTGTCAAACAGTCTCCTGGATGTTGAACAGATCTCAAGTGATGACAGGGTCGAGTTTCATAACCTTTACATAAGATATAACAGGATTTTTTTTTTTTTAAGGTTAAACTAATCCTTTCACCCGTGCAGATTTTTGCTTGATAAATGACTGACCTCATTTTCAGCCTTAATGGTCCTTTAGGACCACGTTGTTTCACAAACGCCTGAAGCTTTACGCTTGTGCATCTGGTTCAGTATTCAGTGTCTAAAAAAAATGCTTAAATATTTTTCTAAAATACTGAATATTATTTGTCTTTTTGCTAAGGTTAAGATAACAAAATTAATGTCATTCTGAAGTTGGCAAGTTAAATTGTGCAGCCCACAGCCTGTTTGCCTGGACCAGAACTAGAACCAACAGCTATGCCTCAGCCAAACATTACAAATCCTCCTCCTTTCAAATAAACAGCATGTGATTGAAATAATTATTTTATTAATGCAAATACTGAAGTGAAGAAAGCAACAGGAAAATAAATTCAAGATTTGTTTTGCTTTTTTAAGGAAATAACCCACCATATAACCACCTATTAAATGGCAAAATAGAAGGAAGAGAAGGAAAAGAGAAAGAAAAAAAAAAGCAGTTTTGGAAAAATAAGAGATAAAGACAAAGTTGATATTTGTTGTACAAATATACACTGATGCTACAGAGGGATTAGCAATCTGGTGCACTGATGCAGAGGACAAAGTATGTCGAGACTAAAGTATGTCAAGAGGATTACATTCAAATTTGAATGCTTTTAGGTGAGGAGAGCTATTTGTGATATAACTATTCTCCATGTCTGGGTAAGTTACCCTTACCTCTGTTAAATTACTTGATCAAGTACATATTATTAGCCGTCTTGTCTACCCAATGGCATCTCCTCTGCAGCATCACAAAAAGCAAACTCATAGCTTTGAGGTAACTTACAACAGTGTTCCCAAAGACTGGAGGTGAAGTGTGTGTGTGTGTGTGTGTGTCTGTGGATGGGTGGATGAGTCCTACAACTATCTACATTGTGTTACAGTGGTGGAAGTATTCACATTAATTTAATCAAAGCAAATTCGACAAAGGCAGGCACAGTGTAGAATCAAAAATACACTTTAACTTACGAACAAATGCATACACATATGTGTTCACGTAAAAGAGTGTGGCATGCTTTATTTGAGTTTTATCTGCACAAAATACAATCTCCTCACATTTCATTAATATAGTAATTGTACATTAGTCAAAGCTGTTAAACAGCAGCCTCAATTTCATTTGAAGGGATACTGGTCTCCCATCCCTACTTTAGGCATAAACCAGCCACAACTCGTTATATTTCAGTTAGTTTCTACTCACCTTGCAGATTAAGACAGCCCATCCATCATTCTTACTATTATGTTACATTGCTAAAATCTGTTGTCTTGAATGTATGTTTCAGAGTCAGAAATCCAGCATCAACACTCTGCAAGGGGAGGACGGCTATGCTGTGGCTGATGAAACAGCCAGCCAGTCATCTGCTGCTGTGGACAGCGAGGAT